>CM077153.1:80279254-81500849 GCA_039583875.1 Platanthera guangdongensis | reverse complement strand
AGGGGGGGGTGGGGGGGGAAAAAAAGCTTGACAAAAAAACAAACAGGGTGGGGGGGGGGGAAAAAAGAAAAAACAAAAAGCAAAAAAAAAGAAAAAAAAATCAAAAGACGGGGTCTGGGGGGAACTCGGGAGCTTTGGAGGGTTTGAAAGGGGGGTGGTTGGTGGGGGGGGGGGGTGTTGTTCACAGCAACTCCTATTGCTTCGGGGGGGTGGGGGGGGTGGGTGGGGGGTGGGGGGGGGGCATTGCTCAAAGTATGCCCGGGGGAATGGAGGGAAGGAAGCGGAGGTGGTGGGAGCAAGGAGCAGACCCTTCGGAGATCAAAGAGGATTGTCAAGCCACCATCTCGATACTGTGATGAGAATGCAGTGAGCTTTGTCTCCTGCTTCTTTGCAGGTCCTCTGGATGAGCAAGAGCCGACAAACTTCAATGAGGCCACTGGAGTCAAGGAGTGGGAAGATGCCATGAAAGAGGAGATTGTTGCTCTCAAGAAAAATGAAACCTTGGACTTTATGCCCAAGGTTGATGGTATTACTCCAATGACTTGCAAGTGGGTGTACAAGTTGAAGAAGAAGGCTGATGGGAGCACTGATAGATACAAGGCTCGCCTTGTTGCTCAAGGATTCTCACAACAGTATGGAGAGGATTATGAGGAGACATTTAGTGCAGTTGCAAAGATGACTTCGGTTCGGGTGGTGATTGCCTTGGCTGCTTGCCAGGGATGGAAGGTGTGGCAGCTTGATGTGAAGAACACTTTTCTTTACGAGAGAATGATAAAGGACATCTTCATGGATCAACCGCTTGGATTTATCTCTGAAGTTCATCCAGACTATGTCTGCAAGCTCAGGAAGGCTCTCTACGGGTTGAAGCAGGCTCCAGAGCTTGGTATGGGAAGATAGCAGAATACCTCCAATTCTGTGGATATCTTTCTTCCAACTCGAATTCAAGCTTGTTCATCAAGAAGAAGGGGGAGCTTCAAGTCTTGGTCCTGCTGTATGTTGATGATATGATCATCAAAGGGAATTCAGAGGAGGAGGTAGCTAGCCTCATGGATGAGCTAGCTATTTGTTTCGAGATGAAAGACTTGGGAGAGCTTCATCACTTTCTTGGTCTGAAGAGGAGAGGAAGGACAACGGGATTCTCATCTGTCAGAAAGGATATGCAGATCGCATTGTGAATCGATTCAACATGAAGGAAGGGAAGAGTTGCTCTACTCCTCTGGATTTTGGTCTGAAGCTTCGACGAGATGAAGGAAGGATTCTTCCTGATCCCTTGGTGTTCAGAGCTCTAGTGGGGAGCTTGATCTACTTAACGATTACGAGGTCAAACATTGCTTACACTGATTGCCGAGTAATTAGGTTTACGGCTGAGCCAAGGAAGTCTCATCTGGTAGCGGCAAAGAATATCTTGAAGTATGTCAAAGCGACTCTGATATGGGACTCCTCTATAGAAGTGACTCGGGCTTTCTTTGCTTAGATACACGGATGCTGATTATGGTGGTGACTCGGATGATCGAAGATCAACTTCGGGTTATGTTTTCACTTGTGGATCAGCTTGCATCTCGTGATGTAGTAAGTAGCAGGACTCAGTGTCCGTGTCTACTACGAAAGCAGAGTACAAGGCTTCGACCTTGGCTGCTCGAGAAGTCATCTGGTTGAGGAGGCTTATAGAGGATGTTTATGAGGAAGTGCAAGGTGCTACTTTGCTCCTAGGCGACAATGAGAGTGCTCTCAAAATGGTAAACAATCCAGTTTTTCATGCAAGGACCAAGCATATTTAGATCGAGCATCACTACATAAGGAGAAGGTGTGGAGGGATCTCTTATGGTTGGGCATGTTCGGAGTGAAGACAATCTTGTTGACATCTTCACGAAGCCGCTGTGGAATGGGGCATTTCAACGGTTACAAGGTTTGCTGGGCTTGATCACCACTTCTCACTTCAAGGGGGAGTGTTGAAATTTGTGAAGTGAAAGTGGGTGATGGAGCAGGCTGGGCAGTCTGAGCGGTCTAAGTCCGCTTCCTGGGCGGACAGATGGTTGCGTCCCAGGTGACCTGACCTGGTTGGGCTTAGTGGCTTGGTTGTTCTTGTGGAGCGGCCTGTGCGACCTGTCTTGGCAGTCTGGTGGCGGTGCTCTGCTCGACCTGTGGTTCTGTAGTTAAGCTGACTCCTATGGTAACCGGGCGGATTGGTGGTTATCCGCGGGAGTTGTGCGGACTTAATTGAGTTCGCGGTGTCCGCCTTTAGCGGACTGCTTTTGGAGATCGGCTTGGGTCCTTGCCGAGCTCTCCGGCGATGCAAAGGGTGTTGGCCACATCCTTTGTGGCGGACTGTCCTGTTGATTGGCGGACTGGGTCTTTTGTGTCCGCCATACTCGCGCCAGTTGCTTGATGGGTTGCTGGACTTGGTCATTTTCTGTGACAAGTCCATGGTGTTCGCAGTGTCCGCAGAGTCTGCTGTTGACCGGGCGAACTGCCTGTTGGTAGTGGACTCGTGGCGGACTGTGGCGTTGTTGTCGAGTTGTGCGGACTGCCTCTTCGTCCGCGTATAGTGGGCGGACTAATGCAACATGAGTTGTGGTTGTATCCGCGTGCTATGCTGAGTAGCGGACTAGCGCTGTGCTTGCGCGCAGTGCGGACTAGCGTAGTGTGCACTTGGTGGCGGTCTGTTTTTTGACCTGGGCGCCTAGCGGGATTGAAGTCTGGCCAAGTCCTTGCGGACTCGGCGGACTGGGATGTGTTAGTCGCGTACTGGGGCGGTGACTCTATTCACTAGGGCGGTGACCACACTCCTCACCCTGCCTATAAATAGACCCCCCGACACGTCTATAGTAACTGAGTGAACTGTAAGTTGAGTCTGAAGTGTTAACTGTAGTTGAGTCTTGGTTAAGTTACGGTCTGGTTTTTCCTGTCCACGCGAGTTGAGGAGAGATAACTGTATTGTTTGGCTAGGAGTTTGGCTTTGACTGCGGTCAGCATCAGTGAAGTTTGCGGTTTCAATCAGCGGTCTCAGCAGGTCGCTTCTACGGCTTGTCAGTTTTCTCTGCTTCAGCTTTTCCAGTTCAATAACCTGTCCGGGACTCGGGTGGGTAGGCGGTCTGTTCTTCAGTTCAGCAGCAGTTGTAGTCAGCGAATAACCGCGTGTCCGTGCGACCTCGCGGTCTCGGCGGACTCCGTGTTCTATTCGTCTTCTAGCAGCAGCAACAGTTTGGGCGGCCTCAGCGACTTTGGCGGACTGGGCGGTCTCGACGGTCTCTAGTTCTGTCCGCTCGAATTGTTTTACCTGTAATTTTTTCTGTGTTCCTGCGTACTGGCGAAATCATGTCTCGCCATGTATACCTCGCTCTGTAAAGAAGAAATAAATATATAATTTGCTTGTCCCTGCGGTTGATTTTGGTTGTTGCGCTTGCTTTTCTGGTTTCCGCATGATCAATGTGTGATCTTGATAGTTCTGAGAATATTAATTTGACGTTAGACTATCTCGTTGACCACTTTGAGAAAATTCAACAAAGGCTCCGTGGACTTGGGCTCTGTTTGGGACAGCACTGATGGATGAAAAAAGTTGTTGATGGAGTAGTGCACTTAGAAAGATCTCTAAAAATGCTCTACAGATAGAGCTGCAGACTTTTTGGTAGAAAAAACTCGGAGAGCACTGCGGATTATTTCCCTGGAAGGAATTTTTTTCTTTCGGACGCGATTCTTTGTCCTGGAAGCAAATTTTTTCGCCCTGGCGCGAATTTTTCGCTCGGCCCCATTTTTGCTAGCTCGGACAAGATTTTTTTGCCCAAACGCAATATCTTTGCCCCGACAAAAAACGCGCATTTGAAAAAAAAATCGTGTTTGAGTGAAAAAATCGCGTCCGACAAAAAAAATCGCGCTAAAGCGAAAAAATCACGCCCGGTCGAAAAACTCACACCCGGGCGCGAAAAATCTCCCGGGCAAAAAAATTGCTCCCGGGCGAAAAAATCGCACACGTGCGAAAAAATTGTGTCGGGCAGAAAAAATCGTGTTCGAGAGAAAAAATCGCATCCAGGCAAAAAAATCGTGACCAGGCGAATAAATCGCATCCAGGAGAAAAAATCGCGTTCGGGCAAAAAAATCACGCCATGGAGAAAAATATCGCGCCCGGGCCAAAAAATTTGCGCAATTGCAAAAAAATCGTGTTCAGGCAAAAAATATCGCATCCAGGCAAAAAAAGTAATGCTTGCGCGAAAACAATTGCGCACAGGCGAAAATATCCCATCCGGGCGAAAAAATCACGCCCTGGCGAATATAAACCGCGCCTCGACGAAAAAAACACGGTCTTGCGAAAAAATCACGCACATGCAAAAAAATCGTGTCCTAGAAGAAAAAATTGCATCTGAGCGATAAAATCGTGATTAGACGAAAAATCGCAAACGAGCGAAAAAATTGCGTCTGGGCGAAAAAATCACCTCCGGGTGAAAAAAATCACAACTTGGCAAAACAATTGCGTTTGGGCGAAAAAATTGCGTCAGGGAGAAAAAATCCCGTCTGGGCAAAAAAATCACGCCCGAGCAAAAATAATCACGACCGAGCCAAAAAATCGCGCCCGGGAGAAAAAATCGCATACGAGCAGAAAAAATCATGTTCGCGCCTATAAAAAATCTATTTACGAACCGCTAAAGCTGACCCCTCACAGCTTCTCCAAAACAGCTCTATCAAACTTGATTTTCAAAAAGCTGGACATGAAAAGCTCTCCCAAACAGTTAAAGAATAGCTCTGGCATTTGGTGTAACGTCCCGAATCACACTAGACCCCTCATATGTGTTTTTGAGTCAGGAGAGCTGACTTGGGTTCAGGGGAAGTGCTGACAACTGGGCAACACGTGTGAAAAGGAGGAGAAATCAGTCAAGCATAGGACACGGGTAGAGACACGGGTGTGTCCCTACCCATGTGAGAGTGGCCAGCTCTCGAGTCGATGACTCGAGTATCTCCAGAGAAGGACACGGGTAGTGACACGGACTTCACACAGGTAGCGACACGGGCGTGTCCCTACCCGTGTGCGTGTGTGTCGAGTTGAACTCGACACAGCGTGTCAAGATCGACGAACTGCGTGTCGAGATCGACGAATTGTATGACACGGGTAGGGACACGGGAGTGTCTCTACCCGTGTGTGTCGAGTTAAACTCGACAGAGCGTGTCGAGATCAACGAACTACGTGTCGAGATCGACGAATTGTATGACACGGGTAGAGACACGGACGTGTCCCTACCCGTATGCCGTTGTGTCGAGTTGAGTTCGTCGAAAGGCATCCAGAGAAGGACACGGCCAGGGAACACGGCCGTGTCATGTGAACACGGGTCGGGACACGAGCGTGTCGCTACCCGTGTCGAGTGTTGAACCGACGCTGAAACCGCCGTTGACGCTTCGGCCGAAGCAGGACACGGGTACGGACACGGGTGTGTCCCTACCCGTGTCAATTTTCATATATAAAGGGAAGTGAAAACCCTAGCCGTTTCCATGCTCATTTCATCCCCTATTTCCTGAGAGAAACTTCTGTAGAGAAGGAAATGCTGGAGAAAGTCTTGGAGGAGAAGATCCGCCGTCGCCGTGAAGGAGAAGATGCCGCCAAGAAGAGTTACACGATCCATGGCCGGAAATAGTGGAAACGCCGGAAATGAGGTGAGCTTCCTCCCCTCTCCCTGGTGCTAGATCTGTAGTTATCTAGGCGAGATGTCGACTCAAAAGAGTCTAGACTTGTGAGATCGTGATTTCTCTAGGATGAGACCGATCTAGGGCTTGTGCTCTTGGTTAGTGGCGTCTTCAACCTCTCCAACCTTCTATGCGAAGATGGGGGATGGTTTCGTGAAGAGTAAAGGACTCATGAGGGTGAATAAGGGAGGAGGAATTTCTGGTGTGATTTTGGAAGACCGACTTGAGGAGGAAGATGAACCGATGCTGTTCATTCCTCTTTAAGACGCGTGCATAATCTGTGTTCTGTGCGCAGCAATCTTCTTGGCCATTTTCAGATGTGATATGGCCAGATCTGGGCTTTCGACTAAACACGAAAGTTGAGGCCCTTGAAAATACTTTTCCAACGAGTGGTTGCACGCCTTCATGTGAAGTTTGTAGCCACGGGAAAATCTGAACGAATATGACGTCCGATAAATCTGTATGCAGAAATTGTGTTCTGTACGCAGCGGACTTCAAGGCTGATTTCAAGTATGATACCTTTGAATATGGGTTGTGGTCTGAACATAAAAGTTGTAGTTCATGGAAAGACTTTTCCATCGAGGGGTTACACGTGTTCACCAAATTCCTGTAGCTTCGGGAATCTCCGGTCGAAGTTGTTTTCCAAATTTATTCTGCACTTAAATTCTGGGGTTTATATAATATGAATTTGAATTCGGTGGAATCGATGTTGCAAATTAACTCGAGATTTTTGATGAACTATTTTATGCTAACCACCGTAGTGCTATGAATGATGAATCTTGTTAATTAGATTTCATAAAACTGAATGGTGAAGCAAGCTTTATGGCATGATATGACTTGCTAAAAATTGATAGATTATTATATATGTGCATCAAGTTTATAATATAATGAACGAAATGACTAGATACAAATTGACAGATTATTATTTATGCGCATCATGCTTGTAATATGTTGAAATCATTTGGAATGACAAATAGAAGGATAAGCCATGACCATGAGTATGTATGATGGTTAGAATGAAATGTAGTAGCCCAATACTTAGAGCGTAGTCTCCCTACGGGTAGTATTGTGAATGGATGTAAGTGCGGTGTTGACCGTCACTAGTTGGTTTGTGTTGAGATGTGGTATAGATGGATGGTTGGGCTGTGCCCTCGTGCTTACTTCCGAGGCCCCTTCCATGCCATGGTGTTGTGGAATTTGCATACGGTGTGAGTCGACACGCAGTGTCGTAATCCTGAGTTAAGGATAATGTGGCAGGTCTACGGGCTCGCCGATCGTCACACTGACGGGAGTTGACAGTTAGACTTTGGGCGGTTGGGCTGTGTCCTCGGTGTTCACGTCCCAGGGCCCCTTCCGTGCCAAGTGAACGGTTGGGCTGTTTCCTTGTACTTTCTTCCGAAGCCCCTTCCGGGTCACACCAGGCCAGTTTGGGTTGTGTTCTCGGTGCACATCTACCCGAGACCCCGCTGGGCCATAATACGCATGGACTCCGTTGTTGTGTTCTTAGCGTTGAGACGTACGAAGGCCTAAGTACGTGAAGTAGTGTGGATACCCGCTAGTAGTAGAGATGCCCGCTCTACTGTCACTGCCTGGCCATGGCGGCTGATGCCTGAGAGGTTAGCTACCTGCTCGAATAGTGGGAACTATAGTCTGTGTCGACATAGCAATTGCATGTGTGTGATCATGGGTGAGTCATTGCATAGCATACATACCATTACATAGCATTGCACAAACAAGACTCTCATCATATAAGTTTGTATGGGCACTTATACGATGAGTTACTTTTATGTAACCTGATCCTTAACTTATAAGCTTGTATGGGCATCCTTATAAGTTAAGTTACTTTCCTGCTGTAGTTAGTTGTACTTGTTGAATTACTAATTGCTCAAGTGGAACTGCTAGTTTTATAATATTGTTATTCAAGTATAACTGCTAGTTTATAATGTTGTTATTCATGTACTATTACCACCTGCTTGTACCTGCTTTACTACTTGTATTATACTTGTACCCTTGTTCCTTTCTCCGCCCGGTGCCGATGAGTCGCCGGGGGAGCGGATGTGAATCCACTTAGTCTTTGACTAACGGTTGCTACGTCTTCCTTTTTAGGAGGTCACCCCGCAGGTAGAGCAGCCGCAGACCTTGCAGCAGGACAACCAGGCCAGGACGATATGGCCTGATGTGACGGTGTCGTCGCTACCGTCGGTTACGGATGTGAGTGTTGTGAGATTTTGATGTAGCCCGTTTGGACAATTTTATAGCTGTACTCTGATATTATAGAAGCATGTTTTAGTTTCTCTTATTTGGTGCATTTGGACATATATACTTAGTGTGGATTTGACTTCTTCTTGCTAATATTATGGTTGGGTTGACATGTTTATATTGATATTGGTTGTAGCCGGCGGAATAGGCGTCTTGTGGTACACGTTAGCCCGTGTGCTAATGCTACCGCAAGGCGGCTGTTTCGGGCATAAGACCCCCCTTCGTGCCGTATTTTGGGATCCGGGAGGGGGGTGGGGGGGGGGGGGGGGGGGGTCTTACATTTGGAATATAGCTTTCCATCCGCCAGAGCTGTCCCAAACAGAGCCTTAGAGATTTTCCCAGTCGGAACACTTCCATCATGGTTTCGTGGACTTAGCCAGATTTTCAGGCCGAAATGCTTCTATCGAGGTTCCATAGACTTAGCATTTTTTTAAGGCTGGAACACTTCCATCGAGACTCTGAGGACTTGGTTTCATTTCCTCATTTGTACTTTGCAATTGTAACGGAGAAGCAGTCTGTCGCCCTTCGATATCAAATCTCAATCTCTATAAACTCAAAAGAACTAGTGGATTTGGTTTGACAAAGATCCAGTTGCATGATTTTTCACCTTTTCCGGGTTTTCCATGTCAAAATAGCCCCTTGTCATTAACTATTGTTTACTTTAACTGTATGCGCGCACAGTCCAATTCCGAGCTAAGGTGGTCTAACTTCTTTAGACCGAGGAAAGACTGGGTAACCCGTAACAGTTTGGCACTATTTGTGGGAAAGTAGTCCCAAATAGGTCTAACAAGATTCATCATCCCTCATCTAGCAACAATGATGAAGGGATGTGCGCCCACTGCCAACCAGCCGGCTCGCAAAGAACCTAACGATCAAGCATCCAACGACTTGCCTGCAAGCCCGACACCACGCCTCGAGGAAGTGATTGTAGCACTAGCGTCATTAGTGGAAGAGCGTATGCATCATATGGAAGAGCGTCAGGCACAAGCGCTCATATTGATAAGGGAAATGGGAGCCTCCCATACCTCAGGGGCACGCTGTTGGGTCCATTGAACCCAATGTTCCAGATTTGTAAGAAGTCAAATAAGTCAATGGTATACACATAGTTGTATTTGCTGTATGTTTCAGTTCATGCATACAAGTTAGTCTATGTCAAATTGATTAGACCGGTGGTCTAAGTGACATTGATAGGTGGACTCAAAGAAGCCGACTAGAAAGACAGGAAATTGCCTAAGTCCACAGGCGTTGAGTGAGGCAAGCTCACTCAAAGACAAATATCAAGGCAGTTGCTGAAGAAAATTGACTAAGTCCGCAGGCGTTGAGTGAAGCCAGTTCACTCAACGCCATACAACTAATAGTGCTTAGTGAAGTCAGGACAGTCAAAGCCCAGCAAGTTGCAGCGCAAGGTGAAAACTTGAAAATATGACTAAGTACAAAAGTGTCGACACATCACACTACTATGTCTACACTTTATAAGAGAAGTGCTGCGTACAGAATTGAACCAAGTACAAAAGTGTCGACACACTTCATAACTATGTCGACACCTTTATAGCTAAACGTGTCGAGATCAAAAAGATACAAGACAGCAGTGTCAAGAAATAACACTTCACTCGAATGTTCAGACAGTTGTGTCGAGACAATTCAGTTATCTCGACACCTTTAAGATCAAGTCGACTATGTCTAGACAATTCAGTTTTCTCAACACTTGAAGATCAAGTTAGCAGTGTCGGGGCAAGTTAAATATCTCGACACCTTAAAGCTCGGGACAGTAGTGTCGAGACAATATAATTATCTCTACACAATGAAGAACTGAAGTTCAGACTGGAAATTCTATCAAGTGCAGATGTGTCGAGACTGCTAAGATGTCTCGACACCTTGCAGTTTATAGTCTAAGAACACTAAGTATTATTGTGTCGAGACACTTGAGACTTCTCGACACTTATGATCCTGAAGTTGTACAGAGTCAATACAGCTGAGTGTCAAGTCAGGTCAGAAGTGTCATGTCAGCTACAGTGACTTGATATCTCATCAGAATCTATTTGAAGGAAAACTTGAAGTATGATAGCATATGATGATGTCATCAATCAGATGCCAACAACCAGTGATGGCTATAAATAGAGGGGTCATCTACACAAAACACAATCCATCAATCAATCAATCAACTCACTCATTTTGATTTCTCCTAAGTCAGAGAAGGGCGACAAGTCCAAGAAGAAGGAAGACACGGGTCTTCAAGAAAGTCTTCTGATCCTTTCAACAAGTCGATCAGAGGATTAAGTTGGATCTATTCAACAAGTTTTTCAAAGATTCAAGCCGGTCATCATCAAGAATATTGAAGATCCAGTGAAGTTTCATTTCAGCTGGTCTGTTCATCAAGAATCAATCCTGTGCTATTGTTGAATTGAAGAATCTATTTTCTCAGATAATTCTACTTGTTATTTTCCTATTAAACCTGTAAGATCTCTTTGAGATCTGAGTGTATAGGAGATTTATTCTCTTAGTTATAAGCCTTATAAAGGCTGAGGTAGGGTTCTTGAGGGACCTAAGGTAGGTGATTTGTGTGGGATCACTGTAACGATCTGGCCCGCTAGGAGCACACCGCCGCCCGGCCCACGAGCAGCCCAAGGACGACCCAAGCCGCCACGGTGGTACAGCCGGAATATACAAGGCCTGCAGGTCGTACACCCTAAAGCATCTCCGGCCTGTTTATCAGCACAGCAGGCATTGTTGCAACGGGGTTTCGAACCCGATACCTTGATAAGGAGCCTTTAATACCATTCCTCATCACCAACTGAGATGCAGCTCAGTTGGTGATGAGCACTGTTGGAAGAGAGTCTTATCAAGGTTGCGGGTTCGAAACCCCGTGACAACAACCTTTCGTGGTGAGAAACAGTCACGAAGATTTGGTTGGGGTGTACGACCTGCAGGCCTTGTAGATTTCGGCCGTGGGTTCGATCCCCAGCAAAAAACATTTCGTGGTGAGAAACAGTCACAGAGATGGGTTGGGGTGCATTGGGCCTGCAGGCCTTGATGTTTAGGCTTACTTCCAGTGGTGTCATGGGGCGAGACAAGCTGTCGGCCCAGGCAAGGGTACGGTGGGCCTTTGAGCTCTAAAACCGGGCTGCTGGTAGGCCGACGACGTCGTGGGGCGGCCCAGTGGGCCAAAACTCGGGTCGTTACAATCACTAAGGTGTAAGACTTATATAGTCTGAGGTAGGGTTCTTAAGAGACCCGAGGTAGGTGATTTGTGTGAGATCACTGAGGTGTAAGACTCATATAGTTTGAGGTAGGGTTCTTGAGGGACCTGAGGTAGGATATTGGGTGGATCTCTTAGGTAGGACATGTTGGTCTGAGGTGTAAGTTTCTGGAAAGAAACTGAGTTTGTAAGAACTGTTGATCTGAGTTGAAGAGGAGGGGATATAACCTTATCTAGCATATTGCTAGTGAGGAAGAAGGGGGAAAGTGGATGTACCATACATAGGGGAACCACTATAAACCTTTGGTGTACTCTGTGATTGTTTGTGTTGTGATCTGTGACTGTTTATTTTCAAGTATCTGCTGAATATTAAGTATAAGTGCTAAAGATTTTAAAAGACACCTATTCACCCCCCTCTAAGTGATTAACTGTCCATAGATTTATCTTTCAAGTGGTATCAGAGGGAGGTTATTCAAAGAAAAACCTAACAGCCAGAAAAAGATCTTAAGGGTGGTTGATACATGTTAGATCTCATGGCTTCAGAATTTCATAGAGAACTCAGTTCTATGAAGCTTCCTATATGTACAAAGGATAATTTTGCTATTTGGAAGCAGAGGGTGAGATTATTCATGGAGGCATCTGATCCAAGAATCTTTGTCACAGTTCAAGAAGGACCATACATTCCTATGAAAGTATATATCTTAGATGCTACTGTGTAGACTCAAAAAAGTCTATCTGAAATGACCAAGGATGAGGTGGTTCTTGCCACCATGGATAAAAGGGTACATAACATAATGGTTAGTGCTATAGACAACTCTACCTTTCAGAACTTAGTTCACTATAAAACATCCAATTAGATGTGGGATACTCTAATATTCTATATGGAAAGCACTGAGGAAGTCAGAGATGACAGTAAGTCTCTACTCAATCAACAGTATGAGGCTTTCAAGCAAGGGAAGACAGATTCTATAGAACTTTATTATGAGAAGTTATTTAGAATAGTCAATGATCTTAGGAACTATGACAGACAATTCTCTAACTATGAGCTCAATGATAAATTTTGGAGATCCCTAAACAAAGAATGAGACCTAAAGATATGTATAGTAGGAGAAATTGGTAATCTAAGGAACATGTTACCCCAGGATTTGTATGGGAAACTGTTGTCTCATGAGCAACAGTTAAACTCAAGAAAAGCTGAAGATGAATCTGCCAGAAGTTCAAATCAGTCAAGATCTATGGATTTCAAAGCAGACATATTTAAGAAGTCTGTTGAGATTATATTATCTAGCAGGACACGTATGTGTGGGACCGCGTGTTTGGCTTCCCCATCGCATTTCAGGTCTGGGTGTTGACCCCGGTGGGCCCCTTGTGGCGGAATATCCCCGCGGTCCTGTGGTTGGGATTAATCCCACACCGCCTGTATCATTCTCCCCTTTGTGTTCATGTACCCCGCCACCCTTCATCTCAACACATGGGTTTTGAGATGAACTAATGGGTTGGTGGGTTCTAACTTGGTATCAGAGCCAGGTTGTCCTGCTGCGGGGGTGTGTTGAGATTATATTATCCAGCAGGACACGTGTGTGTGGGACCGCATGTTTGGCTTCCCCATCGCGTTCCAGGTCTGGGTGTTGACCTCGATGGGCCCCTTATGGTGGAATATCCCCGCGGTCCTGTGGTTGGGATTAATCCCACACCACCTGCAGTCTTTTCCCCTTTGTGTTCATGTACCCCACCACCCTTCATCTCAACACCTGGGTTTGAGATGAACTAATGGGTTGGAGGGTTCTAACTAATACTAAAAGAGAAAGTCCCCCATCACCAAGAAGGGATGAAGATACAGTCAATTCTAGGACTAGTTCTTCATCAGAAGAATTGTTAGATGGTGAATTGGCATTGTTCACAAGGCAATTCAAGAAGATGATGAGAAGAAGGAAGCAATGGAACAAGAAGACATCATCTGGATCAAGTTCCAGCAAAAACAAAGACAAACACAAAAACAACTATGTGGTCAGGTATGATTCAAACCAGAACAAATAAGTTAAGACTGACATTATTTGTTATTGCTGTAATAGGCCTGGACATGTCATTGCTGACTGTCCAGTAAAAAGAAAGGAGAACAGGAATTCCAAGGAAAAGAAGTTCTATAAAGATAAAAAGTCAGAAAAGTGTCTGATGGCAAAGAAGCCAAAGACTTTATCTGATAGTGATTTAGATTCAAATGAATCAGATGAAGAACATGCTCACATTGGATTGTTCTCCTATGAAGAGGATTTCATTAGAGAAACCATATATAAGGGAAAGAACTCCACAACTACATCACTCTGTGATGACTCTGAATATGATATGGAGGTCAACTTAATGACACTGACTGATAATCAAGAAATAAAAACAATTGACTATCAGATCACTAAGGTAATCTTTGATTAATCTATTTGTTCTATAACTTCTGTTTATGAGACTGAGGGTGAGTCAGACTCATGTAGCTCAAATTTTGATTCACATGAGTCCAACTCTGAGACTGAACTGCAACAACTCACAGTTAAGTTTGGAAAACTACTAGAGGCTTTTGTAAAGAACAAAAAACTTATCAAAGAACAAGCCATCAAGATTGCATCACTAAGAGGTCTTAAGTACCATCATGAGATGGCTACTCAGTAGATTGGTCCTCAAAGTTCAAAGTTAGCTAAGCTAACTAAGATCATTGATGATCAAATCATGTTGCTCAAACAAAGAGATGCATCAAATCATGTTGCTCAAACAAAGAGATGCAATCATTCAGGAGTTAGAACTCAAACTCCAGAATGAGAAAAGACTTGTTCAACAGTTCTCTAAACCTAAGATTGTGCTCCCCATAATAGATACCTTCTCAAGAACTCCTGAAAGTGGTCTTGATTATATAAAACCTAGGAGAAGGAAAGGCAGAAAGCTGACAGGACAAAAGGGTCCAGTGTTTGCCACAACCCGTGTCTCAGACCAAAGGAAAAGAAATCCAAAAGTCTGGACCAGGAGCACCTAGCACATCTGTGAATAGGAAAGTTATTCCTAATGTGTTTCCTCCAAGGAGGACTGCTATGACAGTAAGGCAAAACAAACAACTTGCTCACAATCAATATGCAACTATAAAAGCCGCTGATTCCTGTCTTAAGGAATGCCAGCATAAAGTTCATAGTGTGCCTCCAAAGAGGAGATACAACAGATATGAGTGCTGGTATTGTTAAAAGATTGGACACTTTGCCCTAGACTGCTGGTTCAATTACACAGTGTATCATGTACAGAAAATGTACTCAGCTAAGAAATTCTCAGGGGGTCTCAATGGAGCCCCAACTAACAAGCACCTAGGACCTAAGATAATTTGGGTTCCTAAGGATAAATACATATTATATTGCAGGTATGTCCAAGTACCAGAGATAGGCCCATTTGGTACTTGGATAGTGGATGTTCCAAATGCATGACTGAAGCAAAGAGCAATTTGAGGGAGTTTATTTTAGTGAAGGATGGACCAAAGGTGATCTTTGGTGGAGCAGACAAAGGGATTACCAGAGGTTATGGTAAGATTTCAAATGGCTTAGTCACTTTCACTAAAGTAGTTTATATGGAAGTGTTGTAACACAACCTTATAAGCATAAACCAACTTTGTGATCTTGGCTATGACGTTTCATTCCACAAGGATGAGTGTCACATAAAGAAGTTAAGTGACAAAGAGGTCATCTTGACAGTAACTAGGAGTGAGAATATATATTGTTTAAATTTTCTTTGTCTAAATTTAGACTCTCACAAATGCCTAGTTGCAAATGAGAAAGCCTCACACCGTGTCAAATAGCACAAGAGGTTAGCTCATTTGAACTATAAGACCATAAACAAACTATTTAGTAAAGAGCTAGTTAGGAATGGTCCTAACATTAAATACACTAAGGAGAGCATTTTCTCTGCATGCCAAAAAGGCAAGCAGACCAAAGCTTCCTTCAAAAGCAGTGAAACCACAGTCTCTGTGAGGTGTTTATATCTCTTGCATATAGACTTGTTTGGTCATATGTCAGTTCATAGTCTAGGTAGGAAAGTCTACACCTTTGTGGTTGTTGATGACTATTCCAGGTTTACTTGGATTTTCTTTAAGGAAAAAGTCTGAAACTTCTGATGTCTTCAAGACATTGGTCAAACAAATACAAAATGAATTGAACAGTTCTGTAGTCAGAATCAGAAGTGATCATGGAACTGAGTTTCAATCTGAATGCATGACAAAGTTTTGTGAAGAACTTGAGATTCAGCAAGAGTTTCCTCTCCAAGAACACCCCAGTAAAATGAGATTGCTGAGAGGAAGAATAGGACTCTCATAAAAGCTGGATGGACTTTACTGAATGACACATCTCTCCCAGAATATTTCTGGGCTGAGTAAGTAAACACTGCTTGTCATGTCCTCAATAGAGCTTCAATCACCAAGAGCCATAAAAATACTCCTTATGAGATATTGAACGGCAAAAAAACAAACCTTGTATATCTCAGAATTTTTGGGAGCAAACGTTATTTGCTTAACAATGGGAAATCCTATATAATTAAGTTTACTGACAAGTCCTATGAAGGGATCTTTGTTGGGTACATCAATCATAGTAAGGCCTATATGATCTATAACTTGATAAGTCAAGTTGTAGAGGAGTCCGTTAATGTTGTGTTTGTGTATCAAAATGATTAACAATGAGCTGTCAAGCTCCCTTTTTAGTCCTGCAGGCACAAAAGTGATCATGGACAAGCTGACAATTAAGGAAGCTGAACTATAGTCCAAAGACAAAGATGAGAAGTGTGTGGATTCCAGAGGAAGCACAAGGTTCATAGGAAGTGGATGATGTCAACATGATGGAGACTTTGAAGCACATAATACTGAAGGAAGACTGTCTTCAGCAATCAAGCATTTGAAGGATCAGGCCACCACAATCATTGGTGATGCAAGTCAAAGTATAGTGACAAGGAGCAGATGTCTTAACACAACAATGTTGTAACAGCCTCCCCACACCACGCTCTCCACAAGCCTTCAGATCGACCCACCATTGTGGTGCAGAAAGTCTTGCCACCAATCGACCTCCCACAACACGGCTCTCACAGAGCCGCTTTTCAATCCATCTAGTTAAACACACCCAAATTCAGGGTTCATACAAGCTTTCAAGGATTCACAATTCACAAGCATCCACACATATACCGAAGTCTTTCTCCGGTTCACACATAACCATCACCAATCCAGACTAACCATCTAGATGGGCTTCACACAGCATGTCTATGTCGTACTACACACTTCCGGCTCTAGATACAAACTCAACTGGGAATCACTTACGCTTTCCACCTCTTGGTGGAGGATTCCGTGCATATGCATAAATAAAGGACTTCGATTGTCGAAAAAGGAGATCGTTACCCTCGACGATTGCTTTGGAGCCATGATTAAGCCGGATGGAAATCACCGCCACGACTTTGCCTCCACAAATCCGCACTTGGCTCTCGATTCGGCATGCTAATGATCCTCCGGCAGCCGGTCCTTCTCCTTCTTCCTCGCTCTTCCTTCTCTCTAGCTCTCTTTTAGAAAGAGAATGGCCAAAGATGAAATGAGGAGTATCTTCTCCCTTTCGGCCTTAAAGCAGCAAGGAGAATCCTGTGCCATCAGATCCCCAAGGGAGGAATTGAACGACTACAAAAATCTCTGAAATGGCTCTTTCGGGTCTGACACACCCTATGACATGCTCGTGTCACAGGCCGTGTCCCTTAATCAGTGCATGAACCGCCTTATCTAGAACAGGACACGACCATGTGACACGCCCGTGTCACATGGCTGACACGCCCGTGTCACATGGCTGACACGCCCGTGTCACATGGTTGACATGCCCGTGTCTACCTCTCGAGACCCACTTGAGACCTATTCGAGACACCTACTCGAGTAGTTGGACATGACACGCCCGTGTCAATTGGCTGACACGCCCGTGTTACCCCATACTCGAGACATTGAGGACCTACTCGAGACACCCACTCAAGTAGACACAGAGCAGGATACGACCATGTGACACGCCCGTATTACAGGCCATGTGCCCCTTCTCTCACGATTTTGTCGAGCGCAGCTACTCGAGTGAAATTCGTCAAACACACCTCGGACACGCCCCTGGACATGCCCGTGTCACAGGGCGCGTGCCGTCTTGAAAACTACTCGAGTGTATTTCGTCGAGCACTCGAGAGGCTGCTCAACACGAGCACGACACGCACTGGGACACAGGCGTATCCCAGGCCGTGTCACCCAACCTGAACCCAAATTGGGATTTGGGGTGTTACAACTGATAATACGGTTTGCAGTCAATTTTATTAGGGTATTTTCAGGGTTTTAAAGCAAATCATGTCTTGTAAAGTACTTTTTTTGATTCCCCTCTGTATATATTTTTGTCGCTAATGCGTTTTTTCTGCTTTTCGCAGGTTTTCACGGCTTTCAACCGAATTTTGCTGTGACACACCCCAAGGTCACGCCCTGCCCGGGCGTGTACCTAGGGCGTGTAACCCAGAGGAATGAAGCAATTGGTCCGAAACTGCATTCCGTGGAAACTTAGTGTACATGCCCTCGGTCACGCCCGTGTCACATCCGACACGGGCGTGTTCTAGAGGCGTGTCCAAAGGTTCCGAGGAATCGCCGCAATGCGCTCGTTTTTCCCGCTCCACCGTCGCACCGAAAGTGTCATGCCCCCGGGTCACGCCCGACCCGGGCGTGACATATGGGCGTGTACTTCAACATGCACGCCCGTCACCTCCAGCATTCAATTCCAGCTCAACAAAGTCACGCCGCAAAGAACACGCCCCATGTACACGCCCTACCAGGGCGTGACATTTGGGCGTGTACTTCAGCTACTTCGCCAGAATTCAATTCCAGCCCGAAAAAGTCGCACCGAATGTGTCACGCCCGACCCGGGCGTGACAGGGGGGCGTGACCCGACCCGAAAAAATCTATAAATAGAGCCATCTCCAAGGGTTCAGGGACACCTTTTGGATTGAGAGGGGAGGTTCTGTCCTTTGTATTTTTGAACTTTTTCAAGCATGTCTCTTCATTTTTAGCTCTTCTTATCTCTAGCTTAATGCTTTCCCTGTATTAGCTCCTAGCTTCTTTCTGTAGCATAATGTTAATGTTAGTGTAGTTTACTTTCCGTGCAAGTAAGATCCCTGTTTCCATTAATAAAGAAGTGTTGTTTTCTTTTTCGTTTCTACTTCGTTTTCATTATTTTCTTCTACGCATCTTCTTTTCTCCATTTCACCATGAGTAACTAATCCTCCTTATACTCGATCTTGATGATCCGAGGTGCGAGTTGATTAAGTTATGATGCTTTAACTCTACTTTTTCTTTCTAAAGTTATACCTTGAATTACTCTTGATTAAAACCCCTACTTGGAGATATATCATCAATATGTATATTTTCCATCATTAGCTTTCATTCTTGGCTAGCCGAGAGGCTGATAGTTTGAAGTAAGCACTCAAGAGTAAAGAGAGTTGCACGCACCCCTCGAGAGAGGCAGACGTTAAATCTCCTGGATTGGAGTGAAATCCAATAGAGGGGTTCACAGCTTAAAGCGAGCTTTAGATCTCCGATCTGACGAGAGTTCGGTTGAGCATTCCTAAACTCAGGTAGGCACGGCTTCGAGAGAAGCGTGTTTACGCTTATGGAACCTCCACGGTCAAGGTTTTAGCTTTATTAAGTAAAAGTTTATTTTCACATTTTTTTAATCAACTTTAGCTGAGGTGATCCTCGATCGAGTGCTCTTCTCTTTCATTGTCTTAATCCCTCGCTGTAATCGTTTTAATAGCTCTCTATTTTTCCACAAGCTTTTCTTTCTTAGCATAATATTTCTCTCCTCAATCGCATTTTAGTAATCTCTTAAACCCTAAAACATTCTTCGATAAGATAATGGTTTTCGTGTGAGTAAGATTAATTAACGGTTCCCGGATTTTAATACGACACTTGTGTCCCCTAGCTGCATTTCGATAGGTATACTTGCCTTGTTGGATTGTTAGTTTGGTTATTTTCTCCTTGCGAATATTAATAGACATCAAGTTTTTAGCGCCGTTGCCGGGGATGCAACTTCTGTTAATAATTTGAAAACACGAATCTATTAATTATATCACTTCTCTTTCTCACCCTCCTTAAAATTATTAAGTACCGCTTTTAATAGAAACTCACATCACAAATTTTTCTACACCACCTAACTCTCTCGAAAAGGGCAAAGTGGCTCTAAATGCCACTATCTTGTCTAGTACCTTGCGAACCCTTCACCGGGCAGCCCTTGGGAAGTTCGGGAGTTAAAACATAAAAAAATATATTTCAAAAAAAAAACATCATTAGCTCTCTTTTTCTAGTTTATTTTATTCATCTTTCTTCTCTTCTCTTCTTCTAGTGTATGACCCGCGGGAGTCCGTCGGTTATTTTGGACCTGGAACACGAAATTGAGCGTACTCTTCGGAGAAAATCGCGATTTCAAGGCCCTACTACCCAAGTGCCGGTTGAGGATTCCGAGTCATTTTCTACTTTAAGAATGGAAGAACCCAACGTGGAGGAAGCCGTGCAAAGGCCTATGTCCTATTATGCAAGACCGAATCTCGAGGGTACAGAATCTAGTATAGTTCGCCCTGCAATAGCAAATAATAATTTCGAACTGAAGCCTAGCATAATTCAAATGGTGCAGCAGTATGTATAATTTGACGGGCTTCAAGATGAAGATCTGAACGCACACATAGCCAGCTTTCTTGAGATTTGTGACACCTTCAAGATAAATGGTGTCACAAATGATGCTATTAGGCTAAGATTATTTCCTTTCTCCCTTAGAACTAAGGCTAAGCAGTGGCTGAACACTCTACCTAAAAATATCATCACAACCTGGAATCAATTAACTGAAAAATTTTTGGCGAAGTATTTTCCGCCAGCTAAAACCGCAAAACTTAGGAATGACATTTCTGCTTATGGACAAATAGACTCTGAAACCCTTTACGAAACCTGGGAAAGATTTAAAGAATTATTAAGACGATGCCCACATCACGCTCTGCCTGTATGGTTGCAGGTGCAGACGTTCTATAATGGGCTAAATCAAAGCACAAAGCAAATGATAGACGCAGCTTCTGGCGGTACTTTAAACCATAAGACCCGGAAGCAGCTCTTGAGCTGTTTGAGGACATGACCATGAACACTTACCAGTGGAATGTACCTAGGTCCCGCCCAAACAAACCCGCAGGTATCTTTGAAGTGGACAACGTCTCCCAGTTCGCACTGCAAGTTGAAATATTAAGCAAAAAAATTACGGAGATGACTGCTGCCTCCGCCCCTCAGGTATGGGAATCTGCAACTCCTCCCCCCGAACATTTGGATTATGTAAATAATATGCCTAGAACTGCTTTTAATAATTTTTCTGCTGCAAATTTTCATCCTCCTGGTTTTAATTTTCCGAATAGTTATAATCCTGCGTTAAGAAATCATCCGAATTTTTCGTGGAGCAATCCATCGAATGCTGTGCGCCCGCCACCGCAAAGTGATTTTCTGCACCACCACCACCTCCTCAAAGTTTTCCAAAACCTCCAAGTTTGGAGGAAATGTTTTCAAAATACATGAATGCTAATGATGCTACGATTAGAACCTTAACTGGAAGCGTTAAAAATTTAGAAAATCAGGTAGGACAGCTCGCTAAAATAATTTCTGAGCGAACCGTAGGGGCTCTTCCTTCCAATACCGAGCCCACCTGAGAGAGCAAGCGAAAGCTATAACTCTTCGGAGTGGGAAGAAAGTTCCTGGTATGGTAAGTGGAGAACCCTAGGAAAGCTCCGCACCCGCTTTAAAAAATCAAAGCTCCGCTCCCGCTTTAAAAAATCAAAGCTCCGCTCCCGTTTTAAAAATTCCACCTTCTGCCGAAGAAGTTATCACCCATGTTTTAGAAAAAGAACTCACTCCACCACCCACCTTAAAAAAATCCATCCCCGCCATACCCTTCCGAACTTAATAAACAACGACAGGACGATCAATACACCCGTTTTTTTAGAAATGTTTAAACAAATCCACATAAATCTGCCTTTCCACGAAGCCATATCCCAGATGCCAAAGTACTCAAAATACCTTAAGGACCTCCTGACCAACAATAAGAAGTTAGAGAACCTTTCGCATGTCACGTTAAATGCCGAGTGCTCGGCGGTTTTGACAAACGGATTACCGAAGAAAATCAGTGACCCGGGTAGTTTCTCTATCCCGTGTGTCTTTGGTGATCTCTTTGTCAAACACGCTTTAGCCGACCTAGGTGCGAGTATTAATCTTATGCCCCTCTCGTTGTTTAAAAAGTTAGGAATTGGTAGTCTCAACCCCACACACATGAGTATCCAGCTCGCCGACAGATCAGTCAAATACCCGATAGGTATAGTGGAGGACGTCCTAGTCAAGGTCGACAAGTTCATCTTCCCGGTGGACTTTGTCATTTTGGACATCGAAGAAGACGTCGAGGTCCCCCTAATCCTTGGCCGGCCCTTCCTTTCCACCTCCCGAGCTATCATTGACGTAAGCAATGGTAAGCTCTTCCTTCGAGTAGGCGACGACGAAGTAACTTTCTCTATCACCCCCTCGATGAAAAACACCATAGCCAATGATGACTCATGTTTCTTTGTAAATGTCGTAAGTGAAGAGTCCTCCTCTCACCTCTCTGATTTCAAAAAAGAATTTTCTGATTTTCTTTCTTATACTGCTCCAACTGAATCACTACATTTAAGTGAAGAGTCCTCCTCTCACCTCTCTGATTTTGAAAAAGAATTTTCTGATTTTTGTTCCTCTTCTACTCCTCCAACTGAATCGCTGCGAGAAGCCGCCTTCGCCGCCTTCGCCGCTAGCCCCACCCCTTTCAAATTACCATACAAAGAAAAATTTTATGAACATATTGTTTTTGAAAAAGATCTGATTTCAAAAATGTCATATGAAGACCCCCTACCTTGGAACTGAAAGAACTACCAGGGCACCTTAAATACGTTTTCTTAGAAAAGGATTCTAAGCTGCCCGTCGTAGTTTCAGCCTATCTTACGGATTCGCAAAATGATAAACTCCTTTTAATTTTACGTAAGCATCGCCGAGCCATTGCTTGGCAGATCTCTGATATCAAGGGCATAAGCCCATCCTTCTGTACTCACAAAATATTAATGGAGGATAATTCGCGTAACTCTATCCAACCTCAGCGCCGTATAAACCCAAACATGAAAGAAGTAGTTAAGGGGTAGGTTATGAAGTTGTTAGACGCCGGAATTATCTATCCTATATCAGACAGTAAGTGGGTTAGCCCTGTCCAGGTAGTACCAAAGAAGGGAGGGATAACAGTAATAAGTAATGAAAATAATGAATTAATCCCGACACGGACGGTGACCGGTTGGCGAATGTGTATAGATTACCGTAAGCTAAATGACGCCACCCGCAAGGATCACTTCCCCTTGCCATTCATCGATCACATTTTAGAACGACTTTCCGGACATAGCTTTTATTGTTTTCTCGATGGCCTCTCGGGGTATTTACAAATCCCCATCTCTCCCGAGGACCAGGAGAAAACTACGTTTACTTGTCCCTTCGGCACCTTCGCCTACCGAAGAATGTCGTTTGTCCATAGTAATGTTATCGAACTTCCACTCCTGAATAGGCAAGGATTTCAAGAATCCTCCCGGCTTTTGGCAGTCCGCCTTCACCAAGGCACAAGTTTGGCAATTCGCCACATACAACGCCACATCCTTTTTCAGTCCTGGCCACCAGAAGAATTTCTTAACATCATGGTACATCTTCGTGCTCCCCGGGTGAATTGAGTACTTGGTATGGTGCGCCTCGTACAACAAATCCACCCGCAAACTGCCCACGCTTGGGACGCAAAGACGACCGTCTTTCCAAAGCAATCCATCCACAACTTCATATTGTGAATTTGACCCATCCAAAGCCTCTATCATGAGTTGCTTCATGTGGACATCCATATCCAACGCCTGCCGAATCCGATCATCCAGGTCATATTGAACTTCAGTCCAATTCAATAGTGCTTCAGCACTTGACTGCCTATCCATGCAAGAAATCTCCAACGCCTCCAACTCCCGAACCAACCGCTCATCATAGTTCGACAACCAATTTAGCTCGGTGACTCAACGCGTCTGCAACTGCATTATTTTTACCAGGCACGTAGTGGATCTTAAATGTATAGTCCCCCAGGAACTCCATCCATCTACGCTATCGCATATTCAGATCTTTCTGATCAATCAAATACTTCAGGCTCTTATGATCAGAGTAGATATCAGTCTTCACAACGTACAAATAATGTCTCCACAGCTTCAAGGCAAAAATCACGGCCGCTAACTCCAAGTCATGGACCGGATAGTTTCTCTCGTGCTCCTTCAGCTGTCTCGAGCCATATGCTATAACACTTCCATGCTGTAATAGCACACAACCCAAACCACTGCCTGAAGCATCACTATAAATCTCATAACCTTCGGTCCCACTCGGTGAACTCAACACAGGCGCCGTGGTCAACCGGCATTTCAGCTCCTCAAAAGCTCGCGCGCACTCCGGCATCCAAATGAACTGCTGCTCCTTCCTCGTCAAAGTAATGAGAGGTAACGCTATCCGTGATAAGTTTTCTACGAAGAGCCTATAATAGCCGCCAAACCCCAGAAAGCTCCAGACTTCCGCTACCGTAGAAAGCTCAGGCCACTTTCGTATCACAACAATCTTCGCCGGATCCACTGCAATTCCTTCCCCACTCACTATATGAACGAGGAACGCCACTGAGGACAACCAAAACTCGCACTTCGAGAACTTGGCGTAGAATTGATTCCTCCTTAGCGTCTCTAAAACCAAATGAAGAAGCCTGAAGTGATCTTCCTCACTCTACGAGTACACCAAAATATTGTCGATGAAGACGATCACAAAATGGTCCAAGTACTCCCTGAAGGTCCTGTTCATCAAATCCATGAACACTGATGACGCATTAGTCAGCCCAAACGACATGACCGTAAACTCGTAATGCCCGTATCTCGTACTGAACGCTGTCTTCTAGATATCACACTCCCTTATTCGCAGCTGATAGTACCCGGACTTGAGGTCCAACTTTGAGTACACCATCGATCCGACTAACTGATCGAACAGATTATCAATCTGGGGGATCCGACTAACTGATAGTACCCGGACTTGAGGTCCAACTTTGAGTACACCGTCGATCCGACTAACTGATCGAACAGATTATCAATCCGGGGGATCGGGTACTTGTTCTTTTCCGTCAACTTGTTGAGCTCCCGATAATCAATACATAGCCTCAAGCTTCCATCCTTCTTCTTAACAAAGAGGACCGGAGCGCTCCAAGGCGAAGAACTTGGATGCACATACCCTTGCTCCAACAAATCTTGCAATTGAACCTTCAGCTCCGCCATTTCCTTAGGCGCTAGCCGATATGGAGAGCGTGACACCGGCTTTGCACCTGGTACGAGCTCTATCATGAAATCTATCTCCCGTTGAGGCGGGGCTCCAGGAAGATCTGCAGGGAACACATTAGGGTACTCAGCTACCACTGATATGCTATCCAACGTAGGCTTTGGGTTTGCAACCTCCACTAGTGTAAAGAACAGCTCTGCACCAGCACGAACCGCCTTCACCACCTGAAGAGCAGACATCAACGTCTTGCTCGACCCTTTCAAGCCCGTAAAAGTCATCTCACGACTTGCTCCCAACTTGACTTCCTTGCGACCGCAATCGATATAGGCATGCTGCTCCGAGAGCCAGTCTATGCCAAATATAACGTCAAACTCCACCCACAGTAGTAGCGATGCTTGCAGATCGAACTCTTGATTTCCAATGTGAATCTTCACGCCATAGATTCTATCCGCACGCATCAAACACCCATTTGGCAACAACACATCCAACTTGTCCTTCGCCATCGAAGAAGGTACTCCGATGTGTGATATGAATCCTTAGGACAAGAAGGAGTGTGAAGCTCCCGTGTCAAAGAGTGCTCTTGCCGGATACTCACAAATCAAAACAAATTCTAAACAAGCAGTGGTAAGTGTTGGATCCCAAGTTGATTTGGGCTAGGTTCACTAGCTTAGGATGTGACCCATCATGTGTAACGTCCCGAATCGCTATAGGCCCCTATTGTGTGTTTTTGAGTCAGGAAGGTTGACTCAAGTCCTGGGACGTGCAGGGAATTGGACTGCACTTGTGGAGGAGTAGAGAAATCAGTACTGTGAAGGGACACAGGTAGAGACACGGGCGTGTCCCTACCCGTGTGTTTGTGTGCGTCGAGCTGAACTCGACGAGGCATGTCGAGATCGGTGAGCTGTGTCGACACCATGTGACACGGGTACCGACACGGGCGTGTCCCTACCCGTGTGTGTCGAGTTACTCTCGACAGAATGTGTCGATATTGGCGAGTAGTGTCGACACCAAGTGACACGGGTAGCGACACGGGCGTGTCCCTACCCGTGTGTGTCGAGTTACTCTCGACAGGACGTGTCGAGACTGGGGAGCTGTGTCGACACCATGGGACACGGGTAGCGACACGGGCGTGTCCCTACCCGTGTGTGTCGAGTTGGACTCGACGAGGCGTGCCGAGATCGACGAACTCCGTGTCGAGATCGACGAATTATAGAACACGGGTGTCGACACGGGCGTGTCTCCACCAGTGTTCCGTGTGTGTCGAGTTGAGTTCGTCGAGATGCAACCCGAGAAGGACACGACCAAGGATACGGCCAGGAACACGACCGTGTCATGTGGACACGGGTCGGGACACGGGAGTGTCCTTACCCGTGTCAACTATTGAACCGACATGGAAACTGTCGTTGCTGCTTCGCCCAGGCAGGACACGGGTAAGGACACGGCCGTGTCACTACCCGTTTCACTTTCCATATATAAGGGTGAGAGAAAACCCTAGCCGTTTTCATGCTCATTTCATACCCTATTTCCTGTGAGAACTCCTGGTGAGAGAAAACTGATGGAGCAAGTTCTACGGGAAAAAATCCGCCATCACCGTGAAAGAGAAGATGCCGCCGAGGAGAACTACGCGATCCATGGCCGGAAATGGTGGTACCGCTGGAACCGATGTGAGTTTCCTACCCTCTCCTTTGGTGCTAGATCTATAGTTATTTTCCTAGGCGAGACATCGACTCAAGAGAGTCTTGATGGTGAGGAGAAGTTTTCTAGGAAAGGCCATGCTAGGACTTGTGTCTTAGGTTTTAGATCGCTTCAACCACGCCCTTTTCAATATGATGATAAGGGATGGTTTCGTGAAGGGTATTGGCCTCTTGAGGTTGAATAAGGGAGGAGTTTTTCTGGAATGATTTGGGAAGATCGCCTTGAGGAGGAAGATGAACCGATGCTGTTCATTCTGCCTTAAGATGCGTGCAGAATCTGTATTCTGCGCGCAGCGAACTTCGTGGCCATTTTTAAGTGTGATATGGCTAGATATGGTCTTTCGGCTAAACACGAAAGTTGAAGCCCTTGAAAATACCTTTCCAACGAATTGTTGCACGACTTCAGGCGAATTCTGTAGCCACGGGAAAGTCTAACTGAAAATGGTATTCAACAAATCCTGCATGCAGAAATTGTGTTCTGTACGCAGTGGGCTTCAAGTACGATTTCAAATAGGATAATGTCAAATCTGGGTTGAGGTATGAATACAGAAGTCGTAGAACATGGAAAGACCTTTCCATCGTGGGGTTACACGTCTTCACCAAATTCCTGTAGCTTCAGGAATTTCCGGTCGAAGTCGCTATCCAGATTTAACCTGCACCTAAATTCTGGGATTTAATGGAAGATGGATTTGGATTTGGTGGAACTAATATTGCAAGATACTCGGCTTGGATGAACCCTTATGATTAATCATTTGTTGCATGATTGATGTAGCTTATTAATCAGATTTCATATTATCAAATTGTGAAGCAATCTTATTTAAACGAATTGAATTGGTAGGAATTGAAAGATTGATAATTGTGCACTTCATATTTATATATGACATTATCAAATGAAAAGTGCGATAGATCTTTATATGCGCATCATGTTTATATTACATTGTCATCATTTGGAAAGTCATGTAGATGAATAGATTATGGCCATGGATATGTTTGATTAATGAAATGAGTCTTGTAGTCCAATACTTAGAGCGTCGTCTCCCTATGGGTAGTATTGTGAAGGGATGTTAGTGTGGTGTTGACCGCCACTTGTTTTGGTTGTGTCGAGATAAGGTATGGATGGATGGTTGGGCTGTGTCCTCGTGCTTACTTATGAGGCCCCTTCCACGTTATGTTGATGTGGTATTTGCATGTGGTGTGAGTCGACACGCGGTGTCGTAATCCTGGGTTAAGGATAGTGTGGCAGGTCTACGGGCTCTCCAGTCGTCACACCGACGGGAGTTGGCAGTTAGACTTGGTCAGTTTGGGCTGTGTCCTCGGTGTTCACATCCCGAGGCCCCTCCAGCCATGTGAACGGTTGGGCTGTGTCCTCGTGCTTTCTTCCGAGGCCCCTTCCGGGTCACGCAAGGCCAGTTCGGGCTGTGTTCTTGGTGCACATCTACCCAAGACCCCGCTGGGCCATAGTACGCATGGGCTCCGCTGTTTTGTTCTTAGCGTTGAGGCGTACGGAGGCCTAGGTGAAGTAGTGTGGATACCCGCCTAGTAGTAGAAGTGTCCGTTCTACTGTCACCGCCTGGCCACGGCGGCTGATGCCTGAGAGGTTAGCAACCTGCTCGAAAAGTGGGAACTATAGTCTGTGTCGACATAGCAATTGCATGGGTGAGTCATTGAATTGCATTCATAGCATTTCATAGCATTGCACAACAAGATCCTCATCGTATAAGTTTGTAAGGGCACTCTTATACGATGAGTTACTTTTATGTAACCCGATCCTTAACTTATAAGTTTGTATGAGCATTCTTATAAGTTAAGTTACTTTCCTGCTGTTACTTATACTTTCTAGTTTAGTGTAGCTCCTAAATATTTGCTAGATCATGTTATTGTTACTCTTACACTACTGCCACCTGCTTATACTCCTTACTTGCATACTATTATATACTGTGCTCTTGTTTCTCTTCCCCGCTCGGTGCCGAGGAGTCGCCGGGGGAGCGGATGTGAAACCACTTAGTCATTTCGACTAACAGTTGCTACGTCTTCCTTTTTAGGAGGTCACGCCACATGTAGAGCAGCCGCAAACTACGCAGCAGGACAGCCAGGCCAGGAAGACAGGGCCTGAAGTGACGGTGCCGTCGATACCATCGGTTACTGATGTTAGTATTTTGATTACTCTGATGTAGCCCGTTTGGGCAATGATTAGCTGTACTCTGATATATTGTAGAAGCACGTTTAGCTTCTCCTTATTGATGTTTTGGACATTTGTACTTAGTGTGGATTTTGACTTCTCTTGCTTATATATTTGGTTGGGTTGGCATTTATATTGATATTGTTGTAGCCGACGGAATAGGCGTCTTGTGGTACAGGTTTGCCCGTGTGTTAATGCTACCGCAAGGCGGCTGTTCCGGGCATAAGACTCCCCCTTCGTGCCGTGTTTTGGGATCCGGGAGGGGGGGGGGGGTCTTACAAATGGTATCAGAGGGCCACGATCCTCAACTAAGAAGTTATTTAACAATGGTGCCACCCCCATTTGGTTGTCAGTTTGGGGATAAACTGACTTAGCGGAAGTAGTGGTGTGCCCATATGTAATTCACATTAAGTTTGTCCAACTTTGACCTTAAGTTTAGCCAACCTAACCACAAATTTGTCGTGTACGTGTAGGTTCCACTGCATGTTGAGCCGATGGGGGGTACTCCTACCCCTCCCATACCCACTCAATTCCAACAATCTGAGTTGGGGCAGACGCTCACCGCCATTCTTGATGCTTTTAAGGCGCAGGAGCCCCCGGTGCAACAACAGGACCCGAGCTCCAACTGGCTGAGCACCTTTCGGGCTCTCTCCCCTCCCGCCTACCTTGGGACAGAGTCATCCGTACGTACAAAGGAATTGCTAGACACGGTACAGGAGTTGTTGGCAGGTATTCGTTGCCCGGCCAATATGGTAGTGACATTGGCGGTGTCCGTCTTGGACTTACATGCTAAGATTTGGTGGAAGTCCCTCTTGGGCTCTACCTTCCAAGGCCGGATCTACACAGAGATAAGTTAGAGTGAATTCTCGGGCATTTTCTTGGAGCACTTTATCCCTACATCGGCCCGAGATGAGCTTGAGCAGAGGTTCCTTCTAGTAAAGCAGGGATCGAAGTCGGTTACAGAATACCAGCGGGAATTCCAGCATCTCGCAAGTTTTGCGGATTCTTATGAGTTGGATAACAGAGGTTATGCCAAGCGCTTCTACAAAGGGCTGCGAGACCCCCTGAAGCAGTCCCTTTTGTTTATAGCAGATGGTAGCTTGGCAGAGATCATTGATATGGAGAAAAGATTGGAGGCGGACCACCTGGGATGTAGTAAGTGGCCTGCGGAGGACGTGATGGAAGCCGGCCCATGGAATAGAAGGAAGCGAGATTTCAGAGGAGGAAGAGGATATCAAAGAGGTGGAGGGCGTGTCCAACGAAACTATAGGGTGGAGCATCCAGTTCTGCAGCCTCTTGCGTTGCCTCCACCACCACAGCCTCAGTAATTTCAACAACCTGAAGGGCGTCGTGGGCTGGTGTGCTTCGAATGCAACCAACCGGGTCACATCTGACGTTTCTGCCCGCAGCTATATGGGAACGTCACTCCTACTCTCCCTCCTTCTCTCCCTCCTACTCTCCCTCCAGCAGCTCCACGAGAACGGGGATATATGCGTGGTCGAGGTCGAGGACCGCGAGGAAGTAACCCCGGCCCTGCTAGGGATCAGGTGTACTCGCTTGACATGGCGCAGGAACGGAACCCACAAGATGTGATTGCAGGTATGATTTAATTAATTAACATATTTTCATGGTCTAACTTGAATTGATTAAGACTTACTAGACACCTAGCAATAAGTTTTGGTTGTTGGTACTTAGGCACCGTGATTATTGGCGGGAAGACGGCCTATGCACTGTTCAATACCGGTGCCTCACACTCCTTTGTGTCTGAGGATTTCATAAAAGACTTGGAGGGTGTACAATACTTCACTGGCATAGCCCGACGTGTACGCCTTCCGGATGGCTCGAAGATGATCGCAACTGCCAAGTGCGAGTTGGAGTTATTTATTGATGGGAAGGCCTTTGATACACCGACCACGGTTCTGAGAATGCCGGAGTTTGACATCATTTTGGGCATGACATGGCTGGACTGGCACTTCGCGAGGATCAACTGCGCGGAGAAGCGGATCTATTTGAGATATGGAGACTCTGACATCATCTTCTAAGGTATTGGCTTCGCGCCTCGCATGATATTATCTTCCGTCCAGGTTGTAAAAGCTCATATGAAGGGGGACGAGGTCTTCATGATCTGGTTCGAGTTGAAGGAAGAAGCGTTGGAATTAAAGGATGTACGGGTTGTGCGGGATTTTCACGAGGTATTTCCTGAGAAGCTGCCAGGATTGCCCCCGCATAGAGAGGTTGACTTCCAGATCAATCTAGTACCAGGTACCAAGCTTGTATCCAAGGCTCAGTACAGAATGGCCCCGAAAGAACTCGCGAAGTTTAGAGTTCAATTACAAGAACTGGTGGAGTCAGGGTTCGTTCGCCCCAGTTCATCACCCCGGGGTGCCCCTGTGCTGTTCGTGAAGAAGAAGGATGGAACCCTGCGTTTGTGCATAGATTATCGCGAACTCAATCGGTTGACGGTGCGGAACACTTATCCGCTACCTCGGATCGACGAGTTGTTCGATCAGCTAGTGGGAGCACATTGGTTCTCTAAATTGGATTTGCGCTCTGGATACTATCAGTTGAGGATACAAGAAGGGGACATTTAGAAAACAGCCTTCAGTTCAAGATATGGTTTGTATGAGTTCACGGTAATGCCTTTTGGGCTTACTAATGCCCCTTCGGCCTTCATGAGCCGGATGAACAAGGTGTTTGAACCATATTTGGACATCTTCATCATTGTTTTCATCGACGACATCTTGGTCTACTCAAAGATGGAGGAAGCGCATGTCGAGCACCTGACCTTGGTTTTGAAGAAATTGAAGGAGCACGCCTTGTACGCCAAGTTTAGCAAGTGTGAATTCTAGCTTAAGGAGGTTGCCTTCTTGGGGCATGTGATCAGTGGAGTAGGATTATAAGTGGATCCAGCAAAGGTGCGAGCCGTGAAGGAGTGGTCGCCTTTGAAGTCGGCGGCCGATATGATTAGTTTCCTTGGACTTGCCGGGTACTACCGCAAGTTCGTGAAAGGATTTTCCAAGATTGCCCTTCCTCTTACCTCCTTGACGAAGAAGGGTGTGCCATTTGAGTGGACACCACAATGTGAAGCGGCGTTCAAAGAGTTGAAGGATAGGCTTACCTTCGCCCCCATCCTTGCACTTCCATCTGGGAAGGAAGGGTTTCAGGTTTACACTGATGCATCGTATCAAGGGATGGGAGCGGTACTGATGCAGCACGGGCACGTGATCGCATATGCTTCAAGACAGTTAAACAAACATGAAATTAATTACCCGGTCCATGATTTGGAGTTGGGAGCAGTGGTGTTCGCTTTGAAGGTCTGGAGGCATTATCTATATGGTGTCCACTGCGCGATCTTTTCCGATCACAAAAACTTGAAGTATGTCCACACTCAGAAGGAGTTGAACCTGAGACAACGGCAGTGGTTGGAATTTCTATGCGAATATGAGTTCACCATGAACTACCACCCCGGAAAGCGAACTCGGTAGCCGATGCCTTGAGTAGAAAAGTGCCAGGCTCTAGCCCAGAGTCTCGGTTGATGAGTATGGAGTTGGCTCGGATGATCGAGGAGATGGAAATAACTCTAGTATTCAAGGCTCCTTCGGCAAAGTATGCGGAGTATTTTGCCAACATGAGCATAGTTTGTGATATCTGGGATCGGATTCGGGTGGAGCAAGGAATGGATGCGGCCTTAGCCCCGGCTATCAAGGCAATTGAAAATGGGACCACCGATGAGTACACACTAAAAGACGGCCTCGTTTATTTTCGTGGCCGGCTCTACATTCCCAAGGGCGGCAAAATCCGGGAGGATATCTTGAGAGAGGCACATTACTCTCAATATTCTGTACACTCGGGTATTGCCAAGATGTACGCCGGCTTACGGAAGACCATGTGCTGGCCAGGAATGAAGAAGGATGTTCGTTACTATGTTACGCATTGCGAAGCCTGTCAAAGAGTGAAGGCCGAATGCAGGAGTCCCGGTGGTTTGTTGCAGTCGTTGAGGATATCTCCATGGACTTTGTTCATGGGCTACCTCGTTCCCGCTCCGGGAATGATTCAGTTTGGGTTATTGTTGATCGACTGACAAAGGTGGCCCGGTTCATTCCAATGAAGAAGGAAGCACACGTGGATGTTTTGGTACGCCTTTTTGTGGAGCAATTCGTACGGTATCATGGCGTGCCCAAGACAATTGTTTCGGATCGGGATGGTCGGTTTATGTCCAAGGAGTGGAAGGCGGTACAGGCATATTTGGGCTCACGCCTTACCTTCAACACCGCATTCCATCCTCAGATGGACGGGCAGTCTGAAAGGACCATTAGGACATTGGTGGATCTGCTGAGATTATGTGTGTTGGACAGAGGAGAGCCGTGAGAAAGACTCTTTCCCCTGGTGGAATTTTCCTACAATAATAGACGTCAGTCGAGCATCGGTATGGCGCCCCATGAAGCCCTTTACGGAAGAAGGTGCAGGACCCCTTTGTCTTGGGTGCAGGATGAAGATCCGAAGGCATTGGGAAATGAATATATAGATGATACTGGTGCGGCGGTCAGATTGATACGGGATCGCATGTTGGAGGATGAAAGTCGGCAGGCGAAATATTATAATAAAAAGCACCGGATGGTGGAGTTCCAAGTGGGCGATAAAGTGTTCCTCAAGATTTGGCCGATGCATGGAGTGTCGCGGGTGCGTGGAGTGAAAAGCTCAGCCCAAGGTATGTTGGGCCTTATACTATACTAGAAAGGATTGGCCCGTTGGCCTATCGGTTGGAGTTGCCACCAGAACTAGAGAATCTCCACGACGTGTTCCATGTGTCATCGCTTCAAAAAGAACTGTTGTGGCCCGACCAATATATTCCCACTATTGATGGTGCAGTGGCGTCAGATAGGTCTGTGCGACTAGATCCGGTGCGGATTGTTGACAGCGAGACAAGAACTTTGCGCCGCAAAAGTGTACCCTTGGTGAAGGTGCTATGGTGCAATCATGGGAAGGAGGAGTACACATGGGACTCATTGGATTTGATGCAGCAACGCTACCCAGAGTTGTTTGCTCAAGGTAATTTTATTTAAAAGAATATGTTAAATTGTCTGTTATGCTTTTCTTCCCACAGCTTAAGCCTGATTTCGGGGACGAAATCTTTTATTTTGTTTATAGGATTTGTAACGTCCCGAATCGCTCTAGGCCGCTAGTGTGTGTTTTTGAGTCAGGATCGATGAGCTGTGTCGACACCATGTGACACAAGTAACGACACGGGCGTGTCCCTACCCGTGTGTGTCGAGTTACTCTCGATAGGACGTGTCGAGACTGGCGAGCAGTGTCGACACCAAGTGACACGGGTAGGGACACAGGCGTGTCCCTACCCGTGTGTGTCGAGTTACTCTCGACGGGACGTGTCGAGACTGGGGAGCTGTGTCGACACCATGGGACACGGGTAGCGACACGGGCGTGTCCCTACCCGTGTGTGTCGAGTTGGACTCGACGAGGCGTGCCGAGATCGACAAACTCCATGTCGAGATCGACGAATTATAGGACACGGGTGTAGACACGGGCGTGTCTCCACCCGTGTTCCGTGTGTGTCGAGTTGAGTTCTTCGAGATGTAACCCGAGAAGGACACGACCAGAAATACGGCCGTGTCATGTGGACACGGGTCGGGACACGGGCGTGTACCTACCCGTGTCAACTATTGAACCGACATGGAAACTGTCATTGCCGCTTCGCCCAGGAAGGACACGGGTAAGGACACGGCCGTGTCACTACCCGTGTCACTTTCCATATATAAGGGTGAGAGAAAACCCTAGCCGTTTTCATGCTCATTTCATTTCCTATTTCCTGTGAGAACTCCTGGTGAGAGAAAACTGCTGGAGCAAGTTCTACGGGAGAAAATCCGCCATCACCGTGAAAGAGAAGATGCCGCCGAGGAGAACTACGTGAGCCATGGCCAGAAATGGTGGTACCGCTGGAACCGATTTGAATTTCCTACCCTCTCCTTTGATACTAGATCTATAGTTATTTTCCTAGGCGAGACATCGACTCAAGAGAGTCTTGATGGTGAGGAGGAGTTTTCTAGGAAAGGCCATGCTAGGACTTGCGTCTTAGGTTTTAGATCCCTTCAACCACGCCCTTCTTCAATGTGATGATAAGGGATGGTTTCATGAAGGGTATTGGCCTCTTGAGGTTGAATAAGGTAGGAGGTTTTCTGGAATGATTTGGGAAGATCGCCTTGAGGAGGAAGATGAACCGATGCCGTTCATTCCGCCTTAAGATGCGTGCAGAATCTGTATTCTGCGCGCAGCAAACTTCGTGGCCATTTTTAAGTGTGATATGCCCAGATCTGGGCTTTCAGCTAAACACAAAAGTTGAAGCCCTTGCAAATACCTTTCCAACGAATGGTTGCACGACTTCAGGCGAAGTGTGTAGCCATAGGAAAGTCTAAACGAAAATGGTGTTCAATAAATCCTGCATGCAGAAATTGTGTTCTGTCGCAGCGGACTTCAAGTCCGATTTCAAATTGGATAATTTCAAATCTGGGTTGAGGTATGAATACAGAAGTCGTAGACCACGGAAATATCTTTCCATCGTGTGGTTACACATCTTCACCGGATTCCTGTAGCTATAGGAATCTCCGGTCGAAGTCGCTGTCCAGATTCAACCTGCACCTAAATTCTGGGCTTTAATGGATGGTGGATTTGGTGGAACTAATATTGCAAGACACTCGGCTTGGATGAACCCTTATGATTAATCATTTGTTGCTTGATTGATGTAGCTTATTAATCAGATTTCATATTATCAAATTGTGAAGCAATATTATTTAAACGAATTGAATTGGTAGGAATTGAAAGATTGATAATTGTGCACTTCACATTTATATTATGACATTATCAAATGAAAAGTGTGATAGATCTTTATATGCGCATCATGTTTATATTACATTGTCATCCTTTGGAAAGTCATATAGATGAATAAATTATGGCCATGGATATGTTTGATTAATGAAATGAGTCTTATAGTCCAATACTTAGAGCGTCGTCTCCCTACGGGTAGTATTGTGAAGGGATGTTAGTGCGGTGTTGACCGCCACTTGTTTTGGTTGTGTCGAGATAAGGTATGGATGGATGGTTGGGCTGTGTCCTCGTGCTTACTTCGGAGGCCCCTTCCACGTTATGTTGATGTAGTATTTGCATGTGGTGTGAGTCGACACGCGGTGTCGTAATCCTGGGTTAAAGATAGTGTGGCAGGTCTACGGGCTCGCCAGTCGTCACACATACGGGAGTTGGCAGTTAGACTTGGTCGGTTTGGGTTGTGTCCTCGGTGTTCACGTCCCGAGGCCCCTCCGGCCATGTGAACGGTTGGGCTGTGTCCTCGTGCTTTCTTCCGAGGCCCCTTCCGGGTCACGCAAGGCCAGTTCGGGCTGTCTTCTTGGTGCACATCTACCCAAGACCCTGCTGGGCCATAGTACGCATGGGCTACGCTGTTGTGTTCTTAGCGTTGAGGCATACGAAGGCCTAGGTGAAGTAGTGTGGATACCCGCCTAGTAGTAGAAGTGCCCGTTCTACTGTCACCGCCTGGCCACGACGGCTGATGCCTGAGAGGTTAGCTACCTGCTCGATAAGTGGGAACTATAGTCTGTGTCAACATAGCAATTGCATGGGTGAGTCATTGCATAGCATTAATAGCATTTCATAGCATTGCACAACAAGATCCTCATCGTATAAGTTTGTATGGGCACTCTTATACGATGAGTTACTTTTATGTAACCCGATCCTTAAATTATAAGTTTGTATGGGCATTCTTATAAGTTAAGTTACTTTCCTGCTGTTACATATACTTGCTAGTTTAGTGTAGCTCCTAAATATTTGCTAGATCATGTTATTGTTACTCTTACATTACTGCCACCTGCTTATACTCCTTACTTGCATACTATTATATACTGTGCTCTTGTTCCTCTTCCCCGCCTGGTGCCGAGGAGTCGCCAGGGGAGCGGATGTGAAACCACTTAGTCGTTTCGACTAACGGTTGCTACGTCTTCCTTTTTAGGAGGTCACGCCGCAGGTAAAGCAACCACAGACTATGCAGCAGGACAGCCAGGCCAGGACGACAGGGCCTGAAGTGACGGTGTCGTCGATACCGTCGGTTACTGTTGTTAGTATTTTGATTACTCTGATGTAGCCCGTTTGGGCAATGATTAGCTGTACTCTGATATATTGTAGAAGCACGTTTAACTTCTCCTTATTGATGTTTTGGACATTTGTACTTAGTGTGGATTTTGAATTCTCTTTCTTATATATTTGGTTGGGTTAGTATTTATATTGATATTGTTGTAGCCGGCGGAATAGGCGTCTTGTGGTACAGGATATCCCGTGTGCTAATGCTACCGCAAGGCGGCTATTTCGGGCATAAGACTCCCCCTTCGTGCCGTGTTTTGGGATCCGGGAGTGGGGGTCTTACATCATGTATAGCCAGGGTCAAGTTTGTGTCCTAGAGTCTAGGCCAAGTCCTTAGGTTCAATTTCAGATGGACCAGCTATCATCAAGACCATTAGAGACTCCAGAACTAGAAGTTTTCAAGACTAAGTCAAATGAGTTTGACGTTCGTCGAACTCAGCTCGACGAAAGGTGTTCGGCGCTCGACGATCGTGAGACAATTCTTAGTGCTGAGCTCGATGATCCTTGTTCTCTGTTCGACGAATGTTGAGGTTCTACATCAAGCTAAAGTCAGGACAACTTCAGAATTTTTCTAAGTCCAACTTCAAGCTTCGGTCGACGAATTAGATTCTGAGCTCGACGAACTTGGACCTCAAGTTCTCAACTTCCCAGGACGACGAAGTCAGCTTCTCAGGTCGACGAATGCAGTACTCTACTCGACGAATTCTGAATTCAGAGGATTTTTGTCGACACTTAGGGCATGTGTCGACACTAGACAATTTATGTCGACACCAGAAGATTTGTGTCGACACCAGGATTTCAGTCAACACCAATTTATGTCGACACAGAATGTCAGTTACGCAGAATATTTTGACCAAGTCCAGAACTATTCTCAGCTCGAAGAATCTGGATCTCAGCTCGACGAATGAAGATTGTCTGTTCGAAAAATGAAGATTGTCTGGTCGACAAACTCTCTCAAGCTCAGCTCGACGAACTCATACTCAGCTCGACGATTCCTGTTCTACGTTCGACGAATCTTGATTAGGTCTTCTTCAGTTTTCCCGTCCCGTTTCTTGGCGAAGATTCCGGAGTTATTAATGCCAGATCTTCTCAGAATGTTACCGTTAGACCGTGCAATTAATCTTGGATTATTTCATGCCGTTTTTCCTTGGGATAGTTGGGGAAATTATTGATTGCCGCTTCTTTCCAAGACCGACTGTAATTACTGCTCAACATTCGAATTTCAAATGTTCTCAGCAAGTAAAAAGATATAAAAAAAGGATCAAGTACCACTACACAGTCATACAGACATACTGCTAGCAATACAGACGATCAGACAGACACACTTAGATTGCACAGAAGAACAATCATACTCAAATCAAAAGTTCTACTGCAATCAGCTCAGGCCAGAGAACAACTTCATCAAGAAGAAGAACAACCTATCACTATCAAGAGTCTTCTTCTGTCTCTTCTCAGGACAACTTCAAAAGGACAACAAAATTCTATCTGTCAAAGAAGTTCCTGAACAATCTCTGGTCAAGGCACTCTAGGCCTTTGAAGACCTATCACCCTGAAGTAGTGATCCATGTTTCCTGATACATTCAAGATCTCAGGGGGAGCAATATCTGCTGAAATCAATCCACAGTCTTCTCAGTTGCTTTTGAGAAAGAGAAGACACCATCACCTCTTTTCCAACTCTTGTATGCGGTTTTAATTCCCTTCAAAATTATTCTGGTTGCAAGTCTCCTTCAAAAGACTTAAGGTTTTGGTTTTTGAGCACCTGAACAAAAGCTCATTGGTGTCAAGCACCTGATCAAAAACCTGAGTGGATTTCTACCAGGGTGGTAGAAGAGTGGATGTACCCAGGTTGGGGAACCACTATAAAATTTCTTGTGTCGTCTGGTTGACCTTTTCTTTTGTTTTGGCTGTTCTCTGTGATTAGATAGTTTGCTGTGCTTATTTATTTTATTTGCCGACATGTTCACTTAGGAATACATCAAAAGTTGTAAAACGTTTGTAGTGAGCACAATACTCTATTCACCCCCCCTCTAGAGTATTTCAGATCTAACCTGCACTTTCAATTGGTATCAAAGCGATGTTGGTTAAAATACCACACCTTAATTGGTTGTACAGGCTAACACCTGAACCACAAAGATCCCTCTTGTTAGATCTGTCTGTTTAGATTTTGTTATTAGGTTTATTTCTTCACAGAAATGGCCCAAAACAAAGATTATGCAAGCATCAGACCTTCAGTTTGTAATCTTAACAAGTTTGCATCTGGAAGGCAAGAATCAGATTATATATGAATTCTATTGATGAGGATATCTTTTCTGTTATCTTGACAGGTGTACCTCCAGCACCTGCAGCTTCTATAAGCACCACCATGAACATGACTGTAGTGCCTCCTCCTGAAAATAATGATGCCTACGAGAAAGCAAAAATTGCAGATGCTAAGGCAATGAATATCTTGGCTCAAACTATGTCAGATGACATATTTCAGAAGGTGGCTAAGTGCACCTCAGCCAACGCCATTTGGGATTCCCTCAACCAAATGGTAGCTGGCTCAGCAGAACAGAGGTGAATGATAAGATATTGATGTGCTTCCCTAGCTCTTGGGATTCCAGAATCTGGCCAATCATGGAGGCCAGAAGCCTAAATGAGATATCAACTAAATCTCTACTAGACAAATTAAAGTCCTATGAGCAACTGATTAAATCAAGAGAAGCAGCAGAACAGAAGGCTACAACTCCAGTGAGAAAGGATCACATCATAGCCTTCAAAACATCTGAGGAAAGTGAGACATCAACTTCCAATGAGGAACTCATGAGCCTCTTTGCAAAAAGATTCTTCAAGATGGCTAGAAAGGATTTCACAAGGAAATCATCCAGACAGGATGATAAGCCCAAGTATGACAAGACACCAACCAAGGAGGTTGTGTGCTTTGGGTGCAGAAAGCCTGGACATTACATCTCAGAATGTCCAGAAAACCAGAAGAAGGAGAAGCGCAGAGAAAAGGACTCCAGGAGAAGACATAGCAGCAGATCCTCTTCCAGCAAATACAAAAAGAAAGACAAGGGCTTTGTTGCTGAAACATGGAGTGATACAGAGGAAGAATCATCCTCCTCTAGTTTAAGTGAAGAAGAGGAAGAAGCAAGATTCAAGGAGGTTTGCCTAATGGCAATTGATGCCTCCAGGAGCAATTTTGGATCAGAAGGAGAATCTGAAGATGAAGCAGCCTCAGACTCAGAGGCAGATCATGTTCTTTCTAGTTTTGATTTTAATTCTGATTTATTTAAAACTGAATTCAAAACTATGTGCTTAGACTTAATCAATTCAGAAAAAGAAATAAAAACTCTTAGAGAAAGTCTAGTAAGTCTTGAATCGGTTAACTCAGAAAACATTAAACTTCAAGATCAACTAACCTTAGCAAATGAACAAATAATTAAATTAAAATCTGAATTATGTGAGACCAAACAACTTGAGCAATCTCTCAATGAGAGAAGTCTCAAGCTGATGGACATAACAAGCACAGTTAATGCCAGATTAAATGGAAAGCTGGGCTTGGGTGCTTCATCAAGTTTGCCCCCCATAATTAAGAAAAATATTCTTACAACCCCCATCAAGTTTATTTCTGCCAAGGGAAAGGAAAAGATTATAAACAAACAATTGTCTGAAAATAATCCAAAACCTATAGACAAGAGAAACAGAAATCAGAAAACAGTTAATAAAAACAAAGTTCAGTAGCATTCGTCAAACTCGGATCAACGAAATGTGGCCAGTTCGTCGAACCCAGATCGACGAACGCTGAACGCAAACTTTAGTTATAATAATTCGTCTAACTGCAATTGACGAACTATGTATGGTTCGTCGAGCAGAGGTCGACGAACTTGGGTCGCAAAAAATGACTACTGTCATTCTCTGAGCAGAGATCGACGATCTCATCCCTATTCGTCGAACTCTGGTCGACGAACTTACAACAATTTGTCGAAGCCAGAAGGACCAAACTTAAACTATTTCTCTTACAGAAATTCCAAGACAACTAATAAGACATTCAATCCAGTAGCTGATTGGGTTATTCCACCTAGGAGATATCACCCCTTAGGTTATAAATCACAACCTGCATTATCAGCTATATCCAGTTTCTCTTTTCAACCAAATAAAGGACCCAAGGTAACCTGGGTCAAGAACAATTAAGCTTTGTTTTTCATTACAGGTACAGGTGAAGAGCTGTCCAAGGGTGAGTCAGACCTGGTACTTGGACAGTGGTTGCTCCAAGCACATGACAGGCAGCAAGAGCAATCTATCTAATTACAAGCCCAATCTAGGAGCAAAGGTTATTTTTGGAGATTCAAACAGTGGCCAATCAGAAGGATATGGGACAGTAATGATTGGAGCAGTTACCTTCAAAAGAGTAACATATGTAAGAGGACTCAAACATAACCTAATATCCATAAGTCAATTATGTGATGAAGGTTATCAGGTACACTTTAACTCTACCTCTTGCTCTATTATTAATAATGAAAACAAAACTGTTTTAATTGGAATTAGACAAGGCAATATATATCTAGTAGATTTTATTTCTGCCATAACTGATATATGCTTACTGAATTTTACTAGTAATCAAAATGAGTTATGGCATAAAATATTAGGGCATGTAAATCTTAAGAATATAGCTAGGTTATCTAAAGACAACCTTGTTAGAGGCTTACCTTCTGGCCCCTACAAGAAGGAAAGCCTATGCAGGGCTTGTCAATTAGGCAAGCAAACTAAAACTAGCTTCAAATCCATTAATAAAAGTGATTCACCTAGGATTTTGTATTTGCTTCATGTGGATCTATTTGGACCCATTGCAGTACAAAGCCTAGGAGGGAAGTCTTACACTTTAGTGATTGTTGATGAATTCTCCAGATTCGGTTGGGTAGCCTTTCTGAGAGCTAAGTCAGATACATTCAAGGTTCTTACAGATTTTCTCAGGACCATACAGATTGAGTTCTCTACTCATGTTGCATTGATCAGAAGTGATCATGGCACAGAATTTGAGTCTCTTCTTATGCATGAGTTCTGTGAGAAGGAAGGTATCAGGCATTGCTTCTCAGCTCCTAGAACTCCCCAACAAAATGGGGTTGCTGAAAGGAAAAATAGGACACTCATTGAATCTGTAGGCACATTATTGGAAGATGCTTACATGCCTCTATCCTTTTGGGCAGAAGTTGTAAATACTGCTAACTATGTCCTGAATAGAAGTCTTATACATAAGCTGAAAAATAAGACCCCCTATGAATTACTTAAAGGGAAGAAACCTAAAATCACTTACTTTAAAGTTTTTGGCTGCATTTGTTACATTCACACAAATAACAAAAGATACATTAGAAAGTTTGAGGCTAAGGCTGAAGAAGGGATTTTTATACGATATTCCCAAGTAAGCAAGGCCTATAGGGTTTTTAATTAATCCACCCTTAAAATTGAAGAGTCTGTTCATGTATCTTTTGATGAAGCTAACATGTCTTATAAGGAGAAAGAGATTTCTACCAATAGCTTTTTGCATGTTCCACAGCTGTGTGAGTCTATGGATGGACTAAACCTTACCCAAGAGGTATCAACCCATCCTACTCCACAGGTTGCTGAAGATAGTGAAGAAGAACTTCAAGTGAAAGTGGCTGAACTTCCCTCAACAGCTAGTACCATTCCCCAAGAGGAATTAATTACAGAAGCTGTTGCTCAACAAACTCCACCAACTGATCTTGTCACACTTAGAGATCACCCCAGATCTCAAGTGATTGGAGACATTTCAGCAGGTGTACAGACAAGGCATCAAGTCAACCAAGACTTGATGCATGCCTGTTTTATCTCTCAAATTGAACCTCTCACCATCCATGAAGCTGAGCAAGATCCCCAATGGATCATTGCAATGTAAGTGGAACTAAATCAGTTTGAGAGATGTAGAGTTTGGGACTTGGTTCCAAGACCTCATAACTACCCAGTTATTGGAACCAAGTGGGTCTACAGGAACAAACTAGATGCCCATGGGAACATTGTGAGAAACAAGGCTAGGCTTGTTGCTCAAGGCTATAGGAAAGAGAAACGAATTGATTATGACCAAACATTTGCCACTGTTGCAAGGTTAGAGGCCATAAGAACCTTCCTTGCATATGCAGCTCACAGGAGATTCAAGGTGTTCCAAATGGATGTCAAGAGTGAATTCTTGAATGGAGTGCTTTAAGAAGAGGTTTATGTAGAACAACCTCCAGGTTTTATCTCTCTAACTCAACCCTCTTTTGTATTTAAATTGCATAAAGCTCTCTATGGTTTAAAGCAAGCTCCAAGAGCTTGGTATGAGACCTTAGCAAGCTTTCTTTTAGAGCATAAATTTACAAGAAGAACCATAGATAAAACTCTTTTCACTAGAAGTCATAAGGACCAAATTTTGTTAGTACAAATATATGTGGATGACATCATTTTTGGGTCTACTGATCCCAAATTATGTAAGAGGTTTGCTGACCTCATGCATTCTAAATTTGAGATGAGTAGCATGGGTGAACTTTCCTACTTCCTTGGTCTCCAAGTGAAGCAGCTCTCTGATGGTATCTTCCTCTCCCAAGCTAATTATGCTAAAGAGCTTATTAAAGAGTTTGGCTGTTGGCAGACCCGATCAAGGGCTTTTTGGTATTTTCTGGTCAGTTCCTTTGGTTATTGGCAGTTCAGATTCCAAAAAATATAAATAAGACCCAAGGGGTACCTCAGAAGGCACGCTTTGAGTGCCTCCCTGCTCCTGTTCTAAGTGCTTTCTGAGGGTACCTTAGCTCGGCTTCTGGCTAAGGAGGGGAAGCGCTCAGAGATCTTTCAGGTTTGTGGTGGGACCTCCCTGCCGAGCCCTTGGGTCTGTTTCTTCTTGCCTTCTTTGTTGTTTTTCTTGCAGGAGCAAATTAGGCGTGAGACCACCCCTTCCCCAAGGGTAGAACTCCACAAGAGACCGGATTCCGGTTTCAACATTTTGGTGCGGTAAGCGTGGACCGTGGTCAGTACAGAAAAGCTTTGGCGAGCTCAAATGACGGGAGGACAAGGATCTGACAGGCAGAACTCGCCGCCCCCCGCCTCTCGCAACGGTGGGGATGCTGGAAGACTTCAGGAACAAGGTGCTGGGCCTCGTCAAATTCGCACTCGGCGCGTGGGCCGAGTGCTCGGCTCCGGCAGCCCAGATCGCGGCCGCCCCCTCTTTGGGCGAGGACGCTCCCGGCCGGCGAGATGGGAAGAAAGTGGCCGAGGAAGGCTGTGGGTGCGAGCTTCCGGGCCACGAGCTCTTCCCCGACGCGGCAGGCTGAGGTAGGTTTGGCGAGTTGGGCCCGCGAGACTCGCCGGCTCGCACAGTGTGGGGAGGCAGTCCTTTCAGCGAGCTGGTCTCCTCAGCTCCAGTCCCAGATGGGTTCAGGGAACCCGAGATGTCTTACTACACCGGGAAGGGAGACCCGGTCCAGCATGTCCAATGGTTCGAGGATGTGGTCTCCATCCGTCAGATGTCGGACGGATTCAAATGCCGACTCTTTGCTATCACCCTCCGGGAGAAGGCGAGGTAGTGGTTCCACCAGCTCCCGGCCAGCTCCATCTACTGCTTCGAGGACCTGCGCCGGGGGTTCATGCTGAGATTCACCACCTCGAAGAAGAGGAAGAAGGAGTCCGAATCTTTGTTCCACATTAAGCAGGGGGTGAACGAGACGTTGGGGAGCTATGTGGACCGATTCCAGGAGGAAGTTACTCAAGTCCAAGAGATGCCGGGCCATAGTCTGATGATGGCTTTTACCATGGGCCTGCAGCAAGGTTTCTTCCGAATGGAGCTGAAGAGAGTTCCCCCCCTCTCCTACGAGGAGTTGATGGAGAGGGCGGCGAGAGAGGTTGATGGGGAGGCGTCGAACCCGAAGTTTGTAAGGAAGCTGACCAGATGGGCCACGGAGGAAGAGAAAGAGTCAAGAGGAGGAAAGGCACAGGAGGAGAGAAGAGGAGAGCCTAGGCAGAGGGAGCAAAGGCAGCTCCAGGGACAGCAGCAGCCGAGGTGGGGGCACTAGGAGCCCGACCGTCGGCTGGGCTGGAGACCTGAGTGGCAGGGGCAGGGGCCACCGAGAGGATACTACGGAAGGGGACATCACAGGGGAGGCAAGACCAGTTCCACCCTTCGGGCTGGAGGCAGGGCCAGAGTCCCCGGCTCCCCAATCAGGAAGAGGCCATGGCCATAGCCTTGGGAGCAAGGAGGGGGATCATGAGGAGGAGGAGAAGGGAGGTCAGGGTGGAGCTGCCCTATTGTGACTTCCATCAGGAAGAGGGGCATGCCACAGCCACCTGCCCGGAGTTCCTTGAAATGAGAGGGAATCGGGAACAACAGCAGCAACAACAGCAGGGAGGACGACAAGAAGTGAGGATCGAGGAGGTCCTGCCTCGGGCAGAGGAGGATCGTTGCGAAGACCGGGTGGATGTCGGGACCAGAGGAGGGATCAGAGTGATCCACGGGGGGGGGGGGGGGGGGGGGGGGTGGGGATCGAGGCTTCCCGCAAGGCAAGTCTCCACACCATGTACCGGCGGAGCGTCGCCTCTACATCCCAAACCCCACCCCCGGAGGAGAGGATCACTTTCTCCAGGAGTGATATGCCAGACCACGAGGATCCGTTCTATGATGCGCTGGTCATCAAGGCGGCCATCGAGAATTTCACCGTCTCTCGGATCCTCATGGACAACGGGAGCTCCGTCAACGTCGTCTTCAAAAAGGCGTTCGATGCGATGAAGGTGGAGGCAAAGAGTGTGCTGGCCTCAGATGGCCCCTTGTTCGGGTTTTCAGGGGAAAGGAAGGAAGTGGAGGGAGGAGTTGGCCTCCATGTAACCTTGGGGGGGCAGTCCCGAAACTGCAAGTTCTTCATTATGGACGCCCCCAGCAGCTACATCGCCATCTTCGGGAGACCCCTTATCAGCGCCTACCGCTGCGTCCCCTCATCTTTCCATCAGTGTTTGAAGTTCAACGCTGAGGGGGTCCAGGTCAGGGTCAGGGGGGACCCAAAGGTGGCGCGGGAGTGTTATGTCACTGCGGTGAACACCATCTCCTGGCAGGAGGGAGCCGAGGAGATGGGGCGAAGGATGGAGGAGGTCGAGCAGGAAGCAGGAGGGGAGGAGCTGGAGGTGAAGGACTGCGCAGAAGAGGCAGCAGGAGGAGATCTGGAGGAGGTGGCCGAAGTGAGGGGCGTGGGAGAAGAGATGGAGGTAGAGGTCCCCGTTCCAGAGGAGGGGGATGCCGAGGGATGGGGGGAGCAAGCCAGGTTGGAGGCAGCAGAAGAAGTGGTGGAGATGGATGTGTTCACCAGAGGAGGCAGGATGAAGAAGATCCGCGTCAGCGGGGGGCTGACCCCGGAGGACTAAGGTAGGATGCTGGAGTGCATCCAGAAGAACGTGGACATCTTTGCTTGGAACGCCACGGAGATGCCATGGGTTGACGCGGATATGGCTTGCCATTGCCTCAACCTGGACCCGGGAACACGCCCCGTTCAGCAGAAGAAGAGATCCACTGCGGACAAGCTGGCGGAACCCATCAGGGAGGAGGTGGCGAAACTCCTCAAGGCCGGCTTCGTGTCTGAGATTCAGTACCCCGGCTGGGTCTCCAATGTGGTTATGGTTAGAAAAGGAGACGGCCGATGGAGGATGTGTATCGACTTTTCCTTACTTAATAAAGCTTGTCATAAGGAATGTTATCCTTTGCCTCAGATCGACGCGCTGGTTGACTCAGCCATCGGCTTTTCTGTAATGAGTTTTTTAGATGCTTTTTCAGGTTATCATCAAATCAGGATGCACCCCCCATACATCAAGGATGTCTCGTTCATCACAGGGGACAGATGGTACTTCTACAAGATGATGCCCTTCGAGCTGAGGAATACTGGGGCAACCTACCAGAGAATGATGGATAGGGTCTTGAAGGAACAGAGGGGGAGGAATTTGGAGGTGTATGTAGATGACCTCATGATCAAAAGTAGGGATGTGGACTCCCACCTCCGGGACCTGGAGGAGACCTTCACCACCCTGTGCAAATACAAGATACGGCTGAATCCACTGAAATGTGTCTTCGGGGCCATCAGGGGAAAGTTCTTGGGGCACCTCCTCACCCCCGCAGGGGTCGAGCCGAATCCAGATAAGGTCAGGGCCATATTGGAGCTGGGGTCCCCGCGGAATGCTAAGGAGGTCCAACGGCTGACGGGGAAGCTAGCAGGGCTGAGTCGATTCCTTTCTCGGGCAGGGGAGAAGTGCTCCCCCTTCTTCAAAACGCTGAGGGGTGGGCAGAGGTTTGAATGGACCAAGGAGTGCGAGGAGGCGTTCCAGGCCCTCAAGGTACAGTTGACACAAGCTCCGCTGCTCTAAGGGCCAAAGGATGGGGAGGACCTGTTCTTATATCTGGGGGTCGGGGCGGAGGCCTTGAGCTCGGTCCTAGTTCGAGAAGAGCGAAAGAGGTAGCTCCCTATTTATTACGTGAGTCGGGTCCTGAGGAAGGCCGAGCTCCGGTATCCAATTTTGGAGAAGCTAGCCTTCGCACTGATCATCTCGGCTCGGAGGCTACGACCTTACTTCCAAGCACACTCAATCCGAGTAGTGACCGACCATCCGCTCCACAACATCTTCGAGGGGGTGGAGCATTCAGGCAGGTTGGCTAAGTGGTCGGTGGAGCTGAGCGAGTTCGACGTTTCCTTCGTTCCGCGGCTCTCAATCAAAGCTCAGGCGATGGCCGACTTCTTGGCCGACTACGTGGTTGAAGTAGCGGAGGAAGAGCTCACCCGCCCGACTCCTTGGAAAGTGAGGGTGGATGGTGCCTCGGGAAGGCATTCCCTAGGAGTAGGGGTGGTCCTGGAAAGCCCCCAGGGGACTCGAATTGAGCAGACAGTGGTGGCGCACTTTCCCATTACCAACAACCAGGCCGAGTACGAGGCCGTGATAGCGGGGTTACGCCTGGCCAGAGAGCTGGGGGTGTCGGATGTGGAGGTCCTTACTGACTCCATGGTAGTAGCTTCCAAGATCAACGGGGAGTTCGAGGCCAGGGAGCCCACCTTGCGATCGTACTTGGCCAAGGTGAAGGGGGTCAATGGCACTTTTCAAACCTTCACCATCCGACACGTGCCCAGGGAAGAGAATGAACAAGCAGATCAGCTAGCAAAGCATGGTCCCCAGGTGGGGGGCACCATCACCGACCTGTTCCGCCCCTCCATCGAAGAAGGGGAGCTCATGGAAATCGATCAACAAGCTTCATGGATGGATCCAGTTGTAGTTTTCCTCTCCACGGGAGAGTATCCGGAAGGAGTAGATAAGAAGAAACTAAGGAACACGTCAGCTTATTACCTCCTCCAGGACGGGAAGCTATACAGGAATACCCTCTCGGGGATGCTAGCTCGCTGCGTGGCCGAGGGCGAAGCACAGTGGATCCTAGAGGAAGTCCATTCCGGGGAATGTGGGAGTCACTCCGGAGTCGGACCCTGGAGGGAAGGATAGTCGGGCAAGGGTATTTCTGGCCCACCTGTTGGAGTTACCATGGTGATCTGGAAGTGGTCAAACATGTAATCTCACTGCCAACGGGATATGAGCCTGCAGGGTCGCACATAAGAGATGTGGAGAAGTTGGATGATTGACTGTGTTGGTAAAGGTTACCAATCACCGACCTGAATGGGGTTATGGGCAAAGTGTTGCCTTAAAGGATCGTCGGGTTGGGCAAATGTTGCCTTGAAGGACTGGTAAGAATAGTCGACCGAGGGTCGATGAGAATCGTCGATCGTTAGTGCTCTGATTCCCGCCGATCGACGAGAATCGTCACTCCGATTCTCGCCGATCGACGAGAATCGTCGAGAATGGGTACTCTGATTCTCGCCGATCGACGAGAATCGTCGAGAATGGGTACTCGGATTCTCGCCGATCAACGTGAATCGTCGACCCATGATCGGCGTGAATCATCGAGTGTTGCACTCTGATTCTCGCCGATCCGGGTGATTCTCGCCGATTCTGACTCCCGCCGAATCTGATTGATGATTCTCGCCGATAGTCGCCGATTCTCGCCGATTGATTCTCACCGATTCTGGAACCCTAAATTCTGGGTGGTCTGCGGATAGCGATATTCCTAAGTCTATTTATGCCTTCGGTATAAAAGGGACACTTAGGGTTTTCGGGAATTAGAGGTTTTTGGCAGCCGATCGAACCAAATCCCGCGACGGAAGTGTTCCGCCGTTCGTTCGCTCCACCGATCCCGAATCCCGTCGACGGAAGGGTTCCGCCGCCGTGCTCGCTCCGTCGACTTCCTTCTCTCCGACGATCGTCGCTGGCGTTGCGATCCCTGGCGCGGACCTAGCAGTCCGTGGGAAAGAAAGGTGCTGTCTTTCTCCTTCCCGATAATCCGTGCGATGGATAGATCGGTGTTCTCCCGCTCGTGTGGATTTTTGCAGAGACGTGGACATTATTTCACGTAGAACTCGTCACCAGCAAGAACGCGAAGCTTGGAGCATCTCCGTTGCGTTGTGACTCAACGCCACCGAGGTAATTTTTGCCTAGTTATATGTTAACTTCTTGATTCAACTACCATGGCCCGATCCCATTTCTTTTGGGTTTTCTTGATGTTTTATTCTTCCGCTGCGTGCACAAGTGTTGTGCCATCCTCATAGAGAAACCCAACAGTGGTATCAGAGCCAGGTTACGGCCATGATCGTTGTATTGGAAGTTTTGTTATTCCAGTGCGTGTAAACCTAGGGATTTAGAAGTGTTCAAAATGTCTAGATTTAGTCTTGGTACCCCGCCAAGAACTTCTGGAATTTCGTGGGAATTTCTAATTGTTAGAAATTGTAGTCTCCTTAGCAGTAACCATCCCTCGAGTTTGTTTTGGATTTTGAATCCAACATAGAGAGATAAGCTTGTCTACTGCTTTAAGTTGAGTTGTCTTTGCCTTTGTCCAATGCATGTAAATCTGAGGATTTGGAAGTTTCCGGATGTTCAGATTTAGCCCTTCCTTCTATCAAATGTTGATGGTGTCAGGTTGTGCACATAAGGGATGCATGTGGTTTTAGAAAAAATTGTTTTTCTTTGGATGTGCACATTGATCGAATGTTGATCATGGTTAATTGTTAACCTATAATTAAAATCCCTTCATCAAATATTAAGTGTTCGGATGCCTTCCGATGGATGACACTCTTCCTGCCTCGATCGATGAAGTGTGGGCTTGCCAAAGCAAGGTGCATTAATCTATCTTGGTAAGGGTGTGAGCGGATAATTTTGATATCCCACTGTCGACATCGGGTCCAACTTAACTAGGTGACCTCAAAGGTTGAGTGCCTAGAGGCATAGGGTTGGCATGCACCATATGATGGATGCGTGTAAGGAGTTATTCACCAACCATACAAGAATTGCATGAGGATGCAATTGGCAAGCGTTGCCTACCTAAATAACCGCATCGTGAGAGGAAAGCCAAAGCTGACTCATTGTGTTGGTGAAATACGGATCTTGTCCACTAAGAGAGTAGCTCGCATGAACTCTCCGAATTGTTAGTGAGGGATATCATTTCGAATAAAATAGTGGGAGTGTTTTAATTGAAGTCCAAATTAAAATAAATTTTATTTGAAATTTTGGTACTGATTTTATTCTGCAAAAATTCTTGTAGAATTCCATGGCAAGTGTTTCACGCTCCACGTTGTCTCTGAGAGCCATCCTTGAGAAGGATAAGCTCAGTGGGACAAATTACATGGACTGGTATAGGAACCTGAGAATTGTTCTCAGGCAAGAGCGAAAGCTCTATGTCTTGGAAGAAGAAGCCCCCGAGGTGCCGACCGGGAACTCTTCTCGTGCTGAGAAGGATGCTTATAAGAAGTATACTGATGATGCTTTAGATGTCGAATGCCTTATGCTTGCCACTATGAACTCTGAGCTTCAGAAGCAACATGAGAACATGGTGTGCAAGGAGATTGACGAGCATCTCAAGAAAATGTTTCAAGGGCAGGCTCGTCAAGAGAGGTTCGACATCACAAAAGCGTTGTTTCAGTGCAAGATGGGAGTTCGAGACTCAGTAGGGACTCACGTACTCAAGATGATTAGGTATATAGAGAACCTTGAAAGGCTGGGTTTTCCTCTTGGTCAAGAGTTGGCCACAGATTTGATCCTGCAATCGTTGCCGGACAGTTATGAGCAGTTCGTCTTGAACTACAACATGAATGAAATAGACAAGACATTGCCCGAACTCCTAGGCATGTTGAGAACTGCCGAAATCAATATGAAGAAGGCCAAGCCTGCCAGCCCCATACTGATGGTGCATAAGGGCAAGGGCAAGGCCAAGGGCTCTAAGAAGACGAAGGTGGGACCTAAGTCATATCTTGAGACCAAGTCTTCTACACTGATGAAAAAGAAAAGCACGATGAAGGAAGGGAAATGCCACCACTGTGGCAAGGCTGGTCATTGGAGGAGGAACTGTCCTTCGTACATTGAAGGTCTGCAGAAATTGAAGGGAGGTATGACTTCCGCTTCAAATGTCTACGTTATAGAGATAAACCTTTCTGCTCCTTCATCTTGGGTATTGGATACCGGATGTGGTTCTCACATTTGTACAAATGTACAGGAACTGGGAAGGAGAAGATTGCTGAGTAAAGGGGTGGTGGACCTCCGCGTCGGCAATGGAGCAAGAGTTGCTGTTGTAGCCATAGGGGTTTACCGTCTTTCTTTGCCCAGTGGGCTTGTAATAGAACTAGATAATTGTTATTTTGTTCCGGCCATAACTAGAAACATTATATCTATTTCATGTTTGGACATGATTGAATTTTCTTTTATAATTAAGAACAACTGTTGTTCTATATTTAAGAATGATGTTTGTTATACTGTAGCCCAATTGTTTAATGATATTTATGTTTTGAACTTGGACCATCTGATCTGTAATGTAGAAAATAATAAAAGACTAAGAACAAATGACTCGAACCCTACATTTCTCTAGCATTGTCGTTTGGGCCATATCAACGAGAAGCGTATATCCAAACTCCATAGAGATGGATTTTTGGACTCATTTGATTATGAATCATTTGAGCGATGCGAATCTTGTTTGTTAGGCAAAATGACTAAGGCTCCTTTCACTGGTTTTACTGAGAGGGCTGAAGATCTCTTGGGTGTTGTACATAGTGATGTATGTGGACCCATGAGTTCCATGGCTAGAGGTGGGTATTTCTACTTTGTTACATTTACTGATGATTTCAGTAGATACGGATATGTGTATCTTATGAAGTGCAAATCCGAGACCTTTGAAAAGTTCAAAGAGTTCAAGAATGAAGTAGAAAACCAGTTGGGTAAAAGGGTTAAAGCACTCCGATCTGATCGAGGTGGCGAATACCTGAGTCATGAGTTCCGTGATCATCTGAAAGAGTGTGGTATTGTATCACAGCTCACTCCACCTAGAACACCACAACATTATGGTGTGTCTGAGAGGAGAAATCGTACTCTGTTAGACATGGTACGTTCGATGATGAGTCATGCAGACTTGCCTGTTTCCTTTTGGGGTTTTGCTTTAGAGACTGCTGCAATGACATTGAATCGCGCTCCAACGAAAATGGTTCTGAAGACACCATATGAGATATGGACTGGGAAGCATCCTAGTATGTCGTTCATTAAAATTTGGGGCTGTGAGGCATACATGAGACGCCAAATGCCTGACAAGCTGGAACACAAATCAGATAAATGTTATCTGGTGGGATATCCTAAGGAAACGAAAGGGTCTTACTTTTACCTACCGTCTGAGGGCAAAGTGTTTGTCGCAAGGACTGATGTCTTCTTGGAGAAAGAGTTCTTATCAAGAAAGACTGAACAGGTAGAGCTTGAAGAAGTTCAAGAACCACATGTAATGAATGAACCGGAATTGGATTCTGAGACAGGACTACAAGATGTTGTAGCTAGAGAACCTGCTCAGGGAACACAAGTCCTACGTAGATCTGGTAGACCGAGGTTTGAGCCGGAGAGATATGGATTTCTCGTGTCTCAAATAGGTAATGTGTTGCTTATGGATCATGATGATGAGCCAGCAACCTACCAAGAGGCTATGAATGGACCGGACTCCGACAAATGGCTTGAGGCTATGAAATCCGAAATGGACTCCATGTATGCAAACCAAGTTTGGAAATTGGTGGAACCACCTGAAGGGGTACGACCCATAGGGTGCAAATGGGTCTTCAAGAAGAAGACCGACATGGATGGGAATGTACAGACATTCAAAGGGCGACTGGTGGCTAAGGGTTTCAAGCAAATTCATGGTATTGACTATGATGAGACCTTTTCCCCTGTTGCCATGGTAAAGTCCATAAGGATGTTGCTTGCTGTTGCTGCGTATTATGACTACGAGATCTGGCAGATGGATGTCAAAACGGCTTTCCTTAATGGAAACCACCTTGAGGAAGTGTATATGACACAACCCGAGGGTTTTGTATCCCCAGATGAAGCCACTAAAATATGCAAGCTGAATAAGTCCATCTATGGACTGAAACAGGCCTCTCGAAGTTGGAATCTTCGTTTTGATGAGAAAATCAAAGAGTTTGGTTTCATCAAGAATGAAGATGAGCCTTGTGTTTACAAGCGAATCAGTGGGAGCATTGTTGTCTTCCTGATATTGTATTTAGATGACATACTGTTGATTGAGAATGATATTCCTACCCTGAAAGTTGTTAAGAACAACCTAGGGAACTGCTGTTCAATGAAGGATTTGGGTGAAGCGACTTATATACTTGGTATTAAGATCTATAGAGATAGATCGTAGAAGTTGCTGGGTTTGACCCAGAGTACGTACATCGAAAAGGTGTTGAAGCGGTTCAACATGCTTGAGTCCAAGAAAGGATTTTTGCCCATGTCTCATGGTGTGAATCTCTCCAAGGGCCAGTGTCCAAAGTCTTGTGAAGATAAGGACCGCATGAAGTTGATTACATATGCTTCGGCAATTGGATCAATCATGTACGCGATGTTATGTACTCGACCCGACGTCTCCTTTGCTTTGAGCATGACTAGCGGGTTTCAGTCAGATCCCGGTGAGTGTCACTGGATTGCAGTCAAGAATGTCCTGAAGTACTTGAGAAGGACTAAGGATGTGTTCTTGGTGTATGGTGGAGAGGAAGAGCTCGTTGTAAGTGGTTACACGGATGCTAGCTTCCAAACTGATAGAGACGACTCCAAGTCTCAGTCAGGTTTTGTGTTTTGCCTGAATGGAGGAGCTGTGAGCTGGAACAGTTCCAAGCAAGAGACAGTTGCTGATTCTACAACAGAGGCCGAGTATATCGCCGCAGCTAATGCGGCGAAGGAGGCTGTATGGATTAGGAAATTCATCGGCGAGCTAGATGTAGTTCCTAGCATTGTTGGTCCCGTAGTTCTCTACTGTGATAACAATGGTGCAATTGCACAATCTAAGGAACCTAGAACCCATCAGCGCTCCAAGCACATACTTCAGCGGTTTCATCTTATTCGTGAGATTATCGAACGAGGAGATGTAAACATTTGCAGAGTGCCGACTGAGGAGAATATTGCGGATCCACTGATAAAGCCTCTCGCGCAGAGAAAGCATGATGGTCATACTAGATCGATGGGTATACGATACCTAAATGATCAACTCTAGTGAGAATCTTGTGGATTGCATGTAAACTTGTATTTTGTTGGCCATTTGTTCATATGATGAACATTGTACCTAGTTTTTCTTTTACAATTAATGACAAGTTCTTTTATTATGAGCTTTTCTATATGATAGATAAATGTTAACATAATAGATACCCTTAGAATGTTCGCTTCCATGGGACATCAAGTACGTGACTTGAATGTGAGAGCCTATGATTTATTTCAAGCTTCATTCTTAAAGGTCCCTAGTCGAGTATCATCATAGAAGCTAAGGGTGATGATGGTACATGAAGGCTAGCACGTGCGTTGACTGATGACCGGTTCTCACAGGTCATGATATTGTGATATCAAGTCATCACATGGGTACTTGTTAGTGAACAAGTTGTACTGGACAGACCCAACCTGAGACTACTCTGTGGATTGTCATCCAATCGTGTCACGAGTAGGTCTCAATTGACAATGGTGTTGTGGTCCTTTGACCTGAAGTCACAGCATTCATCAAGTGAGGAAGAGCGTGCTTTGATGCCATCTAAAGTCTTCCTTGAGAAAGGTTGATGATAAGGGTGGTTGTTGGGCATGTTACGAATCATTTGGGTGTTTGTGTGTGAGCAGATATGGGATTTGTCCTTCTGTATGACAGGAGTTGCATTCATGGGCCCCTTGATGGAACTAGACTGAGAAATGCATGGCCATGCTTGGTTGAGTCAATATGTGATATTGGACTCACCATTCTCTGGAAGTCCGTCCTGGATCAAGAAACTTGGATTGAGCTATTACGAGGGTGACACGGTCCATGCCTCTAGTTCTTTCCGGATGTAAGGGACAAAGGGACAAAGACAACGCTGATACATTGGTCATAAAGGCTTATGAGTTATAAACTCTTATTGCTTGGGGAGCAATGATACATTGCTAGATGCCGCTCATTGTTTGTGAGGTTTTTGGTTTGATACTTTCAAGATCAAGTGGGAGTCTGTTGGAGTTACCATGGTGATCTGGAAGTGGTCAAACATGTAATCTCACTGCCAACGCGATATGAGCCTGCAGGGTCGCACATAAGAGATGTGGAGAAGTTGGATGATTGACTGTGTTGGCAAAGGTTACCAATCACCGACCTGAATGGGGTTATGGGCAAAGTGTTGCCTTAAAGGATCGTCGGGTTGGGCAAATGTTGCCTTGAAGGACTGGTAAGAATAGTCGACCGAGGGTCGACGAGAATCGTCGATCGTTAGTGCTCTGATTCCCGCCGATCGACGAGAATCGTCACTCCAATTCTCGCCGATCGACGAGAATCGTCGAGAATGGGTACTCTGATTCTCACCGATCGACGAGAATCGTCGAGAATGGGTACTCTGATTCTCGCCGATCGACGTGAATCGTCGACCCACGATCGGCGTGAATCGTCGAGTGTTGCACTCTGATTCTCGCCGATCCGGGTGATTCTCGCCGATTTTGACTCCCGCCGAATCTGATTGATGATTCTCGCCGATAGTCGCCAATTCTCGCCGATTGATTCTCACCGATTCTGGAACCCTAAATTCTGGGTGGTCTGCGGATAGCGATATTCCTAAGTCTATTTATGCCTTCGATATAAAAGGGACACTTAGGGTTTTCGGGAATTAGAGGTTTTTGGCAGCCGATCGAACCAAATCCCGCGATGGAAGTGTTCCGCCGTTCGTTCGCTCCGCCGATCCCGAATCCCGCCGACGGAAGGGTTCCGCCGCCGTGCTCGCTCCATCGACTTCCTTCTCTCCGGCGATCGTCGCTGGCGTTGCGATCCCTGGCGCGGACCTAGCAGTCCGTGGGAAAGCAAGGTGCTGTATTTCTCCTTCCCGATAATCCGTGCGACGGATAGATCGGTGTTCTCCCACTCGTGTGGATTTCTGCAGAGACGTGGACATTATTTCACGTAGAACTCGTCACCAGCAAGAACGCGAAGCTTGGAGCATCTCCGTTGAGTTGTGACTCAACGCCACCGAGGTAAGTTTTGCCTAGTTATATGTTAACTTCTTGATTCAACTACCATGGCCCGATCCCATTTCGTTTGGGTTTTCTTGATGTTTTATTCTTCCGCTGCGTGCACAAGTGTTGTGCCATCCTCATAGAGAAACCCAACACCACCCTGGGTCGAGACGCATCAGAGATCGCAAGAAGATGTCATAAGTGCCAGCTGTTCGCCCCTCTTCAACTACAGCCGGCCCAACGACTCAGGAGTATCACAGCCCCCTGGCCCTTCGCGATCTGGGGAATGGATTTGGTTGGGCCATTTCCCCAAGCCAGCGGTCAGAGAAGGTTCCTCCTCGTGATGATTGACTACTTCTCCAAGTGGATGGAGGTGAAGGCACTGGCCAAGGTGACCTCCCAGACGATCAGGAACTTTGTTTGGGGGGAGATCATCTGTCGCCATGGGCTGCCCCAGGCCATCGTCACAGACAACGGGCCCCAGTTCGCCAGTGCCGAATTCACCAGCTTTTGCGAGCAGCTTGGGATCGACCTCAGGTTCGCCTCGGTCCATCACCCCAGGAGCAACGGGCAGGTGGAGGCCGCGAACATGATCATCGTCAACCTCCTCAAGAAGAAGGTGGAGAATTTGAGGGGGAGCTGGGTGGAGCAGCTTCCCGCAGTTCTTTGGGCCCTAAGGACCACCCCCAACACGGTTACAGGAGAGACCCCCTTCAAGCTCTCCCATGGGTGCGAGGCGGTGCTCCCCGTAGAATTTGAAGTCCAAACGCCGTGAGTCGGGGCGGCCAAAGAGGGCCGAGAGGAGTGGCAAGCCGAGAACGAGGAGGAGCTGAGGCTCTCCCTCGACGTGGTGGAAGAATTGAGGGACCTTTCGGCTGTCCGACAGGAGGAGGTAAAAAGAAGGATGGCCAAATACTTTGACAAGCATGTCAGGATCAAGCAGTTCGTGGAAGGAGACTTGGTGCTGAAGAAGGTGGATGCGGCTGGGAGGTCGGCATCCGTGGGGAAGCTCAATGCCAGCTGGGAGGGACCATTTATTGTAAAGGAAGCTCTAAAGTCAGGAGGCTATCGACTCCAAAATGTAGAGGGCGAGACCCTGAGTCACACCTGGAGTGGTGACGACTTGAAGCGTTTTTTCCCCTAAAGCATGTAAGTGACACTTTCGTTATAGTAAATTTCTTCAACGCTCTAATACTGTCATAGCCAGCCCGCATGTAGACATGGAATGTGTTTGGACCCCGAGAAGATCCCGCTGTCAGGCTCTCACCTAGCTGGCAGGGCCGGAAGTCACTCGGTGTCATCCTTGGCCTCGAGAAGATCCCGCTGTCAGGCTCTCACCTAGCTGACAGGGCCGGAGGTCACTCAATGGAATGTGTTTGGACCCCGAGAAGATCCCGCTGCCAGGCTATCACCTAGCTGGCAGGGCCGAAAGTCACTCGGTGTCATCCTTGGCCTCGAGAAGATCCCGCTGTCAGGCTCTCACCTAGCTGTCAGGGCTGGAAGTCACTCGATGGAATGTGTTTGGACCCCGAGAAGATCCCGCTGCCAGGCTCTCACCTAGCTGGCAGGGCCGGAAGTCACTCGGTGTCATCCTTGGCCTCGAGAAGATCCCGCTGTCAGGCTCTCACCTAGCAGACAGGGCCGGAAGTCACTCGATGGAATGTGTTTAGACCCCGAGAAGATCCCGCTGCCAGACTCTCACCAAGCTGGCAGGGCCGGAAGTCACTCGGTGTCATCCTTGGCCTCGAGAAGATCTCGCTGTCAGGCTCTCACCTAGCTGACAGGGCCAGAAGTCACTCGATGGAATGTGTTTGGACCCCGAGAAGATCCTACAGCCAGGCTCTCACCTAGCTGGCAACGCCGGAAGTCACTCGGTGTCATCCTTGGCCTCGAGAAGATCCCGCTGTCAGGCTCTCACCTAGCTGGCAGGGCCGTAAGTCACTCGGTGTCATCCTTGGCCTCTAGAAGATCCCTCTGTCAGGCTCTCACCTAGCTGACAGGGCCGGAAGTCACTCGATGGAATGTGTTTGGACCCCGAGAAGATCCCGCTGCCAGGCTCTCACCTAGCTGGCAGGGCCGGAAGTCACTCGGTGTCATCCTTGGCCTCGAGAAGATCCCGCTGTCAGGCTCTCACCTAGTTGACAGGGCCGAAAGTCACTCGATGGAATGTGTTTGGACCCCGAGAAGATCCTGCTGCCAGGCTCTCACCTAGCTGGTAGGGCCGGAAGTCACTCAGTGTCATCCTTGGCCTCGAGAAGATCCCACTGTCGGGCTCTCACCTAGCTGACAGGGCCGGAAGTCACTCGATGGAATGTGTTTGGACCCCGAGAAGATCCCACTGCCAGGCTCGAATCTAGCTGGCGGAAGGGGGGGGGGGGGGGAGGAGCCGCTCGACGGTAATTGACGAGCGGCTGGAGTCACGAAGATTAAACAAAAAGGGGTCTAACATAACCACCCAGCCCCAAGAAAGAGGGCCGAACGGAGGCGAGAACCTAGGCAAGAACCCACAAGAAATTTGATAACTCAGGCGAAGGACGAGCCGGCTTGCCTTGCTTGGTGGGCGAGTGGCCACCTCAGCGGGGCTGGGCCGCAGAGGCGGGTCGCCCCGTGCGGTAATAGCGAATATACAAATGAGGCAGGCGAGGAAGCATTTATAAGAGCAATAATAAATGAAAATCACAAAGTCTAGGCGCGGCTCACGCTTACACCTCAAAAACAACTAAAAATACATGCGGTATACATCTAACAAGTAGATGACAAAGAAGCGAAGGCAATGCGGGATCCCGGGCGGGGAGTCCTAGATGGGCTGGAAGGACTTATCCCCGGGATCCGGCACAGGGAGGAACAGCGCCAGCACCACGTCGCTCGCCGAGAGTTCCGCGGCCTCGCTCTTGAGGAGATCCACACGTCGCAACATCTGCATCGTGTACTTCGCGGCGCTGGCAGCGTTTTTCTGCATCAACACTTCCAACTCGTGGTCAGAATGGTGCTCGAGCGGGCAGCCCCTGTTATCAGGCGGAGGGACTGCACCGACAGCCTCCAGCTCCCGCACCCGCGCCTCCAGCGCCGATTTGTCCTGACCAAGGGTGGTGATCTCGGCACCCATCCGGCTCGCCGTCGCCGCGTCCTAGGGAAAGGAGAGAGAATCGTAAGGTGAATTCGCGAGAAGGGGCGGTTATTGAGGGTGAACACGTACCACCCCACCCAGGTACTCCGCGAGGGTCTCCTCCTCCATGTCGTCCCGTCTCCTCTGAAGATCGCGTCCTCCTGAGCAAGCTTCCGGGCCTCCTCCCTCTCGTCCGCCAACTTCTTGAGGGAGGTGGCGTTCCGCTCCAGCTGGGTGCACCGCCTCCCAACCATATGGGCTAGCTCCAGGCCGTGCAGCTGGGCCCGTGCACTCTCGTGAACCAGTACTGGCGTCGCCTCTTTGTCGTAGATAGCGGCGTCCTCTCGCGAGTAGATGCCGAACGGGAAGTTGTAGGCCTCCCCGCCGATGGTATCCTGCTCCAGCCAACTCGGCAACAGGGTTGAGACCACCGCGCGATTCGAGTCCTTGTCCCATGACAGAAGCGGAATGCCAAGCTCGTCCAAATACTTCTCGTCGTAACCAAAGTTGCGGTGCCCTCTCGACATCGTCTTCGCAGCAGTTTGCGACCCGTCCGGCGGCGCAGAAGTGCCTGCCACCCCGCCGGGGGCGTCACCGGACGAGGCGACCATAGGGGGGAACCCTCGGGCGGAAGAACCGTCGGGGCCTTGCCTTTCCTTTGGCCACCGGCGAGCTGCTGGCCCGTAGGCTTCGTCATCTTGGGCGGGGGAGCGGGCTGTCCGCCGCCCGGCCGCTTCCTGGCAGGGACCGACGGGGCTTCGCGCTGAGCGGCGTCTGCGGCCTGAGCTCGGGCGAGGACCCCAGGGGCGATCCGAGCGCTCTCGTAAGGGGGATGAAGTGGAACGTCCCGCTCGCCTGCCAAGAGTAGGGGGTGAGACAAAGAAGAGAAGGGTAAGGCAGAGCAGTAGCGAGTGACAAACCTCCGCCAGGCGGGACAGCGACAAGGTCATCAAGATGGAGGCGCAAGTACGCGACCTCGAAGTTATTCCCGGCGAAGAACCCGCACAAGTCGGCCTCTTGGCCCCCTAGGCTGGGCGGGCGGTAACTCGCCTCACTGAGCTGCACCGGCGAGAAGGGGACGTTGCCGAAATCCCCTTTGACAAACAGGAACTTTTTGAGCCAGTTGTGACTCTTATTTACCATCTCCCGCACCTTGAGGTGTGCGCTGGAAAAATATGCAGTCCCGTCCCGGTTCGCCCGGAAGGAGAATAGCTTCCAGAAAACTGCGAGACTGAACTCGACTCTCTCCTCTCGCAGGAAGCAGGAGAACCCCACCATAACGGCTATGGAGTTCGGGGTCATCTGCCCAGGACGACCCCGAAGTACTTCAGGACTTGGGGTACCTCGGGCCACAGGGGAAGCCGCAGACCCACCTCAAAGTGAGCCAGGGGTATGGCAAGCTCGTCCCTGGATAGGTCGTTGATCTTCTCTCCTTCCCCGGGCCGTCTCGCCGAAAAGCCCGGCGGGACGTGGTCGTCGAGTGCATCTAGGTACTCGCTCTCCGAGATGAGTGCGTGAGGAAAATCGTGCTCCGAGAAGGTCCGGGCGCACTTGCTTCGCCGGTCCGCATCGCCGCCGCCGCCGCCGCCGCCCATCTCCACCGAATTGCCGCCAAACATGCGAGACAGATCCAGAAGGCGAGCACGAGCCGTACTTCGAAGGGAGCAGGAAGCGGGAGAGTGTTCTGAACCGGTCAGGGAATAAGTGCCGGCAAGACCTATTTATAGGGAGAAAGAAAGGGCGGGAAACTTCCCGCCGAATGAAGGAGTGCGTGTAGTAAAAATCGGCCCGACGGTTCGACTTCTCGGTGCGCGACCGCACCACCAAGGCCGATCAGGCGCGGTTCTCGCCCCGCCGCATCCGCGCAGGACTTGAGCGGGCGAGTCTAGGCCCGCACCTGCCCGGGATTCCGCGCGAGTCGGGGAGACGCCAGGCTGGCGAACCAATGGGCTCGCCCCCGCCCCGATCGGCAAGGCGGGTAGAGCGAATCCATTCCATGACCTGCCCTCCCCCCCCAGAGGGAGGGCGAGCAAAGTACGCGAGTACCCTCGAGCCCGCCCCGCGGAGAATAAAAGCTATAACATGGTAATTTCAACATACATCAGCAGCAAAAAATTAGGCCCATAGGCGGGCAAAGATAGTTGCAAATCGTTACAGATACAAGATAACTTTGAAATAGTAGCGACCCGGCGATATCCTGCAGGCGGGGAGAAGGGAGGGCGGATCAGTACTGGATCCACTTCCACCTGCCCCGCCGTTGCATTCCGGATCGCAGCGGCACGCGAGGGTAGTGATAGTCGCGCACCGCCACCAGCTCCTGCTGGGCCAGGCCAACTTGCTCTGAGGCATTCCTTAGGCGCTCCTCGGCCCGCGTGATGTGCACACCAGGCGAAGTGACCTCGCCACCTTCTGCAGCGCACGGGCCCCCTCCAGGGCCGCGAGCCGAGCCTCGGTGTCGGCCTTGTCTTGGTCGACCCTCTTCACGAGCTCCTGGAGAAGTACAGTATGTTTCTGGAACAGCCGCGTCACCTGCCTCTTCATCCCCACCGCATCAGCCGGGTCGCCCAGGTAATCTGAAACACCCTCCACGTCAGGCGGAGGCGAGTACCCTTCGCTCATCTCCATTTCGGAGGAGACTGTTGGAGTTACCATGGTGATCTAGAAGTGGTCAAACATATAATCTCACTGCCAACGCGATATGAGCCTGCAGGGTCGCACATAAGAGATGTGGAGAAGTTGGATGATTGACTGTGTTGGTAAAGGTTACCAATCACCGACCTGAATGGGGTTATGGGCAAAGTGTTGCCTTAAAGGATCGTCGGGATGGGCAAATGTTGCCTTGAAGGACTGGTAAGAATAGTCGACCGAGGATCGACGAGAATCGTCGATCGTTAGTGCTCTGATTCCCGCCGATCGACGAGAATCGTCACTCCGATTCTCGCCGATCGACGAGAATCGTAGAGAATGGGTACTCTGATTCCCGCCGATCGACGAGAATCGTTACTCTGATTCGCGCAGATCGATGTGGATCGTCGACCCACGATCGGCGTGAATCGTCGAGTATTGTACTCTGATTCTCGCCGATCCGGGTGATTCTCGCCGATTCTCGCCGATTCTCACCGACTGATACTCGCCGATTCTGGAACCCTATTTCTGGGTGGTCTACGGATAGCGATATTCCTAAGTCTATTTATGCCTTCGGTATAAAAGGGACAATTAGGGTTTTCGGGAATTAGAGGTTTTTGGCAGCCGATCGAACCAAATCCCGCGACGGAAGTGTTCCGCCGTTCGTTCGCTCCGCCGATCCCGAATCCCGCCGACGGAAGGGTTCCGCCGCCGTGCTCTCTCCGTCGACTTCCTTCTCTCCGGCGATCGTCGCTGGCGTTGCGATCCCTGGCGCGGACCTAGCAGTCCGTGGGAAAGCACGGTGCTGTCTTTCTCCTTCCCGATAATCCGTGCGATGGATAGATCGGTGTTCTCCCGCTCGTGTGGATTTCTGCAGAGACGTGGACATTATTTCACGTAGAACTCGTCACCAGCAAGAACGCGAAGCTTGGAGCATCTCCGTTGAGTTGTGACTCAACGCCACCGAGGTAATTTTTTCCTAGTTATATGTTAACTTCTTGATTCAACTACCATGGTCCGATCCCATTTCTTTTGGGTTTTCTTGATGTTTTATTCTTCCGCTGCGTGCACAAGTGTTGTGCCATCCTCATAGAGAAACCCAACAGTGGTATCAAAGCCAGGTTCCGGTCATGATCGTTGTATTGGAAGTTTTGTTATTCCAGTGCGTGTAAAACTAGGGATTTAGAAGTGTTCTAAATGTCTAGATTTAGTCTTGGTACCCCGCCAAGAACTTCTGGAATTTCGTGGGAATTTCTAATTGTTAGAAATTGTAGTCTCCTTAGCAGTAACCATCCCTCGAGTTTGTTTTGGATTTTGAATCCAACATAGAGAGATGAGCTTGTCTACTGCTTTAAGTTGAGTTGTCTTTGCCTTTGTCCAATGCATGTAAATCTGAGGATTTTAAAGTTTCCGGATGTTCAAATTTAGCCCTTCCTTCTATCAAATGTTGATGGTGTCAGGTTGTGCACATGAGGGATGCATGTGGTTTTAGAAAAATTGTTTTTCTTTGGATGTGCACATTGATCGAATGTTGATCATGGTTAATTGTTAACCTATAATTAAAATCCTTTCATCAAATATTAAGTGTTCGGATGCCTTCCGATGGATGACACTCTTCCTGCCAAGATCGATGAAGTGTGGGCTTGCCAAAGCAAGGTGCATTAATCTATCTTGGTAAGGGTGCGAGCGGATAATTGTGATATCCCACTGTCGACATCGGGTCCAACTTAACTAGGTGACCTCAAAGGTTGAGTGCCTAGAGGCATAGGGTTGGCATGCACCATATGATGGATGCGAGTAAGGAGTTATTCACCAACCATACAAGAATTGCATGAGGATGAAATTGGCAAGCGTTGCCTACCTAAATAACCGCATCGTGAGAGGAAAGCAAAAGCTGACTCATTGTGTTGGTGAAATACGGATCTTGTCCACTAAGAGAGTAGCTCGCATGAACTCTCCGAATTGTTAGTGAGGGCTATCATTTCGAATAAAATAGTGGGAGTGTTTTAATTGAAGTCCAAATTAAAATAAATTGTATTTGAAATTTTGGTACTGATTTTATTCTGCATAAATTCTTGTAGAATTCCATGGCAAGTGTTTCACACTCCACATTGTCTCTGAGAGCCATCCTTGAGAAGGATAAGCTCAGTGGGACAAATTACATGGACTGGTATAGGAACCTGAGAATTGTTCTCAGGCAAGAGCGAAAGCTCTATGTCTTGGAAGAAGAAGCCCCCGAGGTGCCGACCGGGAACTCTTCCCGTGCTGAGAAGGATACTTATAAGAAGTATACTGATGATGCTTTAGATGTCGAATGCCTTATGCTTGCCACTATGAACTCTGAGCTTCAGAAGCAACATGAGAGCATGGGGTGCAAGGAGATTGACGAGCATCTCAAGAAAATGTTTCAAGGGCAGGCTCGTCAAGAGAGATTCGACATCACAAAAGCGTTGTTTCAGTGAAAGATGGGAGTTCGAGACTCAGTAGGGACTCACGTACTCAAGATGATTGGGTATATAGAGAACCTTGAAAGGCTGAGTTTTACTCTTGGTCAAGAGTTGGCCACAGATCTGATCCTGCAATCGTTGCCGGACAGTTATGAGCAGTTTGTCTTGAACTATAACATGAGTGAAATAGACAAGACACTGCCCGAACTCCTAGGCATGTTGAGAACTGCCGAAATCAATATGAAGAAGGCCAAGCCTGCCAGCCCCATACTGATGGTGCATAAGGGAAAGGGCAAGGCCAAGGGCTCTAAGAAGATGAAGGTGGGACCTAAGTCATACCTTGAGCCCAAGTCTTCAGCACTGATGAAAAAGAAAAGCACGGTGAAGGAAGGGAAATGCCACCACTGTGGCAAGGCTGATCATTGGAGGAGGAACTGTCCTTCGTACATTAAAGGTCTGCAAAAAAAGAAGGGAGGTATGACTTCCTCTTCAAATATTCACGTTATAGAGATAAACCTTTCTGCTCCTTCATCTTGGGTATTGGATACCGGATGTGGTTCTCACATTTGTACAAATGTGCAGGAACTGGAAAGGAGAAGATTGCTGAGTAAAGGGGAGGTGGACCTCCGCGTCGGTAATGGAGCAAGAGTTGCTGCTGTAGCCGTAGGGGTTTACCGTCTTTCTTTGCCAGTTGGCTTGTAATATAACTAGATAACTGTTATTTTGTTCCGGCCATAACTTGAAACATTATATCTATTTCATGTTTGGACATGATTGGATTTTCTTTTATAATTAAGAACAACTGTTGTTCTATATTTAAGAATGATGTTTGTTATATTGTAGCCCAATTGTTTAATGGTCTTTATGTTTTGAACTTGGACCATCTGATCTGTAATGTTGAAAATAATAAAAAGACTAAGAACAAATGGCTCGAACCCTACATTTCTCTGGCATTGTCGTTTGGGCCATATCAACGAGAAGCGCATATCCAAGCTCCATAGAGATGTACTTTTGGACTCATTTGATTATGAATCATTTGAGCGATGCGAATCTTGTTTGTTAGGCAAAATGACTAAAGCTCCTTTCACTGGTTTTACTGAGAGGGCTGAAGATCTCTTGGGTGTTGTACATAGTGATGTATGCGGACCCATGAGTTCCATGGCTAGTGGTGGGTATTTCTACTTTGTTACATTTACTGATGATTTCAGTAGATACGGATATGTGTATCTTATGAAGTGCAAATCCGAGACCTTTGAAAAGTTCAGAGAGTTCAAGAATGAAGTAGAAAACCAGTTGGGTAAAAGGGTTAAAGCACTCCGATCTGATCGAGGTGGTGAATACCTGAGCGATGAGTTCCGTGATCATCTGAAAGAGTGTGGTATTGTATCACAGCTCACTCCACCTAGAACACCACAACATAATGGTGTGTCTGAGAGGAGAAATCGTACTCTGTTAGACATGGTACGTTCGATGATGAGTCATGCAGACTTGCCTGTTTCCTTTTGGGGTTTTGCTTTAGAGACTGCTGCAATGACATTGAATCACGCTCCAACGAAAACGGTTCTGAAGACACCATATGAGATATGGACTGGGAAGCGTCCTAGTATGTCGTTCATTAAAATTTGGGGCTGTGAGGCATAAGTGAGACATCAAATGCCTGACAAGCAGGAACCCAAATCGGATAAATGTTATCTAGTGGGATATCCTAAGGAAACGAAAGGGTATTACTTTTACCTACCGTCTGAGGGCAAAGTGTTTGTCGCAAGGACTGGTGTCTTCTTGGAGAAAGAGTTCTTATCAAGAAAGACTGAAAAGGTAGAGCTTGAAGAAGTTCAAGAACCACATGTAGTGAATGAACCGGAATTGGATTCTGAGACAGGACTACAAGATGTTGTAGCTAGAGAACCTGCTCAAGGAACACAAGTCCTACGTAGATCTGATAGACCGAGGTTTGAGCCGGAGAGATATGGATTTCTCGTGTCTCAAACAGGTAATGTGTTGCTTATGGATCATGATGATGAACCAGCAACCTACCAAGAGGCTATGAATGGACCGGACTCCGACAAATGGCTTGAGGCTATGAAATCCGAAATGGACTCCATGTATGCAAACCAAGTTTGGAACTTGATGGAACCACCTGAAGGGGTACGACCCATAGGGTGCAAGTGGGTCTTCAAGAAGAAGACCGACATGGATGGGAATGTACAGACATTCAAAGGGCGACTGGTGGCTAAGGGTTTCAAGCAAATTCATGGTATTGACTATGATGAGACTTTTTCCCTTGTTGCCATGGTAAAGTCCATAAGGATATTGCTTGCTGTTGCTGCGTATTATGACTACGAGATCTGGCAGATGGATGTCAAAACGGCTTTCCATAATGGAAAACTCCTTGAGGAAGTGTATATGACACAACCCGAGGGTTTTGTATCCCCAGATGAAGCCACTAAAATATGCAAGCTGAATAAGTCCATCTATGGACTGAAACAGGCCTCTCGAAGTTGGAATCTTCGTTTTGATGAGAAAATCAAAGAGTTTGGTTTCATCAAGAATGAAGATGAGCCTTGTGTTTACAAGCGAATCAGTGGGAGCATTGTTGTCTTCCTGATATTGTATGTAGATGACATACTGTTGATTGGGAATGATATTCCTACCCTGAAAGTTGTTAAGAACAACCTAGGGAACTGCTTTTCAATGAAGGATTTGGGTGAAGCGACTTATATACTCGGTATTAAGATCTATAGAGATAGATCGAAGAAGTTGCTGGGTTTGACCCAGAGTACATACATCGAGAAGGTGTTGAAGCGGTTCAACATACTTGAGTCCAAGAAAGGATTTTTAACCATGTCTCATGGTGTAAATCTCTCTAAGGACCAGTGTCCGAAGTCTTGTGAAGATAAGGACCGCATGAAGTTGATTCCATATGCTTCGGCAATTGGATCAATCATGTACGCGATGTTATGTACTCGACCCGACGTCTCCTTTGCTTTGAGCATGACTAGCAGGTTTCAGTCAGACCCCGGTGAGTGTCACTGGATTGCAGTCAAGAATGTCCTGAAGTACTTGAGAAGGACTAAGGATGTGTTCTTGGTGTATGGTGGAGAGGAAGAGCTCGTTGTAAGTGGTTAGACGGATGCTAGCTTCCAAACTGATAGAGATGACTCCAAGTCTCAGTCAGGTTTTGTGTTTTGCCTGAATGAAGGAGCTGTGAGCTGGAAGAGTTCCAAGCAAGAGACAGTTGCTGATTTTACAACAGAGGCCGAGTATATCGCCGCAGCTAATGCGGCGAAGGAGGCTGTATGGATTAGGAAATTCATCGGCGAGCTTGATGTAGTTCCTAGCATTGTTGGTCACGTAGTTCTCTACTGTGATAACAATGGTGCAATTGCACAATCTAAGGAACCTAGATCCCATCAGCGCTCCAAGCACATACTTCGGCGGTTTCATCTTATTCGTGAGATCGTCGAACGAGGAGATGTAAACATTTGCAGAGTGTCGACTGAGGAGAATATTGCGGATCCACTGACAAAGCCTCTCGCGCAGAGAAAGCATGATGGTCATACTAGATCGATGGGTATACGATACCTAAATGATCAACTCTAGTGAGAATCTTGTGGATTGCATGTAAACTTGTATTTTGTTGGCCATTTGTTCATATGATGAACATTGTACCTAGTTTTTCTCTTATAATTAATGGCAAGTTCTTTTATTATGAGTTTTTCTATATGATAGTTAAATGTTAACATAATAGATACCCTTAGAATGTTCGCTTCCGTGGGACATCAAGTACGTGACTTGAATGTGAGAGCCTATGATTTATTTGAAGCTTCATTCTTAAAGGTCCCTGGTCGAGTATCATCATAGAAGCTAAGGGTGATGATGGTACATGAAGGCTAGCACGTGCGTTGACTGATGACCGGTTCTCACAGGTCATGATATTGTGATATCAAGTCATCACGTGGGTACTTGTTAGTGAACAAGTTGTACTGGACAGACCCAACCTGAGACTACTCTGTGGATTGTCATCCAATCGTGTCACGAGTAGGTCTCAATTGACAATGGTGTTGTGGTCCTTTGACCTGAAGTCACAGCATTCATCAAGTGAGGAAGAGCGTGCTTTGATGCCATCTAAAGTCTTCCTTGAGAAAGGTTGATGATAAGGGTGGTTGTTGGGCATGTTACGAATCATTTGGGTGTTTGTGTGTGAGCAGATATGGGATTTGTCCTCCTGTATGACAGGAGTTGCATCCATGGGCCCCTTGATGGAACTGGACTGAGAAATGCATGGCCATGCTTGGTTGAGTCAATATGTGATATTGGACTCACCATTCTCTGGAAGTCCGTCCTGGATCAAGAAACTTGGATTGAGCTATTACGAGGGTGACACGGTCCATGCCTCTAGTTCTTTCCGGATGTAAGGGACAAAGGGACAAAGACAACGCTGATACATTGGTCATAAAGGCTTATGAGTTATAAACTCTTATTGCTTGGGGAGCAATGATGCATTGCTAGATGCCGCTCATTGTCTGTGAGGTTTTTGATTTGATACTTTCAAGATCAAGTGGGAGTCTGTTGGAGTTACCATGGTGATGTAGAAGTGGTCAAACATATAATCTCACTGCCAACGCGATATGAGCCTGCAGGGTCGCACATAAGAGATGTGGAGAAGTTGGATGATTGACTGTGTTGGTAAAGGTTACCAATCACCGACCTGAATGGGGTTATGGGCAAAGTGTTGCATTAAAGGATCGTCGGGATGGGCAAATGTTGCCTTGAAGGACTGGTAAGAATAGTCGACCGAGGATCGACGAGAATCGTCGATCGTTAGTGCTCTGATTCCCGCCGATCGACGAGAATCGTCACTCCGATTCTCGCCGATCGACGAGAATCATCGAGAATGCTTACTCTGATTCCCGCCGATCGACGAGAATCGTTACTTTGATTCTCGCCGATCGACGTGGATCGTCGACCCACGATCGGCGTGAATCGTCGAGTATTGTACTCTGATTCTCGCCGATCCGGGTGATTCTCGCCGATTCTCGTCGATTCTCACCGACTGATACTCGCCGATTCTGGAACCCTATTTCTGGGTGGTCTGCGGATAGCGATATTCCTAAGTCTATTTATGTCTTCAGTATAAAAGGGACAATTAGGGTTTTCGGCAATTAGAGGTTTTTGGCAGCCGATCGAACCAAATCCCGCGACGGAAGTGTTCCGCCGTTCGTTCGCTCCGCCGATCTCGAATCCCGCCGATGGAAGGGTTCCGCCGCCGTGCTCGCTCCGTCGACTTCCTTCTCTCCGGCGATCGTCGCTGGCGTTGCGATCCCTGGCGCGGACCTAGCAGTCCGTGGGAAAGCAAGGTGCTGTCTTTCTCCTTCCCGATAATCCGTGCGATGGATAGATCGGTGTTCTCCCGCTCGTGTGGATTTCTGCAGAGATGTGGACATTATTTCACGTAGAACTCGTCACCAGCAAGAACGCGAAGCTTGGAGCATCTCCGTTGAGTTGTGACTCAACGCCACCGAGTTAATTTTTGCCTAGTTATATGTTAACTTCTTGATTCAACTACCATGGCCCGATCCCATTTCTTTTGAGTTTTCTTGATGTTTTATTCTTCCGCTGCGTGCACAAGTGTTGTGCCATCCTCATAGAGAAACCCAACAGAGACCATGTTGTAGCCTACAAAAAGGGGCAATTCAGAAGGAACGAGCGAGAACAAGGCAAGCGCTGACCCGGAGCTTACCAGGGGTTGGCACGTCATCCATGCCGATGGAAGGACGAGAGGAGCCCGACCGACCCTGAAAGGGTTCACCCTCGAGGGCCGCGAGAGATTTCCCTAGTCGGGGGGAAACTGGCGGGCGAGGGGTATCCGGGGGTGGGCGGTCCAGACCTGAAGGACTACCAGCCATCTCAGACGACAAGGGAGGGGGGCGATCCTCCCCCCCATCCTCCTCACCTTCACGATGCTGTGCCTGCAAGACGAGAGGTCAGAAACGAAGCAACAAGCCAAGGGGGAAGGTCGCATACCTCAGGAGCGACCTCATCACCAGCCGCCGAGCTGGAACCCGGGAAGTTATTCGCCGGGGACAGCCTCACGATCTTCCCCTTCACCGGCCTGAAGAGAGGGCCGGGGGACCCGTGTGCTAACCAAGGAGCGGCCTCGAGGGCCTCCTCCCGAGTTTTCTGGCCCGCGGCCGCCAGGCGGGCTCGCACCTCCTCGCTGACCGGCATCAAGAAATTGCGGTCTATTCAAGAAAAATGAGAGGGTCTGGGGAGACCCCCTGGGCTCAGCAGTATATTTATAGCCGAATAATGGGGGCCCCACCAGAAGATTCCCTGCCAGCTCAGCACAGTACTCGCCGAACACGCGGGTTGGATGATTCTTTCCGAGCTTGTACCAAGCTCAAAAAGAGCGGGGATTGTGTACAACCCCGTTTTCGTCGAGCGGGTCCCACCAGGAAGATCGTGCGAATGTAGTCCCACGACCCGCACCCAAGCAGTGAGCAGACATGCGGCAAGGGGCTGGTCCGCTCCAGCTCATTTCAGGTGAGCGAGCCGGGCGAGACGGCTCCCGTGCTCTCCCGCTGGGGCTGGTCCGCTCCTCATTTCAGGCGAGCGAGCCGGGCGAGACGGCTCCCCTGCTCTCCCGCTCGAGAAGGGAATCGCCGACCAGAGCGGGGGGTGCCCTTCGTCGCACCAGTACTAGCGGATGGGCCCGGCAACCCGTGGCCTGCGAGCTGATCGCAGGGTCGCGATGGCCACCAACCAGCCCCCTACACGCGACCTGGTCGACTGTCCGCCCCGGTAGAGGACTGGCGGGTCACGGCGGTCCGGCTCGCATTCGCCCAAGAAGAATAAGCGAGCCACTAGAGCCAGGTCGCGCCCGCCTCCCGCGGAAAGGGGTTGGCGGCGGGCTGGCTCCCCATGGTGCGAATAGCTTCTCAGAACAGCGGAGCCACGCTGTTGGCAGACCAGGTTGGACTGCGTATAGCTTCTCAGAACAGCGGAGTTTGGCTGTTGGCAGACCCGATCAAGGGCTTTTTGGTACTTTCAGGTCAGTTCCTTTGGTTATTGGCAGTTCAGATTCCAAAAACTATAAATAAGACCCAAGGGGTACCTTAAAAGGCACTCTTTGAGTGCCTCCCTGCTCCTGTTCTCAAGTGCTTTCTGAGGGTACCTTAGCTCGGCTTCTGGCTAAGTAGGGGAAGCGCTCAGAGATCTTCCGGGTTTGTGGTGGGACCTCCCAGCCGAGCCCTTGGGTCTGTTTCTTCTTGCCTTCTTTGTTGTTTTTCTTGCAGGAGCAAAGTAGGTGCGAGACCACCCCTTCCCCAAGGGTCGAACTCCACAGGAGACTGGATTCCGGTTTCAACAACTATGGCTACTAATGCTGTTGTGGACTCTGATGTAGCAGGGAAACCTGTAGATCTGAAACATTATAGGGCAATTGTTGGATCAATATTATACCTAACAGCTAGCAGACCTGATATAATGTTTGCCACATGCCTTTGTGCTAGGTTCCAAGTGAACCCTAAAGAATCTCACATTATTTTCTTAAAAAGAATTTTGAGATATATAAAGAGTTGTCCTAATCTAGGACTCTGGTATCCTGCAGAGTCAGAGTTTGAGTTAACTGGATACTCAATGCTAACTATGCTGGATGTAGAGTGGACAGGAAGAAAACCTCTGGAACTTGCAAGTTCCTGGGTATGAGACTTGTCTCCTAGTTTTGTAAAAAACAAACATCTGTGTCTACATCAACTGCAGAAGCAGAATACATGGCTGCTGGCAGCTACTGTTCACAAATGTTATGGATACAAAACCAACTCCTAGACTATGGTGTCAACTTAAATAATTCAACATTATTTTGTGATAATATTAGTGCTATTGCTATAGCACAGAATCCAGTTCACCATTCTAGGACTAAACATATTGAAATAAGACATCATTTCATTAGAGATAATGTAGACAAAAAGAAAATTAACTTAATCTATATTCTTATTGATTTACAGAGAGCAGACATTTTCACCAAACCCTTGGATGAGAAAACTCATCTGTTCTTTATAAATCAACTGGGAATGATTAATGGAGAAGAGTTAAATTAATTTCTGTCTGCATTCGACGAATTTTCCAGAGTTCGTCGAACGGAGTTCGACGAATTAGTGAAAGTTTGAGAGATTCTCGTCGAACGGAGATCGACGAATTCTCTGTATGGAAACACTTTTCGTCAACCGGAGATTGACGAACTTTGCTTCAGAAGATATTTCGTCGAATGGAGTTTGACGAACTATGTTCGATTCTTCTGGATGAGATCGACGAATTATTTGTCTATAATTTATTTCGTCGACCTCAGTTCGAAGAACGGTTTCTTTTCGTGGAACGGAGATTGTCGATTCATATTCTGAAAATCTTATATCTAGGTTTTATTCGACCTCCGTCCCGCTCTTTCAGTTCTCTTGCTCTTGATTGTCGTTTTCTCTGTATCTTTCTTGCAGGTCATCAATGGCGATTCCAGCAGGAGCTTTGGCCGCAATGAAATTTGATACTGGATTTGATATGGATTTCGATTCTTTCCAACACTCTGACCCCATATTTCTTTATATCCTGGAACAGTTAGAAAAACTTTATCTCAAAGATTTCATGACCAGATGGATTAAACTACATGGAACTGAAATAAGAGAATGGGTATATACATCGTCTGTTACTGAGGAAGATGTGCTGACAGGAAATATCAGGAGTACTGCTGTTCCGTTATCTCCCGCAATTCTTTCTGAAATATTTGGATTAGTAAATGGAGAAGATGACATGGAAATGGATTATGAAAAATTCGGTGATATGCTGAAGTTAATGGGGTTTTTTGGAAGCAACCCTAACAAGCTGTTAAAGAAGTAACTGTCCGCTGCCTACCAGTTTCTGGCAGACATTGTAGGCAAGGTACTGATGGCCAAGCACTCCGCACATGACTACATCACCCGTCACCAATTCCTTGTCATGTGCGTTGTAGTTAACAAGAGCCATATCAACTGGGGCACAATCTTCTTTGAGTTGATAAAGAAAAAGAACAGCAAGAAGGAAGTTTGTTTCGGAAGAATCCTGGGGATCTTCCTCCAGGAAAAGGCTGGTGAATGCATGGTCTCCCCAACCATCTTCATCAATGACAGCAAGCGCCTCACCTGCGCCTTGTTTGGCAGATGGGAGAGGACTATCTCCAAGCCCTCCAAGGCTTCCTCCTCTTCCATCCCAGCTTCTGAGAGCACCAGGGCTGTGAAGGCCACTCCCCTCCCTGCTGAAGAGGTCCTCCCATCTCCACAACCTCTTACAGCAACCCATCTTCCATCATCCACCACTCTTCAAATTCCTCCAACTTCCCCCACTCATGTTTCGTCATCACCACATCATACCTCTATGCCTACTCCTCCTCCATCTCCACCTCTGGACATCACCAATATTCCAACACCTCCAGCTTCACCTCATGACACTCATATTCCTACACCTCCTCAATCTCTTCTTCCCCCTCACTTGTCATCCATTCCCTCTTACACTCTACCCACAAACTCTGTCATGCCATATGCCTTCATTCCTTCTTAATCTCCATCCACTCATCACACTCATATCATTCCATCCTCTTCCCCTTCCCCATTTGATCCATCTACCATCATATCCTTGCTCACTCCCCTCATCAAATCTCTCATCCAAGGGGCCATTACACCTCTTGTGACCTCCATCAATTCTTTATCTGCCCAGATTTCTACACTATCTGCTGCCCCTTCTTCATTCAGGGGCCTGGCTCCAGGTTCTCCTGAACCCAGGCAGGGGGAGATGCTCTATGAAGAAGCAGCAGTAGATGCAGATGCAGCAGCAGATACAGTAGCAGCTCCCTCTACATCAGTAGTAGTTTCAGATACAGATACATATTTTGATTCTGATTTAATTGAATTAATTCATTTTATGGATACTAACAATGACTTAGATGAGTCAGTTGAGCAAATAAAAACTGTTGGTGATCTCTCTCTGAATCCCACAGTTAATCTACCAAAATGACTACAAGTTTTTGATACTGTACATATGCAGTTTCTCCAAGTAGATTTTACTAAGCTACACTTGGCTATTGTCCCCTATACCTCCCCAATAAGTCCAGCAGTTGTTAAGCAACTCTGTGATAATTTTGCTATCCCAGATTCCATCTCTGTAGCTAGTCCAGAAGTCACTCCAGAAGATATCTCAGCTCCAGGTTTTGTTATGGATAACTCTCCTTTGCCTGATTATGACGAGCTTATCCAGGATGATATAGAAGAGGAGAATAAGGCAGCAGCTGATAGCTCTGTCCCTATTATTTCTGATTCCTGTGCAGTCTCCTCCTCTCTTGTTGCTGAAACTCCAGTTCATGAACCTTCTGACCCTCCTCCAGCAAAGGCTATTATTGATGATAAAGCTTTGAAAGCTTTGGATGCTCTTTATGACAACCCTCAGGGATCTGATTCTGAAGAAGAAGATGATGATGATGACTCAGATGAAGATGCTGCCACTAAGAAAAAGAAGATGTTGTCAAAGAAAAGGAAGGCTCCTCCTCCCCCAGCTCCTAAGCCTAAACCAAATGCTGACACCCCTTACTACATTCTGCACAATGTCACTCCATACAAGAGAATGCCTGCATGGATGTGGCTATCCAAGAACTAGCAGAAGGATAGGAAGAGAAGTAGGAGATATTCTCCTCCTCCAGTGCACAAATATAGGAAGGATCCTCCTCCTCCTCCAGCAGCTGGTGCCAGTAGCTCTAGCTCTCAGAGATTTGCCCCCATGCAAACATATCAGAGACAGTCACAGAGATCTTCTGGAAGCAGCCAGCAGAGGCAACCATCCTCAGGAAATCAACAACAACAACACCATCAGCAGCAAAAGCAACAAATATCTGAAGTACAAAAATCTGACAGTCCAAAAAGGCCATACTCTCCTCCAATTCCATTTGAAGATACTGAAACTGCTATTACTGCAAGAATGGCTAGATACTAGGAATTAATTGGACTATCCTTGATCAATAAAGCAAAGGCTAAAGGCAAAGATACATCAGGCTTCACAACAATGTCAAAGTGCAAAAAAGAAGAGTTGAAAAGGTTTGACAAAGGCAATAAACTATTTAATGTTGTTGCCTATATGAAGCTCCATGCAGAAGCAGTTGTCCCCAGAGCTACATCATTGAATATTATTAGGGCAGCTGATATGACTATGACAAAGGCTCAGGCTTCAGATCCAAAGAGAGAAATCATTTTCAAAAAGACAGGAGAGAAGACAGCTAAAGACAGGTCTAAGCAGAAAAAGCCAAAGAAGTAATATTTATTTTTGCTTTAATTTCTTTCTGCTCTTTCTCTCAGAACTATGCTTTGTGTTTAAACAAAGCTGTGTTTATATATATCTGTTGCATGTGTTGGTAATTATCTGCCAGATATATTTCTTTTCTTGCTTTGTTTTTCTGTTTGTTTCTGTTTTGAGTCTCTTAGTGACCTCACCCAAATAAGGGGAGATTGTTGGATCCCTAGTTTATTTGGGCTAGGTTCACTAGCTTAGGATGTGACCCATCATGTATAGCCAGAGTCAAGTTTGTGTCCTAGAGTCTAGGCCAAGTCATTAGGTTCAATTTCAGATGGACCAGCTATCATCAAGACCATCAAAGACTCCAGAATTAGAAGTTTTCAAGACTAAGTCAAATGAGTTCGACGTTCGTCGAAGTCAGCTCGACGAAAGGTGTTCGGCGCTCGACGATCATGAGCCAATTCTTACTGCTGAGCTCGACAATCCTTGTTCTCTGTTCGACGAATATTGAGGTTCTACAACAAGCTAAAGTCAGGACAACTTCAGAATTTTTCTAAGTCCAACTTCAAGCTTCGGTCGACGAATTAGATTCTGAGCTCGACAAACTTGGACCTCAAGTTCTCAACTTCTCAGGACGACGAAGTCAGCTTCTCAGGTCGACGAATGCAGTACTCTACTCGACGAATTCTGAATTTAGAGGATTTGTGTCGACACTTAGGGCATGTGTCGACACCAGAAAATTTATGTCGACACAAGAAGATTTGTGTCGACACCAGGATTTCAGTCAACACCAATTTATGTCGACACCAGAAGATTTGAGTCGGCACCAAGATCATTCAGTCGACACCAGCTTATGTCGACACAGAATATCAGTTACACAGAATATTTTGACTAAGTACAGAACTGTTCTCAGCTCGACAAATCTGGATCTCAGCTCGATGAATGAAGACTATCTGTTCGACAAATGAAGATTGTCTGGTCGACGAACTCTCTCAAGCTCAGCTCGACGAACTCATTCTCAGCTTAACGATTCTTATTCTACGTTCGACGAATCTTGATTAGGTCTTCTTCAGTTATCCCGTCCCGTTTCTTGGCGATGATTCCGAAGTTATTAATGCCAGATCTTCTCAGAATGTTACCGTTAGAACGTGCAATTAATCTTGGATTATTTCATGCCGTTTTTCCTTGGGACAGTTGGGGAAATTATTGATTGCCGCTTCTTTCCAAGGCTGACTGCAATTACTACTCAACAATCGAATTTCGAATGTTCTCAGCAAGTCAAAAAGATATTAAAAAAAAGAAAGGATCAAGTACCACTACACAGTCATACATACATACTGCTAGCAATACAGACGATCAGACAGACACACTCAGATTGCACAGAATAACAATCATACTCAAATCAAAAGTTCTACTGCAATCAACTCAGGCCAGAGAACAACTTCATCAAGAAGAAGAAGAACAACCTATCACTATTAAGAGTCTTCTTCTGTCTATTCTCAGGACAACTTCAAAAGGACAACAAAATTCTATCTGTCAAAGAAGTTCCTAAACAATCTCTGGTCCCGGCACTCTAGGTCTTTGAAGACCTATCACCCTGAAGCAGTGCTCCAGTTTTCCTGATACATTCAAGATCTCAGGGGGAGCAATATTTGCTGAAATCAATCCACAGTCTTCTCAGTTGCTTTTGAGAAAGAGAAGACACCATCACCTCTTTTCCAACTCTTGTACAGGGTTTTAATTCCCTTCAAAATTATTCTGGTTGCAAGTCTCCTTCCAAAAGACTTGAGGTTTTTGTTTTTGAGCACCAGAACAAAAGCTCATTGGTGTCAGGCACCTGATCAAAAACTTGAGTGGATTCCTACCAGGGTGGTAGAAGAGTGGATGTACCTACGTTGGGGAACCACTATAAAATTTCTTGTGTCGTCTGGTTGCCCTTTTCAATTGTTTTCGCTGTGCTCTGTGATGAGATAGTTTGTTGTGCTTATTTATTTTATTTGCTGACTTGTTCACTTAGGAATACAACAAAAGTTGTAAAACATTTGTAGTGAGCACAATACTCTATTCACCCCCCCCTCTAAAGTATTTCAGATCTAACTTGCACTTTCAGTAAGGTAACATGTGCATAACAAGTATTTAAAGAAATTTAACTTGTTACAAATTTAAATTTTACCTGTCACCACATCCGCATGTTTGATAGCCTCCTGTTGGCCAAGATTATAAACCCTCGGTTGGGCCGGAGCATAATGGGACGCGGTTGACTCCAACGCCTTGCCCTTCTCTTCATAAGTCGCTCCCGGCTTCCTTTCGGACTTGGGACGTCCGCTCCAGCAATCGCGGGCAAAGTGCCCCGACTTTCCACAAGTAAAGCATGCACCCGGGGTCCGACCCGTAGTCACCCCAGAAGCACCAGAAGAAGGAGCTGGACCCGAACTCCTAGACTTCTTAAAGAACCTTTGATAGCCGGACTTTGAAGTAGTCGACACTTTGAACCCAGACTTCTTATCTCCAATGCTCTTCTTCGCTTGAACATTCTTCATGTCCTTCTCCAAGGACCGGGCCGTATTGACCAGGGTCAAGAAGCCCTGTGTCATAGGCCCCGAGAGTAGTATCCTCAAATCATCTCTCAACCCTTCATAGAATCGATTCGTCTTGCGCTCCTCATCCGCGATGGTGGAGCTAGCATATCGACTGAATCAAGTAAAGTCGTGGAGGTATTAATCCACGCTACTGTCTCCTTGAACCGACTTCAGGAACTTGTTCTCCAACGCTATCCTCTGCTCCGAAGGGAGGTACCTAGCTAAGAACAGTCTCGAGAACTCCTCCATTGAGACGTCTGTAAGTTGCCTACCTCTCAAATGATGAAGCTCCAAGACTTCCCACCACAATCTCGCTTCACCGCATAGCAATAGTGGTCATTTGCCATTCTTCCGTCTCCGTTGCTGTGAAGACTCTCTTCATACGGGAGAGCCAGTCTTCAACTTGAGATGGGGTTCCCAACCCCGAGAATACCGGAGGATTAAAGCTCATGACATGTTTGAGCTGTCTCTCGGTTGCCCTCCTCGGCACCACCGGTTCATCTACTACCTGTTCCACCATTCTCTGCTCAGCCGCTTGCAGTGGTACCTGCTCCATCGCAGGAGTGTGCTGCTGCACCTGCCTTACATGCTGTGCATTGATCATTGCAAACACTGCTTTAGCCACCAGTCGAATGGTTTCGGCCGAAAGAGGTGTTGCAGGAGCATCATTTGGTGCACTGCTTGCCTCAAAAACTCGACGTTCGACGGCCCAGCACCGCTTCTGGTCACCTATAGTGGTACAAAACACCGTTAAGCGACCAAACAAAATTGCAAACAGCAATTGCTGGAACACGCAGGTTCCCCAAACACGTGTATTTTCATTCCTAAGTGGACATTCATGGGTTGTTTTGTTGTTATAACGATGATGCATACACATGTGCTCACCACCCCTTAAAAAGAATTCGACCACGAATTCATTTTAAGCCTGACCGAAACAAGTAGTCTGATACCAAATTGTAACACCCCTTATCCGTCGCATAGCATATAGCTATAGGTCCGGCCGGGGCCCGACGCCATATACCACAGACAGACCGGGTGGTTACTCAATGGAAACCATTGAACCATTCCAACGTCCTACACAGAGTCATTCTAATGGAAGCAGTTTTAAGAGTTGTAATTAAAAGAACCCAGCAATAAGAATGAATGTCCACTAACAAGCTAAAAAGGAATGAAGTACATACGTAAGTACTGGCCTTAAGGACTTACAAATGGTTTACTCATATTATATGTTTTACATACCAGGGCACGCAGGCCAGTCATACATGAACAAAAGCAAGTAAAACACTCCAATTAGGCCTTCGAGGGTCGGCACAGCAACTTGGGCTTTAGCCCGCTATTGACCGCTTGGTCCAGCATCACCTGCAAGCAATAAACCACCACACGGTGGCAAACAAAGGCAACGGTCAGCCATGCTGACCAAATTATAACGATCTCGCCCCCAACTCGGGGCGGCGATGCTCCTTCCCTGCACTTTATTAGTATAACCAAGCAGTATAGTAATATCACTACATCACAAGCGTAGGCTCACACGGCCACACACCCCGTGCACTCAGGGCACATTCTCGGTGATCACGGTCAAAGTCCGCCGACTCACCACCATCCCTTTGGACGGCCAAACAATGAGCATTTTGTCTTCCCGGCATGGGTCACGGTAATTTAAGCCATAGACCGCCAAAGACCCTCATCTATGCCAACAGCTCTAACTGAACAACATAGAACGGGTACGGTTCCGCCTAACCCGTTGCTCACACCGCAACATTAATTTAAAACATATGCGCGGGTCAAACTTCTTCCGTGTCCCGTTTCCGTCACACACTTCACATAACCCGATTATGTTCAAGTTGGCTCCCAGGCCACCATGTTGGCAGAATCACGCATCTACCCAGTTTTTCAGGTGCACCATGGGGTTAATCCCCAAGGCTCCCTGTTGCAATCTACCACGTAGAAAACCCAAAAAACACACGTTCGCAAGGAGTATTCTCCGGCCATTTATGCAATGCAACATCACCGATCCAGACCAACTTGTCCGGGTAGTCTTCACACATCATGCCTATGTCCGTTCTCGAATACGAACTCTAAACAACGGGGACCTTACATATCTACCCGAAGGAACATCTCAAACTCATCGTAAACTCGCGAGAGAGTGCTTCCTATGCAAAAGAAATAGAGCTTCACATGCTCAAGTAGAGAATCGTTACCCTAGCGTTCTTCCTTGGCGCCATGGAAATGTACGCAGATGTAAAGCACTGCAATCTCCTTGCCTTCATAGATCCGAAGTCGGCTAGCGATTTGGAGCTCTAAATCTCCTCCAACGTCTGGATCTAGACTCCTTCCTCTTTTGCTCTCCCCTCTCTCTAAGATTTAGACAGAGAACCACACAGAATAATAAGGGTTTTGAAACCCTATACTCGGGTATAACCCCATCGGGAAATAACCACAGCCGTCGGATCCCACAAAAGGGATGCACGGATACGATCCAGGTCCGACCTGGACAAATGGGGCTAAACACCGCACGAATCACCAACAGGAGCAGGACACGTCCGCGTCAAAACAGTGTCGGAACAATTAATCAACTCCCGCCAAAACCCGTGTGTCGACACTTCACGTCGAGTGTCAAACACGCCACATAACGTCCCGCGCTCGACGATCGTCGAGCCAAGATCGTCAAACGCTGCCAATACGTCGATCGCAGAGCACTAGCCATTTGTCGAATGAAGATCGCTGGCCATTCATCGAACGCAGCCAGATCGTCGAACGCAGATCCCTGGCAAAATAGTCGATTACAGCAAAATCGTCGAACGCAGATCCCTGACAAATAATCAAATGCAGATTTCTAGAAAATCGTCGAACGCAGACTTTGGCTAAATCGTCGAACACCTCTCGACATGCCCTGGGACATGCCCGTGTCCCAGGTCATGTTCTCTGCTCGATGAATGTCGAATCCAAAATCGTGGAACACACGACCAAATCGTCGAACCAGCTCGACACGCCATGGGACATGCCCGTGTCCCAGGCGCTGTGCCCCCTTCCAAATTCCAAATTTGGCCCGAAACATCACCCGTCTCTCTTTTGAGTTTTGGCGTATTACACGGTGAGTATGAGGTGTTCCTTCGGGTAGACATGAGTAGTCCCCGTTATTTTGCATGTAGAGTCCGTAATCGAGAAAACGCACATAGACATGATGTGTGAAGCCTACCCGGACAAGTTGGTCTGGATCGGTGATGTTTCGTTGCATGAATGGCCGGAGAAGACTCCACGCCGATGGTTGTTTTAGAGGTTTTCTACGCGGTAGATTGCAAAAAGGAGCCTTCGGGACTAACTCCAAGGTGCACCTGGAAAACTGGGCAGATCCGTGATTTTGCCAACTTGGTGGCATAGGAGCCAACTTGTACATAACTGGGTTATGTAATACTGTATGTTCGATACTCGGGATTGGGGGAAGCTTGGCCCACACCAATGACTTAAATTGCCCTAGCAAGGTGAGCAACGGGTTGAGTGGAACTGTACCCGCTCTATGTGGTTCGGTTTTAGAGGCCTACCGATGGCATAGAGGGCGGGTCTTAGGATGTCGAAGTCTTCAATTGACGTGACTTCTGCCGAAAAGACTCAATGCTCATGAGAATTACCATCCAAGGGCCGGTGGTGAGACCGCAGACTTTGACCGGGTTCACCGAGAATGTGCCCTGAGAGCATGGGGTGTGTGGCCGTGCGAGCCTACGCCTGTGATGATGTGAAATTTCTCTATTATATGGCTATGCTAATAAAGTGAAAGGAAGGAGCATTGTCACCCCGAGTTTAGGGGCAGGATCGTTATAATTTGGTCAGCATAGCTGTCCGTTGCTTTTGTTTGCCACCGCTTCGGTGGATTGTTTCTTGCAGGTGTTGCGGAGCCGAGTGCAAATAGTGGGCAAAAGCCCTTGTTGCTGAGCCGGCCGTCGAAGTACTAATTTTGAGTGTTTTCTTTCATTCTCATTTATGATCGGCCTGCGTGCCGAGGTTTGGAAGACACTTATATTTGAGTAAAATATTGTAAGGCCATAAGGCCATGTACTTGTGTATTTGCACGTTCATTCCTGTTAGGTTTATGTAGTGGACATTAATGCTTTTGGCTGGGTACTTATTTTGCAACTTTTAAATTGCTTCCGCTAGAATGTACACTGTGTCGTACATTGGTTATTGGCAGGATGGTTTCCATTGCATAACCTTCTGATCTGTCTGTGCAATATGACATCATGCCCCGGCCGGACCTACTGCTATATGCTATGTGACGGATAGGGGGTGTTACACCCCTAATCCGAGGAACCACTACAAACCTTGTCTCTGCTTTGAGCTATTATCTTGGAAGCAATATATAACTCACCCATAACACACTTAGTAGAGAGAAAACTATAAAAGTCCATAAACCTATTCACCCCCCCAGGTGATTAGCTACATTGGAATTCAAGACTTTCATAGCTTATAATTACTGAAAACACTCCCACAGGTCCTCAACTCATTCACCACTCTGATGAACTTTTCAAAACACTCAGCTTTGTTGTCCTTCTTGCTCTGCAAGAAATCCTCATATTCCTAATTGAGTAGGGATTTCCAGTCATCCCTAACTTCTTCAGTGCCTTCCATGCAGACAATCAAGCTATCCCACATTTTCTTGGAAGTCTTGCAGTGGACAAGATTTGGAATGTAGAATCATCAATGACACTTATAATAATGTTTTGTGCCCTCTTGTGCATAGTAGCCAGGATGAACTCATTCTTGGTCATCTCAGAATACTTCTTAGGTGTATGGACATTGGAATCCAAAACTAAGACCTTCACGAGGATAATAGGTCCTCCTTGTACTGTTATGAAGATTCTAGGGTCTGATGCTTCCATGAACATTCTGACTCTTTCCTTCCAAATCCCAAAGCTCTCTTTCCTATAGATTGGAAGCTTCATTGAGCCCAAATCTTTAAGGTTCTCTCCTAAACCCATAAAGAATATACTTAAGATACTCCTGGAGATCAGCTCATACTATTAAGTCCTTTTTGAGCAACCTCCTTCTGATAAAACTTGAAAGACTTTATTTTGAATAGTAGCTAAGAACTTAGAGGGGAGGGGTGAATAGGCTTAATATTTTTTTTTATGATAATCTTTACTTAGGTGTGTTGTGATTTAGATTTAGATTAGCTTTCAAGATCACACAACAACACACAATGTATTTATAGTGGTTCCCCAAGGTCTATGCACATTGATGGCCCGGACAACGCTTAAGAAAAGAGAGCAGCCGAACTAGCAATCCAACTAGGCAAGTATACCTATCGAATTGTAGCAAGGAGACACAAGTATCGTATTAAAATCCGGGAACTGTTGAGTAATCTTACTCACACGAAGACTATTATTTTGTCGACGGAAATCTTAGGTTAAAAGAAAGCTAAATACACTAAAGGAAATATTGCATAAAAAAGAGGACTACTTGCAATAAAAATAAAGAGAGCATAAAAGAAACGATTACACTAAAGGGTTAGAACGATGAGAAGGAAATGCACTGGATCAAGAATCACCTCGGCAAGAGTCGATTAAAAACACGATAAATAAACCTAAGCTTAATAGGGTAAACGTCCTTGACCGTGGAGGTTCCTAATGCTAGAACATGCTTCTCTCGAAGTCGTACCCAACTGAGTTTAGGAAGGTACGACCGACTCTCATCTAAATCGGAGGCCTAAAGCTCGCTTTACGCGGTGAACCCCACTATTGGATTTTACTCCAATCCGGGAGATTTGGACGTCAGCCTCTCTCGAGGGGTGCGTACAACTCCCTTTACTCTTGAGTGCTCACTTCAATCTATCAGACTCTCGGCTAGCCAAGAATGAAAGCAAAGGTGGAGAATATATATCGATGATATATCTCCAACCCATGATAAATCAAGAGTAATTCAAGGCTAAACCCTAAAAAAAAGTAAACTCAAAGCATCATAACTTAATCAATCCAACCTCGGATCATCAAGATCGAGTACAAGGAGGATTAGTTAATCATGGTGAAGTGGAGGAGGGGGGAATGAGTAGTAAAGCATAAAGAACACAAGGTAAGAAAGGGAGCAAACAACACTTTTTATATTAATCTAAAAGAGAGCTTACAACTTGGAAATGAAAATTGCAAGTGCAATGAAAATTGAAATCCTATTCTAGCCATACCATTAGCAACTAAAGCAATTACAAAGGCTACTAAAAAAGCTTAAAGTAAACTAGAATTTGGAAAAACTAAAATGAGAAAGAGAGAGAGAGAGAGAGAGAGAGAGAGAGAGAGAGAGAGAGAGAGAGAGAGAGAGAGAGAGAAGCATGAAAAACTTCAGAAAACAAAAGGGCAGCACTTCCTTACACACTCCAGAAAACTATATGGACTCAAGGGGGGTCCAAATTTATAGAAATTTAAGAGGAGGTGACACGGCCGGCGACACGGCCGTGTTGGTGGCCGTGTCCCGTGCTGGTTGACTTCGGGCTCTGGTTCTGGCAGGAAATGATCATTGCAACGTCTACTGGCAGGCACGCCCATGCTGACACGACCAACGACACTGCCGTGTTGGTGGCCGTGTCCTCTGCAATTTATGGGCTTCGACGGGGGGCTGCATTAATGGCGGGCTGCATGCACTGAGGAGGTGGCGACACGCCTGGCGATACGGCCGTGTTGGTGGCCGTGTCCTGCTCTAGAAATTCATTGACTCCTTGTGACGAGGTCCATGTTGACACGACCAGCTTGACATGGCCAGAGACACGGCCAGCGACACGGTCGTGTTGGAGGCCGTGTCCTTGTCGGAATGAACTCTGGACTTTCCTCTGGTGGTTGATTCTTTAGGAACAAGTGACACGCCCCATGACACGGCCGTGTTGGTGGCCGTGTCGGGTCATTTTGAGTGAAAATTGAGAAAACCTGCAAAAGAGCACAAAAACATTAGTGGCATAAATAAATACGAGAAGAAGGGATATATAAGCTAGTAAGACAAGATTTGCACAAAAAAAGACCTAAACAAAACTATAATAGCTTAAATACAAAACACGCTATAAAATTCCCCCAAGCATAAGCTTTGCTTGTCCCCAAGCAAAAATATAAAAACTAGATAACCATAAAATAGGAATAATCAAAAAGTTCTAATTATGCATACACAAGTACTATGCAAAATTCTAAGTAGGGAAAGGTGAAACACGAATCTAAAGAAATTATTTAGGTATTGTTTAACTTTTATAAATTTTACTTAATGAAAATAAATCATCCAAAATTTTGACGATATTCTTTAAATAGATTTAAGCAAAGCAACGAAAATGAAAAAAACGCATTGAGTTGTTACTAGATCCAAGCAACGCATTATAATTATATCAAGTAAATAATAAAAATATAAGATTACATCCAAAACTAATATTGATTTACTTTTCTTCTTTTCTTAGTTATTAAATAAAATTCAAAAAGGCGTGAATCAAAAAGACTTAATAGGTCCGAAGCGTTTGGTTTAGGATTATGATTAGGAGTGGAATTCAAAGATAAACAGGGAGGCTTAAAATCACAATAAACCAAAACAAAGAGTTTCAAAAATTCTCATTTTTGAACAAAATATTTTTCTTTCTTTCTTTCTTTTCCATTTTTTTCTTTTTCAAAACAAAGGCGAAGGAGGAAGTCCTCCCCCAAGCTTAAAATGGACATTGTCCTCAATGGAGAAGGAGGTTAGAGAGAGAGAGAAAATTAAAGTACAAAATTGAAAATAGGATTGAAAAACGGGTACTTCCCCGGATTTATTTGCTGTGAAAGTTGAGTGATGCCGCTCCCCCATGCTTGCGCTTTGGATCTTCATGAAATGTCTTCTTTGGTCTTCGTGATGGATTCAGCAGCATTGGAGCAGGCGATCGCAGAAGCTTCAGCTTGTCGGAGCCGTCCGGGGCAAAAATTGTAAAATAAAGAAAACATAAAAAGATAACTTGGGTTGCCTTTCAAGATCGCCCTATGTTTAAAACGTTGTTTGATCTCGACGCAACAAAATAATATTTTCCAGGAATATTGTCTAAAACAAAGTTCAAAGAAATAGTTCAATGTTTTAATAAAACAAAGTTCCAAACTAATAAAAAGTTAGATCATGAAGGATATAGTTAGCACAGTTAGGACTGACATCATCACAGAAATACAGTTTAAGACGCTGACCATTCCCTTTGAAATTACCCTTATCAGGGTAGGAAATCAAAACAGTACCATAAGGAAAAACTTCTAAAACAGTAAAGGGCCCAGACGAACATGATTTTAATTTTCCAAGAAATAAACGTAAACGATAATTATAAAGAAGAATCTGGTCACCCGGCTTAAAGGGTTTTGGGTGCCTTAAGTGCTTATCATGAAAGCATTTTGTCCGCTCTTTATAAAGTTTGTTATTTTCGTATGCGTAAGAGCACCACTCGTCGAGTTCGTTGAGTTGAAATTTTCTAAGGTCGCCGATAGAGTGTGTATCAAAGTTTAAGAATCGCAAGGCCCAAAAAGCATGGTGTTCTAATTCTACGGGTAAATGGCACGATTTTCCATAAACCAACCAATACGACGTACATCCGAGGGAGGTTTTGTACGCTGTTCGTTAGGCCCATGGAGCATCGACTAATTTGGTTGACCAGTCTTTCCTAGAAGTTGAAACAGTCTTTCTAAAATTCTTTTTATTTCTCTATTCACTACTTCGACTTGTCCATTAGTTTGGGGGTGGTAGGCGGTTGAAAGCTTATGCGTAATGCCATATTTAGTAAGGATTTTAGAAAACTGTGCGTTACAGAAATGGGAACCCCTGTCACTAACGATGGTGTGCAGCGTAGCGAATCGAGAAAATAATATTTTTAAAAACATAAAAACGACTCGGGCATTGTTCGTAGGAAGAGCTTGGGCTTCATCCCATCGCGAAACATAATCAACGGCAACTAAAATAAACTTATTTCCGAAGCTAGAAGGAAGAGGGCCAATAAAATATATTCCCCAGAAGTCGAAAATTTCGCACTCAAGGAACTAATTTTGTGGCATTTCATTTTTATTGGAAATGTTGCCCGACTGTTGGCAACTATCACACCTACTCAAAAAGTCTTGCGGGTCTTTAAACAGTCTAGGCCAGTAAAAACCCACACAAAGCACCTTGTAAGCTGTGCGAGCAGCTTGATAGTGCCCACCAGTCAGACATTCATGTAAGTGTTTTAAATTATCTAATCCTTCTTCATAAGAAACACATCTCCTTATCACTTGGTCCGCACAGACTCTGAAAAGATGCGGGTCCTCCCAAAAATAGTTCTTTAACCCAGAAAAGAATTTATTCTTTTGTTGAGAGGAGAACTCTGTTGGGAGCACACGAGCCACTAAGTAGTTGGCAATGTGTGCAAACCAAGGAGAAGGAGAAGTGTTAATTAAAAGCAGCGTCTCATCAGGAAAATAATCATTAAAAGATTTTTCATCTAGATTTTCAATAAAAGGAATATCTAGGCGTGAGAGGTGGTTGGCGGCCAAATTCTCGGCTCCTCGCTTATCACGGATTTCTAAGTCAAACTCCTGGACGACTAAGACCCAGCGAATGAGGCTCGGTTTGGAATCCATGTTGGCAAGAAGATATTTGAGGTCCGAGTGGTCCGTAAAAACGATAATTTTTGAAAGTGTAATATAAGGGCGGAATTTATCAAAAGCGAATACTACAACTAGGAGCTCCTTCTCGGTTGTGGTGTAATTTTCTTGTGCAGATGTGAGCGTATTACTTGAATAATAGATGGGGTGGATGTTTTTAGATATGTGTTGACCTAAAACAGCTCCCACCCCAAAATTACTCGCATCGCACATTATCTCAAAGGGAAAGTCCCACACCAGAGCTATCATAATCGGGGCATTAATTAGTTTTTCTTTTTTTAAATTAAAAGCAGCTAGGCAAAGGTCATTAAAAATGAATGGGACATCATTTTCTAAGAGATGGGTAAGGGGTTTGGTGATCTTGGAGAAGTCCTTTATGAAACAACGGTAAAAACAAGCATGCCCTAGGAAACTTCGTATAACTTTGATGTTCGTAGGCAGCGGCAGCTTCTCGAAAACTTCTATCTTAGCAACGCCTACTTCAATACCTCTAGCTCAGCAATGCTTAAGTAAAACTAAAAGGAGTTTATCATTTTGCACATCCGTGAGGTAGGCCGAAACTATCACGGGCAGCTTGGAGTCCTTTTTTAAGAAAGCGTATCTAGGATGGTCGGGTAGTTCTTTCAATTCCAGGGTACGGGGTCTTCATACGAGGTTCTAGAAATTCTTTCTTTTTCAAAAACTATGTCCTCGTAGACAATTTTATGTATAAATTAAAAGTGGTGGGGCTAGCGGCCATGACGACTTCTTGCAACGATGTAGTTGGAAGAGTAGAAGAGCAACAAAAATCAGAAAATTCTTTTTCAAATTCAGAGAGGTGATAGGAGAATTCTTCACTTAGGTGTAGCGATTCAGTTGGAAGAGTAGAGAAGGAATAAAAATCAGAAAATTCTTTTTCAAAATCAGAGAGGTGGCAAGAGGATTCTTCACTTAGGGCATCTATGAAAAAACAAAAGTCATCATTTGCTAGCGTGTTCTTCATCGAGGGGGTGATAGAGAAAGTTACTTCATCGTCACCTACGCAAAGGAATAACTTACCATTGCTTACATAAATGATGGCTCGGGTGGTTGCAAGGAAGAATCGGCCAAGGATCAGGGGAACCTCGATGTCGTCTTCGATGTCCAATATGACAAAGTCCACCGGGAAGATGAACTTGTCGACTTTAACTAGGACATCATCCATGATTCCTAACGGGTACTTGACAAATCTATCAGCTAGGTGGATACTGATGTGTATGGGGTTGAGGTTACCAATTCCAAACTTCTTAAACAATGAGAGGGGCATCAGCTTAATACTCGCACCTAAGTCGGCTAATGTGTGCTTGACAAAAAGATCATCAAAGACACACAGAATAGAAAAACTACATGGGTCACTGATTTTCTTTGGTAAACTGTTTGTCAAGACCGCCGAGCACTCGACATTTAACGTGACATGTGAAAGGTTCTCTAACTTCTTCTTGTTGGTGAGGAGGTTCTTAAGATACTTAGCGTACTTCGGCATCTGAGATATCGCTTCGTGAAAGGGCAGATTTATGTGGATTTGTTTAAACATTTCTAAGAAACAGGTGTATTGATTGTCCTGACGTAGTTTATTAAGTTCAGAAGGGTATGGCGGGGTTGGATTCTTTTTAAAGGTGGGTGGTGGAGTGAGTTCGTTTTCTAAAACAGGGGAGATAACTTCTTCGGCAGACGGTGGAATTTTTAAAATGGGAGCGGAGCTTTAATTTTTTAAAGCGGGAGCGGAGCTTGCCTCGGGCTCTTCACTTACTATACTGGGAACTTGCTTCCCACTACGAAGAGTTATAGCTTTCACTTGCTCTCTTGGGTTGGGCTCTGTATTGGAAGGAAGAGACCCCGCGGGTTGCTAAGAAATTAGTTTTGCGAGTTGTCCTACTTGATTTTCTAGACTTTTTACGGACCCAGTTAAGGTTCTTAAAGTAGCGTCATTTGTGGTGATATATTTAGAAAGTAAATCCTCCAAGCTTGGAGGTTTTGGAAAGTTCTGAAGAGGTGGAGGCGGTGCAGAAAAATCATTTTATGGTGGTGGGCGCATTGCGTTCGATGGATTACTCCATGAAAAATTCGGGTGGTTTCTTAAAGCAGGATTATAACTATTTGGAAAAAAAACCAGGAGGACGAAAATTCAGAGCAGAAAAATTATTAAAAGCATTTCTAGGCATATTATTATTAACATAATCTAATTGTTCTTTAGCAGGAGTTGCAGATTCCCATACCTGAGGGGCGGAGGCAGCAATCATCTCCGTAATTTTTTTGCTTTGTATTTCTACTTGCAGAGCTAGCTGGGAGATGTTGTCCACTTCATAGATACCTGCAGGTTTGTTTAGGCGGGACCTTGGCACATTTCCCTGGTAGGTGCTCATTGTCATGTCCTCAAAAATCTCAAGATCTGCTTCCGAGGTCTTATGGTTTAAAGTACTGCCAGAAGCTGCATCTATCATTTGCTTTGTACTTTGATTTAGCCCGTTATAAAACGTCTGCACTTGTAACCAAACAGGCAGAGTGTGATGTGGGCATCATCTTAATAATTCTTTATATCTTTCCCAAGTTTCATAAAGGGTTTCAGAGTCTATTTGTCCAAAGGCAGAAATGTCGTTCCTAAGTTTTGCAGTTTTTGCTGGCGGAAAATATTTCGCCAAAAATTTTTCAGTTAATTGAGTCCAGGTTGTGATGCTATTTTTAGGTAGAGTGTTCAGCCACTGCTTAGCCTTTGTTCTAAGTGAAAATGGAAATAATCTTAGCCTAATAGCATCATTTGTGACACCATTTATCTTGAAGGTGTCACAAATCTCAAGAAAGCTTGCTATATGTACGTTCGGATCTTCATCTTGAAGTCCGTCAAATTGCACATACTACTGCACCATTTGAATTATGCCAGGCTTCAGTTCGAAGTTATTATTTGCTATTGCAGGGCGAACTATGCTAGATTCAATACCCTCGAGATTCGGTCGTGCATAATAAGACATAGGCCTTTGCACGACTTCCTCAACGTGGGGTTCTTCCATTCTTAAAGTAGAAAATGACTCGGAATCCTCAACCGGTATTTGGAAAGTAGGGCCTTAAAACGTGATCTTCGCTGAAGAGTACGCTCAATTTCGTGGTCCAGGTCCAAAATAACCGACGGACTCCTGCATGTCATACACTAGAAGAAGAGAAGAGAAGAGAAGAAAGAGAAATAAAAAAAACTAGAAAAAGAGAGTTACTAATTTTTTTGAAATAGAATTTTTTTAAGTTATGTTTTAACTCCCGAACTTCCCAAGGGCTACCCGGTGAAGGGTTCGCAAGGTACTAGACAAGATAGCGACACTTAAAACCACTTTGCCCTTTTCGAGAGATTTAGGTGGTGTAGAAAAATTGTGAAGCGGGTTTCTATTAAGAGCGGTATTAAAAATTTTTTGATTTTAAATTTTTTTAGGAGGAGGATGAGAAAGAGAAATGACAAAATTAATAGGTTCGTGTTTTCAATTTATCAACGAAAGTTGCTCCCCGGCAACAGCAGCAAAAACTTGATGGCCCGGCCAATGCTTAAGAAAAGAGAGCAGCCGAACTAGCAATCCAACAAGGCAAGTATACCTATCGAACTATAGCAAGAGGACACAAGTGTTGTATTAAAATCCGAGAACTGTTGAGTAAGCTTACTCACACGAAGACTATTATTTTATCGACGGAAATCTTAGGTTAAAAGAAAGCTAAATGCACTAAAGGAAATATTACATAAAAAAGTGGACTACTTGCAATAAAAATAAAGAGAGCAAAAAAGAAACGATTACACTAAAGGGTTAGAACGATGAGAAGGAAATGCACTCGATCAAGAATCACCTCGACAAGAGTCGATTAAAAACATGATAAATAAACCTAAGCTTAATAGGGTAAAGGTCCTTGACCGTGGAGGTTCCTAAAGCTTGAACATGCTTCTCTCGAAGTCGTGCCCAACTGAGTTTAGGAAGGTCCGACCGACTCTCGTCTAAATCGGAGGCCTAAAGCTCTCTTTACGCGGTGAACCCCACTATTGGATTTTACTCCAATCCGGGAGATTTGGACGTATGCCTCTCTCGAGGGGTTCGTACAACTCCCTTTAATCTTGACTGCTCACTTCAATCTATCGGCCTCTCGGCTAGCCAAGAATTAAAGCAAAGGTGGAGAATATATATCGATGATATATCTCCAACCCATGATAAATCAAGAGTAATTCAAGGCTAAACCCTAAAAAGAAAAGGTAAACTCAAAGCATCATAACTTAATCACTCGAACCTCGGATCATCAAGATCGAGTACAAGGAGGATTAGTTAATTATGGTGAAGTGGAGGAGGGGGGAATGAGTAGTAAAGCATAAAGAACACAAGGTAAGAAAGAGTGCAAACAACACTTTTTATATTAATATAAAAGAGAGCTTGCAACTTGGAAATGAAAATTACAAGTGCAATGAAAATTGAAATCCTATTCTAGCCCTACCATTAGCAACAAAAGCAATTACAAAGGCTACTACAAAAGCTTAAACAAAACTAGAATTAGGAAAAAACTAAAATGAGAAAGAGAGAGAGAGAGATAGAAAAGCATGAAAAACTTCAGGAAAAAAGGGCAGCACTTCCTTACATACTCCAGAAAACTATATGGACTCAAGGGGGGGGGTCTGAATTTATAGAAATTCAAGAGGAGGTGACACGGACGATGACACGGCCGTGCTGGTGGCTGTGTCCTGTGCTGGTTGACTTCGGGCTCTGGTTCTGGCGTGAAATGATCCTTGTAACGTCGACTGGCGGGCACGCCCATGCTGACACGGCCAACGACACGGCCGTGTTGGTGGTTGTGCCCTCTGCGGTTGATGGGCTATGACAGGGGGGGGGGGGCATTAATGGCGGGTTGCATGTGCTGAGGAGGTGGAGACACGCCTGGCGATACAGCTGTGTTGGTGGCTGTGTCCTACTTTGGAAATTCATCGACTCCTGGTGACACGGTCGATGTTGACACGGCCAGCTTGACACAGCCAGAGATACATCCAGAGACATGGCCGTGTTGGAGGCCGTGTCCTGGTGAGGATGAACTCTGGACTTTCCTCTGGTGGTTGATTCTTGTGGAACAGGTGACACGCCCCATGACACGGCCGTGTTGGTGGCCATGTCAGGTCATTTTGGGTGAAAATTGAGAAAACCTGCAAGAATCACAATAAATAAACCTCGGCAATGTGATCAATCAAGAATCACCTCGGCAAGAGTCGATTAAAAACACGATAAATATACCTAAGCTTAATAGGGTAAATTTCCTTGACTGTCGAGGTTCCTAAAGCTTGAACATGCTTCTATCGAAGTCGTGCCAAATAGAGTTTAGGAAGGTCCGACCCACTCTCGTCTAAATCAGAGGCCTAAAGCTTGCTTTACGCCGTGAACCCCACTGTTGGATTTTACTCCAATCCGGGAGATTTGGACGTCTGAATCTCTCGAGGGGTGCGTATAACTCCTTTTACTCATGAGTGCTCACTTCAATCTATTGGCCTCTCTGCTAGCCAAGAATGAAAGCAAAGGTGGAGATTATGTATCTATGATATATATCCAACTCATGATAAATCAAGATTAATTCAAGGCTAAACCCTAAAAAGAAAAGGCAAACTCAAAGCATCATAACTTAATAACTCGAACCTCGAATCATCAAGATCGAGTGCAAGGAGGATTAGTTAATCATGGTGAAGTGGAGGAGGGGGGAATGAGTAGTAAAGCATGAAGAACACAAGGTAAGAAAGAGAGCAAAAAACACTTTTTAAATTAATCTAAAAGAGAGCTAATAACTTGGAAATGAAAATTACAGGTGCAATGAAAATTGAAATCCTATTCTAGCCCTACCATTAGCAACTAAAGCAATTACAAAGGCTATAACAAGAGCTTAAACTAAACTAGAATTAGGAAAAACTAAAATGAGAAAGAGAGAGAGAGATAGAGAAAAATCTTGAAAACATCAGAAAACAAAAGGGCAGCACTTCCTTAAACACTCCAGAAAACTATATGGACTCAAGGGGGGTCTGAATTTATAGAAATTTAAGAGGAGGTGACACGGCCGGCGATACGGCCATGTTGGTGGCCGTGTCCCGTGCTGGTTGACTTCGGGTTCAGTTTTGGCGGGAAATGATCATTGCAATATCGACTGGCGGGCACGCCTATGCTGACACGGCTAACGGCACGACCGTGTTGGTGGTCGTGTCCTCTGCGGTTGATCGGCTTCGATGGGGGGGGGGGGGGGGTGGGTGGGGCGCATTATTGGCGGGTTGTATGCGCTGAGGAGGTGGCAAAACGGCTGGCGACACGGCCATGTTGGTGGCCGTGTCCTGCTCTGGAAATTCATCTACTCTTGGTGACACGGTCCATGTTGACATGGCCAGCTTGACACGGCCAGAGACACGGCCTGCGATACGGCCGTGTTGGATGCCATGTCCTGGTCGGGATGAACTCTGGACTTTCCTTTAGGGGTTTATTCTTTGGGAACAGGTGACACGCCCCATAACACGGCCGTGTTGGTGGCCGTGTCAGGTCATTTTGGGTGAAAATTGAGAAAACCTGCAAAAGAGCACAAAAATATTAGTGACATAAATAAATACAAGAAGAAGGGGCATATAAGCTAATAAGACAAGATTTGCACAATAAGAGACGTAAACAAAACTGTAATAGCTTAAATACAAAACACACTATCAAATTCCCCCAAGCTTAAGCTTTGCTTGTCCCCAAGCAAAAATATAAAAACTAGATAACCATAAAATAGGTCTAATCAAAAAGTTCTAATTATGCCTACAAAAGTACTATGCGAAATTCTAAGTAGGGAAAAGGTGAAACATGAATCTAAAACCATTATTTAGGTATGGTTTAACTTTTATAAACTTTACTTAACGAAAATAAATCATCCAAAAGTTTTACGAAATTCTTTAAATAGATTTAAGCAAAACAACGAAAATGAAAAAAAAACGCATTGAGTTATTAATAGATCCAAGCAAAGCAATATAATTATATCAAATAAATAACAAAAATCTAAGTTTACATCCAAAACTAATATTGATTTACTTTTCTTCTTTTCTTAGTTAATAAATAAAATTCAAAAAAACGTGAATCTAAAGGACTTAATAGGACCAAAGCGTTTTGTTTACGATTATGATTAGGAGTGGAATTCAAATATAAACAGGGAAGCTTAAAATCGCACTAAACTAAAACAAAGAGTTTCAAAAATTTTCATTTTGAACAAAATATTTTTCTTTATTTTTTTCTCTTCCATTATTTTTCTTTTTCAAAAAAGGCCATAAATATTCTCATTTTCATTTTGAATTGGCCAAACAAAAACACACATTTCTTTTGAGCATACTTTTTTTAAAAAAAAGACTCCTCCAAAAATATCACAAAATAACCTATCATAATCATGAAAATTCTTTATGAAACACAAAAAGGCTAGTGTGATTAGATAGGTTGGAAATTTTGGCTTTCGTGAAAATGATATGAAAAGAGGAGCTATCAAATGAAATTGGAAAAAGGCTCAAAAGCGGCTAACTAGTGGTGAAAGTTATTAGGTTGGCAGGAAAGCTCAAACAAAAACAAAAACGGCCTAAATCATTTTCACGCTTTTAAATTTATTTAAAACATAGATTTGAAAAATTTCAAAAATCAAGTCCTAGATAATAAAAGAAGATTGATGAAATTATCTTGAAAATAGAAATAATAGGTGACTTGGATCGTTCACATCTACTACGCTATTCAAACATTGACCTTTCAAGAGTTATCTAAAAACTAAATGAAAAATAGTGGATGATGAATTTATGAGAAAGTAAAGAAAATAAAGAACGAAAAACCATAATAGAAATGCTAGTTTTAGGAAAATATTTCACCTTAACATGCTACCGTGAATTAGAAACACAGCATGACCAATATTTTACTTGTCAAACGTAATTAAAAAGAAGGATTAAAAAAAATTATAATTAGCTAAGTTGTTTATAAAGAATTTTGAGAAAAACAAAACAAAAACAAGGTGTACTATTGAAATACCAAAATGTCTAAACTATTAAAAAAACAAAAAAGCATATTTTTTAAATTTTGAAATATTCTCTTTTTTTAATTTTGAAATATTCTCTTTTTTTTGGAATCTGGAAATATTAAGATATTCATTTTTTTGGATTGTTGAAAAATATTTACAAAAAACATGAACAATATTCACAAAAAGCAAAAAGGAGGAAGTCCTCCCCCAAGCTTAAAATGGACATTGTCCTCAATGGAGAAGGAGGTTAGAGAGAGAAAATTAAAGTACAGAATTGAAAAACAGGATTGAAAAACAGGTACTTCCCTGGATTTATTTGCTGCGAAAGTTGAGTGATGCTGCTCCCCCATGTTTGCGCTTTGGATCTTCATGAAATGTCTTCTTTGGACTTTGTGATGGATTCAGCAGCGTTGGAGTAGGAGATCGCAGAAGCTTCAGCTTGTCGGAGCCCTCCGGGGTAAAAATTGTAAAATAAAGAGAATTAAAAAAAGATAACTTGGGTTGCCTCCCAAGAGCGCCCTTTGTTTAAAACATCGTTTGAGCTCGACGCAACAAAATAATCTTGTCCAAGAATATTGTCTAAAACAAAGTTCAAAGAAATAGTTCAAAGTTTTAATAAAATAAAGTTCCAAACTAATCAAAAGTTAGATCATGAAGGATATAGTTAACACAGTTAGGACTGACATCATCACAGAAATACAGTTTAAGACGCTGACCATTCACTGTGAAATTAACCTTATCAGGGTGGGAAATCAAAACAGTACCATAAGGAAAAACTCCTAAAACAGTAAAGGGCCCAAACCAACGTGATTTTAATCTTCCAGGAAAAAAACGTAAATGAGAATTATAAAGAAGAACCGGGTCGCCCGACTTAAAGGTTTTTGGGTGCCTTAAGTGCTTATCGTGAAAGCGTTTCATCTGCTCTTTATATAGTTTGTTATTTTCGTATGCGTAAGATCGCAACTCGTCAAGTTCGTTGAGTTGAAATTTTCTAAGGTCGCCGACAGAGTGGGGATCGAAGTTTAAGAGTCGCAAGGCCCAAAAAGCACGGTGTTCTAATTCTATGGGTAAATGGCACGATTTTCCATAAACTAACTGATACGGAGTATATCTAAGGGCGGTTTTGTACGTTGTTTGGTAGGCCCATAGAGCATCGTCTAATTTGGTTGACCAGTCTTTCCTAGAAGTTAAAATAGTCTTTTCTAAAATTGTTTTTATTTCTCTATTCACTAATTCGACTTGTTCGTTAGTTTGGGGGTGGTAGGCAGTTGAAATCTTATGCGTAACGCCACATTTAGTAAGGATTTTAGAAAACTGTGCGTTACAGAAATGGGAGCCCCTGTCACTAACGATGGCGCGCGGCGTACCGAATCGAGAAAATAATTTTTTAAAAAACGTAACCACGACTCGGGCGTCGTTCGTAGGAAGATCTTGGGCTTCATCCCATCGCGAAACATAATCAAAGGCAACTAAAATAAACTTATTTCAGAAGCTAGAAGGAAGAGGGCTAACAAAAACAATTCCCTAGAGGTCGAAAATTTCGCACTCAAGGAAATAATTTTGTGGCATTTCATTTTTATTGGAAATGTTGCCCAACCGTTGACAACTATCACACCTACTCACAAAGGCTTGTGCGTCTTTAAACAGGGTAGGCCAGTAAAAACTCGCGCAAAGCACCTTGTGAGCGGTGCGAGTAGCTTGATAGTGCCCAATAGTCGGACCTTCATGTAAGTGTTCTAAAATATCTAATCCTTCTTCATAAGAAACACATCTCCTTATCACTTGGTCCGTACAGACTCTGAAAAGATGCGGGTCCTCCCAAAAATAGTTCTTCAACTCAGAAAAGAATTTCTTCTTTTGTTGAGAGGAGAACTCTTTTGGGAGCACACAAGCCACAAAGTAGTTGGCAATGTGTACAAACCAAGGAGAAGGAGAAGTGCTAATTGAAAGCAGCTTCTCATCAAGAAAATAATCATTAAAAGTTTTTTCATCTAGATTTTTAATAAAAGGATTATCTAGGCATGAGAGGTGGTCGGCGACCAAATTCTCGGCTCCTCGCTTATCACAGATTTCAAAGTCAAACTCCTGGAGGAGTAAGACCCAGTAAATGAGGCGCGGTTTGGAATCCGTTTGGGCAAGAAGATATTTGAGGGCCGAGTGGTCCGTAAAAAAGATAATTTTTGAAAGTGTATTATAAGAGCAGAATTTATCAAAAGCGAATACTACAGCTAGGAGCTCCTTCTCGGTTGTGGTGTAATTTTCCTGTGCAGATGTGAGCATCTTACTTGCATAATAGATGGGGTGGAAGTTTTTAGATGTGTTGACCTAAAACGGGTCCCACCGCAAAACTACTTGCATCGCACATTATCTCAAAGGGAAGTCCGACACCAGAGCTATCATAATCGGGGCATTAATTAATTTTTCTTTTATTAAATTAAAAGCGGCTAGGCAAAGGTAATCAAAAATGAATGGGGCATCTTTTTCTAAGAGATGGGTAAGGGGTTTGATGATCTTGGAGAAGTCCTTGATGAAACGACGGTAAAAACCAGCATGCCCTAGGAAACTTCGTATAGCTTTGATGTCCGCAGGCGGAGGCAACTTCTCGATAACTTCTATCTTAGCAACGTCTACTTCAATACCTCTAGCAGAAATTTTATGACCCAAAACTAACCCTTCCCTCACAATAAAATGGCATTTCTCCCAATTTCGGGCAAGGTTAGTTTCTTCGCATCTTTCTAAGACTTTTTCGAGGTTTTCTAAACAACTATCAAATGCGTCACCGAACAAGGAGAAATCAACAATGAATACCTCCATAATATTTTCTACGTATTTGTCAAAAATAGCGAGCATACATCGTTGGAATGTAACTGGCGCATTACACAACCCAAACGACATTCTTCGGTAGGAGAAGGTGTCGAAGGGATAAGTAAACATAGTTTTCTCTTGGTCCTCAGGAGAGATGGGGATTTGAAAATACCCCGAGATGCCGTCGAGAAAATAATAAAAGCTATGGCCGGATAATCGTTCTAAAATCTGATTGATTAATGGTAAGGGAAAAAGATCCTTGCGGGTGGCATCATTTAGCTTACGATAATCTCTAGACATTCACCACCCGGTCACCATCCGTGTCGTGATTAATTCATTATTCTCATTACTAACTACAGTTATCCCTCCCTTCTTTGGTACTACCTGGACTGGGCGAACCCACTTACTATCAGATATAGGATAGATAATTCCTGCGTCTAATAATTTCATAACCTCGTCCTTGACTACTTTTTTCATGTTGGGGTTTATACGGCGCTGAGGTTGTATAGAGTTACGTGAATTATCTTCCATTAAGGTTTTGGGAGTGCAGAAAGATGGGCTTATGCCGTTGATATCAGATATCTGCCAAGCAATAGCTCGGCGTTGCTTACGTAAAACTAAAAGGAGTTTATCATTTTTCACATCCGTGAGGTAGGCCGAAACTATGACGGGCAGCTTGGAGTCCTTTTCTAAGAAAGCATATCTAAGATGCTCGGGTAGTTCATTCATTTCCAGGGTAGGGGGGTCTTCATACGAGGTTCTAGAATTTTTTTTTTCAAAAACTATGTCCTCGTAGACTTTTTTATGTATAAAATTAAAAGGGGTGGGGCTAGTGGCCATGGAGGCTTCTTGCAGCGATGCAGTTGGAAGAGTAGAAGAGGAACAAAAATCAGAAAATTCTTTTTCAAATTCAGAGAGGTGATCGGAGGATTCTTCACTTAGGTGTAGTGATTCACTTGGAAGAGTAGAGAAGGAACAAAAATCAGAAAATTCTTTTTTTCAAAATCAGAGAGGCGGCAGGAGTATTCTTCACTTAGGGCATCTATGAAAAAACAAGAGTAATCATTTGCTAGGGTGTTCTTCATCGAGGGGGTGATAGAGAAAGTTACTTCATCGTCACCTACACGAAGTAAGAGCTTACCATTGCTTACGTCAATGATGGCTCGGGACGTTTCAAGGAAGGGTCGGCCATGGATCAGGGGAACCTCGACGTCTTCTTCGATGTCCAATATGACAAAGACCACCGGGAAGATGAACTTGTCGACTTTAACTAGGACATCCTCCACGATTCCTAACGGGTACTTGACAGATCTATCAGCTAGATGGATACTCATGCATGTGGGGTTGAGGTTACCAATTCCTAACTTCTTAAACAACGAGAGGGGCATCAGGTTAATACTCGCACCTAAGTCAGCTAATGCATGCTTGACAAAAAGATCACCAAAGAAACATGGAATAAAAAAACTACCCGGGTCACTGATTTTCTTAGGTAAACCATTTGTTAAGACCGCCGAGCACTCGACATTTAACGTGACATGCGAAAGGTTCTCTAACTTCTTCTTGTTGGTCAAGAGGTCCTTAAGATACTTATCGTACTTCGACATCTGAGATATCACTTCGTGAAAGGGCATATTTATGTGGATTTGTTTAAACATTTCTAAGAAATGGGTGTATTGATTATAATGAATTTGTTTATTAAATTCAGAAGGGTATGACGGGGTTGGATTATTTTTAAAGGTGGGTGGTGGAGTGAGTTCTTTTTCCAAAAAAGGAGATATAACTTCTTCGACATAGGGTGGAATTTTTAAAACCGGAGCAGAGCTTTGATTTTTTAAAGCGGGAGCGGAGCTTGCCTCAGGCTCTTCACTTACCACACTGGGAACTTGATTCCCACTCCAAAGAGTTATAGCTTTCACTTGATCTATCAGGTTGGTCTCGGTATTGGAAGGAAGAGACCCTGCGGGTCGCTCAGAAATTAGTTTTGCGAGTTGTCCTACTTGATTTTCTAGACTTTTTACGGACCTGGTTAAGGTTCTTATAGTAGCGTCATTTGTGGGGATATATTTAAAAAGTAACTTCTCCAAGCTTGGAGGTTTTGGAAAGTTCTGAAGAGGTGGAGGCGGTGCAGAAAAATCATTTTGTGGTGGTGGGCGCATTGCGTTCGATGGATCACTCCATGAAAAATTCGGGTGATTTCTTAAAGCAGGATTATAACTATTTGGAAAAACAAAACCAGGAGGATGAAAATTCACAACCAAAAAATTATTAAAAGCATTTCTAGGCATATTATTATTAACATAATCTAATTGTTCTAGAGCAGGAGTTGCAGATTCCCATACCTAAGGGGCGGAGGCAGCAATCATCTCCGTAAATTTTTTGCTTAATATTTCTACTTGCAGAGCAAGCTGGGAGACATTGTCCACTTCAAAGATACCTACAGGTTTGTTTGGGCGGGACCTAGGCACATTCCACTGGTAGGTGTTCATTGCCATGTCCTCAAAAAGCTCAAGAGCTGCTTCCGGGGTCTTATGGTTTAAAGTTCTGCCAGAAGCTGTGTCTATCATTTGCTTTGTACTTTGATTTAGCCCGTTATAAAACGTCTGCACTTGTAACCATACATGTAGAGCATGATGTGGGCATCATCTTAATAATTAATTAAATCTTTCCCAGGTTTCATAAAGGGTTTCAGAGTCTATTTATCCAAAAGCAGAAATGTCGTTCCTAAGTTTTGCAGTTTTAGCTGGCGGAAAATACTTCACCAAAACTTTTTCAGTTAATTGAGTCCAGTTTGTGATGCTATTTTTAGGTAGAGTGTTTAGCTACTGCTTAGCCTTAGTTCTATGGGAGAAGGGAAATAATCTTAGCCTAATAGCATCATTTGTGACACCATTTATCTTGAAGGTGTCACAAATCTAAAGAAAGTTTGTTATATGTGTGCTCGGATCTTCATCTTGAAGTCCGTCAAATTGCACATACTGCTGCACCATTTGAATTATGATAGACTTCAGTTCGAAGTTATTATTTGCTATTGCAGGGCGAACTATGCTAGATTCAGTACCCTAAAGATTCGGTCATGCATATGAAGACATAGGCCTTTGTAAGACTTCCTCCACGTGCGGTTCTTCCATTCTTAAAGTAAAAAATCACTCGGAATCCTCAACTGGTATTTAGAAAGTAGGGCCTTGAAATCGCGATCTTCTTCAAAGAGTAAGCTCAATTTCGTGGTCCAGGTCCAAAATAACCGACGGACTCCTACGAGTCATACACTAGAAGAAGAGAAGAGAAGAAAGAGAAATAAAAAAAAACTAGAAAAAGAGAGTTACTAATTTTTTTTTTGAAATTGAATTTTTTTAAGTTATGTTTAACTCCCGAACTTCCCAAGGGCTACATGGTGAAGGGTTCACAAGGTACTAGACAAGATAGCCGCACCTATAACCGCTTTGCCCTTTTCGATAGATTTAGGTGGTGTAGAAAAATTGTGAAGCGGGTTTCTATTAAGAGAGGTAATAAAAAAAATTTTGATTTTAAAATTTTTTTAGAAGGAGGATTAGAAAGAGAAATGGAAAAATTAATATGTTCGTGTTTTCAATTTATCAACAAAAGTTGCTCTCCAGATTTTAAAACATTAGTGGCATAAATAAATACAAGAAGAAGGGATATATAATATAATAAGACAAGATTTGCACAAGAAAAGACCTAAACAAAACTCTAATAGCTTAAATACAAAACACAATATCATACATCCACTGTGCTTACCACCTTTCTAATAGTGTGTTAGACAAGGCCAACTTCTCCAAACTCTGCTCAATGAGCTTACAACACAGATCCTCGGGATCTCTCAGACTCCTCCAAGTCCTACGTTAATCCCAAGGTCCTACACTCAGAGAATTATTCTCCTATAACTCTATGATCCACCCCAGAACACTTACCTCAGACTTTAATTCAAATTCCTACACTCATGCTAGGAGCTTATCCCTACACTCAGATCCACCATAGGATCCTACCTTAGAGAGAACTCTCCTATAACACAGATTCTCAACTAGAATCCTACAACTCAAGCACAAAGACCCTACAACTCATATCTACATAAAATATCCTACCTCGGCCTTTATAGTTATGATTACACTCAGATTAGTTAATATCCTACATAAAGAAATGTTGGTTGTTGATGTTGATTGAATCTAGAGATATAATCACTGAGTCCGCCTCTTCCTGAACTGAGATGACTCAGTCCTAACTTTTACACAGCTCTAAGGATGGATCTTCAAGAAGTTCTGCTTGATCTGTTGAGTAACTGTAGCTAGAGCTTGCTCTGTTCCTCCTTCTAACTCAAAGAGATAACTCCCTAATCTTTTTGTTGATGGTATGAATGACAACAACTAACTATCTTGAACTTTCAGATCAACAACAAAAGTAATTTCTTCAAGCTCTGCGACTTTGCTGAGAGGAAGAAGATGAAGCTCTAGATTTCTAAAAGTTAATTTCTTCTTCCTTGGAATAACACTTTTTTATCACGCCATCCTCCGGCTCTTTGAGCAGTGGGACCACCTGGAGTTGGCAGCTACAACTTCTCTTTTGCATTAATTATTGTACAATAGGCAAACATCGCCATTTGTCGTCTACTGTTCTGTTCCCACAACATTTGAATTTCGCCCGATGTCATCATGACTCAACACCTATGTACTTAGCCAAATTCAGATAATTCTGTAAAGGCGTTGAGTGAAGACATGTCACTCAATGGCAAAACACTTGGGCATAATTATGCTCCACCAGGCGTTGAGTGATCATTCTTCACTCAACGAATATTGACAATTATAGTCTAACTAACTAGGCATTGAGTGAGCCTTCATCACTTAACGAATATGTACTTAATCGATTTTCTCTATATTAAGGCGTTGAGTGAGTTGTCTTCATGATGACTAGTTTTAGTCATCGGTTTTTTGGTTAGTTTAGCATAAAAATTCCTAGGTTTAATTATATTTTTATGTATTTTGTGTTTGTTATGTTATATTTTATATTTGGTAACTAACATTATGTTTTATTATATTTTTTTTGTTGGCTCAAGTCCAGCACAACACCATGCAACACAAATAGTGCAGCCCAAGCCCTCCATAGTGCAGCCGACCCTCCTTCAAGTCTATCCCGAGCCCATGGTGCAGCCGGCCCCCTTTTATCAAGTGCAATCGGTCCTCCTTCAAGTTCATCCCGAGCCCATGATGTAGCCAGCCCTCCCTTAAAGTCCAGCCCGACCTCCTTGATGTATCCCACTTCACTAATACAGCCACCTGCCACATTGCATGGATCTCCATTCAATGCATGGTCGGCTCCCTCTTCCTCTCTCTCTCTTTCCATTTTTTACTTTTCACCCCTCTTTTATTACTCATTCATCCCCCTTCTTCTATTTCTATTTTTATTTCTTTAAATAACATGCCTTGAACCTTGTTCTCTCTCTCACCTTCCTCTTGAACCTTCCTCCTCATTAATAACATTCATGCATCTCTCCAATCATGCATGGCCGCCCCCCCCCCCCCCCCCCCGTGTGCCCCTTCATCTCCACCTTCCTCTAGAACCTTCCCCCTCATCTATATAAGGAGCACTTGACTCAAGCTTTGGAAGGTTGGACATTGGAGAGAAAGTATTGTGCTAGTGCAAGAGAGTTTCCTTCTTCTTTGGATTATTATTGTTAAGTTCTTCTTTTCATTATTGTAATCTTTTTCTTAGTAGTATAATACTGACTTTTTATTATTATTGTGTACCTCTTTTTATCTATCAATGAAAATGAATTTCCTTTATCTTATTGTGATTTCATTCTTAAATATGCGTAGCTAATTTTCTTTAGCATTCGATCATGAGGATCCATGAAATGAGATGAGATTTTTCTTTACTTCTTAGTTTTATTTTTGTTAAATTTATTCTCGATCGTTCTTTGATTTTTCTCGTGTCGACTCCGTATTTCTGGCATACGGTAGTAGGCAATTTGATCACATTTCATAGTAGTCGAGAGACTCATTGATTTGAAAGATCACTCAAAGAAGGAAGGAGTTGCATGCAATTCTAGAGATAGGATGATGTAAATCCTCCGGATTGGAGTCAAATCCAATAGTGTGGGTCACTTCGATAATGCAACTTTAGGGCTTTTGATTTGCAAAGATATTTCAGTCAAAATGTCTAGAAGTTAGGGGATTTAATGCTTTAGCGAGATTATTTCTTATTTTCGGATCTATCATGGTCGAGTTTGGTTTGCAATTTTAGAACGTTTATTTTTATCCTTCTTATCTCTTTTCATGGTGAATTATTGATCGAATGCTATCTTTTTAATCTGAAGTTTTTGTTTTAATATTATCTTTAGTTTAATTTAAAATTCCTCAAAACACCCAACAATCGTACGGTAGGATAATAGTAGAAGCGTGAGTAATAGTAATTGACAACCCCAAGTTTTTAATACAACCATGGTACTGCAATTCGATAGGTACACTTGCTTGTTCGGGTTGATAGTCATTCAATTCATCACTTCACTCAACATTTTCTGCCTTTACCTGTTTTATTGAAGAGGCGTTGATTGAACTGCCTTCAATCAATGCTTCTATCTTGTGACAGATTTTTTGTTGAATAGAAATTGAGTGAGTTGTCTTCACTCAACGCATCTGTCCTTAGATAGATTTTCAAGTCAATCAACCCTGCGGCTATGACTGAACTATGTTCTGTTAACTCTTTCTCTTCTAGGCGTTGAGTGAACTGCCTTTACTTAACGCTTTTGGACTTAGCCAGAATTCTTGTCAGCTTCTCTCTGGCTTGACTGTTTGAGTTTTACTCAATGCTTCTGGCTCTAGGCATTGATTGAACTGCCTCAACTCAATGCTTCTGGACTTAACGAGATTTACGCTTTGGCATAACTAAGGCTTTGACTGCCGAGGCTTTACTCAATGTTTAAAGCCATCTGGCCTCGAGTGAACTGCCTTCACTCAATACATCTAGACTTAGGTATATTTCTTCCCTATCATCATCTTGTTTTGTGTCCACCTATCATTGTTTCTTAGACAATATATTTAAATAGTGAACAAAGAGCAACCTGCATACATAGAACTTAGTGCATGCATCAAATTCAATTCTGTGTATACAATTGTCTTATATTCCTTCTTTAAATCTGTGACAATGTGATCAATGGACCCAACACTACCAGAACTGGACTCACCCAATCGCTATCCGAGATTGGATACATTATCCATGCTTCTAATAATTTAAGCACCTCACCTTTAACCACATCTTTCATGTTTCAGTTTAAATGACACTGTGGTTGTATAACGTCGCGAGATCTTTCTTCCAAACGAATTTTATGAGTGCAAAATGATGGGCTTATGCCTTAAATAGATGAAAATTTCAAAGTTATAGCTCGATTGAGATTTCATAAAAGTGTTAGTAATTTATCATTTTCTAATTTAGAAACAAAGGCCGAGACTATAATAGGAAATTTAGAATTTTTTTCAAGAAACACATATTTGACGTGCTCAGGAAATTGCTTAAGTTCTAACGTAGGTAGTCCTCGTATGAAGATTTCAAAACTTTCTCATTTTCATAGGTAATTTCTTTGTACGACTTTAATTTAGTTTCATATTTTTCAGAAATAAAACTCGCGGTCATAACCGTGTCAGGTGAATGACCATGAGGGAGTTCAAAAAAAGAAGAAAAATCATTTTCAGAAGAAAATATTTAAATGAAAGAGGAGGCTCGTCCTTAGAAACTTCCGAAAAGAAACATGAATCATCATTTGATAAAGTATTTTTTATTGATGGAGTAATAGAAAAAGTGAACACATCGTTTCCAACTCGAAGAAAAAGCTTTTTGTTACTTACATCTATTATCATTCAGGTGGTGGCAAGCAAGGGATGGCCAATGATTAAGGGAACCTCGACATCCTCTTCAATATCTAAAATGACAAAGTCTACCAGGAAGATAAACTTGTCAACCTTTACTAGCACATCCTCAACAATCCCTAAAGAATACTTAATAGACCTATCCGCGAGTTGTATACTCATCCTAATCAGGCTCAGAGTGCCCAAACCTAGCTTCTTAAAAAGATAAAAAGGCATCAAGTTGATTCTCGCTCCGAGACTGGATAACGCATGTTTCGTAAATAAGTCACCAAAAATGCACGGAATTGAAAAGCTACCCGGATCATTTTTTGGTAAATTATTTGTTAAAACCACGAAGCACTCAACATTTAACGTCATGTGAGAAAAATTTTCTTATTTCTTTTTATCCGTTAGAAGATCCTTTAAATATGTTGCGTATCTGGGCATTTGAGAAATCGATTTATGGAGATGTAGATTAATATGGATTTGTTTGAACAGTTTCAAAAAACAATGATATTGACCATCTAACTTTTCTTTATTTAATGGATATGGGTGAGTCGGAGCGAGAGAAGTTTTTAAAATCGGAGGAGAAACGAAAACAACATTTAAAAGAGGTGGTTTATTTAAAATAGGGGCTATAGTCACCTCGGGCTGTTCGCTAATGGATGGACATGATAATTTTTCCCCTTCAAAGAGTTATAAATTTCGCTTGCTCTCTCGGATTAGGCTCGGTATTAGCGGGATGAGTACCGGGCGGTCTCTTGGATATGATTTTGGGAGCTACCTGAATTGATTTTCAATATTTTTAACTATTCTTGTAAAGTTACGAATCATCGCCTCGTTTGCATTAATATATTTCGAAAACATTTCCTCTATGGTGGGATGTTTTTGAAAATTTTGCACAGGAGGAGGTAGTGTAAAATCACTTGCTGGTCGCATCGTGTTTGCGGGGTTACTCAAAGAAAAATTCTGATGGTTACGCCATCCAGGAATATAATTGTATGAAAACTAAATGACGTAGAAGCTGAAGCAAAAAAATATTAAAAGCAGGCCTAGCTAAATTTTCTAGATAATCCACCTGCTCGGTGGTAGCATTTGTAGTTTGCCATACCTGAGAGGCGGAGGGAGCAGACATCTCTGTCATTTTCTTGTTCGACATTTCTACCTGTAAAGCCAATTGGTAAACCGTGTCGACCTCGTACATACCTTCAGGTTTATTTGGCGGGACCGTGGTGCGTTCCACTGATAAGTGTTCATTGCCCTGTCCTCAAAAAGCTGAAGAGCGGCTTCCAGAGTTTTATGGTTCAAAGTACCACCGGAAGCGACAACTATAATTTACTGGGTCGTTTATTATAACCCATTATGAAATGTCTGCACCTGTAACCATTTGGGCAGAGCATGATAAGAGTATCATCATAATAATTCTTTAAATCATTCTCATGTATCGTAAAGCGTTTCTGAATCGATTTGACTAAAAGCAGAAATATTTTTTCTTAATTTTGCAGTTTTGGCTGGCAGAAAATATTTAGATAAAATCTTTTCCATTAATTTAGCCCAAGTCTCGATAGAACCTCTAGGAAGAGAACTCAACCACTATTTAGCTTTAGTCCTTAAGGAAAACGAAAAAATTATTAATCTAATCGCATAAACATTCACACCATTTATCTTAAAAATATCGCAGATTTCAATAATGCTTGCAATATGCAAGTTCAGATCTTCATTTTGTAATCCGTCGGACTGCACATATTACTGCACCATTTGGATGATGCTAGGCTTAAGTTAAAAATTATTATTCGCTACAATAGTGCGAACAACACTTGACGCTGTACCCACCAGGTTAGGTCGAGCATAATAGGACATGGTCCGTTGCTGGACATTATCTGGGTTGGGGTGTCCCATTTCAGAATAAAACCCGACTCCGAATACTCAATCGGATCTTGGAAAGTAGGGCCTTGAAATCACGACTATCTCTGAAGATTGCGCTCAATCTCTTAGTCCAAGTCAACAAGTTCTGACGGATTCGATAGGGCCATACACTAGTAAGATAAAAGGGAGAGAGTGAAAAAATAAAAGAAAACGAGAGAACTTACGGGTGAAATAAAAATTAAATTCACTTTTTCTTTGAATTTTTTTTTTTTTACGGATTGACTATCAAACTTTCTAAGGAGTACACGGTGAAGGGACTCACAGCGGTACTAGGCAAAATGGTGGAATTCAAGCCAATGTTGCCCTTTTCGAGAAAATTTAGGTGGGGTAGAAAAAATTGATGTGGGTTGATTTTAGAAATTTTTTTTTATTTTTGTGTAAGTAATAGTGAAGGCGTTTTCTTAATATTGACAATATGTGTACCCAACAATGGCACCAAAATCTTGATGGTGATTTTACTATCAACTCAAAAAGGGAAGTGTACCTATCAAATCGTAGTAGCAAGGTCGTATTTAAGCACGGGGCTATCTATTACTACTACTCAAGCCGTTACTATTATCCCACCAAATGAAAGTTGGATTTGTTTTTGTAAAATTTAAAATTGCAAATACGAAGAAATTACAAAAGAGAAATTAACAATTTAAGAAGACTTAACACTTAATTGAGTGTTCTCGGGAATCAGATTAAAAAAGATGTGTTCTAATTCTTAAAATTCCATTTCGATTGGTGGATTGAAAAATATGATAGAAACCCGCTAGAGACAACTACCGCCTAATTTTAATAATACTTCAAACATAATCTCTTAAAATTTGAAATAAAATAAAATTGCATGAACATTAATCCTGAATCCAAAAGTAGCAATATTTTCAATTCTAAAAGAAAATGCAATGAACTCTTAATTTCCAAGAGATCTAAAGCATCCACGAGCCTCTAGGCCAACTAGAATACCAAATCAGATAGCAAAATTTATATTTTTGAAATATAAACCTGCAACCAAATTTTAATCGGAAATAAATCGAAATGAAAAATTCTAAAAAGTAGAGACAATATATTATAATTTAATTTTCATCCCGATACTAACCAATCAAGTACTAAGAAAGAGATTAGCTATTCATAGTGAAAGAAAAGGCAAAAATAATAGAAAAAAGAAGACATAAATTTCATTGATAAAAGATAAGAACGATTACAAAATATAATAAGTTGTACTATGACATTAGGAAATGAAATAACATGAGCTTGAAAGAAAACTTACAACAACATTAACATTCATAAACTCTCCAACATGAAAATAAACTCTCAAAAAATGTAGCACTCAAAATAGAAATTGGAAATTCTCTTACTCTCCTTGTCTTGATACCTTCATCCAACCTCTCAAAAGCTTTGAATCCTTGCTCCTTAAATAGCCAACCAAGAATGATCTAGAAAGAAGAGAAAATGAAGGGGTATAAAGGGGGCCACATACATTGATTAGAATAAATAGGGGAATTACGATGGTGTGATATGAAGAGGTGGAGGAAATGAAGGGGTAGAATGTGAGGGGTCAGTCATGATGATAATGAATGCATAAAAATAAAAATAAAAACATGAAAGGGGATGTTGATAAGGGGTGGTCGGCCATGTACATGCAAATTTTACTATTAATAGTAGAGTGAGAGAGGGTGGCCACTATGTATTAAAATGAATATATTACTATTAATAGTTGGGGGAAATGAAGGGTTGAATGCATGACAAAAATTAAAATAGGGGGAATACCAAGGGGTGGAAAAAGAAGAGAGAGGGGGAGAAATGAGGGTTGCCCACCCTATGAGTTGAGAGAATAATTCATGGGTGGCTGACCACATGAATATAAATACATGAATAAAAATAAAGGGTTGAGAGGAAAAGGTTGTAGAGGGAAAGAATAAAAGGGTGTCTGACCACTTAAATGAAAATATTTCTATTAATAGTGGTCGGCCAATAAAATGAAAATATTTCTATTAATAGTGGCCGACCACTATTAATGAAATAAAAAAAGAAAATGAAGACTAGGAGAGAAAGAGGTGGTCGACCACATGAGTTGATAATGGAAAATAAAATAGGAGAGAGAGTGCACATGTACTAGAGAAATAAAATATTTTATGCATAAGAAAAGGTTGCCATTCACGAAATAATTTCATGCATGGGAAAGGTTGCGAAATGAGATTATTTTCAACAACAAGGTTGACAACGTGGTTCTATGCTGAATCGTGCCAAAATTTCCCCCAGGCATGTCATAAAATAGAGCAAAATAATATTAGTGCGAATAATTATAAAATAATAATAAGAAAATAATTATAATTTAATCAAGAGGAAAATTATTTAATTTATATTAAAAATATAATAATAATGATAAGCATATTTATGTTAAAATATAATTTTATCAAAATTGAGACAAGATCTATCCACTAAGATCAAGTCTATAAGATTTAAGGTGAATCTGCTCAAGGTTAAAACTATTGTATTCTTTTAATGTGCTGCTCTAGCTATTACATATACTGAAGAAATGCTTGACCAGATTAGACAAAAGCAAAATAACATCATAGAGGACCAAAACATCACCACATGAAATATGGAGATGGTGCATGCAATACAAAAGCAAATCATGGTTGCAAACAATGTCATTCTAGAAAGAAGAATGGATCTAAGCACTTAGTTCTTAGATGACCACATGCTGGAGGTTAAGAATCAATTTACCAAATGTCCCAATTCTTCGGATGAAAAGATTTCTTGTACCAAGGACGGGACTACAGTTATATCTAAAGAAGTCATAAAGAGGTAGAAATCAATGATTAAACCAGTATAAAAAATGCAATTTGTACTTCAAATGTGATCAGAGGATCACTGGGCATAGATCATTTTGTATATGATGACGTTCCTGCCCCTAAAGGTCAATCAAAATGTCAAATAGATGGTGATGGAGTTGAAACTATCAATGGAATTATTCCAACCTTCAGCCCCACCACTTAACAACGACCTAAGAACGAAGGCAAGGCTTCTACTAAGGATGATGATGAAATCAGGCAGAGAAAGAAGAGACACAAAGAAGAGATGGAGTCCAGGACTTATTTTGAACGTTGCAGTCCTTAATCTAGGACTATTATTTTGGTTGCCTTGGAACAAATTAAAGAAAATATAATTGAAAGAAGTAAATTGTACTGCTCCATGGAATGGGCTAAACTTGAAAGAAATGAAGAGATTTGGAGAAAGTTAAGAAAGGATAAGAAGGTTGGTATTGTGTAGTTAGATGCACAAGAGCCTAGCAAATATTTCCCAATTCCATATAGCTACTTTGAAAGGCAAAGGCAAAAGAAGCTAGAAGCTTGGGAGAAGGCTGTTAAAAGGTCTAGTAGGGTCATAGTCATTAAGAAACTTGTTGCTTAATAATTACATTTGTAATCTATTCCTTAGGGCCTTAGGGATATGAAACATTATGGTTGGCACACACTTTTGTTTATAATTATCAAATTTTGTGTTCATTAAAGTTTGGTTGTGTGCTATTTCTTGCTCTTCAATCCTGCAAATTTATCTTTTTTTGAGAGTTAGTGTATATTATTGAATAGGGATATAACTTCTTCAATTAGGGGAGATTGTTGTGTCCATTGATCACAATGTCCCAATTTGAAGAAGCCCCACAAGTCAATTATATACACGTGGGTGTATTTGATATATGTTCTAATTCAATGTATGTAGTTTGTCCTCTATTCATTGATTAGACACGTTAATAGTGTCAGAAGTTTGGTTGGACTCAAGACTCGATATAATAGAGATGTAGAAATTTTTCTAAGTCCCAAAGCTTTGAGTTAAAACACATCACTCAATAGAAGAGGCTTAAAAGCATCGGTAGAAGTGCAGTCACTCAAAGCCTCAGTGGAGCTGGACACAAATCTGGCTAAGTCCAAAGGCATCGATTGAAGTCCATTCACTCAACGCTTGCTCAAAGAAAATCTATCCAAATACAAAATTGTTGAGTGAAGAAGGCTCACTCAAAGCCCTATATAAGAAAGCTTCAGAGTCCAAAAGAGTTGAGTGTATAAGGTTCACTCACCACCTTCAGTCAGAAATTTTGTAGAAGTCTAAAAGCATTAAGTGATGAAGGTTCACTCAATGCCATCAACAAAAAGAATTATGTTAAGTACAAATGCATTTAGTGTTGAAGGTTCACTCAATACCTTATTGGTTAAGACGTCAAAGACAACATCATAGAGTGATGAATTCTCACTCAACACCTCAGAAGTTAGATAGTTATTCAGCCAAGTGTTTTCGCATTGAGCGATGACTTACCACTCAATGCTTCAGCAAATTAACACTTAAAGTTCAGAGGACCTGAGTCTCAAGACATCACTCAATTCCTCTATGTGTTGAGCCACAAGACTTCACTCAATGCCTATGCAAACAGTATGGTGAAAGTTGCTAATTCGACAAGTGCTGAGTCATGCTGACGTCATTCCAAATACAAATGAATCGGGTTTTGTGTGCTAAAGGACAAATGGCGCTACATGCTTTCTATAGTGCTACTAATGGTAAAGCTACTTTACAGTAGCCCATATTTCTTACCCACATGGATGAAAGAGACATTGCAGTTCGGGATATAAAATTCAAAAATGGAGGAAGTAAAAAAACACGGAGAGAGATTTATTACTAATGATGATCAAAGTGTTAAAAGTCAAAAATCTCAAGAACCTTCAGCAAGATCTCAAACCCAAAATTAATGTTTAGCAAGCAAAGCACTCATTCATATTGTTGTTCTTCTTCAAGGCTACGCAATTAAACTTTAGAACTACTCAAGCTTGAAGGAAAAGAACTTTGCAATAGTTCTTCTCAGCACAAGCGGAACAACCTTGAAGATTTACATTCTTGTTGTTGTGAAGAGTTATGATTATTTCTACAGATTCCAGGGAGCAGACTTAGAGGTTCATTTCTCTGGAGTCAGTCACTATGAAACTTTACTATCAAACTGCAGGATCACTGTGTGATCTGAGTTATAAACCTGTATTATAAAGGCTGAGTTGTAGGAGTTGTTGTCTCTGAGTGGGTAGGATCTAGGAGTTGATCTAAGGGGGGAGTTGCTTAACTTTAAAGTTAGGCTACTGTGCTTGAGTGTAGGAGTTGCTTAAATCTAAGGTGGGGTTATTAAGCCTGAGGTAGGAAATGCTTAACTCTGAGTGTAGGGCTACTATTCCAAAGGTAGGATTATATTCAGTCTGTGTAGGGGGAGTGAAATTCACTCTTAGTTGTAAGATCTTGTTGTATTTGAGGTTTAAGCTCTAGGAGTTATGGATATAGGATAAGTTAACAAAATCTAGCTCACTGCTAGATAGGTGTAGGGGGGAAGTGGATGTACTCTAGATAGGGGAAACACTATAAAATCTTGTGTCTTATTTTGATTCTTGAAAGCTAAAAACTAACTCTAACAAACACCAAGCTCATAACTATAAAAGGATCAAAAGAGGGAAAACAAACCTATTCACCCCCCCCCTCTAGGTGTTTAGATACCCTTGAACAAAAACTTTCACTTGTCTAACTGGTTGAGATAGTGAATGATGATTCTTCAAAAATTTGGTACTGGGAAGCGTGCATAAATCTTTTCAAAAATACTTGTTTCCCAATTTATTGTCTTTCTACATATCAAAACTCTTAGCAGTTTGAACATGTCTTCTGGTACATAGTCATGTGACCCAATCTTGCACAAGAACACTTTCCCAATAATATCATTTAGGAGTTTTCATCAATCATTTCTTTGCGACTGATGGTAGTAAATTTCTTTTCTAGCTCACAAAATGAGAGGGCTCTATCATAATTAGTGTCAATGATTTCATTTTCTTCTTTAACTTCATATATTCTCAGGAATGGTTTTAAGAAGCTAGGCTTCATTCTCACTTTAAAATTTCAAACACTACTTTTGATGAGGGATGCTCCAAACTTGAGTTCTATATTCTTGAAGAACTCTAGGACTTATATGTCAAGGACTTGGCATTCTTTCTCTAAAATAAATGTCATTATGTCGGTTTCCAACATTAGAATTACATTTTGGAATTTTTCAAAAGTCGTTGAAAATCTACAGCGTACGAGTTCTCCTCTGACCTGAACATTTCCAGTGCTTTTACAAGCCATTTCTGATTTGATTATAGGAGAAATGAACGATATGTCTAAAGAATTTAAGATGAACTGACTGAATATTCTCCGGGTCAATTGGAAGATGAATAGACAGAGAAGTCTCGATGAAATGAAGGAAGGTTGTGTGAAGTCTCTAATGAGCTTTGAATCAGTTTTATATATTTTCTGTTTTATGAATAATTGAAAAGGAGTGCACCATAGTACTTTGGAAAAGGTAATTCTTCGGATCCAATAATGAAATTCTGAACTGAGTCCAATTTGTCGAATGTTTATGGGAGTACTCATCTAATTTGTCAAGAGAGTCTGAGACATCTCGTCGAATAGTCGAGAGTTATGATCATTCGTCGAAAGTACTTGTGATTTCTCGATTTATTTCACGAGTTCTTGTGTGATGACTTCTTCACTTAGGAAGATTTCTTTAAATTCCTAGACCATCTCAAGACACTTGTCAAGCATTCCAAGTTTGTTTTCAAATATGTGAACTTGGCTTCATCTAGCAGGTTCATTAAAATATCTACGACCTGCTTGTTCGTTGATACATAACAAAAGTTGATATCCTGGTTCTCCACATGCTCCAAGATGAAGTGATAGTGAATATAGATATCTTTTGTCCGGTTGTGAGAAACTGGATTGCTGGATATTGTTATTGCGCTTTGTAACGACCCAAGTTTCACAGAACCAGAATAGGATTCTATGTGCTACCGTGGAGGTAGCTTGGCATGGGTTACCGACAAAGACTTTGGTGTGCAACCGCTCGGCGGTAGAAATACCACCAGCATTAGCGTGGCCATTTTGTTTGGCATAGCACTCGGTGAGTTACTGCGTGACAATAGTGGGTATCGCATTGTGGTAGCATCAGTTCATCGAAATGATGCGTTAAATCGACGTTTCATCTACCATGTGGCGGTAGGTTATTACCTCGTGGTGGTAGCATGCTGGTTACGATATGGACACATGTCGGCTCGTGATTAGAGGTTTTAGGCGGTGGCTTGCGGAACAAGCTGGCGTTTGAAGTACCGCGCAGCGGCAGCTCGATTTTTTGCCTAAGATGTTACGTTTTCAATTAATTTTCAGTTATGACTTATTCTCCTGATTGGCTGAGGGAGAGAAAGGTGGAGGAGATGCAAACGAAGGAGATCTCGCTGACTTTGGTGTTTTGGAGCACCGATTTGCGAGATGAGTTCCGATCCACAGAGTCAAGTCTATTGCGGTAATTTCCATCTGGCTAGGTTCTCTCCAATGGCACTAAAACGAACGTTAAGGGTAACAATCCTCTTCCTTGGACATTAATAAGTCTGATTTATAAACGGTTTATCGGACTCATCTGGGCTTGTTTTCTCACTCGTGCACCACATTTCAACCGGAATTCGGTTATATTTGCATCGGCCGGTGTATGACCATTTTGTGCACAGTTTTGGCCCAAGGGTGTGCAATTGCGCATTCTGTTGTTGGGGGTAAGCACATGGTGCTCCCCAGGGGGTCTTTCCAGTTGATTTTGTTGCATTTATGATTTACTGGAGGGTCCTATTTGCTTTTATTTGTTTATATGCAGGTGGTGCGTTTTCCCCAAGGCTGGAATACAGGTTTGAGGAAAACACATGGTAGTGCGTTTTCTTTGCACATGGCTCTTTGTGATCGTGCGTTTTGTTCGTGCAGGAGTAACGTCAAGTGGAGCTCGACGAATTTCATTGAGCAGAGCTCGATGATCTTAACACATGATTGACGCACGGTTTCATCATAACCGTGCGCAAAGGAAACACACGGTTTTCCTATAGCTTCTTGTTTGTTCCATTCTGTGGTTAATCGTGTGATTTGTTCATGCACGAGAGGCAGCGGCCGTGCATGAGTAAAATGCACGGTTTCCATATATTGTCTTGTTTTCCTACGCTATGTGTTTACCCGTGCGATTTCCTTCACGCACGGGTGGTAGCGCCTATGCGAGAGTGAAACGCACGGGTCAACGCTTCTTCTTCCGCAAGCTTGGTCTGGAAGTTAATAATGCACGGTTAGCGTACGGTCGTGTGTCAAACCGTGGGTGCCTATTTTTCTAACCTGCTTCTATTTAAAGAGCAGATTTTTCTCCACGAAAGGACTTTTCGGCATGTTGTTCCTCCTGCCATTTTAGGGCAAAATTCCGCCATTTTCCACCTTGGAGAGGCCTCCGGGCAAGCTTTCAATGCCAAATCAAAGCCGAAGCTTCCTCTCGGCCTCCTCCTTCATCCTTGAGCTTCAAGAAAAGTCAGATCTAGCTTTCTCCATCAAGTTAGGGGAAGTTTTTGCAATCCTCCACCGGCTCGTGACATGAAGAAGACGGGTCCATTGGGAGTGAGTGACAACATCCTCTACCCCAGACGCAGTTGAGGACCGAGCTAGGATGCGGATTGACAACCCAGCAATTCCTTTCGTGAATCATCCACAAGACTTCGGATCCGGTCGATTTCACACAGTTTTCTTCTCTTATTGTTGATAGTATAGTTGATCTCTTGTATATGATGAAGTTTCTCTTGTTTTGATAAACATATATGTACAATCATGTCTATGTGATTTCGTATTTATGTTATTTTATTGAGGTGCTCCATTATTTTCCATCCTCCACAACATTCGGTTCTGTCACTCTACCGATTGCTAGAGGCGTGCGTAGCAAAGAGGTGCTCATGACCCTCATTTCGCCATTCTAACCACCTCATCCACAAGCCTACTAGTCCATCCACCTAGCTATTTGGTGCATAGTAGCCCATGTAGTCTTCCATCCTGCCGGGCGAAGAATCACATAGCGGCATTGCATAGGAGTAGTTGTTAGTGTTTTATTTTCTATTTCTGCAACCATCAAAACCCTACTTAGTAAACTCTGGCCTAAAGACTTCAATCTCAAGTCCTCCTCAAAATTATCTCCACCTTACTGTGTTCCTTCAGAGATCGATACTTGGGGACAATTGCCCATTTTATATTACTTGTGCGACAGGTACACTTGCCATCCAACGCATCAAGTTTTTGCCGCTGTTTGCCGGGGAACACAGTCGTGTGAGTTTTTGGAGAGGGAGATAGGAGATAAAAGCCCTTTTCCATTTGTTCAGATCATGTTTTTTTTTGCTTTAATTTTTAGAATTTTTTTGCTTATTTTTTTCTTTGTTCCTTTTCTAGTTTTAATTATTCTGCAGCAGGTATTCCTTTTCTTTTATTTGCTAGTGTGTAGTTAATTTTTACTTAGAATATTTCTGTTGGTGAATTCTTTCTTGCTACACCATGTTTTCTTATATGAATATCCATTGCAGATGGTGTGGGGATTATAGGCATGGTAGTGATGAGTGCCCCATTGAAGATATGGAGCATAATTCTCGTGGTTCAGTGTATGGAGCACCGTCCTCTTATGGTACTTCATACACCATACCCAAGTCTTATGGTCACTTCTCTTCTACACCTTCACCTTTTTCTTATTCCTCTCTGGTCCCACCCGGACCAAGGAGTAATGGAATATGGTGTTTGTGTTGTCGTAGCTTCGACCACGTGTTGAAAGTTTGCGTAAAATTTTAGCGCCAGTTGGAGGAGGATGATGAACCGACTATCTGATGCATTCCATCCACCTCTCAATCGGCTGCCCCTTCTGATTATGATGATATATTCGCAGCACTTCTTTGTCTATGGGGGACTGCTGCGGATATACCCATCAGACTTTCTACTGATCGGTGTGACGACATTGTGGTGCCGTCTCTCCCCATGCATTCTTCCCCTCTTTTGTATTCACCCACGAAGGAACCCGTACATATTTTCTCTGATGTTCTTGTTCCTCCGCTTTCTTTTAAAGAATTATCTATCGCCTCCTTTGGGTATGTTGGGATGAAGATGAGCCTTGTACTCATGCCGTCGCCATCGCCTCCTCCGGATCTATGGTTGACAACGCCTTGCTAGGAAAGGATTTATTTTGTGGTGAGATGACTGAGGACCAGCCCTCCTCCTCTTCTTACTTCCTAGTTCCTCTACCTGTGTTGCGCATGTATTATTATTTAGGTAGAGGGTTAACTGTTTTATCTCCGTATAGGTACCCGTTACCGCAACGAAAAATGGAACTATTTTCTGTGTATTTTTCATTCCATAGGGCCATTAGCTAGAACCTTTTCCTTATCTGAATAAGTCGTGCTGGGTGTACAATAATCCCAATAGTTATCTTTCATTTCCTGCATTTTTATTTTTCATGTCTATTTTAGTTTTACTATTTCTTTGTATTTTATATATTTTTCTTTTGTTTTTGCGAAGCTCACCCCTGCAGGTACTCATGGCAATTCGTATTGGTGGGGTTGTGATTCTTCGTAGGGCGGGCCGGCCTCAATTTTTCGCGCTTCTTCTGGTTTGCTCGCTGGCTGTGTAACACCACCTATCCGTCGCATAGTATATAACAGTAGGTCCGGTCGGGGCCCAACTCCATATAACACAGACAAACCGGGTGGTTACTCAATGGAAACCATCCAACTAATATCCAACGTCCTACATAGAGTCATTCTAGCAGAAGCAATTTAATGTTGCAATAAAAAGAACCCAACAAGAGCATGAATGTCCACTACCCAAACCAACAGGAATGAAGTACAATACACAAGTACAATATCCTTAAGGCCTTACAAATTGTTTACTCAAATAAAATGTGTCTTCCATACCACGGCATGCAGGCCGGTCACACATGAATAAACAAATAAATACTCAAAATAGGCCTTCAAGTGCCGACTTCTCAACTTAGGCTTTTCCCCGCTATTTACTGCTCGACTCCGCAGCACCTGCAAGCAATAATCCACCACACGGTGGCAAACAAAAGCAACGGTCAGCTATGATGACCAAATTATAACGATCCCGCCCACAAAATCGGGGCGGCGATGCTTTTTCCCTGCACTTTGTTACCATAATCAAGCAGTATAGTGAATAAAAATTTCATCACAGGCACAGACACACATGGCCTCACACCTCGTGCTCTCAGGGCACATTCTTGGTGAACCGGTCAACGTCACATCATTTCAAGCCATAAATGCCTCGGTCTCACCACCACCACTAGGATGGCCAATCTTACGAGCATTATGTCTTTCCGGCATTGGTCACGTCATTTTAAACCATAGACTGCCTAAGACCCTCCATCTATGCCAACGACTCCAACCGAATGACATAGAGCGGGTATAGTTCCGCCTAACCCGTTGCTCGCGTCGCAACGACAATTTATGCCATATGCTCGGGTCAAACTTTCCCGAGTCCCAATCCGATACACACTTTACATAACCCAGTTATGTACAAGTTGGCTCCCAGGCCACCATGCTGGTAGAATCACACATCTGCCCAGTTTTCCGGGTGCACCTTGGAGTTAATCCCCAAGGCTCCCTGTTGCAATCTATCGAGTAGAAAACCCGAAAAACAAACATCCGTACGGAGTCTTCTCCGGCCACTTATGCAATGCAACATCACCGATCCAGACCAACTTGTCCGGGTAGGCTTCAAACATCATGCCTATATCCATTCTCGATAACAGACTGTACATGTACACAACGGGGACTATTCATGTCTACCCGAAGGAACGCTTCAACTCACCGTAAACCCGCGAGAGCGGGCTTCCTATGCAAAGGAAAAGAGGACTTCACATGTCCTAGGATGAGAATCGTTACCCTAGCATTTTTCCGTGGCGCCATGGAAATGTATGCAGATGGAAAGCACCGCAAACTCATTGCCTCCGTATATCTGAAGTCGGCTCGCGATTTGGAGCTCCGAAGCTCCGCCGTTAACCGGATCTAGCCTCCTTTCTTCTTCCTTGCTCTCCCCTCTCTCTAAACTTTAGAAAGAGACTAAGTGAAAGAAATGAGGGATTTGAAACCCTATTCCCGGGTATATCCCAGCAGAAATAACCCCCAGCCGTCGCATCCCAAAATAAGGAGACGAACGGCCACAATACGGAGCTAAAATGCAAAATCTTAGCCGAACACGGCCTGTGACATGCCCGTGTCAAGGGTAATGTTCCCCATTCGCCGTTGAAACCGACGCATCCTGAAATGCATACGGGCACCTGACACGCCCGTATTAGATCTGACAAGCCCGTGTCATCCAGTACACGCCCGTGTTCCCGGGCATGCTCATCCATCAACACAGGACCAACACCAACCCGAGACACACACAGGTCTTGGACACGCCCGTGTCCTATTTGACACGCCCGTGTCATACCCGAACATGCCTGGGCTCCAGGCTGTGTTCACTGTCTCGACACTTTGTCGAGCACAGTTCATCGACCACCCGACACGGCCTTGGACACGCCCGTGTCCTAGGCCATGTTCCCTGTCTCGACACTTTGTCGAGCGAAAATTGTCGACTTCCCGGGCAGATGGTCGACACGAGCTCGACATGCCGTGTGACATGCCGGTGTCTCAGGCCGTGTTTGCTGCTCGACGATCGTCGACTCCAAAATTCGTCGAACTCTCGGCTAGATCGTCGACCCAAACACGACATACCCTGGGACACGCTTGTGTCCCAGGTCGTGTGCCCCTTGCCAAATTCTAAACTTGGCTCAAAATGCCTCCCGTCGCACTTTTGAGTTTTGGGGCGTTACAGGCTGAGCATTGGGTAACCTTTCCCCTTGTGTCTATCTGATTTTAATTTCAATATCATATGTTGTGTAGCTTAGTTTAAGTCTGGGTGAGAGCCAATAGATGTTACCCTTTGCACGCGCACATTTCATATGCATACTAAAAGCTTTTATTGTTTTATTTTAATAGTTCGTTGCATCGCATACCACTGCACCAACATGAGTGTGTGATTAGCTGTTAGCGTGCTGCGAGTTAAACTCATTTATTTTTTATGATTTGGAAAAATTATGATGCTGGCACAGGATTGTGAGACAGAGTAAAATGCTGACCATATTGTGCTCCTAGTCAAGTGCTCTCGTCTCGTGTATAAATTGTAGTAGATTTAATTCTTCTGCAAGCTTATAGTTTTATATTTTTCTATTTGCGTAAAGACTTTATTCTACTCAAAAATTGGTGAATCCGGTGTGAATCGAAAGGTGGTGTAGGGATGTGTGTAGCCATCACTAGACTCGTTTTCCTCCAGTCAGGAGGAAGGATCGTCTTTCTCGGTGGCTAAGAACTTGCCCCAAGCTACTCTCGAAGCATATATGCATGGTTAGTCAAGTGTGAGTGTGATGTAGGCCATCATTTTGGCCCGATTGAGCTTTGTACCGTTCCTAACGTCTTATCTTTGCTAGCCCTATTATGCCTACCCATTTTTTTTGATTCAGCTCCATCATTATTTCACCAAAGCCTCATTGTCGATCCTAGTCGCACACCCATGTCGAGCTTTAGTGTTTTACATTTTCAGTTTGGGATGTTGATGTGGTGATTTTCATTGTTATTTTGTGGATGTTCTTCAAAGCTTATATTTGCTGAATTTGTTAAAATAAAAAGATGATTTGAAAAAAAAATGAATTGTGAAAAAAAAGTGAAAAGAAAAAGTATAATTGAAAATCCTTTTTTTGATGAGATTGTATTTGGAGTAGGCAGTGCACACACACATATTTTAAAAATTAAGTCTGGGGGTGTGGTGTACCAGCGTGTAATTTGGTTAGCGGTAGATTCCTATTTATGCTAGCTCATTTGGGTTAGGTGCGTAGCCTCCATATTTATCTTTGTTTATCTCACCGTAACCAAAGCCCCATCTCTTCACCTATATTCCTATAGATTCACGCTTGAGTCGAACTAGTACCGTGGAGAGAGTGTGAACGGGCAAGCGTATGGTCCCCGACATTGATTGATTTCTTTAGAGGTGATCCTGAGCCACGGTGTTTGGCAAAGCTCACTTTAGTGGCCTGTCTATTTTCTTCCTACACATGACCGAAAGATTCACCGTGATTCCATTTTTGAGTAATAATAAAATGTTGATACGGATTGTGAAAAGTGTAAACTATTTTGCATACTTAGAAATTTCCTCTATTTATATTTTTACGCATACGAGCATGCGACTTCGCATGGTTCTCCATATCACAATTTCAATGTTAGCTCGTTTATTTTCCCTATCTGCATAGATTTTTTTTGCTTTGGACGCGCAAACAGGTAAGTCTGGGCGTGTGATGAGTACGTTTTATCACACGTGCACCAAATTTCAACCAGAATTCGGTTATATTTCCATAGGCCGGTCTATGACCATTTCGTGCACTGTTTTGGCCCAAGGGTGTGCAATTTCGCATTCTGTTGTTGGGGGTAAGCACATGGTGCTCCCCAGGGGCTCTTTCTAGTTGCTTTTGTTGTATTTCTGCTTTGCTGGAGGGTCCTGTTTGCTTTTATTTGTTTGTATTCAGGTGGTGCATTTTCCCCAAGGCTGGAATGCTGGTTTGAGGAAAACGCACGGTCGTGCGTTTTCTTAGCACACGACTCTTTGCGATCGTGCGTTTTGTTCATGTAGGAGAAACGACGAGTGGAGCTCGACGAATTTCATCAAGCTAAGCTCGACGATCTTAACACACGGTTGACGCACGGTTTCATCGTAACCTTGCACGAAGGAAACAAACGGTTTTCCTGTAGCTTCTTATTTGTTCCATTCTGTGGTTAATTGTGCGATTTGTTCACGCACTGGTGATAGCGCCCGTGCGAGAGTAAAATGCATGTTTTCAATGTATTGTCTTGCATTCCTCGCTCTGTGTTTACCCGTGCAATTTCGTTCATGTACGGGCGGAAGAACCCGTGCATGAGTGAAACGAACGAGTCAACGCTTCTTCTTCCTCAAGCTTGTTCTGGAAGTTAAAAATGCACGGTTAGCGCACGGTCGTGCGCCAAACCGTGCGTGCCTATTTTTCTGAACTGCTTCTATTTAAAGCGCAGATTTTCCTCCATGAAAGGACTTTTCGGCCTGCTATTCCTCCCGCCATTTTAGGGCAAAGTTCCGCCATTTTCCACCTTGGAGAGGCCTCCGTGCAAGCTTTCAATGCCAAATCAAAGCCTGAGCTTCCTCTCAGCCTCCTCCTTCATCCTTGAGCATCAAGAAGAGTCAGATCTAGCTTTCTCCATCAAGCTAGGGGAAGTTTGTGTCATCCTTCATTAGGAGTGAGTGACAGCCTCCTTTACCTCGGACGCAGTTGAGGACCGAGCTAGGATGCGGATTGACAACCCAACGATTCCTTCCGTGAATCCTCTGCAAGACTTCAGATTTGGTCGATTTTGCACACTTTTCTTCTCTTGTTGTTGATAGTATAGTTAAATTCTGGTATATGATGAAGTTGATCTTATTTTGATGAACATATATATATAATCATGTCTATGTGATTTTGTATTTATGTTATTTTCTTGAGGTGCGCCTTTATTTTCCATCCGCCACCACATCTGGTTCTGCCGCTCTAGCGATTACTAGAGGCATGTGTAGCAAAAAGGTTCTCACGAATCTCATTCCACCATTCTAACCACATCATCTGCAAGCCTACTCGTCCATCCGCCTATCGATTCAGGTCATAACATCCCGTGTAGTCTTCCCTCCCGCCTGGCGAAGCATCGCATAGCAGCGTTGCATAGGAGTAGTTGTTAGTGTTTTATTTTTTGTTTCCGCAACCATCAAAACCTCCTCAGTTAACTCCGACCTAAGGACTTCAATCTCAAGTCCTCCTCAAAATTAACTCCACCTTACTGTGTTCCTTGAGAGATCGATACTTGGGGACATTCAACCATTTTATATTACTTGTGTGACCGGTACACTTGCCGTCCAATGCATCAGACATGTGAAGTCCTTTATTTTGGAAGATGAGGATAGATGCTCCACAAACTCGTGGAAGGGCCTCTCCTAACGGGTTGATCTGTATATCACCATTATCTTTGCATTTATAATCCGTAATCGAAGTAAGAAATAGGCATGGTATGTGAAGCCCATCCAAAAAGGTTGGTCTGGATTGGTAATGGTTGCTTGTATGCTGGAGAAGACTCTATGGTAGTGTAAATATTTTGGAGTTGTGGGGTGTGCAGGTTGTTGTAGAGAGTGTATTGGAGAAGGACTCGAGGAAAACACCCATTTGGAGGGGAAAAATTGATAGGCTATCCCCTACAGTACAGCGGTAGCGCTACTGTTGGCGGTAGCTCCCAGTGAGCACTGCTTATGCGGCTTATCTCGTGGAGACCTAGGGGCCTGAAGGTTGAGTCGTGAGCTTAAATTACTCAATTATGGTGGCCGTGAGATCCAGCCTTGGACATAACGTGGTTATGCATTGTGTGTTTGGGCAAGGGAAGGCTGACCCGCATTGTAGATTTCAAGTCTGACTGTTTGAGTAACGGGCTGTGGCTAACCTATACCCACCCTATGACAATCGACTTGGAGTGAGTAAGTGGCACAGATCAGAAGAAGTGAGATGTTTGATCTTGCGACGTCCTTAGAGGGGGGTGAATAAGGGAAAATAAATCTTTTTGTAAATAAAAAACTTATGGCATAAAATAACACAATTGTTAGAATGATATTTTTCACAGCCCAAAAGATATTCTAAACACTCAGAAATTTAATGAAGAAGAATACAAGATTTTTTTTTCAAGTAATGGAAAAACATAAACAATATTTCAATAGTGCTTGAAATCAAGTCTATATAAAAAATATCTTTTGTGTTTTCACTTGTCCTACTCCTAAGAACCGGTAGGCTAAAGACTATAACTTCTTAGATACAGCTACTAGCATCCCCCTATGTCACTCCATAACCTAGTTGTTGCACACTGTAACATCCCTCAGACTTTTAAGCCGAGCTCGCCAAAATTATCGAGCCGAGCTCGTCAAAATCGTCGAGCCGAGCTCGATGAAATCGTCGAGCGGAGCTCGATGAATTCGTCGAGCAGACCGATGGTGTTTTTGGAGTAGAGCATTAATGTCCTAGGGAGACCAAGGGACCCTCTCTCCTTTTCCAAAGCATTGTTCCAATTCCCCATTCAGTATAGAGATGACCAGGAGTCATTTTTGTTGCTATTCAAAGGCCGGAACAATGCATGCACCCATGGCTGAAATTGCCATTAGTGGTAATTAATGGAGCCATGAAGAAATACACCTCCCCTCCCATATCTGTTTCCTTTAAAAGCTTCACTGGGTACCAAGGAGTCTGATTGATATTTTTCGCATCAAGTCCGAAAATATAATGCGGTTAAAACTCCAAAAATAGGTGAGGATGCGCGGCGCCCCGGGCGATTTTATTTAAGTAGAAAAGCGGATTTGGTTTTTATTTAGAAAACGGGGCGCGCGTATTTAATTATTTGGATATAAAAAGGTGTGATCGAGTTTTAACGAAAGGAGGCAAGTGCACCTATCGTGAGTAGTACAGGATATTCCGGGTGGAATATCAAGGTCTTATTGTTCTCGGGGTCGGTTCGATTATTTCTACACTTCCCTGGAGGGGACTATTATTTTACCGATAATTACTTGTCGGGTAATATATATAAACAAAAGACAGAAAATAAAAGCATAATAATGGGTGGAGCCGATGAAGATCTTAGCTCGATGGCACCGAATTAAATTCGAACTAAAATAGACTTTTAATAAAAAGAGATCCTAAGTTTCTAAATAATTAGGGCGGAGACTTGGCCGTGGAGGTTCCACTAAAATGAGCTCACCTATCTCTAGGACTATCGCTCACCTGAACATTAAGAATATTTGATCGGGCTCTCGTCCGACGAAGGATTCCTCTTAATGGCAGCATTATGCTAAGAACCCCGCTATTGGGTGGGGAACCCAATCCGGTAGAGTTGGCGCACCTCCTCTCTTGAGTGTTAGTGCGGAACTCCATTTACCAAGGGGTGATCGGTCCATACGCACGGCCTCTCGCTAGCTAGCATATGGACTACGAAAATAGGGCCCACACATCGATTATGTGGTCCTACGCATCGTAAACCACGGGAAAACCTTATGTGTTTTTAATTAATTAGAAAAATGAGACCTTCAATTATTTTAAGTTATTTTATTTGTCCCAATGCTCTTCGATACTGAGGGTTAGGAACAGTTAGCCACTCATCGGAATGGGGATGGTAGCGGTGAAAAAGCAGAAAATTAAAGCAGTAAAATAAAGCAGGAAAATGAAAGCAGTAAATGGAAAGCAGTAAATTGTAAGTCCTACTCAAATGAGTAGGACAGAAATGAAAGCTGTAAAATTGCAAGTCCCGGCTCAAATGAGTGGGCGAGAAAAAGAAAGCAAGTCCTACTCAAACGAGTAGGAGAAAATAAATGCATTTACAAGTCCATTCCAATTATTACAATAAAGACCGGCCATTTAACCCAAGTGAGTAGGCGGTAAATAAAATCCAGCCATTTAACTCCTAGCGAGTAGGCAGAAAATAAAAGCTAACACTCACACACTCGACAAAAATTTAAAACACACCCACTCTACAGAAAGTAAATACACTCAACTGGAATTGAAATATGCGCACACACGACAGAAATGAAAACGCACACGTACAAGTCCTACTCAAACGAGTAGGTGGGAAATAAAAGCACGTCATTTAACTCTTAACGAGTAGGCGAAAATAAATGCAACACACGCACGCACTCTTCAGATTTGAACGAAAGCAATAAAAACTAACTCCTACATGCACGCACACGGACAAAAAATAGGAAAAACGAAGTTGCTAAAAAATTAAAATCAGTACATTTCTACCGCTAAAATGCGGTAGAAATGAATAAAAAGTGAAAATAAAATTTAAAGGAGCAAAAGTTTTTGCAAATAAACGAAAAGTGCAAGTGCTCGAAAAATTGAAATTAATACATTTCTACCAATAGAATGCGGTAGAAATGCATAAAATGAAGAAATAAAATTTAAACGGGCACAAAGTTTTTGAAAATAAAAGCAAAACGAAGTGTTCGAAAAATTAAAATGACTATATAAATGTTCCTATAACTCCACAAAAGTGGTTAAAAAGTGAAAATAAAGTAAAAAGGAATAAAAGTTTTACGACCTAAAAGAAAAATCTAAGTTAGTGAAAAATCAAAACCACTTTGAAAACACTTTTTACGGACTTATAGGAATGCATAAAAGCTAGAAATATCCCAAGTCTAACAAATCTAAGTAAGAAATAACTAAGTATAATAGCATGAAAATTAATCTAATACACACACACACACATTTTAAAAGAACAAAAACAAAGTTAAAAGATAAAATAAAAGAAATAAGATTGCATAAGAGTGGGCACATAGATGAAGTCCAAAGTCATGTAATGGAAATAAAATTACATTTGCATTTATAATAAAAGGAGATTACAAAATGAAAATAAAAGAGAGAGAGGGGGGAGAAAATCCCATTATAAGGCTTTGGAAATCATCTATCAGCCGGCCCCTTATGCAAAATGGATCCAAAAAGTGGAACCCTGAACTCATACAGAAGTTGTGAATTTATAGAAAAAATTTTCAACGTACACGCCCTCTGACACGAGCATGTCAGTGGGCATGTCAACAATATTTACAGCAGATTTCGGTGACTTGACGGCGATTTGACTTGGCGGCTGGAAACGCGGCGGTCATGCCCCAGGTCATGGGTGTGATGGTGGGCGTGTCGGGGAGGTTGAACTGGGCGTCGTTTGTGTACAAAGTCGTCGGCGGCGATTTGTCGGGCCAGGTGGTGGAAGTCACGCCCTATGTCACGGGCGTGACGCTGGGCGTGTCGGGTTGAGTCGACGAATTTTGTGCTGAAAATTCGTCGAGCGGGAAATTCGTCGAGTTGAAAATTCGTCGAGCAGGATGGAGTGGTCACGCCCCCAGTCACGGGCGTGATGCTAGGCGTGTCGTGGAGTTATCGAGCGGAAATCATCGAGCGCGATAATCGTCGAACGGAAAATCATTGAGCGGAATATCGTCGAGCGCGATAATCGTCGACCGGAAAATCATCGAGCAGGCGTTTTTGTCGAGCTTGCTGAAGTGGTCATGCCCCAGGTCACGGGCGTGACGCTAGGCGTGTCGCAGAGTTGTCTACGATCGTCGAGCGAAAATCGTCAAGCGCGAGATCGTCGAGCGCTGGACACGGATCATGTCACGGGCATGTGACCGGCTGTGTCAAGCTATTTCTTCAAAATTTGTTCATTTATCGGGATTTTGACGTATCACGCCCTGGTTACGGGCGTGACCAACATTACACGGGCGTGTACTTGCCAATTTTGGAAAATGTCTGCAAATTTTTCTGAAAACCAAAAATAAACTAAGTAGGAAAATATTTACAAAATAGGAGCAATTTATTACCGAAAATTAAGTAAAAATAACAAAAATAAAGTAAAACCACTTATTTAATGTACTTCAAAATAGTTATATTTACAAATCATCAGAGTCATTTCCACCCTTTCCCCGGCGGTTTCAAGATACTTGGCTGTGTTGTTGCAGAATACTGACTGCCTCCACCACCGGCCATGGAACACCAACACCAAATACGTCGGAAAGCACGATTGAAGGTCGATTTCTCCCCCTCTCCTTCGGTGCTAGGATCTTAGACCTTGGATCCTTATGAAATTTTGGTAGAAGTAATTTTATAGTGTTATTGACCTCTGAGATTTATTATAGGATGTTTCGGAAACAGAGGCTCATACTTGTAGGTATAATATCCACATTGCCCTATTTGATGCTTTTGAAGTAACCATGGTTAGATTAAATTAGAATGATATGAAACTCTGACAAGGTTAATTAAATATCATTTAGAGTCACTAGTAAATTTTTTGGATCATTTGGACATTTCCTTTTAGTACTTCATGTGTAAAGTAATCTAGTGCACCATATTTTGATAGATAATAAATAGTATACCTCACTAACCTTTAAATTTCCTGAAACTTAGTCAGTAGTGTTTTATTATTATTATAAGTCTCTGATAATTTTTATATAATTTTTTAACTATAATTTATGGTACTCCCTTCATTATCTAAAATTATATGAATTAACTTGAATTAATTATTTAGAGGTTATTACATTTATAAAAGTCTGTGAAATTTGGAATTCTCTGATATTTTGCTATCATATACTAGTCCTAATTTTTGGGTGGCCATAACATATGGTAATCTACCATCTCATGTACAAAATTACCCATGGCCTAACTTTTGGGAAAATCTAATAAATGTAAACTAATTAGAAAATTAAAAGTCTCTGGATATAGGATAATTGTGTCATGATAAGCCCACAATAATTATCTTAGGGCATTTGTATGAAAATTTCGAGTACTTCATGTCATATATATCATATAGCTGAGGTTGGTCTGCATTTAGTAAAGCTGCAGTTATTGTGATAACTTGGTGGATGGTCATAGGAAGTAGGGAGTATTGCAAGCTAATTTGGTAAGATGAAAAAGAGAGCTTCATGAGGAGTCATGATGAGGAGAGTGTTGGGTTGGCTAGTGCTAAGAGGTGCTTGGGATGAACAAAAGATCGTCTTTCCTGTGGAGGGAGAGAGAGTCAAAATACATTAGGGTTAGATCTAGAATAATGTAAAAAGGGATCGGGAATTGGGTATTAACCAATAATAGTAAGTTTCTTGCGAAAGGGAGCTTTGGGCTTCAGCCCATAGTAGTTTCTAGTGCCCTCGAGAGCCCATCACGGGGAATGCCTTGGGCAGTCCAAGGTTAATGTAAGCCGTAGGAATAAATCGAATGGAAGAGTAATTAGAAATACTCTAGGGTTACACTTACACTAACACTCCCCGGTGTTGTGGGAGTCAGGTTAGGTCTCCTGAGTAGTTGGCTCGGTGGTTTTAGTGATTGGCAGGTTAGCACAGCGAGCCGGTGGCTCAGTAGGTGGTTTGACGAACGGGTTAGTCTGGGGAGCCTATGGATTGGAAGTTCTATTTTACTTGTGCATAACATAAGGTGGTGGGTGATTGTTACTTGACGTTTTTTCACGCTGACATCGGTATGATGACTCAGCGAGTGAGGTTCACACATAGCCAATGAAAGACTGGTGGATTTGCCAGCATTTTATGTAGAGGCTCCGTGGTGTGTTCTTCACGTTGAGGCGTACAAGGGTATAGGTTGGGTGCAGTGAATGCCGTACTAGTAGTGGAGTGGCCCGACCCACTGCCTCCGTTTGCCACATGGTGTCTAATAATCATGAAGAGAATAAAAAAAACCGAACTTGCATTCCAATGAGGCAAGTATACCAATCGAAATGCAGCTAGGGGACACAAGTGTCGTATTAAAATCCGGGAACCGTTGAGTAATCTTGCTCACACAAAAACTATTATCTTATCGAAGATTTTTTTAAGGGTTTAAAAGAGAGCTAAATGCGATTAGGAAAAGAAATATTATGCTAGAAAGAGAAATGCTTGCGGTTAAAAAGAGAGCTACTAAAAGCGATTACAACGAGGGGTTAAGACGATGATAAAGAAGAGCACTCGATCAAGAATCACCTCGGCTAAAGTCAATTAAAAGATGCGATAATAAAACCTAACTTAAGAAGATAAAAGGCCTTGACCATGGAGGTTCCATAAGAATGAAAATGCTTGTCTCGAAGTCGTGCCCACCTGATTTTAGGAAGGTCCAACCGAACTCTCATTCAAATCAGAGTCCTAAAGATCGCTTTACGCTGTGAACCCCTCTATTGGATTTCACTCCAATCCGGGAGATTTAACGTCTGCCTCTCTCGAGGGGTGCGTGCAACTCTCTTTACTCTTGAGTGTTCAATTCAAACTACGAGCCTCTATGCTAGCTAAGAGTGAAAAAAGATGGAAAATATACATCGATAATGTATCTCCAAACATGATTTTTTAAGAGTAAATAAAGGTCTAAACCCTAGAAAGATAAAGTAAACTGTAGCATCATAACTTAATTAACTCGAACCTCGGATCATCAAGATAGAGTACAAGGAGGATTAGTTACTCATGGTGAAGTGGAGGAAGATAGATGAGTATAAATGCATTAAGAAAACAAAGTAGAAAAGGCACACTTTTTAGTAATGAACAAGGAGAGCTGCAACTTGAAATAAAAGAGTACAAGTGCAATGAAATGGAAAATAGGCTAGCATTAACATTAAGCTACTAAAAGAGGTCACAAAAACTATTACAAGATAGTAAACTAAGCTAGATTAGAAAGCTTAAAATGATAGAGGGGGTGAGGAGAAGCATAAAAAAGAACAAGTAAACAAAAGGGCAGCTCCTCCCCTCTCACTCCAAAACTATTCTGGACTCAAGGGGGGGGTTTGAATCTATAGAAAAGTTTGCGGGTTGGTCACTCCTCCCTGTCACGCCCTTGTACGGCGTGTCATGGGGTGCTACACGTATGGGAAAAACTTCAGGAGGATGATTTTTACGGAATTATTGATTTGATTTGTATTTCGGTGGTCACGCGCAAGGTCACGCCTGTGTAGGTGGGGCGTGACAGGCACGTCAATCTTCAATCATCGGTCAGAAATCCATCAAACGCCGGAAATCATGGGACATGCCCTTTGTCGCTCCCATGTATGGGGGCATGATAGTACTGTTGACGTGTGGCGACGGGAAATCCTTAAATGCGCAGTAGGCATCGGGAAGAGGGCGACACACCCCGTAACACGCCCCGTGACACGCCCATGGAGGGCGTGTCCGGGGGGCGTGTCAGGGGCGTTTCTCAGTATTTTGGTCCTGGGTAGCAAACTTCTCGGTATCGGGTTACACGCCCCATTACAGGCCCAGGGAGGGCGTGTACGGGGCGTGTTATGCCAATTTTAGACGAAATCATAGAAAACCTGTAAAATAAAGAGAAAACATTAGTGACATAAATATATATACGTAACGATATCAAAATAAAACTATACAAACATGATTTATATATTAAAAATTACTAATTACCATACTAGTTTAAAATACAAAATGAACTATCACCACAGCACGAGGTACCTGAGAGTTTAGCTAACTCCAAAATGGGGGAACTAAGGGTCTGTGATCATAGAGTCATGTGCGTGAGTTGCACTTATTGGAACATGCCATTTCATGTATAACAAAGCACTACACTCATACTTGCATATTAAACCTGACACCACATCGTATAAAATGGTTTGAGACTTTTTATACGATGGGAGCCTTGCAAAAGACCCCTTACTTATAAGTTTGTATGCGCATTCATATAAGTTAAGGTTATTCTTCATTATACTCTGCTCTGTTACTTTCTTTCTTTATCGTCTTACTTTTGATATTACCATATTACTATTTGATGAGTCCACATTTTACACTGATTTTTGGACTCATCTGGGCTAGTTTTATCGCCTTAGCACTACACTTGAGAGCCTTTATTGCTTATTTGTGTTTATGTACTATTTCACGATAAAGTGCACTGTAGGCCCGCTTCTGTGTGCTTTCTGTGTTTCTATTTCTTTTGTTATTCTTTAGCCCTATCTCGGGGATGTGGTGTGCACGTTCTGGTGGCCTTTCTGCCCCTTCTGCTGGTACAGGGGTCGTGTGCGTGTTGCGGGATAGTTGTGAAACAGGAATACTGCGCACGATCAGGGGATCTAATGCGCACGACCACTGGTCGTGCGCCCCCGATCGTGCGCACTACTCTACATTTTCTATAGAATCAGCCTGGGGTAAGCGCACGACCACTGGACTTACTGCGCACGACCACTGGTCGTGCGCCACCGTTCGTGCGCATTACACCCCCTTTTTCATAACCCTGTCTCGGTAATCGCACGAGCACTGGCCATAGTGCGCACGACCACTGGTCGTGCGCCACTGCTCGTGCGCGTTTATGCTGATGCTTCTTGTCCAGGTTGCAGGTTTATTTGGAAAAGCCGCACGATCATCGACCTACAGTGCGCACGACCACTGGTCGTGCGCCACTGATCGTGCGCACTGCTTCTGCTGCCTCCATATATAAGGCCCTGCTCCGCATTTTAGGTCAACTCCTGTCACTTGCTGCGATCGGAGAGTGCGCGGGAATCGCCTTTTCACTTCTCCAGCTGCTCCATCACTTCCACCTTCGTCGGGAAGCTATTTCCACTTACTCCGAAGCTTTCCAACACTCCGGCGAAGCCCTCGGCCATTGATGACTTCAACTCCAAGCTTTCCTGCAGAGTTGGTGAAGTAGATAACCTAGAGACCAGACTTAAAGGCCTTCGAGGTGACAGATCGTTGGTACCGAAAGCCTCCTTGGACTGAGCCCGGAAGTGGATTGACAACTCGCTACTCCGGCCACGACCCGCGGTGGATCTTCATTCTCTTTTGGTTTACTCCTCTTCCCCTTCCTATGTGTTATGAATGTTTTGAGTAGTGTAATGAACATTTCCATCCCTGAATATCAAGTTTACTTTCTAGTTAATGGAATGTTAGTTTCTTCTTATGCTTGTGAGTTCTGTCTGTGAATGCACCTCACTCACCCCACATCCACTTCATTCCTGTGCCTTGTCCGATTGAAATCCACACAAGAACGTTGCAATCCATTAGTTTCCATTCCACTCGCCCAACTGAAGTTCGGCATAGCGGCCGACAAACCCACTTCACCTTGTGAAGCAGTGCCGTCGACCCGCATAGTTTTTACTAGTTCAGTATATCAAACATCCACAATCTCCCGAGTCCGCTATTTCCTTTTTGTTCTATTTTTAACTCTCATAACGATATTCTCAGTACTGTTGTCGTTCTACGCTAATTGCATTCCTCAAGAGACCGACACTTGGGGATTTACTCCCAAAACTTTATTACTTCTGCGACCGGTGCGCTTGCCGTATTACACACATCAAGTTTTTGGCGTCGTTGCCGGGGAATGCAACTGTAGAGCGATTTCGGATGACTTCCAATATTGTTATCAGAGTTAGTATTGTTTTGTTTTGACTGCTGTTTCTTCTAGTGTGTAGTGTTTGCCACAGTGAATGCAAGGCCGAGCTACAAGAGATTTTGTCACCTACAACCCAGAGATCGAACGTACTCTTTTAGCACGAAGACGCGTCGCAGGCATCATTTTTGCTCCAATGGGAGACCAGCTGAATATTGATGCAGGCAACCGAGTTGGAGGGCTACCTCATGACGACGAAAATGAAGTGAATCCTCCCCAGGTCCGCACCATGAGGGATTATACTACACCCACTGTTGGGAGTATATACCCCGGTTTCGGACCTGCTATTACCAATCCTCAGTTCGAGATTAAACCAGCTATTCTGAATATTATTCGGAACAACGCTCAGTTCTCCGGAATGGCCACTGAAGACGCCCATATTCACCTTACAGAATTCTCCGCGATCTGCGCCACGTTCTGCTACGCTGGAATCCCAGATGAAACAGTCAAGCTCCGTCTCTTCCCTTTTTCATTAAGAGACAAAGCCAAGACATGGCTTCACTCCCTTCCACCTGGAACAGCCCCCACCTGGGAGTCTTTGACTACAAAATTTCTAGCTAAGTTCCATCCGGTGGATCGGATCATGAGCTTGAGGCGCGCAATAGCCAACTTCCTGCAAGCCGATCAAGAAAGTATAGACGAAGTTTGGGAGAGTTTTAATGAGCTGCTGAGGAAGTGACATAATCATGGATTCCAAACGTGGAATCTCGTCGAAAGTTTCTACTTTGCTATTGATCCCCACCACCGAGCCATGATCGATGCTGCCTCCGGAGGAACCATCATGAATCTTGCTCCAGATGATGCTCTGAAAGTCTTACAAGACACCGCAACCCACAGTGCGTACTGGACCGCTGGAAGAAACATCCCACGAAGCACCAGTGGAGTGTTTGCCTTGGATATCCCCAAGCCTGCTCCTGCCGCTCCAGTGATGGAAATCTCATGTCAAGGGTGCGGAAGCACTGATCATAACAGCTTCGAATGCTCAGGAGTTGAGGTACAAGACAAATCTTTGTTTTTGAATGAATCTGTTAATTTTGTTGCCAATCAAAATAGGGGAGTGCCATACGGGAATACTTAGAACCCGGTGGTGAGAAATCACCCCAACTTTTCTTGGAATCCTAACACATCTGGCCAAAGATGGCAACCAGGGCAGCATCAAAACGATGCGTATGCTTCCGGTAGCCAACCGCGGCCGCCTCAACCGAATTATTCCCAAGGGCCCCCCATCGTTAAGAAAAATTCTTTGGAAGAAATGTTCGAGAAGTTTGTTGAGATTTCCCAGACCAACAAGACAAATAAGGCCGCCTCGATGCGCAAACTGGAGGCACAATTGGGCCAATTGGCTCAAGTGGTTTCCGAGCGCACCCAAGGCACCTTACCGAGCAACACTGAAAAGAAGCCCCATTGTTGAAGTTGGTGTCCGGGCGGTCTGGCGGTTTGTCTCAGCCGGCTTGGAGGCCGGGCGGTCTGGCGGTCTACTCTGGCGGTCTCTCTTCCTCTCTGGTGGTAGCCGTGCGGTTAGCCCTGCTATCTAACCGCGCGGCTTGTGCGGTTTGTTTTGTATAGTCCGCTTAGTCCTGTAAATTTTAGTCCCACATCTCTTATTTGTATTCTCTCATCTCTCCTCCATTCTATATAAAGGAGGGCATACCATTGTAATAGATACCTTTTTTGGATAATAAAGTTTCAATTATTCAAAAGCTTATCCGCTTGTTCTCTACTTTTCGCTTCTTTTCGCTACTTTCTGACATGGTATCAGAGGACACGGTCATTTCCTCCTGATTCTGTGCGCTCTCTGTTGTTCGCGGCTTGTTTTCCGCGTTCTGCGACTTGTTCGCGGCTTGCCTTCTCTTCTGTCCGCGCGGCTTGTTTCTGTCCGCTGCTCTGTTCGCGCGGCTTGCTTCTTGTTCTCTTCTCCTGGTGCCTGTTCGCAGCGACCTGTTTCCTTGTCGCCGCGCTCCTTGCTCTTTCTTGCATCTCCTAGTCTTTGCGCCTTGTGTCTACCCGCTGCGGACTTCTTCTCCCTGTCCGCTTCTGCTTTCCCCATCTCCGCTTGCCCCTATACTCGCGGTTTGCTGCTGTGATCTGCCTGACCGTGCGGGTTGTTCCTTTCTCACCCGCATCTTGGTCGCGGTCACCTGCCCTTCTCCTCTCTTCTGTTCGCTCGGCCTTTTCAGTCCGCGCGACCTCTTCCCCGCTGTGCCTTTGACCTCTTGCTAGCCGCTGCTGTTCGCGCTACTTGTTATTCCCCTCTACCCGTTCCTGCTTGCTAGTCGCGCCGGCCTCATCTTTTGCCGTGCGACCTGTTCTCCTCTGTTCGCCCGACTTTTTCAAGCCGTGCGACTTCTTTCCCTCTGCTTTGCTCTGCTTCTTGGTAGCGGCCTTCCTAGCCGCCCGACCTGTTGCTGTTCGCCCGGCTTGGTGCTCTTTTCTCTTCTTGCGGCTTGTTCTTATCGTCGCGGCCTGCTCCTCTCTTGCCTCCATGGCTTTTCCCTCCTCAGGCCTGTCCGCCTCCGTGGTCACCTCTTCTGGTAGTGCTCATGTTGTTACTCACGGCAGATGGCTCATCGACTCTGGTGCAACCAATCATATGACAGGCAATCCTCAATATTTCTCTCTTCTGGACACACATGCTCAGTTGCCCCCGGTCATTGTTGCTGATGGATCTCCCTCCCCGGTCCATGGGACGGGCATGGTTCAAGTCACTCCCTCTCTCTGCCTGGCTGATACCTTCTATGTGCCCAAGTTTCCGTGCAACTTATTATCGGTTACTTCTTTATGCAAGCAACTAAGGTGTTCTGTCATATTCACCCCTAGCTCTTGTACTTTTCAGGATCCGGATTCCCAACGGACGATTGCTACCGGGACTGAGAGTGGTGGCCTCTACTTCCTCGACAACGTTTCTGCTTTCTCCGCCTTCTCCTCCTCCTCTACAGATCTTCTCCAATGGCATCTTCGCCTTGGACATGCTCCTCCCCGAATTCTCCGCCAGCTCTTCCTGCACCTCCCTCCTCATCATCCTCCTCTAAACTGTGATGCATGTCAACTTGGCAAACATCACCGCTCATCCTTCCCCCCAACGCAAAGTCGAGGCTCTTCCCGTCCGTTCGACCTCGTTCACTCTGACATATGGGGACCCGCTCCTAACCTCACCATCGGTCGGGGTAGTTCCTATTTTGTCACCTTCATTGATGATTTCTCTCGATGTACGTGGGTATATCTTCTCAAAGATCGCTCCGAGCTGTTCTCTGTTTGGACCTCCTTTTATTCTATGGTTAAGATTCAGTTTGATACGTCTATTAAACTCCTTCGTTCTGACAATGCTAAGGAGTATCTTAGCCACGACTTCTCCTCCTTTTGTCTTCACCATGGTGTTATTCGTCAAACAAGTTGTGTCTACACCTCCCAACAAAATGGGGTGGCGGAACGCAAAAACCGTCACCTTCTTGATGTCGCTCGCACTATGATGACTCAAATGCATGTTCCTCGCTCCTATTGGGGATATGCTGTCCTCCTCTCCTGCTATCTCATCAATCGCCTTCCCTCCACAGTTCTCCACGGTGCTACCCCCTTCTCCATTCTTTATCCAGACAAGGATCCCTTTCCTCTTCCTCTACACATCTTTGGGTGCACCGCTTTTGTGCACTCTCCCGCTGCCACCCGTGACAAACTCTCACCACGTGCCACCAAATGTGTCTTTCTGGGCTACTCTCCCACTCAGAAAGGATATTGCTGCTTTGACCCTGTTACCCGCAAGCAATTTGTCTCTGCGGATGTCACCTTCTTTGCCAATGCCTCTTACTTCTCTCCCGCTTCCTCTTCTCCTCCTCCTACTCCTACTTCTCATACCAACCCATCCATTCCCTCTGCTCCCACTGCTGTTCCGCCCTCTCCACCCACTCCACCGTCTTCCCCATCCTCATCATCTCCCCCCTCTACTCCGCTTTCTCCCTCCACTCCGCTGCCATCTCTCTCTACTCCCGGGCCAGCTCTTTCCACCACAGATACGCCGGATACTGAGGCACCTGCTGACCTGGAGCATCAGGCAGATCAGGGGTTCGGGCCTGAGGCACCTGCTGACCTGGATCTCCCGATTGCTCTTCGCAAAGGAGTTCGGGCCTGTACCCAACACCCGCTTGCTGCAGTTGTTTCCTATGATCGTCTTACCCCTGCTCGCCGAGCTTTTGCACTGGCTATCTCGGCCACTGCCACCCCCCGTTCCTACCAGGAGGCCCTTACTATTCCTCATTGGAAAGTTGCCATGGATGAGGAGATTGCTACTCTAACTGAACGGGGCACCTGGACCCTTGTTCCTCCTCCCTTCGGCACCGATGTTGTTGGCTGTCGCTGGGTCTTCGTGGTGAAGTTTCTACCGGATGGCAGTGTGGATCGTTATAAGGCTCGCCTGGTTGCCAAGGGTTTTACCCAAACTTATGGGATTGATTACTTTGACACTTTCTCTCCTGTGGCCCGTCTCAGCACTATTCGGGTTCTTCTCTCTGTGGCTGTCAACAGGGATTGGCCCATCTCGCAGCTAGATGTTAAGAATGCCTTCCTCTATGGTGATCTGCAGGAAGATGTTTACATGGAGCAACATCCTGGGTATGTTGCTCAGGGGGAGACACGGGTATGCCGGCTAAAGAAGGCTATCTATGGCCTCAAACAGAGTCCTCGTGCCTGGTTTGACAAGTTCAGTGGCATTGTTGCGGCCATTGGTTTTACAAGAAGCTCAGCAGATCACTCCTTGTTTGTTCGGAAAACCGCCTCTGGTCTTGTTGTTCTTGCGGTTTATGTTGATGACATTCTTCTTACTGGCGATGACCAGGATGGGATATTGATGACCAAGAAACACCTTCGTCAACATCTGGTCACAAAGGATATGGGCTCCCCGAAATACTTTCTGGGCATTGAAATCTCTAGAAAGCCCAACTCCATGGTCCTTTCACAACGGAAGTATGCTCTTGATCTTTTAAAGGAGGCAGGACTGACTGGTGCTAAACCTGCACGTTGTCCTATGGCTGTTGGAGAAGACAAAACTTGGACAGATGACTCACCTCTTCTCTCCGATCCTACGAGATACCGGCATCTGGTGGGCAAGCTCATATATCTCACGGTAACCAGACCCGACATCTCTTATGCTGTTGGCAAGGTGAGCCAGTTCATGCAAGCTCCGAGGGAGTGTCATCTACAATCTGCTCTGAGGATATTAGAATATATTAAAGCTGCTCCAGGGAAAGGACTCTTATTTCAGAACAATGGTCACCTTAGGGTTGAAGCGTACTCTGATTCAAGCTATGCGGATGACAAAGGGGACCGCAAATCGACTTCAGGTTTCTGCACATTTGTTGGAGGCAATCTTGTGAGTTGGAAGAGCAAGAAACAGTCTGTCGTTTCCAGGTCCAGTGCAGAGGCGGAATATCGCAGCATGGCATCGACTACATGTGAGTTGAAGTGGTTGCGGGCTCTCATGCTTGACTTAGGAGAGGTTTACAACTATCCTCTTCCTATGTTCTGTGACAATAAGGCCGCGATACACATTTCCAAAAATCCGGTCTTTCATGAGAGAACGAAACACATAGAAGTCGACTGTCATTTTATTCGGGAAGAAATATTGAAGAAACAGATTTGCACTCCATTTGTTACTTCCGACAACGAGTTGGCAGATGTCTTCACCAAGCCGGTGTCCGCTTCCTTTTTCCACATCTGCGACAAGCTGGGCATGATCGATATATATGCTCCAGCTTGAGGGGGAGTGTTGAAGTTGGTGTCCGGGCGGTCTGGCGGTTTGTCTCAGCCGGCTTGGAGGCCGGGCGGTCTGGCGGTCTACTCTGGCGGTCTCTCTTCCTCTCTGGTGGTAGCCGTGCGGTTAGCCCTGCTATCTAACCGCGCGGCTTGTGCGGTTTGTTTTGTATAGTCCGCTTAGTCCTGTAAATTTTAGTCCCACATCTCTTATTTGTATTCTCTCATCTCTCCTCCATTCTATATAAAGGAGGGCATACCATTGTAATAGATACCTTTTTTGGATAATAAAGTTTCAATTATTCAAAAGCTTATCCGCTTGTTCTCTACTTTTCGCTTCTTTTCGCTACTTTCTGACACCCATGAACAGGGAAAGCGCCTTGGGGAGGACACTTCGGGAAACCGCAACGAACTTGTCATTAATTGTAAAATCAATAACATCGACACTCCAGCATTATGCGATTCCAGGGCGTCCAGCAACATACTCACTTTGCAAGATGCTGCAAAGATGCAGTTACAAGTTGACATTGAAAATCGGAATTCACTTATCTTAGCTAATGGCAATCTGGTTGACACGGAGGGCGGTGTGCGGGACGTTGAAATCGAGGTTAACGGCACCAGTATCACCACTGACTTTCAGGTTTTGGGACCACAGGACAATAACTCCATTCCTATATTAGGAGTCCCATTCCTAACAGCCAGTGGTGCATCCCTCGACTTTTCCAAAGACCGTGTCACTTGGCCAAACGAAGAGTCCACCCTCGATAAAACATCCATACATTTTTCTTCCATCACAAATAACATTTCTCTGAGTGTCACATATGTCAAGCTGGATTCAGTTCCCCCCGCATTGGAAGCACATCTGGAGGAGATGCCAAAGAATGGACTTTCTCCGGAAGTCGATGAGAAGCAGGAACTACTGGTTCACGAAGGGATCAATTGCACCAAAGACACGACTGCCTTTCTACTACCAGCCAACTCTGTTGTTGAGCATGGCAAACTAAGTTTTATTCGGGAGAAATCCCTGGACAAAAATTTGTATAATTCTGCTAAACGATCTGTAACTTGGGCATATCCGGTTGCCGTTACAGTGCCGGATAGGCCGCCGCCAACCACGATACAAGGAAACCCCACAGCCTACCTTCATTGGAAGTCTGCCACGGTGGAGAAGCTGAAAGAGGCCAAGCGCTTACGCGAAGAGCGCTACGCTGCCTTTCGGCGCGCCAAAGAGTGCACTCGCAGTAATATGACAATGCCTACCCCGACTGCAAAAAGACACTCTGCTGTTCTCTCGCATCCCACCGGCGAGATTTACCATAAATCTGCGTATAGCTGATTGTGCCATCCTCTTTCTTGCTACTTGTTGAATGCTGGTTGCTCTATTTTTAATTTTGTTTCCTTTTGCTACTGCCAAGAACTCTCTATTTCAACTACTAATACAGGTATTTGGTCCACCTTAAGGACGGTAAACAAAAGGGCTTTCGGGAGACAACCCAAGTTGGACCGTTCGGTCCTATGCTGTATTTTGAGTTCGGTATATTTCTTCATATATATATCTGTGTCCAGATTTTGTTTGGCTTGCATCCTTTAATCGCAGGTGCAGGATTATTAGAGGCGCGGCAACGTGTCCGCACTCGAACATCTCATTGCCCGACTGGTATGCTCAATTTTGAGCATAGGTAACTTCCTACCCTAGCTATTTCTCCTCTTTGGAATGTTTATTTTTATTCGTTGTCAACTTAAGTCTGGGGGGGGGGGGAAGTATGCCTGTGGTCACTACACCGCACTTTCTGTTGCATTCCAGTTTCTTATTTACTTATTTCTTGCTTTTTGGTTTCACACACTGAATCACCCACACGAGTGCGCTCTTACCCACGCGCACAACCCGAGTTAAATTTATTGCTTTTGTGTAAACTTTAAAATAGTGGTACTGGCTTAGGATTTCAGGATTGAGTCGTTCGAAACTCATGCAGTGCTCCTAATCGAATACTCATGGTTTGTGTAGAGTTAGGATAGAACTAATTTTTCTTTATGCTCGTAGAATTATTCTTTTCTGCTCACGTCAATATTGTTTGTACTGCTCAAAATCTGAATCTGGGATAATCAAACGATAGTGTAGGAATGTGTGTAGCCTCCACTAGACTCGTATTGCTCGAGTCGGGGGGAAGGATCATCTTTCTCGGTGGCTAAGAACTTGCCCTAAGCTACTCTCGAAGCATTGGTGCACGGTTAGTTAAGCGTGAGCATGACATAGTCCTTCTTTTTGGCTAGTTTGAGCCTTGTTTAGCCATTCCTACCTGTTAACCATTGCATGCCAAATTTGTGCCTACCCTTCCTTTGATCCAACTCCACTCACTTTCACCAAGGCCTGAAGCTAAACCCACCTTCGCAATCAAATGCTTGAGCTGATTTGTATTTCCTGTTTTGCCGAGGTTGTGATTAGTGGACATTGTTTTGGGGGTGCTGATTTTATTCCCGTTTTGATTGCTTCGTTTGGGGATTGCTAGCGCAGAAAAGAAAACAACAGTTTATGAAAATAAAAAGCTAATTCGCGCAATAGAAAAAACGAATATTTATATGAAAGAATTGCTTTGAGATCTTGCTCCCCATCCTCTTTTTTGAATTTGGTCGGGTTCAGCCGTGTTCACACCCGGATTTCAAGCTAAGTCTGGGGGCGTGTGCCCCATTCTTTTCTAAGTGGCTGTTTTGGTTTGGGTTATTTTCGCTCGCTTTGGTTGCATAGAGCCTTCATGTTTATCTTTGACCACCAACCGTTGCCTAAGCCCCATTTCCTCCTACAAGTCCTACTGATTCACGCTTGAGTCTAACCCGCGCCGTGGAGAGAGTGTGAACGTGCAAGCGTATGGTCCCCGACATTGGTGGATTCCTTTGGAGGTGATCCTGATTCCCGAACTTTGGCAATGCTCACCTTAGTGGCCTGCCTACTTTCTTCCTGCACATGATAGCACGATTCTCCAGAATTCTAATTTTGAGCAATTACAATATTTATTTACGTCTGTCGAATAGTTTAAACTACGTCGTATAATTAAAAAGTTTTTCCATTATATCTTCTATACTCATGATATATTTGATTTCTCGTCTTACTTCTTTCTGAAATTGCTGAGCCAGTTAGCTATCTTCGAGTCCATGGAGTGATGATTTGCTTGGGACGTGCAAATGGTTAAGTCTGTGGGTGTGATGAGTCCACATTTTACACTGATTTTTGGACTCATCTGGGCTAGTTTTATCGCCTTAGCACTACACTTGAGAGCCTTTATTTCTTATTTGTGTTTATGTACCTATTTCACGATTAAGTGCACTGTAGGCCCGCTTCTGTGTGCTTTCTGTGTTTCCATTTCTTTTGTTATTCTTTAGCCCTATCTCGGGGATGTGGTGTGCACGTTCTGGTGGCCTTTCTGCCCCTTCTGCTGGTACAGGGGTCGTGTGCGTGTTCCGGGATGGTTGTGAAACAGGAATACTGCGCACGATCAGGGGATCTAATGCGCACAACCACTGGTCGTGCGCCCCCGATCGTGCGCACTACTCTACGTTTTCTATAGAATCAGCCTGGGGTAAGCGCATGACCACTGGACTTAATGCGCACGACCACTGGTCATGCGCCACCGTTCGTGCGCATTACACCCCCTATTTCATAACCCTGTCTCGGTAATCGCACGAGCACTGGCCATAGTGTGCACGACCACTGGTCATGCGCCACTGCTCGTGCGCGTTTATGCTGATGCTTCTTGTCCAGGTTGCAGGTTTATTTGGAAAAGCCACACGATCATCGACCTACAGTGCGCATGACCACTGGTCGTGCGCCACTGATCGTGCGCACTGCTTCTGCTGCCTCCGTATATAAGGCCCTGCTCCGCGTTTTAGGTCAACGCCTGTCACTTGCTGCGATCGGAGAGTGCGCGGGAATCGCCTTTTCACTTCTCCAGCTGCTCCATCACTTCCGCCTTTGTCGGGAAGCTATTTCCACTTACTCTGAAGCTTTCCAACACTCCGGCGAAGCCCTCGGCCATTGATGACTTCAACTCCAAGCTTTCCTGCAGAGTTGGTGAAGTAGATAACCTAGAGAACGGACTTAAAGGCCTTCGAGGTGACAGATCGTTGGTGCCGGAAGCCTCCTTGGACTGAGCCCGGAAGCGGATTGACAACTCGCTACTCCGGCCACGACCCGCGGTGGATCTTCATTCTCTTTTGGTTTACTCCTCTTCCCCTTCCTATGTGTTATGAATGTTTTGAGTAGTGTAATGAACATTTCCATCCCTGAATATCAAGTTTACTTTCTAGTTAATGGAATGTTAGTTTCTTCTTATGCTTGTGAGTTCTGTCTGTGAATGCGCCTCACTCACCCCACATCCACTTCATTCATGTGCCTTGTCCGATTGCAATCCACACAAGAACGCTGCAATCCATTAGTTTCCCTTCCACTCGCCCAACTGAAGTTCGACATAGCGGCCGACAAACCCACTTCACCTTGCGAAGCGGTGCCGTCGACCCGCATAGTTTTTACTAGTTCAGTAGATCAAACATCCACAATCTCCCGAGTCCGCTATTTCCTTTTTGTTCTATTTTTAACTCTCATAACGATATTCTCAGTACTGTTGCCGTTCTACGCTAATTGCATTCCTCAAGAGACCGACACTTGGGGATTTACTCCCAAAACTTTATTACTTCTGCGACCGGTGCGCTTGCCGTATTACACGCATCACTATTGTACACCTTTTATAGTTCTGTTATATCACTACTAGCTTAGGTTCGCCTCCATCTGCTTTGACAATTCTCTACCTCAATATCTTCCCTATCCTCCTTCCCGCACGATGCCTAGGATTCGCGGGGGGAGGCGGGGATGATAGTTGGCTTAGTCTTTAGACTAACGGTCGGTGGACCATTATTTTTCAGGGGCTCCGAATAGGAGGCAGACAGCAGTCGGAGAGACAGCACAAGAAGGGCACGGTGCATATGGAGGTGGGCCAGTCTAGCACAAGAGCACCCGCTTCTGGCTCCGTGAGTGTTTAGTTTTGTTAGCTTTCACGTGTGATCTTGTATTGAGGATTCTGATGTACAGGGCATAAGCACGTTTACCTTTCTGTTCATCTTTTTTGATACTCTTTTATTCTGGGACATGCTGTGATTCATGCTATTTACTTATATGTGATATATTTTGTGGACTTGACATTTAATGTCTTCTTTTAAAAGCTTCAACATCTTTTGTGATTCTGTGTGCCGGCAGGGTTGGTATTTCGTAGTGACGAACTTTCGAGCGAAGGTGTCACCGTGAAATGGCGATTCTAGAAGTAAGACCCGGTAGAGTAGCAAAAAAGGGGTCTTACAAACTGGTATCAGATGAACCTCGATCCGAAGAAAAAGAAGTCCACAAACACCGGGCACCCCGCGCGAGCTTAGTTTGGGGACAAACTAGCAGCAAAAGCAATGGTGTGCCCATAAATGGAGATCACATGCAAAAGTCCCATCTCTTTCCTTCCTTTCATTTAACATCTAACATTTGGTATTCCCCTTTGTAGCCTGCGATGAACCCTACTCCCCAATATGGGGCATTTCAGGCTCAGAATGTGATTCCACCGCCGCCAGCTCCGACTCTGTTCTAGCATACAGAGATAGGCCAGATTTTGACAGCTATTTTAGAATCCTCCAGGGCATAGCAGGCTCCGGATCCCCAGCCAAATCCCGGGCCAAACTGGCTTAGCGTCTTCCGGGGGCTTTCTCCCCCATCCTATCTCGGGACGAAAACTTCAGTTCATACGGAGGAGTGGCTGGACATTATTTACGAGATGTTGGCCGGTATTAGATGCCCGTCAAAGGAGGCTGTGACTTTTGCAGTGTCATGTCTAAAGTCGCATGCGAATAGATGGTGGAAGTCGCTGCTGGACACCACCTTTGCTGGAGTGGATATTGTGGACATTTCCTGGGAGGAGTTCAGGGAATCTCTACTGGAGCAGTTTGCACGCTATCATGGAGTGCCTAAGATAATCATGTCGGATCGGGATGGGCGATTCACGTCCAAGGAATGGAGGTCAGTTCAAGCTTACCTAGTCTCTCGGTTGACGTTTAACACAGCCTTCCACCCTCAGACAGATGTACAGACAGAGCGCACCAACCAGACTTTGGAGGATCTTCTGCGCTTATGCATTCTGGATCGCGGGGAGCCATGGGAGAGACTTTTGCCAATGATCGAGTTCTCCTACAACAATAGTGATCAAACCATTATACGCATGACCCTATATGAGGCTCTGTATGGATGGAGGTGTCGGACCCCTCTATCCTGGGTCCAGGATGATGACCCCAAGGCTCTTGTCTCGGAGTTTGTGGAGGACACTGATACTCTAGTGAGGCTGATACTAGATAGGATGTTGGAGGCTCAGAGTAGGCAAGCCAAGTACTATGATGCGTGTCATCGGCTGGTGGAGTTCTTGCTACGAGACCAGGTGTTCCTGAAGATTTGGCCGATGAATGTAGTTTCTCGGGTTCGAAGGCAGAAGAAGATCAGTCCCAGATACATGGGGCCCTACAGTATCCTAGAGTGGATCGGCCTCTTGGCCTATAAGATGGAGCTTCCGCCAGAGTTAGTAATACTTCATTACGTCTTCCACGTCTCTTCCATTCAAAGAGCTTTGTTATGGCCTGAACAACTGATTTCTGCTACGGATGGTCATGTGGCGTCGGATCGTTTAGTCAGCATGGAGCTGGTCAGGATTGACGATACATCGGTATGGACCATGCGACGCAAGAGGGTTCCACTGGTCAAGGTCTTGTGGAAGAACCATGGATAAAAGGAAAACACGTGGGAGCCATATGACTTGATGTAACAACGGTACCCGAAGATTTTCACGTCAGGTAATCCATTTAACCTCTCAGGATGCTACATTTTATTCCTCATACTTGAAATCCCGTAGGCCTAACTTGAATTTCGAGGACGAAATTTTTATTTTTATGTATTGGGATTTGTAACATCCCTCAGGATTCAAGACCGCTAGGATGGTTTTGTCATGACAGGGTCATGACAAAACCCTGGGAAGCGCTAAAGGGTCTAGAGATAAACAATTTAACACCCCAAAGGTACGGGCTAGAGTCGAGCCGAGCTCGCCGAAATTGTCAAGCCGAGCTCGATGAAATCATCGCGCGAAGCTCGAGCAAATCGTCGTGTGCGTCGCCCGGATCTCGACGAAATCGTCATGCGTAGCTCGACTAAATCGTCGTGCAGAGCTCGAGGAAATCATCGCGCGGAGCTCGACGAAATCGTCGCGCGGAGCTTGACGAAATCATCGAGCGGAACTCGACGAAATCGTCGTGCGGAGCTCGAAGAAATCATCTTGCGGAGCTCTGATGCATTGTACGGCAAGTGTACCGGTCACACAAGTAATATAAAATGGGTGAATTTCCCCAAGTATCGATCTATCAAGGAACACAGTAAGGTGGAGTTAATTTTGAGGAGGACTTGAGATTGAAGACCTTAGGTCGGAGTTAACTAAGGAGGTTTTGATGGTTGCAGAAACAGAAAGTAAAACACTAACAACCACTATTATGCAACGCCGATATGCGATGCTTCGCTAGGCGTGATGGAAGACTACACGGGCCGCTATACACCGAATCGCTAGTTGGATGGACGAGTAAGCTTGAGGATGAGTTGGTTAGAATGGCGGAATGAGGGTCGAGAGTACCTCTTCGCTACGCACGCCTCTAGCAAATGCTAGAGCGGCAAATTCGGATGTCGGGGCGAAAGGAAATAAAGGCGCACCTCAAGCAAAGAACAAAAATATAAAATCACATATACATGATTATATACAAACGTTTTACCAAATAATTAAACTACACTATCAACAACCAACATGAAAAGAGTGTGCGAGATCGACCGAATCCGAATTCTTGCTCATGATTCACAGATGGAATCGTCGGGTTGTCAATCTGAGTCCAAGCTCGGTCCTCAACTGCGTCTGGTGTAGAGGAGGCTGTCACTCACTCCCAATGGACCCGTTTTTTTCGTGTCACAATCTGGTGGATGATGGCACAAACTTCTACTAGATTGATGGAGAAAGCTAGATCTACCTCTTCTTGAAGCTCAAGGATAAATGAGGAGGTCGAGAGGATGCTCCGACTTTGATTTGGCATTGAAAGCTTGCCCGAAGGCCTCTCCAAGGTGGAAAATGGCAGAACTTTGCACTAAAACGACGGGAAGAACAACATGCAAAAAGCCTCTTTTTGGAAGAAGAAATCTACGCTTTAAATAGAAGCAGGTCAGATGAAAGATATTGTACCTACTCACCTAGAGGGGGGGGGGTGAATAGGTGACTTAAATCTTTTTGACTTTTTAGGCAGAATACAGATTATATCACAGAGTTCTAGTTACTTTATCACAGCAAACAATCAGCAATTACAGAATTACTCAAGCACACAGTAGACACACAGATTTATAGTGGTTCCCCAAGGTTTGGGTACATCCACTTTCCCCCTTCGCCTATCTAGTAGTGTACTAGATTCGGCCAAACTCCTCCACTATCTCAGATCCTCAGATCTTACACTCAGAACCCCAAAACAGGTTCCTACAGCTCAGGCCCAAGGCCCTACAACTCAGCTTCTTCACAAAGCCTACACTCAGCTTCTTCACAAAGCCTACACTCAGCCACCAAGGCCTACACTCAGACACAATAGGCCTACACTCAGAGATACAAATCTCCTACACTCAGGCACACAGGCCCTACACTCAGCCTTTATAATTACAGGCTTACAAACTCAGATCCCTAAGGATCCTACAAGAAAATATGAATACAAAAATATAAACTCTACAACTCAGAGAAAAGTGAGAAGAGTTGAGAGTTTCTTGATGAGTTCTTGGATGAACTCTACTGAGATCAATCTGACTTGGCTTTCTTCAAAGCTTCTTGAATGTAGAACACATTAGGATTGATCTCCTCTGCAGTTGATCCTTGATCTCTGCTACTTAAGATTCAGAACAAAGTCTGAACCCTTCTTCTCAGCCTGGTTCCAACGGCTGTCTTCTTGGATGGAGCTCTCTCTCTCTCCAACTTCTTAGATCTTCACTTGATTCTTCAAAGAATAGCTAGATCTTCTTCTTTTTCAATTACTTGATCATCTATTAATCATCTGTTTCTGTAGACAGTATAAGCCTATTTATAGGCCTTCTTCATGGTAACCGGCTGCTCCGGTTCATAACTGATTTCTGACAACTCTGATAGGTGCAGTAGACCGGCTGGAATGGCAGCTGTCGAGTCATACAATCAGTTCTTGAAAATTCTGTAACTGTCTGAAAGTGTCGAGACTGTCTGTCTTCAAGTGTCGACACTTATAGACCAAGTGTCGACACAAGTTGACTAAGTGTCGACACTAGCCTACAAGGTGTCGACACAAATCCTTGTGTTGTAGAATTCACTTCTCGACACAGTTTCTTCTTCATATGTCGACACTGATATTAAATGTCGACACAACTCCTTGTTCTTCAGCACTTAGTTGAATTCTTGTAAGTGTCGACACAACTCCTTTGTGTCGACACATCTTCATGTGTTGAACTTGTCAATGTCGACACATATTCTTGGTGTCGACACATGCCTTCTGTGTTGATACTTGCTGAGTGTCGACACTGCTCCTTGTGTCGACACATTCTTCATCTGTTGAGACTCTGGCTGAGTGTCGACACATCTCCTTTGTGTCGACACTTGTACTTAGAATATTCTTGAACTTTGCTAAGTGTCGACACAGCTCCTTGTGTCGACACTTTCTTCAAGTGTTGAGTCTTCTGCTGAGTGTCGACACATTCTTTCTTGTGTCGACACTTTCTTCAAGTGTTGAGTCTTCTGCTGAGTGTCGACACATTCTTTCTTGTGTCGACACTTATACTTAGACTCTGCTGACTTTTGCTGAGTGTCGATACAGCCTCCAAGTGTCGACACTTTCTGATGTAGACACAGTTTCACTGGGTGTCGACACAACTGCTAAGTGTCGACACAGCTTTATTGGACTTTTCTTCATTGAGTGTCGACACAGCTCCTTGTGTCGACACTTTTTGTCTGGTGTCGACTCTGCATCCCTGGTGTCGACAAGGGTACTCCAAGTGTCGACACTGCTTGCCTGGGTGTCGACACAAGTCTTCTTAAGTGTCGACACTTTGCTCCTGGGTGTAACACATGGACTTAGAATCTTTTCAGCTTTTCCGTGCAAATACTTAACCTGCACAACTAAACTCAAAACACATCAAATACATTTTGATGTATATCATTGAGTGGGGTGAGGCTTCTTCAAATCAAGTACATTAGAACCAACGTACCCAACATCAGAATAATAGGCATGCATGGTTTGGCTCACGAACATACGCTAACTGTGCGTTATTAACTTCCATCCCAAGCTTGCGGGTGAAGATGCGTTGACCCGTGTGTTTTACTCGCACACGGGCTCTTCCGCCTGTGCGTGATGGAAATCACACGGGTAAACACAGAGCATAGGAAATCAAGAAAATACAGTGGAACCGTGCGTTTTACTCGCGCACGGCGCTTCCGCCCGTGCGTGAACAAATCACACGGTTAACCACAGAGTGCTATAAACAAGAAGCTACAAGAAAATCGTACGTTTCCTTCGCGCATGGTTCCGAATAAACAGTGCGTTAGCCGTGCGTTAAGATCGTCGAGCTCAGTTCATTGAGCTCAGCTCGACGTTTCTCCTGCACAAATAAAACACACGATCACAAAGAACTGTGTGCTAAGAAAACTCACGACCGTGCGTTTTCCTCAAACCTGCATACCAGCCTTGGGGAAAACGCACCACCTGCAAACAAACAAATAAAAGCAAAGAGAGCCCTCCAACAATGCAGAAATTCAACAAAAGCAACTGGAAAGAGCACCTGGGGAGCACCATGTGCTTACCCCCAACAACAGAATGTGCAATTACACACCCATGGGCCAAACAAGTGTACCTAGCGTGAAAAGTTGTATAAATGAAATATCAACTATAACATATGAAAAGTGAACTGCAAGTGAAAGAAAAATAGCCCGATGAGTACAAAAATCACTATATAAATAGGACTCATCACACCCCCAGACTTACCTGTTTGCGCACCCCGAGCAAACAAAGTCTATCCAGATAGGGAAAATAAAATATCGAACAAAAAAATTGAGATATGCAGTACCATGCGAAGTCGCATGTTCGCACTCGTAAAAATATAATAGAGGAAATTCCTAAGTATACAAAATAGTTTATACTTTTCACATTGCGTATCAACATTTTATTATTAGTCAAAAATGGAATCACGGTGAATCTTTCGGTCACGCGTAGGGAGAAAGTAGACTAATCGCTAGGCGAGCATTGCCAAATTTCGGGGCTCGGGATAACCTCCAAAGGAATCCACCAATGTCGGTGACCATATGCTTGCCCGTTCACACTCTCTCCACGACACTGGTTTGGTTCACACACAAATCAGTAGGAATTTAGGTGAAGAGATGGGGCTTGGGTTACGGTGTGGTAAACAAAGATAAATAAGAAGGCTACGCACCTAACCCAAATGAGCTTGCCGAAAAAGGAATCTATCTGCTAACCAAAATACATGCGGGTATACCACACCCCCAGACTTAATTTTTCAATATTGGTGTGTGGACAGCCTACTCCATATACATTCTCATTTCAAATGAAATATTCAATTACACATTTTCTTTTCACTTTTTTATACATGTTTTTTTCAAATCAACTTTTTCGAATTACTTCTCTTTTAACAATTTCAGGCAATAAAACTTTGGAGCACATACACACATTCACAAAGAATATGACCACATCAACACCCCAACAAGGAAATATAAAACACTAAATCTCGACTTAGATGTGCGACTAGGATCACCTATGAGGCTTTGGTGAAATACTGGTGGAGCTTAATCAAAAGATGGGTAGGAACAACGGGGCTAGCGAGGATGTGACGTTAGGAACGGTACAAAGCTCAACCGGTCCAAAACGATGGCCTACATCACACTCATGCATGAATAACCAATACCTATGCTTCAAGAATAGCTTGGGGCAAGTTCTTAGCCAACCATAAATACTATCCATCCACCCGCCTCGAGCAATACCAACATAACGGCCGTCTACACACATCCCTATGCTACCGTCGGATTCACAACAGATTCACCAATTTTTGAGTAGAATAAAAAGCATTTACATAATTTAAAAATATAAAACTATAAGCACACCGAAAAATTAAGTCTACTCCAATTTCTACACGAGATGAGATCACTCGACTAGAAGCACAGCAGGGTCAACATTTTACTTCGTCTCACAATCCTATGCTAGCACAATAATTTTCTCAAATCATACAAAATAAAAGAGTTTAACTCGCATCATGCTAACAGCTAAACACACATACATGTGGGTGTAGTGGTGTGCGATGCAATGAACTTAATCAAAATATAAACAATAAAAGCTTCAAGTAGGCACATGAAATGTGTGCGTGCAAAAGGTAACAAATACTGGCTCTCCCCTAGACTTAAACTAAGCTACACAACATATGATATGGAAATTGAATTCAAATAGAGACAAGAGAAGTGGTTACCTAATGCCCAGCCAGTGAGCATACCAGAAGATGCTTGAGAAACACAGAAGAAGGTCCGTCATACGAAGAATCACAACCCCGCCAACACGAATATGCCATGAATACCTGCAGGGGTGAGCTCCGCAAAAATAAAAGAAAAATATACAAAATATAAAGAAATACTAAACTAAGATAGACATGAAAAATAAAAATGCAGAAAATATAAGATAACTACTGGGGTTATTATCATCCCAGCACGACTTATTCGGCTAACGAAAAGGTTCTAGCTAATGGGCCTATGAAATAAAAAATGCACATGTAACTGTTTCATTATCCGTTTCGGTAACAGGTACCAATACGGAGATAAAACTGTTACCCCTCTACCTAAATAATAATACCTGCCCAACATAGGTAGAGGAAATAGTAAATAAGAAGAGGAGGAGCGCTGGACCTCGCTCATCTTATCCCAAAATGAATCTTTGCCTAGCAAGGCGTCGTCAGCCACATATGTGTAGGAAGCGAAGGTAACAGCATGGGCACCAGGCTCATCGTCATACCAACATATCCGTAGGGACTCAACCTACACATGATCAGATAGAGAAGGGTGGTCAAGTAATAAAAGAGAAGAAGAACTAAAATAATCAGAAATAGGGGGAGTGGTCCCGGTCTCACTCCCACCGAGATCCAAGAATATATCACCGTTCGTATCATACGAGTCGTATCACAGGAAATCCGAGAACTCGAGGTCCACTGTGGTAAGTGGAACGACCTCGTCCAATAAGGAGGTGCTAACCTCCGCATCGGAATGGGAACATTCCTCATCCCACCGAGGTGCGTAAAAGCATTCCAGCGATCCACATTCTCCATCAGAGATAATAGAGTCCTCATCCCACTTCGGCCCAACATCAGGCACCGAATCATCCAAAAATACGGCTTCATCACCCGACTCACAAGAAAAAGGAGTAGCAAACTCAGGCAAAAATTGCGGAGGGGTGGAACTGCTCTTAAAATCAGGCATAGAATGAGCATGCCCCATCACAAAATCAGTCGCAGATGCCACCCCGTCGAGAGGAACAATCTCTAGTCCCATAGAGGAGCGCCCATGAATTCTTGATCCTCTTTTTGTTGGCTACCAAAAGAGTGATCGTCATCACTCAAGGGAAGATCGTAAAAAGGGAGTTAGGGACCCATGAAGGATCTGTATGTAGTGAGAGATTCTTCTGTAATCTCAACGAGTAAAGAATGAGCAAGGTGTGCTATGTCAGTGTATGGGCCAGGCATCACCCTGACAGGCTTGTCCACAACAGTCGTCTGTGAATGGGATGCTGCTGCGTACACTCCCTCAGAGGGAGAAAGTTCACACAAGCGAGGGCAATCCTTCACCATGTGGCCTACACCTTGACATATCAGACATCGAATACAATGCTCAGCATTCATTACAGCCTTGGCATCGATGTATCAGTATAAAGTGTCATAGAGATGGCACTCAGCTACGAAATACATAGCGAACAAAAATATATACCAAAAAGGATGCTACACAACTAGAATGAAAATAGCACGGATCTGCTATCCAAACTAAAAATCAAAAAAGGGCAAAAGGAAATAAGCAAAATAAAAATTCTAACAACAAAAACAAAGAAGAACAATGCGATGTACAAATGGAAAAAGGCTTCTATCTCCTATCTCCCTCTCCAAAAACTCACACGACTGTGTTCCCCTGCAACGGTGCCAAAAACTAGATGCTGGTTGGATGACAAGTGTACCGGTCGCACAAGTAATATAAAATAGGTGAATTTCCCCAAGTATCGATCTCTCAAGGAACACAGTAAGGTGGAGTTAATTTTGAGGAGGACTTGAGATTGAAGTCCATAGGTCGGAGTTAACTAAGGGGGTTTTGATGGTTGCGGAAACATAAAGTAAAACAGTAACAACTACTCCTATGCAACGCCACTATGCGATGCTTCTCCAGGAGGGATGGAAGACTATACGGGCCGATATGCACCGAATTACTAGGCGGATGGACGAGTAGGCTTGTGGATGAGGTGGTTAGAGCGACAGAATGAGGGTCAAGAGCAGCTCTTCACTACACACGCCTCTAGCAATTGCTAGAGCGACAAATCTGGATGTCATGGCAGAAGGAAATAAAGGCGCAGCTTAAGCAAAGAACGAAAATATAAAATCACATAGACATGATTATATACAAACATTTTACCAAATAAGCACACTTCATCAAATACAAGAGATTAAACTACACTATCAACAACCAAACAAGAAAAGAGTGTGCGAGATTAACCGAATTCGAAGTCTTGTTGAGGATTCACGGATGGAATCACCGGGTTGTCAATCCGCATCCAAGCTCGGTTCTCAGCTGCGTCCGGGGTATAGGAGGTTGTCACTCACTGCCAATGGACCCGTCTTCTTCGTGTCATGATCCGGTGGAGGATGACACAAACTTCTCCTACCTTGATGGAGAAAGCCAGATCTAACTCTTCTTGAAGATCAAGGATGAAGGAGGAGGCCGAGAGGAAGCTCCGACTTTGATTTGGCATTGAAACCTTACCCGGAGGCCTCTCCAAGGTGGAAAACGGCAGAACTTTACACGAAAATGGGGGGAAGAACAGCAGGCATAAATTCTCTTTTTGGAAGAAGAAATCTGCCCTTTAAATAGAAGTAGCTCAGAAAAATTGGCATGCACGGTTTGGCGCACGACCGTGTGCTAACCGTGTGTTATTAACTTCCAGCCCAAGCTTGCGGGTGAAGATTTGTTGACCCATGCGTTTTACTCGTGCACGGACGCTTCCGCCCGTGCATGAAGGAAATCGCATCGGTAAACACAGAGCACAGGAAATCAAGAAAATATAGTGGAACTGTCTGTTTTACTCGCGCACGGGCGCTTCTGCCCGTGCATGAACAAACCGCATGGTTAACCACAGAATGCTACAAACAAGAAGCTACAGGAAAACCGTGCATTTCCTTCATGCACGGTTCCGAAGAAACCGTGCGTTAAGCGTGCGTTAAGATCGTCGAGCTCATTTCGTCGAGCTCAGCATGATGTTTCTCCTACACAAACAAAACACACGATAAAAAAGAACCGTGTGCTAAGAAAACGCACGACCATGCGTTTTCCTCAAACCTACATACCAGCCTTGGGGAAAACGCACCACCTGCAAACACACAAATAAAGCAAAGAAAGCCCTCCAGCAATGCATAAATGCAACAAAAGAACTTGGAAAGAGCCCCTCGGGAGCACCATGTGCTTACCCACAACAACAGAATGCGCAATTGCACACCCATGGGCCAAAAAGTGCACTTAGCGTGAAAAGCTATATAAATGGAATGTCAACGATAACATACTAAAAATGAAGTGCAAGCGAAAGAAAACTGGCCAAGATGAGTCCGAAAATGACTATATAAATAGGACTCATCATACCCCCAGACTTACCTATTTGCGCTCGCCGAGCAAACGAAATCTATGCAGATAGGGAAAATAAAATAGCGAACACAGAAATTGAGATAAGGAGTACCATGCGAAGTCGCATGCTCGCACTCGTAAAAATATAATAGAGGAAATTAGTAAGTATACAAAATAGTTTATACTTTTCACAAAGCGTATCAACATTTTATTATTACTCCAAAATGGAATCACGATGAATCTTCCAGTCATGCGTTGGGAGAAAGTAGACTAATCGTTGGACCAGCATTGCCAAAGATCGAGGCTCTGGATAACCTCCAAAGGAATCCACCGATGTCAGTGACTATATGCTTGCCCGTTCACACACTCTCCACGACACTGGTTTGCTTCACACACAAATCAGTAGGACTTTAGGTGAAGAGATGGGGTTTGGGTTACGCTGTGGTAAACAAAGATAAATAAGAAGGCTATGCACCTAACCAAAATGAACTAGCAGAAAAAGGAATCTATCCGCTAACCAAAATACATGCGGGTACACCACACCCCTAGACTTAATTTTTTCAATATGGGTGTGTGTACCGCTTACTCCATATACATTTTCATCTCAAATGAAATTTTCAATTACACATTTTCTTTTCACTCTTCTTCTTTTTTTATACATGTTTTTTTCAAATCATCGTTTTCAAATAACTTCTCTTTTAACAATTTCAGCAAATAAAACTTTGGAGCACATCCACACATTCACAAAGAATATCACCACATCAACACCCCGACATGGAAATATAAAACACTAAAACTCGACTTGGGTGTGCGACTTGGATCAGCTATGAGGCTTTGGTGAAATACTGGTGGACCTGATTCAAAAGAAGGGTAGGCACAACGAGGCTAGCGAGGATATGACGTTAGGAACAGTACAAAGCTCAACCGGTCCAAAACGATGGCCTACATCACACTCATGCATGAATAACCAATACCTATGCTTCAAAAATATCTTGGTACATATTCTTAGACAACGAGAAAGACTATCCATCCTCCCGACTCGATTAATACGAACCTAACGGCCCTCTACATACATCCCTATGCTACCATCAAGTTCGCACCAGATTCACCAATTTTTTAGTAGAATAAAAAGCGTTTACAAAATTAGAAAAATATAAAACTATATGCACACAGAAAAATTAAATCTACTCCAATTTCTTCACGTGATGAGAGCACAAGACTAGAAGCACAGCAGGGTCAACATTTTACTCCATCTCACAATCCTATGCTAGCACAATAATTTTCCCAAATCAAACAAAAGAAAGGAGTTTAACTCACAGCATGCTAACAGCTAAGCACGCGCTCATGTGTGTGCATTGGTGTGCGATGCAATGAACTTAATCAAAATATAAACAATAAAAGCTTCTACTAGGCACATGAAATATTTGCGTGCAAAAGGTAACAAATACAGGCTCACCACCAGACTTAAACAAAGCTACACATCATATGATTTGGAAATTGAATTCAAATAGAGACAAGGGAAGAGGTTACCCAATGCCCGACCAGTGAACATACCAAAGGACGCTTCAAAAACACAGAAGCAGGTCCGCCATACGAAGAATCACAACCCCACCAATACGAATATGCCATGAATACCTGCAGGGGTGAGATCCAAAAAAACAAAAGAAAAATATACAAAATACAAAGAAATACTAAACTAAGATAGACATTAAAACTAAAAATGCAGAAAATTTAAGATAAATACTGGGGTTATTGTCATCCCAGCACGACTTATTCGGCTAAGGAAAAATTCTAGGTAATGGACCTATGAAATAAAAAAAACGCATAGGTAACTATTCCATTATCCATTTCGGTAACGGGTACTGATACGTAGATAAAACAGTTACCCCTCTACCTAAATAATAATACCTGTCCAACATAGGTAGAAGAAATAGGAAATAAGAAGAGGAGGAGCGATCGTCCTCGCTCATCTTATCACAAAATGAATCTTTGCCTAGCAAGGAATCGTCAAACACAGATGTGTAGGAAGCGATGGCAACGGCATGGGCACAAGGCTCATCATCATCCCAACGTATCCCTGGGGACTCAACCTGCACAGGCTCAGATAGAGAAGGGGGTCAAGTAATAAAAGAGAAAAAGAATTAAAATAATCAGAAATAGGGGAAGTGGTCCCGGTCTCACTCCCAGTGAGATCCAAGCATATATCATCGTCGGTATCATACAAGTTGTATCGCGGGAAATTCGAGAACTCGAGGTCCCCGGTGGTAAGGAGAATGGCCTCTTCCAATAAGGAGGTACTAACCTCCGCATCGGAAATGAACATTCCTCATCCCACCGATGTGCATAAAAGCATTCCGAAGATCTACATTCTCCATCGGAGATAGTAGAGTCCGCATCCCACTTTGGCGCAACCTCAGGCACTGAATCATCCAAAAATACGGCTTCATCAGCCAACTCACAAGAAAAAAGAGTAGCAAACTCAAGCAAAAATTGTGGAGGGGCGTAACTGCTCTCGAAATCAGGCATATAATGAGCACGCCACATCGCAAAATCAGTCGCAGACGCCAGCCCGTCGACACGAACAATCTCTGAATCCCGTATAGTAGCGCCCATGAATTCCTGATCCTCTTTTTGCTGGCTACCACAAGAGTGATCATCATCACTCAAGGTAAGCTCGTAAAAAGGGAGCGAGGGACCCATGAAGGATCAGTATGCAGCGAGAGATTCTTCCGTAATCTCAATGGGTAAAGAATGAGCAAGGTGCGCTGTGTCAGTGTATGGGCCAGGCATCACCCTGGCAGGCCTGTCCATAATAGTCGTCTGCGAACGGGAGGGTACTGCGCACACGCCCTCAGAGGGAGAAATCTCGCACAAGTGAGGGCAATCCTTCACCATATGGCCTACACCTTGACATAGCAAACATCGAATACAATGCTCGGCATTCATAATAGCCATGGCATCGATGTATCAGCGTAAAGTGTCATAGAGATGGCAATCAACTACGGAATACATCACGAACAAAAATATATACCAAAAAGGATGATACACAAGTAGAATGAAAATAGCACAGATCTGCTATCCAAACCAAAAAATCAGAAAAGGGCAAAAGAAAATAAGCAAAATAAAAAATCTTACAACAAAAGCAAAGAAGAACAATGTAATGTTCAAATGGAAAAGGGCTTCTATCTCCTATCTCCCTCTCCAAAAAGTCACACGACTGTGTTCCCCGACAACGACGTCAAAATCTTGATGCTTGTTGGACGGCAAGTGTACCGGTCGCACAAGTAATATAAAATGGGTTAATTTCCCCAAGTATCGATCTCTCAAGGAACACAGTAAGGTGGAGTTAAATTTGAGGAGGACTTGAGATTGAAGTCCTTAGGTCGGAGTTAACTAAGGGGGTTTTGATGGTTGCAAAAACAGAAAGTAAAACACTAACAGCTACTCCTATGCAACGATGCTATTCGATGCTTTGCCAGGCAGGATGGAAGACTACACGGGCCGCTATGCACCGAATCGCTAGGTGGATGGATGAGTAGGCTTGCGGATGAGGTGGTTAGAACGACGGTATGAGGGTCAAGAGCACCTCTTCGCTACGCACGCCTCTAGCAATTACTAGAGCGGCAAATTTGGATGTCGTGGCGGAAGGAAATAAAGGCGCACCTCAAGCAAAGAACGAAAATATAAAATCACATAGACATGATTATATATAAACGTTTTACCAAATAAGCACACTTCATCAAATAAAAGAGATTAAATTACACTATCAACAACCAAACAAGAAAAAAGTGTGCGAGATCTACCGAATCCGAAGTCTTACTGAGGATTCACGGATGGAATCGCCGGGTTGTCAATCTGCATCCAATCTCGGTTCTCAACTGCGTTCGGGGTAGAGGAGGCTGTCACTCACTCCCAATGGACCTGTCTTTTTCGTGTCATGATCTGGTGGAGAATGGCACAAACTTCTCCTAGGTTGATGGAGAAAGCTAGATCTAACTCTTCTTGAAGCTCAAGGATGATGGAGGAGGCTGAGAGGAAGCCCCGACTTTGATTTGGCATTGAAAGCTTGCCCGGAGGCCTCTCCAAAGTGGAAAATGGCAGAACTTTGCCCTAAAATGGCGGGAATAACAACAGGCAAAAAGTATCTTTTTGGAAGAAGAAATCTGCGCTTTAAATAGAAGTAGGTCAGAAAAATAGGCATGCACGGTTTGGCGCACGACCATGTGCTTACCGTGCGTTATTAACTTCCAGCCCAAGCTTGCGGGTGAAGATGCATTGACCCGTGCGTTTTACTCGCACACGGGCGCTTCTGCCTGTGCGCGAAGGAAATCACATGGGTAAATACAGAGCGCAGAAAATCAAGAAAATACAGTGGAACCCTATATTTTACTCACGCATGGGCGCTTCTGCCTGTGCATGAACAAACCGCACGATTACCCACAGAATGCTACAAACAAGAAGCTACAGGAAAACCATGTGTTTCCTTCTGAAAGTGTTCAGTTGTCTCTCTAAATCACCTAGAGGGGGGTGAATAGGTGAGTTGCGCGTCTTTTTGCGGAATAAAAATTTAGAGATCTATGCACACAATTATCAACCAAGCAATCACAGACGACAAAATATTTATAGTGGTTCCCCAACCTTGGGTACATCCACTTTCCCTCACCGATATAGCAAAGCACTAGACTCGGCTACTCCACTATCTCGGATTGAAAACCAATCCTACGTCTCGGAAAAAAGTTCCTACAATCTCGATCCACAATATGGATCTACACTCGAAAGATTAAACTTCCTACAAGTCGGAGACAAAAAAAGCTCCTACACTCGGAGAGCAAACTGCTACAAGAATGAAATGGAGTAAATATGAAATACAAACAGATTTATTTCACAGATCTAAAAATCTCGGCCAAGGTCTTCCTCTTGATCTTTAAGGCTTTCTTAGAAACATTGAAGAAGATGGCTCGGCAAGAACTGGATCTAGAATTCTTTGACTTCACACGATCAGATGGATGATGAGGAATGAAAAACAATCTCTATCTGGAAGTCTTGTTGATCTTAATCTCTGAATCAAAAACCCTAGCGACTTGCACGAAGAAGATCGGCGGCGGCATTTTCGTTTTTGGAGAGAGAGAATGAGATTCTGAAATACTTAGAATAATCTTGACAGCACTTAGGGTTAGTTGGTTTCTACAAGACCTTATATAAGATCTTCCCTAATGGTCATAATTAATATTAATGACGTCCACATGGACCAATCATGTCACTACATTTGAAATTTCCGTCAAATCTGGACTTAGCAAATTTTCAGAAAAATCATACTGAATTACTCGAGTGAAAGTTTACCTACTCGAGTACTTGATAAGATTACTCGAGTGAATAGATGAGAACTACTCGAGTAGATGACTTAGAGAAAATTCAAAAACAATGAGCAACTACTCGAGTACACAAAGACTTACTCGAGTGCTAATATAGTTACTCGAGATGTGGAGTTGAACTACTCGAGTACAAGAAATACTACTCGAGAGAATAGAAATTAACTATTCGAGAGGTAGAAGGAATACTCGAGTCAAAGACTTTGAATAATATCTGGGAGAAGAAACTGGGATACTCGAGTAGTGAAACTGGACTACTCGAGAGGAGATAAACTACTCGAGTACATGGGTATTACTACTCGAGTAATGGACCTGGAAAAATTTTGAGGGATGAAAAACTTATCACTCGAGTATTTAATCTGGACTACTCGAATACATAAACTTGACTACTCGAGTGAAGTAAAATTACATGAAATCCTGTCTTCTGTAACTCGAGACAAAAGACTGATCTACTCGAGTACTTATATGACTACTCGAGTAAATGACTTAGAAAAGTTTCTGGAGAGGAAATTCTGTTAACTCGAGAATAACAAATGATCTACTCGAGTAATTAACTTGGCTACTCGCGAGCTATAATTTGACTACTCGAGATCTAGTTCCCTTACTCGAGTACAGATAGACTCACTCAAGTATTGATGAAGTGTTTCACTCGAGCATATAAGCAACTACTCGAGTAAAATACTTATCAAAAATTCCTTCAAAAGAATTTTCTCTTCTTTAAAGAATTCAGCAACAAGTCTTTCTCCAAACAATCCTAGTGCTTGAAAATGAAGTGTATCCCAATATAGAGGCTACACATGAGTCAACACCATGGATCGCACAATGAGGGATTACATTGTATGGTCCTGTATTTGGTGACCCATTGTAGACTGACATTAGTCTACACTTGGCAATAAAGTCCTGCAAACACATAACTCAAGCAAAACATCAAATACAACTTAATTCATCTTAGTTCAAGGGTGACTTCACCAAATCTGGGTTATTGTGGATACAATACCCAACAATCTCCCCCTATTTGTAGAGGTCAGAATACTTTACACAAAGGTGAATTATATAGACATAAAAAAACTAGTTATGCAATTAAAGAAAGTAGTGTAAGCAAGCATAAGATTGTAAACAAAGGGTATAAGATCAAAATTAAGAACTATATAAACATGATTGTCCAAAACATCATTTCTACACAGATCATTTCCACACTCTCATAATGCTTTATGCTTTAACTTGATGGTGTTGCTTGTCCTTCTTCTCTTGCTGTCTTCTTTGGTAGCTGAAGGATTTAGGATAGTATTTTGGAAGCTTTGGAGGAGCAGCAGGGTTGTTCCTAGCAAATTCTCTGTCATAAAGTCTCCTTTTTGTCATTGATTTTTCATACAATTTCCATTCATGGGAGCTGTAATGAATATTCCTATTTTCATTGAAGTTCATGACAAGTTTGAGTGCATCCAATATGAGAGACTTTGAAGTTGGAGGCCAGATCTCTGCAAACTCTGGAGCTTTTCCCTTTTCTGAATAAGGAACTGGGATTGACCTGCTAGCTGAATCACCATCACCATACTTTCCCTTTTTCTTGGAAGTGTTGATCTCAGGAGGAGATTGGAAGAATATGTCTACTGGGTCTGCCTCCTAAACTTGAGCATATGAATCTGGAGGAGGGCGTTCATAGCCTTCAGGCCTAGGAGAGAAAGAAGGTTGTTGAGCTTGATCTGGAGTAGCAGTAGCTAAGGGATTTAGATGGTGAGGAATGGTGTTTGGATCAGCTGGGAATTCTGGAAGAATTTGATTGTGCATCCAAACTGCTGTGTTATTGATGTGGAATTTTACACTCTTAATTTGTCCTACCACATCATCATGAATCTCTTTCATCTTAGCTTTCCATTGAGTTTGCTTGAGTGCATTTGATTTCTCAAGATATATTCTCTGAGTAAACTCTCACACTTTCTGACTTCTACAGTCAGTGTATTGATGGCATCATCTTTGAAAGTCCCAACTTCTTCACAAATCTTCATCTTGGTTGCTTTAGCCCTCTTATCTAATTCAATCTGATTATTTGCAAGAGTCATACCTTGCTCCATAACCTGACCAACACTAGTGATATTGTGATCTATAGCTTTTCCACCAATCTGGAAGAGATGTCTGAGCTGATCTGTGTTGTGCTGGATCTCCGCAAATCCTCTGCTCATCTCTTTCTCTAGAGTAGTTACATTCTCAGTTACAGCCTTGAGAGAATCATCAAAATACTTCCTTTGTTCTTGAAGTAGATGTACAAACTGACTCATCAAATCATTGGCAGCAGGAGGAGCAGCAGCAAATATAGAAGGAACTGGAGGAGGAGGAGCAAACCATGGAACAATCTCTTCAATTGTGACTGAGCTCTGAGCTTTGGTGGTATGGATCAGGGCATCCCCTTAATCAGTGACAAAGTGGATAGAGAAGTCCAGGTGTCTCGATGGTGCTTCAGATGGTTCAGGAGACTCATCTGGCTCATAAAAAAGCAAAATGGTGTCAACCTGCTCATTATCAGCAACAAGAGACTGAATGGGAGATGATGGAGTATGTGGTGGAGATGGTACAGGAGTTGATTGTTTGGATGCTTCAGCAGTTGGTTCTTTTTGAAGAGGGGGAAGAGGTTCATCAGCAGTCAAAACTTCAATCATTTCATTGATTACTGCTTTAGTTGATAGAAGTGTTTCTTGAAGTTGGGCTTCTAATGGAATTTCTGATGTAACTTCTTCAGGTGTGGATGGTGGAGGAGAGGTAACAACTGGAGGAGTAGGAATCCTTTCTAGAACAGAATGAGCGGGCTCCGCCTCAATAGTTGCACCAGAGGAGCTGTCAACCTGAAGTGGAGAGGGAGATGGGATCCTGTCCTCTGTAGCTAGAAGGTCTTGAGCTTTAGCAGACTGAGCTGGATTCTATAATTTCAAATCCCATCTTTGAATGGAAGAAATGGAGATTTCTTCATGTGATGGAGAACAGTGCCTTTGGAGAAGTTGAACACCTCAGGATTAATCTCATGGAGAAGAAGAGAGATAATCCTGGCATAACTGGGAGCCTTAATGTTGTCCTTGATTTTATCCAGAATCATCATCCCAAACTGGAACTTTTTCCTGCAGACAATTGCTTCCATGACGTCAAAGAATTGGAGAGAGATATCCCTTATGGAACTTGTCTTGCAAAGAAGAATTTTGCCAATGATATCCACTAACAGCTTCCCTTTTATATTTAATTCTGATCTTTTGATGTATTGTACATCTGGAGAAATTCAACAAAACATACAAGTCCTGTCAGATTCTTCAGTACCTAGGTCATCCTCTTCATCAATAAAAGGTAGTCGAAGAAGTTGAGAAACAAAGGTCTTGTTGAGTTTGATTTTGATTCCTTTAACCTTGGAATTGAGAATTGTCCCATGCCTCTTGGCTTTGAAGTTCTTGAAAAATTCCTCAACTTCGGGAAACAAGATCTTACATGGCTGCAGTAGAGCAAATGTGAGGCCGACGGTGTCGAGGAGTATCAGAAGATTATGGAAATCATCTGAAATTTCGGCGATTCTGACGACAAATAGTTCTGAACCGATTCCAATCTTGGAGGAAGGGGCCATGATCCATAAATTGGAGAAAGATCTGCGGCGGGGAGGAAGATGGCGCGGGCTCTGCAACTTTCGGCGGAAGATGAACCGTCTGTCGGCTTACTCGAGAGAGGGAATTTTGATTCGTGTAGAAAATAAGTTCTGGACATTTCGATTTATATAACCCTAATTTATCCCTAATTAAGAAATAAATAAAGCTTACATACCTAGGAGAGGGGGGCATAAGCCTTGGGTTGTGAATAAAGAAATTTGAACCAAAGTAGAAAGTTTGTCTGTTTGATACTCGAGACACTTGGCAGTACTCGAGTGAAGATATAGAAGTACTCGAGTGAGAGGTATAGAGGTACTCGAGTGGTGATCTGGAAGTACTCGAGTAAAGATATTGAGGTACTCGAGTAGTGATGCTTTGGTACTCGAGTAGTGATACATGAGTACTTGAGTGGTGCTTTAGTACTCGAGTAGGTCTTTCTACTACTCGAGTAGGTTACTTGACTAGTTGATGAAGTACTCAAGTAGGTCAAGCAGGTACTCGAGTAGGTCACTTCTTACTCGAGTCAAAGAGATAGAAATTTAAAAAATTCCAACTTTTGACTGATTCTTTATCTCTGAGCCTTCTTGTGAGTCCACCTTCTCTAATTTTCTTTGTTTAACATTCCAAGTTCTGTTTTGAAGAACGAGAACTTGGTCTCGTCCAGCGGCTTCGTGAAAATATCTGCAATCTCCGTGTCTGTAGATACATACTGTAGATCTATATCACCATGCTCCACATGCTCCTGGATGAAGTGATACCTCAGCTCTATGTGCTTTGTCCGGCTATGCGAGACTGGGTTGTTGGCTATTGCAATTGCGTTGGAAGAGTCGCAAAACAATGGAATATTCTGAAACTTCGTGTTGTAATCTTCAAATTGATTCTTTATCCATAGCAGCTATACACAGCAACTGCTTGCAGAGATTTACTCTGACTCAGCTGTTGAGATTGCAACACAGCTCTGCTTGTTGCCACTCCAGGATATAAGCCTTCTTCCAAGGAATTGGCAAGTCCCGGAAGTGCTTTTCCTGTCGTCTCTGCTACCTGCAAAATCTGCATCTGAAAAACCAATTAGGTCGCTATCATTACTTCTTGGGAACCATAAGCCAAGATTTGGTGTACCTTTAAGGTATCTCAAAATCCGCTTTATAGCAGCATAGTGAGATTCCTTATAGTTCACTTGAAATCTAGCACATACACATGTTGAGAACATTAAATCTGGTCTACTAGTAGTAAGGTAGATCAAGAATCCAATTATGCTTCTGTACTTAGTTTTATCAAAAGGTTTCCCTTTCTCATCTTTGTTCAGAGACACAGTTGAACCCATTGGAGTCCTCATAGAGGTTGCGTTCTCCTTTCCGAATTTGTTAATTAGCTCTTTGGTGAACTTAGTCTGCGAGATGAAAATTCCATCGTTAGATTGTTTAACCTGAACCCCTAAGAAATACTTTAGCTCGTACATACTACTCTTTTCAAACTTCCCATGCATAGGTTTTGAAAACTTCTTGCAGAGGTTGTCGTTAGTAGAGCCAAAAATAATGTCCTTGATATAGATTTGCACTAGCAAAATCTTGCCTTTTATTTCCCTAAGAAATAATGTCTTATTTATCTTTCCCCTTGTGAAATTGTTCTCAAGAAGAAAGGTAGATATCGTCTCATACCAAGCTCGAGGAGCTTGTTTCAGACCATATAAAGCTTTATACAATAAGTAAACATAGTCAGGAAAGTTAGAATCAACGAAACCTGGAGGTTGTTCCACATATACCTCTTCCTTTATGTCACCATTAAGGAAGGCAGACTTCACGTCCATTTGATAAATGGTGAAGCCATTAAGTGCACCATATGCTAGGAATAAACTGATGGCCTCCAGCCTTACCACTGGAGCGTACGTTTGGTCTAAGTCGATTCCTTCTTCTTGACGATATCCTTTGTCGATGAGTCTAGCTTTATTTCCATCCTCGTCCATCTTGTTCCTGTAGACCCATTTTGTCCTGATGACGTTCTTATCTTTGGGTCTTGGAACAAGTTTCCAATCTTGGCAACACTTGAACTGATTTAGTTCTCCTTCGATCGTCATTATCCCAGATGCGTCTAAGTTTGCTTCCTCAAACTTCTTTTGTTCAACCTGTGAGAGAAAACTTAAATATAAATTCTCGTTAGTTGTACCTCGATGAGTTCTGACACCATCCCGAGATCTCCTATGATCTGGTCCAAGGGGTGATACTTCAGATGTTTGAGCTCTAGGGTCCTTGCATCTGGATTGTCTTCAATCACCAGAGTGACTTAATCAACTTGGAAGATTTCTTCATCTTGATCATCAACCTCTCCAATAGAGGTTGGAGTGGTGATCTTGATGAACTTTTCACCTTTATCTTCAGACGGTTCATCCAAGCTAAGTTCTTTCAATTTTGTACCTCCATCTTCAATGAACACACTAGAAGAGTTGTCTTGCACCAAGCTCGTCTCAGTAAATACAATGCGTATTGATTCTTCTGTAACCAGAGTTTTTCTATTGAATATCATGTATGCCTTACTATGCCTACTATATCCTACAAAAATACCATCAAATCTCTTTTTGCTGAACTTGGTAGTATGATACTTGCCATTGTTAAGCATGAAGCACTTACAACCAAAAATTCTAAAATATGAGACAGTCAGTTTCCTGCCCTTTAGAAGTTCGTAAGGTGTCTTATCGTGGTTTTTGTTAATGAGTGCTCGATTTTGCACGTGACATGTAGTGTTGACGGCTTCAGCCCAGAAGTATTCCGGAAGTGAGGCATCACACAACATGGTCCTGCTAGAATCCATGAGTATTCTATTCCTTCTCTCAGCTACTCTGTTCTGTTGAGGAGTTCGGGGAGAGGAAAACTCATGAAAGATCCTAGGCTTTCACAGAATTTTGTCATGGCTCCAGACTTGAACTCTGTTCCATTGTCACTCTTATTTTGACTACGGAACAGTTGTATTTATTCTAGACTTGCCTGACAAAATTATTAAAGATGTCGAAGGTATCTGACTTGTGTTTCAAAAAGAACACCCACGCAGGACGTGAGTAATCATCAACAATTACCAACGTATAATCCTTTCCTCCCAAACTTCTAACTTTCAGTGGACCGAACAGGTCCATATGAAGCAGATGTAAACATCTGTTAGAATCTCTGCCAATAATGCTTTTAAAGGTAGCCCTTCTTTGCTTGCCTTTTACACATACATGACATGGTCTATCTTTGACGTACTTGACATTTGGAGCATCGCGTACTAAATTCAGTGAAAATAATTTATTAATAGTTTTGAAATTAATATGTGCTAATCTCTTGTGCCATTGATCACCAAGAGAAGCACTATCTTTTGCTAAAAATCACACTGGTGTAGAAGAGTCTATACAAATGAAATTTAAACAAAATATGTTTCTGCTTCGAGTGCAGGATAGAATCGTTTCCATATTGTCAACGGATTTTATCAAGCACTTATCAACATGAAATTCAACTATGTTTCCTTTATCGCAGAGTTGGCTTATGCTTATGAGATTGTGTTCCAATCCTTCAACATAAGCTACATCTGAGAAGGATACACTATTGTTAGTGATCATACCATAACCTTTAGTGATTACTCGGTCTGAACCACCAAAGATGACCTTTGGCCCGTTCAAGACTGGAGAATAATTCTGAAGTAGGCTTCTTGTCCCGGTCATATGCCGAGAACATCCACTATCCAAATACCAGATAGGCATTTTGGTGGCCTTTGGACATACCTGCAATTATAAATCAGTTTGCCTTAGGAACCCAAACACGTTTGGGTCCTTGGTCTCGTGTTAGAACACTCCCCCTATGAGTATTAGCACTATGATCGGTCTTTCTCATATTGCTAACATGAGGAGTTACAAAATTCCTGGGATTAAACCAGCAGTCAAAGGCAAAACGACTAATCTTGCCACAGCACCAACAGTCGAACATGTTGTATCTTTGACTTAGATTCTCCTGCTAGATCTTTTGAGATTATGGTCTAGCATGGGTAGCATTTTTGGAGGAAGATGCTTCATGGTGATGTCAATCACATGATTTCTTCTCCTTCAATGGATTTTCCACAACGGGCTTTACTTTTGGTGCTTTCTTGATGTTATCACCATGATTGAAAGGGCCATAGCTCTGAAGAGTGACTTCTTCATAAGGTGCCTTAAATATACTCTCTCCAAAGTTTCTGGGGCGAGTCCATCCTTAGTAGCGGGACTTGGGCTATATATAGGTAGGCCAAGTCTAGTGACCATAGGATGAGTCAAGATCAAACTTGTTTGTAGGAAAGATGACCTTCTTGAAAGAAGTCTGATCTTGAGGGGCTTTTCCCTTTTCGTTGGCCAAAGCCTTCTTGGCGGCCTTATTCTTTCTTTGATCCTTATTCCTCCTAGAAGATTTACTAGGAGCTTCTACATGGCCTAGTCCATCACCCTTGGCCTTAGCTGAGAATTCAGCAACGAATGGAAGAACAGTCTTAGGCTTCGAAAAACTTTCAACAATTTCTTTTCAGCAGCGAGTTGTTCTTCCAAACTTTGATGATTTTCTCTTTTAATTCAAGGTGCTCAAGTGCCTTGTTGTATTCTTCAATGACAGCATTGAAGTTTTCTCTAAGCGAGTCGGTCTTAGTGACTTCCTCTCTTAGAGTGCTCTCTTCAGCTTTCAGAGACTTTATCTTTTTAGATTGAGTTTTCACGACTCGTCAACATTTGTCGTAAGCTATGATTAACTCCTTGTACTGGACCATGAGTTCAGACACATCGTCAGAAGAGCTGTCCTCACGATCATGCTCAGAAGCTTCAGATTCTGAAAGAGGATTGTGAGAGTTTACCTTTCTAGTGAAGTGGGGCTCTTGTTCGTCATCAGTTTGAGCCATAAGCCCAAAGTAGGCTTCTTGTTCTTCACTCGACTCAGATGAGTCAGAGTCACTAAGAGTTTTTCCCTTCTTGGCTATCAGGTTCCTCTCTGTCCTTTTCTTATTGTATGAGGACTTCTTTTCTTCTCTCTTTCCACCATCCTTCTTCTTGTGGGGGCTGTCAGCAATGACATGACCTGGATTATTGCAACAGTAACAAACTGTAATGTCCCGATTCGCGCTAGACCCCTCGTGCGCGCTTTTGAGTCAGAAGAGGTGATTTCGGCTCATGGAAGTGCTGGCAGCTTGGCTTACACTTGTGTAGGGGAGGTGAAGTCAGCTCAGAGAAGGACATGGGTAGAGACACGGGCGAGTCCCTACCAGTGTATATCCACCCAGTACTCGAGTCGACGAATCGAGTTATTCAAGAGAAGGACACGGGTAATGACACGGGCATGTCACTACCCGTGTGTATGAGGACACGGAAGGGACACGACATGTCCCGACCCATGTGCGTTAAGTAGAGGTCGATGAAGAGTGTGCCGAGAAGGACATGGGTAGAGATAAGGGCAGGTCCCTACCCGTGTGTCTCCAGCCAGCACTCAAGTCGATTACTCGAGTAGTTCCAGAGAAGGACAGGGGTATGGGTACGGGCGTGTCCCTACCCCTGTGTGCGAGAACACGGGTAGCGACACGGGCGTGTCCCTACCCGTGTGCGTCAAGTGTAACTCGATGAAGCAAGACCTGATAAGGACACGGGCAGCAAAACAGCCGTGTCACTTGGACACGGGTAGAGACACCGGGGTGTCCCTACCCGTGTTTGTGTATTGAAACAGCAGTGGAACCGTCGACGATGCTTCTCCCGAGCAAGACACAGGTAAGGACACGGGCGTGTCCCTACCCATGTAATTTTCACATATAAGGGGGAAGAGAAACCCTAGCCATTTTACATTCCTCTTCGAACCATTTCTGAGGGAGAAAACTGCTGGAGAAGTGGAAGGAGGTGCTGGAGCCAATCCACACCCCGCGAAGGACCACCGCCACCGAGGAGAAGAAGATGTTGCCGAGGAGAATGACAAGATCATTGGCTAGAAATGGTGGAAATGCCGGAAACGAGGTGATCTTTCTCCCCTCTCCCTTGGTGCTAGATCTTTAGTTATTTCTTATGTGAGACATCAACTCAAGAGAGTCTTGATTTGGGAGAAGGAGTTCTCTAGGAATGGCCATGCTAGGATTTGTGTCCTAGGGATTAGTTGTCTTCAACCTCTCCCTTCTTCTATGGGATGATGGGAGATGGTTTCGTGAAGAGAAGTGGCCTTTTGAGGGTGAATAACGGAGGAGGAAGTCTTGATGTATTTTGGGGAAGATTGACTTGAGGAGGAAGATGAACCGATGTCGTTCATTCCGCCTTAAGATGCGAGCAGAATTTGTGTTCTGCATGCAGTGATCGTCTTGGCCATTTTCAATTGTGATATGTCCAGAACTGGGTTTTCGACTAAACATGAAAGTCGAAGTCGTTGAAAGTACCTTTCCAACGAGTGGTTGCACGACTTCAGATAAAGTCTGTAGCGACGGAAAAGTCTGAACTAAATTGACGGCCGACAAACCAAGCGTGCAGAAATTGTGTTCTGTACTCAACGGATTTAAAGCCGATCTCAAGTGTGTTACTCTCGAATCTGGGTTGTGGTCTGAACATCAAAGTTGTAACCCATGGAAAGGCCTTTCCAATGAGGGGTTACACACCTTCACCAGATTTTGTAGCTTCTGGAATCTCCGGTTGAAGTCGCTGTCCAGAAGGTGTCCTGCACCTGTCATTCTGGGTTTGGTGTAGTGTCGGGTTTGGAATCGGTAGAGACGATGTAGGAAATTTACATTGAGGTTAGGTGAACTCTTTTATGTTTAAACATCATAGTCCAATGAATGATGAAATTCGATGAATGTATCCCATGTAATTGAATGGCAAAGTGAAGCATGCTTAAACGAAATGATTTGGTATAATTTGGTGAATCAATAGAAATGCGTATCACGTTAACAATGTGTTGAAATCATTTGGTAGTGAAGTGTAGGATGCTAACTTATGGCCATGTGAATAATTGTTTAACGGAATTTGTTTAGTAGTCCAATGCTTAGAGTGGTGTCTCCCTACGAGTAGCATTGTGGAAGGATGTAAGGGCAGGTGTTTTACCGCACTGGCTCGAATGGTGTTGAGAAGGGACAATAATGGACGGTTGGGCTTGGTCCTCGTGCTTTCTCCGAGCCTCCTTCCATGCCACGGTGATGTGGAATTGCATGAGGTGTGAGTCGACACGCGGTGTCGTAATCCTGGGTTAAGGATAGTATGGCAGGTCTACGGGCTCGCCAGTAATCATAAAGTTGGGAGTTGACAGTTAGACTTTGGGCGGTTGGGCTTGGTCCTTGATGCTCATTTCTCGGGGCTCCTTCCGTGCCAAGTGGAAGGTTTTGCTTGGTCCTTGTGCTTTTTCCAAGGCTCCTTCTGGGTCATACAAGGCCAGTTCGGGGCTTGGTTCTCGGTGCACATCTACCCGATACTCCCGTTGGGCCGTAGTACGCATGGGGCTCCGCTGTTGTGTTCTTAGCATTGGGGCGTATAGAGGACTAAGCAAAGTAGTATGGATACCCGCTTAGTAATACAGAAGCCCGCTCTACTATCACTGCCTGGCCACGACGGTTGACGCCTGAGAGGTTAGCTACCTGCTCGAAAAGTGGGAACTACAAGTCTGTGTTGATATAGCAATTGCATGTGCGAGATCATGGGTGAGTCATTGCATTACATACATACCATTACAAACATTACATAATAAGATCCTCATCGTATAAGTTTGTATGGGCACTCTTATACGATGAGTTACTTTACTATTAAACTGATCCTTAACTTATAAGTCTGTATGGGCATTCTTATAAGTTAAGTTACTTTCTTGTTGGAGATTTATATACTTGATGGATTGATATAGCTTGTGTAGAATTGCTAGAGTAGACTGCTGTTAATGATGTTAAACATTCTTCTATTGTTGCTCACGACTTATGTACTTATTAACCTGCTTGTACCTGCTTATCACTATTTATATATTGTACCCTGTTCCTTTCTCCGCCCCGTGCCGAGGAGTCGCCGGGGGGAGCTGATGTGAAAGCCACTTTGTATTTTTGACTAACGGTTGCTACATCTTTCTTTTTTAGGAGGAAACCCTGTAGGTAGAGCAACCGCAGACTATGCAGCAGGACAGCCAGGCCAGGACAACAGGGCCTGAAGGGACAGTGCCATCGCTATCGTCAGTTACCGATGTGAGTTTTGAGAGATTTTGATGTAGCCTTTGGGCATGTTTTAGCTGTACTCTGATACTTTAGAAGCTTGTTGTAGCTTATTCTCTTGATGTACTTTTGGACTTATCATGCTTACGTGGGGATTGGCTTCTATATTTTACTTTGGTTGGGTTGGCATTGATTGATGTTGGTTGTAGCCGGCAGAATATGTGTCTTGTTGTACAGGTTAGCCCGTGTGCCAATGCTACTGCAAGGCGGCTGTTCTATGCATAAGACCCCCTTCGTGCCGTGTTTTGTCTTCCGGGAGGGGGGGGGGGGGTCTTACAAATGGTATCAACTTGCTCTGATCCTGAACTAAAGAAGTCATTCAAAAATGGTACCACCACGGTTCGATTAGTCAGTTTGGGGACAAACTGACTTAGCGGGAGCATTGGTGTGCCCATATGTAATTCACACTAAGTATGTCCAATGTTGACCTTAAGATTAGCCAACCTGACCATAGGTTTGTACTTTACCTGTAGATTCCAGTGCACGCTGAGCCAGTGGGGGCACTCCTGCCCCTTCCGCACCTACTCAGTTCCAACAGTCAGAATTGGGACAGACGCTCACGACCATCCTGGATGCCTTTAGGTCGCAGCAGACCGCAGTCCAGCAACAGGCTCCGGGCTCAAACTGGTTGAGCACTTTTCAGGCTCTCTCCGCTCCCGCCTACCTCGAGACAATGTCGGTCGTGCACATAGAAGAATGGCTCGATACGATGCAGGAGATATTGGCAGGAATCCGTTGCTAAACTAACATGGCTGTAATATTGGCAGTGTCCATCCTGGAACTGCACTCCAAGAGGTGGTGGAAGTCCCTTATGAGCTCCACCTTTCAAGGGCAAGTTTATACGGAGATCAGCTGGAGCGAGTTCTCGGGAGTCTTCTTAGAGCACTTCATTCCCTCGACCGCTCGAGATGAACTCAAAGAGATATTTCTACTGCTGAAGCAAGGATCGAAGTCGGTTACAGAGTATCAGCGAGAGTTCCAACATCTCGCGAGATCTGCGGACTTATATGAATTAGATGACAGAGGATACGATAAGTGCTTCTATAAAGGGCTGCGGGACACCCTGAGGCAGGCCATTTTATTTATTGTGGCCTCCAGCTTGGCGGAAATAATTGACATGGCAAAGAGGCTAGAAGCGGACCACCTGGGAAGTGTAAGATGCCTGCTGAGGGTGTGATGGAAGCTGGCCCTAGCAACAGAAGGAGACACGACTATAGAGGAGGAATAGGAAATCGGAGAGGTGGCAGATGTTTCCACCAGAATTATAGAGTGGAGCACACGGTTCCACAGCCACCAGCATTGCCTCCACCTCCACAGCCTTAACAGTTTCAGCAACCCGAGGGGCGTTATGGGAGGGTGTGCTTCGAATGCAATCAACCGGGCCACATCTGTTGTTACTGCCCGCGGTTGTTTTGGAATGCTCCTCTTGCTCTCCCTCAGGAAGCTCCTCGATGGCGCGGGCACATGCGTGGTCGAGGGCGAGGACCATGAGGAGGAAACCCCGGACCGGCTCAGGATCAAGTGTTGCTCTGGACATGACACATGAGCGGAACCCCCAGGAGGTTATTGCAGGTATGTTACAGTTAGTTTTCACATTATCATTGTTAAACATTAAGTTGCTTAAGACGTACTAGATATCTAGCATTGAGTATTGTTATTGGTACTTAGGCACCATGGTGGTCGGCGGGACACCGGCCTATACATTGTTCGATACTGGAGCCTCACACTCTTTTGTCTCTGAGGACTTCATTAAAGACGTAGAAGAAGTGCAATACTTCACTGGTATTGCTCGACGAGTACGCCTCCCAGACGGATATGAGATGACCGCAACCACTAAGTGCGAGTTAGAGATATTCATTGGGGGAAAGGCCTTTGATACCCCTGCCACAGTATTGAGGATGCCAGAATTTGATCTCATTCTGGGCATGGCGTAGTTGGACTGGCACTTCGCAAGAATTGACTACACGGAGAAATGAATTTACTTGAGACATGGAGTGTAACGCCCCGAAAATTGTGTGTGAGTTGGTCGCGAAAAAGGGATTTTTTGGTGCCTGTATAGGGGTACACGACCTAGGACACGGGCGTGTCCAAGGCCGTGTCTGGCTGGCATTTTTGGTCGTTTTCATCCCGAGAAGGACACGGCCAGGAACACGGCCGGATGACACGGGCGTGTCATCTGATACGGGCGTGTGCCAACCCGTGTCCGTACCCGTGTCCAGTTGGGTCGTGTCCATTGCCGTGGCGGTTATGCGTGACACGCCTTCGGACACGGGCGTGTCGAGAGACCCGACACGGGCGTGTCAGGTGAGACACGGGCATGTCTCTGCCCGTATGCCTTTTCTGTGGTCGACGATCGTGCCTGGATCGAGGCACACGACATGGGACACGGCCGTGTGCCAAGCCATGTTCGGCCCAGGTCTGGAGATTTTTGAGCGGATCTGAGCCGTTCGTTTTCTTTAATTAAGATCCAACGGCCCAGATGAGTTCCTGCTCTGTTAAGGCCAGGAATAAGGGAGTTAATCACTCATTTCTCTCCAAGGTTTTCTCTTTCCAAGGTGTTAGGGAGAAGAGGAAGAAGAAGGAGGTTTCCGGCCGCTGGCGGAGCACCGGAGCACCGTTTCGAAATCTAAGACCGGATCCGTAGAGGGAAGGTCGTTGCGAAGAGTTCTGTCCGCGTAGTTTTTCCATGGCGCCAAAATGGACTACAAGGGTAACGATTCTCAACTTGAGCGTTTGAAGCTCTTTCTTTCTACATAGGGAATCCCGCTCCTGCGATTGTGCGGTGAGTGCGTAGTGTTCCTTGGGGTTGATGTGAATAGACCCCCTTGTGTTGCATATAGAGTCCGGAATCGTAAGTACGGGCATAGACATTGTGTGTGAAGCCTACCCGGACGTGTATCGTCTGGATCGGTGATGTTGCATTTGTTATGTTTTTTCGGAGAAGACTCCGTGCTTTGGGTTTTTCTGGTTTCTACGCGGTAGATTGCAGCAGGGATCCTTGGAGGTTAGCTTCAAGGCGCACCCAGAAAACTGAGCGGAAACATGTTCTGCTAACTTGGCGGTCTGGGAACCGGCCTTGATCATAACTGGGTTATGAAATTGTTTGGAAAAATTTTGGGATCCGAGAGAAGCTTGGACCGCTCGTAGGACTTAAATTGACTAGGCGGCGTGAGCAACAGGAAAGTGTAATCGGACCTAGGCTATGTGGTTCGGTGCGAGAGACCCGAAGACGGGGACTGGCCGTTGGCATAGTCGGGAGCCTTAGACAGTGGTCAGAAAGGCTAAATGCTCACTTGGTTGCCATCTTTGGGATGGTGGTGAAGCCACGGAATTGACCGGATTCCCGTTAATGTGCCCTGAGTGCATGGGGTGTTTGGCCGTGCGAGCCTACACCTGTGGCGTAGTATAGTTGCGCTTTTATTATTTTATTGGGCTAATGATAAGCAGGGAAAGAGCACCGCCGTACCGAGTGAGGGGCGGGGTCGTTATAATTTGGTCGGCTTTTAGCTGACCGTTGCATTGTTTGCCACCGTGCGGTGGTATGTGCTTGCAGGTGCTGCGGAGCCGAGTGCCAAATAGCGGGCTGCAGCCCATGTTGCTGCGCTGGCCCTAGAAGGCCGTAGAATAGTTGTTTTACTTTTATCATGTGTGGCCGGCCTGCGAGCCGATGTATGCAAGACATGTTTTATTAAGTGAACATTTGTAAGGCCATAAGGTCATGTACCCATTTCAGTGTATTTGGGGTTTTATTCCTGTAGTTGTAGTTGTGGACATTCATATTTATTGGATTTAAGTATGGGTTCTCTCAACTTTAAAAACTTCCGCTAGAATGCTCTGTGTAGGACGTGTAGTCTTAATTGGATTGTTTGAATACTCATTTAGTAACCCATCCGAATGTCTGTGGTATATGGCGTCGGGTTCCAGCTGGACCTTCTGTTATATGCCATGTGACGGATGGGGGTGTTACAATTTGGTATCAGACTTCTGGTTATGGTCAGGCTTAAATGAATTCGTGGGCGAATTCTTTTAAGGGGTGGTGAGCATATGTGTGTGTCATCGTTATAACATCAAAAAGAACCCATGAATGTCCACTTAGGAATGAAAAAATACACTTGTTTTTGTGGAATTTGAGTGTTCCAATGATTGATTTTAGCAATTTGTGTGTCGTCTAATCGTGTGTCTTTGCTACTATAGGCAGCTAGGAGCGGTGCTGGTCAGTCAGAACGTCTGCAATCTACGGAAAGTAATGCACCAAGGGACGTGCCTACTACACCTACTTCTGCGGAAACTATCAGGATGGTGGCTGAAGCCGTGTTTGCAATGATAAATTCCCAACCTACAGGGCAAATGCATCGCGCACCTCCTGCGAATGAGCAAGAATCGGTTAGGGCGGCAGAGCCAAGAGTGGTGGAACGCGCAGCAGTTGATCTGGTAGAGCCGAGGAGAGCTACGGAGAGGCAGCTAAAGCATGTGATGGGCTTTAATCCTCCGAGGTTCAATGGGGTTGGAACGCCAACTCAAGCTGATGACTGGCTCTCTTCGATAAAGAGGGTGTTGACAGCCACTATAACTGAGGAGTGGCAGAAGACCACCATAACGACTTTTTTGTTGGAAGGTGAAGCGAGGTTGTGGTGGGACGAGTTGGAGTTTCATCTTCTAGTGGGAAGGCAACTTGCGGATGTGCCGATGGAGGAATTTTCAAGATTGTTCCTAGCCAGATTTGTACCCTCTGCTCCGAAGTTGGAGATGGAGAATAAATTTCTTGGGTTGACGCAGGGATCCAGAAGCGTAGACGAGTATCTGCATAAGTTCACACAGTTGCATCGTTATGCTGGTGCTACGTTCATGGAAGAAGAGAGGAAGACCAACCGATTCTATGAGGGTCTTCATGGCGATTTACAGTTGCTCGTTGCTGGGCCCAAGGCGCAGGGCTTCCTAGCCTTGGTCAATTCGGCCCGATCGTTGGAAAAGGTTGCTAAGAAAGTTCAAGAGAAGAAGGACCCATGAGAAAAGAAGTCTGAATTCAAGGTGCCAAATGCCAAGTCAAGTTTCCGCTGGTGGAACAAGAAACAGAGGACTTCGACCTCATCCCCCTCGGCTGATGCGTCGGGGGCAACTACAAGTCGAGTCCCAGGAGCTTGCTACAATTGCGGGAAGATGGGGCATTTTGTTCGTGAGTGTTGGAGCGGACTAGCAAAGTCCGAGAGGAAGCCTGGAGTGACTTATGAGGAGAAAGGGAAGGCGGTGGAATCAACCGCGTCCCATCATGTTCCAGCCCAGCCTAGAGTCTACAACCTTGGTATTCAAGAGGCCATAAAGCAAGCAGACGTGGTGACAGGTATGAGTTAAATTGCAGTGGTTTAACTTTTATAATTGTTACCTTCGTATCTGTTAGCTTACTATTGTTGATGCTAGGATTTGTGTTGATCTTTGAGTTTCCGGCGAGAGCCCTGTTTGATTCGGGAGCATCGCATTCCTTCTTGTCCGAAAAATTTATATCGCGCATCGGAGTTCCGTCCTCAATGGCAGAAAACAAGTTCGGTGTGTTGTTGCCCAATGAGTTCTCAATGCGTGCGGATAGGATCTGCGTAGTGAAGATTCAGATTAGAGACCAGGAGTTTGATTTGCGAGCGTCGCTTTTGCCGTTAGACGGAGTATGACGTAATCTTCGGTATGGATTGGCTCTCGGAGCAGGGTGCTTGCATTGATTGCAACTGTAAGGAAGTTAAGTTGGGTCAGAACACTGATCGTGAGACGACATTTGCGGGCATGAGGGGATCAGGGAAAGTTTTGATGTCGTCCCTTCAGGTGTTCAAGGCAGTTCGGTCTGGTGCAGAGCTGTTTGTCACATTAGTGCAGACTTCGATGCCTAAGACAAGTCTTGACATCATCCCAGTTGTGTGTGAGTATCCCGATGTGTTCCCAGATGATCTCCCAGGAGCCCCTCCTCAGCGGGAGATAGACTTTACTATAGAGCTGGTACCGGGTGCCAAACCGGTGTCATGCTCTCCATATCGGATAGCACCAAGAGAGATGGCGGAGTTGAAGGTGCAATTGCAAGAGTTGCTAGAGCAAGGTTATGTGCGTCCAAGTTCGTCGCCTTGGAGCGCTCCAGTTCTCTTTGTTAAGAAGAAAGATGGGAGCTTGCGGCTTTGTATCGATTATCGGGAATTGAACAAGCTTACGGAGAAGAACAAATATCCAATCCCGAGGATTGACGATCTGTTTGATCAGTTGGTTGGGTCAACGGTATATTCGAAGTAAGATCTGAAATCCGGATACTACCAGTTGAGGATAAGGAAGAGCGACATTCCAAAGAAAGCATTCAGTACGCGGTTTGGGCATTACGAGTTCACGGTCATGCCGTTTGGGTTGACGAATGCGCCATCCGTGTTTATGGATCTGATGATAGAACGTTCAGAGAATACCTGGATCGTTTCGTGATAGTATTTATCGATGATATCCTGGTGTATTCGCGGTGCAAGGAGGATCACTACAATCATGTACACATGGTGTTGGAGACGTTGAGGAGAAATCAGTTGTATGCTAAGTTCTCTAAGTGTGAATTCTGGTTATCCTCGATAGCATTCCATGGTCATGTTGTCAGTGGAGAAGGGTTAGCTGTGGATCCGGCGAAGATAGTGGCGATACGGGAGTGGCCTGCTTTGAGTACAGTGGCAGAGGTCCGGAGTTTTTTGGGGCTTGCTGGCTACTACAGGCACTTCGTAGAGAACTTCTCGCGGATAGCGCTACCACTCACGACGTTGACTAGGAAGGATCAAAAGTTTGTGTGTTCTCCGGAGTGCGAACATGCTTTTGAAAAGTTGAAGAGGCGGTTGACCACAGCGCCTATTTTATGTTTGCCAAATGGAACCGAAGGGTTTGAGATCTATAGTGATGCTTCGGGCAGTGGTTTGGGCTGTGTTCTGCTACAGCATGGGAGAGTGATAGCCTATGGTTCTCGACAACTGAAGGTTCATGAGATGAATTATCCGGTCCACGACTTAGAGTTAGCGGCCGTGATATTTGCTCTAAAACTTTGGAGGCACTACCTGTACGGTGTGAAGGTCGATATTTACACCGATCATAAGAGCTTGAAGTACCTGTTGGACCAAAAGGATCTGAACATGAGGTAGCGGAGGTGGATGGAGTTCTTAGGGGACTACACCTTCAAGATACATTATGTGCCTGGGAAGGGAAATGCAGTGGCGGATGCGTTGAGTCGTAAGATTCCCGCACAAGCCAACTGGTTATCGGTACATGATGAGAGATTGGTCCGTGAGTTGGAGGCTTTGGAGATATCCTGCATTGACAAGCAGTCTAGTGCCGAGGTGAAACTATTTTGGACAGAGGTGCAGTGTGACCTAGAGGATAGAGTTCGGCGGTCTTTGGTTCAGGATAACAGCATGAAACAGATCTTGGAAGAATCTTTGGATGGGTCAAATTCCTAGTTTGTTGTTGAGGATGGGTTGCTAAGGAAGGACGGTCGCCTATGCATTCCTAGTGCGGATAATCTTCGGGAGGAATTGATGTATGAGGCTCATCATACCAAGTACTCAATCCACCCGGGAAGCACGAAGATGTATAGAGACATGAAGAAATTATTCTGGTGGTCGTACTTGTGCATTAGTGAAGGCGGAATGCCAGAAGCCGGAGGTTTCTTGAAATCCCTTTCTATCCCAGAATGGAAATTCGATGACATATCTATGGATTTTGTGCACGGTTTGCCGAAGTCGCAGAAGGGAAACGACGCCATTTGGGTGGTCGTAGATAGGTTGACAAAGGTGTCACACTTTATCCCGGTCAAGAAGGAAGATCCGGTGGAAAAGTTAGCCAAACTCTATGTGGAGAATATTGTTCGATTGCATGGTGTGCCCCGCAGTATTGTTAGTGATCGAGATGGACACTTCACGTCGAATGACTGGAGGTTGGTGCATAGTCTGTTGGGTACTAAGCTAGAGTTCAGTACAGCCTTTCACCCACAGATGGATGGCCAAACCGAGAGGGTCAACCGAACGATGGAAGACATGCTTCGCATGTGCGTCCTAGATTTTGGAAAGCAGTGGGAAGATCACCTGTATATGGTGGAGTTTGCGTACAACAACAGCTTTCAGGCAAGTATTGGAATGGCTCCTTTCGAAGCCTTGTTCGGGAGGAAGTGTCGTACGCCGTTGTCTTGGTTGGAGGCAGGCGAATTGAAGTTGTATAAACGTCAAGCGGTGGAAGACGCCACTTCAATGATACAGACAATTCAGGAAAGATTGAAGATTGCTCAGGATAGGCAGTCAAAGTACTATAACGCCAAACATAGGAATGTGGAGTTCGATGTTGGTGACTGGGTGTACTTAAAAATCAAGTCGTTCAAGGGTGTATTGCGGGTTCGACGCCTGAAGAAGCTGAGTCCGAGATAGCTTGGACTATTCGAAATCCTGGAGCGTGTTGGCGAGGCGGCGTATAGATTGAAGCTGTCGGCGGAGTTGAGTGGGCTGCATGACGTGTTCCACGTATCGGTGTTGCGTAAGGCAGTGCAAGAGCCTTCGCAGATCATTGCGGACAATCAGGTACCTGTTGATTATGAATAAACAACAAGGGTCAAGCCAGTACGAATTGAAGATGTTGTAGTCAAACGACTCCGCAATAAGGAGGTCCGAATGGTTAAAGTCCGTTAGGATAATTGCGGACGTGAGGAGCTTTCTTGGGAGCGAGAGCAATCTATGTTGGAGGAATACCCCGAGTTATTCCACTCAGGTATCATTTAGATTTTTGTACCTTTGCTTAATTTCGGGATGAAATTCCTTAAGTGGGGGAGATTTGTAACGCCACGAAAATTGTGTGTGAGTCGGTCGCGAAAAAGGGATTTTTTGGTGCCTGTATAGGGGTACACGGCCTAGGACACGGGCGTGTCCAAGGCCGTGTCTGGCTGGCATTTTTGGTCGTTTTCATCCCGAGAAGGACACGGCCAGGAACACGGCCGGATGACACGGGCGTGTCATCCGACACGGGCATGTGCCAACCCGTGTCCGTACCCGTGTCCAGTTGGGTCGTGTCCGTTGCCGTGGCGGTTATACGTGACACGCCCCCGGACACGAGAGTGTCGAGAGACCCGACATGGGCGTGTCAGGTGAGACACGGGTGTGTCTCTGCCCGTGTGTCTTTTCTGTGGTCGACAATCGTGCCTGGATCGAGGCACACAGCCTGGGACACGGCATTGTGCCAAGCCGTGTTCGGCCCAGGTCTGGAGATTTTTGAGCGGATCTGAGCCGTTCATTTTCTTTAATTAAGATCCAACGGCCCAGATGAGTTCCTGCTCTGCTAAGGCCTGGAATAGGGGAGTTAATCCCTCATTTCTCTCCAAGATTTTCTCTTTCCAAGGTGTTAGGGAGAAGAGGAAGAAGAAGGAGGTTTTCGGCCACCGGCGGAGCACCGGAGCACCGTTTCGAAATCTGAGAGCAGATCCGTGGAGGGAAGGTCGTTGCGAAGAGTTCTGTCCACGTAGTTTTTCCATGGCATCGAAACGGACTACAAGGGTAACGATTCTCAACTTGAACGTTTGAAACTCTTTCTTTCTGCATAGGGAATCCCGCTCCCGCGAATGTGCGGTGAGTGCGTGGTGTTCCTTATGGTTGATGTGAATAGTCCCCCTTGTGTAGCATATAGAGTCCGGAATCGTAAGTACGGGCATATACATTGTGTGTGAAGCCTACCCGGACGTGTATCATCTGGATCGTTGATGTTGCATTTGTTATGTTTTGCCGGAGAAGACTCCGTGCTTTGGGTTTTTCGGGTTTCTACGCGGTAGATTGCAGCAGGGATCCTTGGAGGTTAGCTTCAAGGCGCACCCGGAAAACTGAGCGGAAACGTGTTCTGCTAACTTGCCGGTCTGGAAACCGACCTTGATCATAACTGGGTTATGAAATTGTTTGGAAAACTTTGGGGATCCGAGAGAAGCTTGGCCCTCGCGTAGGACTTAAATTGACTAGGGGTGTGAGCAATGGGCAAGTGGAATCGGACCTAGGCTATGTGGTTCGGTGAGAGAGACCCGAAGACGAGGACTGGCCGTTAGCATAGTCGGGAGCCTTAGACAGTGGTCAGAAAGCTAAATGCTCACTTGGTTGCCATCTTTGGGATGGTGGTGAAGCCACGGAATTGACCGGATTCACCGTTAATGTGCCCTGAGTGCACGGGGTGTTTGGCCGTGCGAGCCTACACCTGTGGCGTAGTATAGTTGCGCTTTATTATTTTATTGGGCTAATGATAAGTAGGGAAAGAGCACCGCCGTCCAGAGTGAGGGGCGGGGTCGTTATAATTTCGTTGGCTTTTAGCTGAACGTTGCTTTGTTTGCCACCGTGCGGTGGTATGTGCTTGCAGGTGCTGCGAAGCTGAGTTCCAAATAGCGGGCTGGATTCTAGTTGCTGTGCTGGCCCTAGAAGGCCGTAGAATAGTTGTTTTACTTTTATCATGTGTGGCCGGCCTGCGAGCCGATGTATGCAAGACATGTTTTATTAAGTGAACATTTGTAAGGCCATAAGGTCATGTACCTGTTTCAGTGTATTTGGGGTTTCATTCCTGTAGTTGTAGTTGTGGACATTCATATTTATTGGATTTAAGTTTGGGTTCTCTCAACTTTAAAAACCTCCGCTAGAATGCTCTGTGTAGGACGTGTAGTCTTAATTGGATAGTTTGAATACTCATTTAGTAACCCTTCCGACTGTCTGTGGTATATGGTGTCGGGTTCCAGCTGGACCTTCTGTTATATGTCATGTGACGAATGGGGGTGTTACATGGAGACACCGATGTCATCTTCCAAGGTATAAAATTTGCATCTCGTCTGTTATTATCTTCGATTCAGTCTGTAAAAGCCCATATGAAGGTGGAAGAAGTCTTCATGATTTGTTTCGAGTTGAAGTAGTTGACATTGGATATCAAGGATGTGCGGGTGGTACGAGATTTCCCTGAGGTATTTCCTGAGAAATTGCCTGGATTCCCCCCACATAGAGAGGTAGATTTTCAAATTAAGCTAGTACCGGGAGCCAAGCCCGTCTCCAGGACCCCTTACCAGATGGCCCCGAAGGACCTCGTAGAGTTTAGAGTTCAGTTGTAGGAACTAGTGGAATCAGGGTTTGTTCATCCCAGCTCTTCACCTTGGGGAGCCCCTGTTCTATTCGTTAAGAAGAAGGATCGTACCTTACGGCTATGCATAGACTATTGGGAGCTCAACCGGTTGACGGTACGGAACACCTATCCGCTACCCCGGATCGATGAGTTGTTCGACCAACTGGTTGGAGCGTATTCATTTTTCAAGTTGGATTTGCTCTCGTGGTATTATCAGTTGAGGATACAAGAGGAGGACATCAAGAAAACGACTTTTAGCTCAAGATAAGGACTGTACGAGTTCACCGTAATGCCTTTTGGGTTCACAAATGCCCCTTCAGCTTTCATGAGTCTGATGAACAAGGTGTTTGAGACTTATTTAGACATCTTTGTCATCGTCTTTCTCGATGACATTCTGTTCTATTCAAAGTCGGAGGAGGAGCATGTAGAACATCTGACCTTGGTACTGAAGAAGCTAAAAGAGCACGCCCTGTTTGCCAAGTTCAGCAAGTGCGAATTTTGCCTTAAGGAGGTTGCCTTCTTGGGCCATGTTATCAGTGGGGCTGGACTAGTCGTGGACCCGGCCAAAGTGCGTGTCGTGAAGGAGTTGTCGCCCTTGAAGTCAGTGACTGATGTGCGGAGCTTTCTTAGACTTGTCGGGTACTACCTCAAGTTCGTAAAAGGATTCTCGGAGATTGCCCTTCCTCTTACTTCTTTGATAAAGAAAGGTGTACTGTATGAGTGGACACCCCAGTTTGAAGCTGCATTTCAGGAGCTGAAGGACAGACTTACATCTACGCCCATCCTAGTACTTTCGTCTGGGAAGGAAGGATTTCAAGTATACACAGATGCATTTTATCAAGGGATGTGAGCGGTACTGATGCAGCACGGTCATGTGATTGCGTATGCCTCAAGGCAGCTAAAGAAGCATGAACTCAACTATCCAGTTCACGATTTAGAATTGGGAGCGGTGGTGTTCGCCCTCAAAGTTTGGAGACACTATCTATATGGAGTTTAATGCGAGATATTTTGGGGCCACAAAAATATAAAGTATGTTCACACTCAGAAGGAACTTAATTTGAGACAACGGTAGTGGTTGGAGTTTTTGTGTGACTATGAATTTACTTTGAACTACCACCCCGGAAAAGCAAATTCGGTAGCTGATGCTCTGAGCAGAAAAGTACCGGAAGCAAGTCCTGAGTCCCGATCGGTGAATATGAAAGTAGCTCGGATGCTCGAGGAGATGGAGATTACTTTGGTATATAAAGACCATTCGGAAGAGTATATGAGGTACTTGAATGCGATAAGCATAGTCTGTGACATTTGAGACCTAATTCGGGCAGCAAGGAAAGGATGCGGCTCTGGCCCTGGCATTAAAGTCAATTAAGGATGGGACTACTAACGAGTACTCCTTACAAGACGTCCTCGTTCATTTTCATGGCCGGATCTACATTCCCAAGGGCGGTAAGATTCGGGAAGATATCTTAAGAGAGTCGCATTACTCTCAGTATTCAGTGCATCCGGGTATAGCTAAGATGTACGCCGACCTGCGAAAGACCATGTGTTGGTCGGGAATGAAGTTGGATGTCAGATATTTTGTTACGCACTGCGAGGCTTGTCAAAGGGTGAAGGCAGAGTGCAAGATCCCCGGTGGTTTGTTACAGTCATTGCCCATCCCCGAGTGGAAATTTTAGGATATCTCCATGGACTTCATTCACGGGTTACCTTGCTCACGCTCAGGGAATGATTCAGTGTGGGTGATCGTTGATCGCCTGACAAAGGTAGCCAGGTTCATCCCTATGAAGAAAGAGGCTCACGTGGATGTCTTGGAACGCCTCTTTGTGGAGCAGTTTGTACGGTACCATGGTGTGCCAAAAACAATCGTTTCTGACTAGGATGGTCGTTTTACATCTAAGGAGTGGAAAGCTATACAAGCATACTTGGGTTCGCGCCTTACCTTTAGCACAACATTTCATCCTCAGACGGACTGGCAATCTGAGAGTACCATCAGAACATTGGAAGACCTATTGAGGTTGTGTGTGTTGGATAGAGGAGAGTCATGGGAAAGGCTCCTACCACTGGTAGAATTCTCCTACAACAACAGCCATCAAGCTAGCATCGGTATGGGGTCCCATGAAGCCCTTTATGGAAGAAGGTGTAGAACCGCCTTGTTGATGAGTCCAAATTTTACACTGATTTTTGGACTCATCTGGGCCAGTTTTATCGTCTTAGCACTGCACTTGAGAGCTATTACGACTTATATTTGTTTACATGCTTATTTCATTATTAAGTGTACTGTAGGCCCATTCTGTGTGTTTTATTTGTTTCTGTGTTTTTGTTATTCTTTAGCCGTGTCTTGAGAATGTGGTGTACAATTTTGGTGGCCTATCTGCCTCTTCTGTTGGTGCATGGGTCGTGTGCGTGCTCCGGAACTGCTTGGGAGACCCCGACGACATACGAACACTGCGCACGACCACTTGACTTACTGCGCACGACCACTGGTCGTGTGCCACCAATCGTGCACATTATATTCTAATTTTTCCTAATTCTGTCCGGGTAATCACACGACCACAGGCCGTAGTGCGCACGACCACGGGTCGTGTGCCACTACTCGTGCGCTTTTACTCCTTGCTTTCTGCAAATCTGTCCTAGTCAATCGCACGATCAGTGAATTCAGTGCGCATGACCACCGGTCGTGCGCCACTGATCATGCGCTTTTATGCTGATGTTTCTATCAAGGTTGCAGGTCTAATTGGAAATAGTGCACGATCATCGACCTACAGTGCGCACGACCACTGGTCGTGCGCCACTGATCGTCCGCTATGCTTTTGCTGCCTCCGTATTTAAGGGCCTGCTCCGCGATTTAGGTCAACGCCCGTCATTTACTGCGATCGGGGAGTGCGCGGGAAGTGCCATTTTACTTCTCCAGCTGCTCCATCACCTCCACCTTCATCGGGAGTCCATAGTCGGCTATTCCGAAGCTTTTCAAACTCTCCGGCGAAGCTCCCAGCCATTGACGACTTCAACTCCAAGCTTTACATCGAAGTTGGTGAAGAAGACAACCTAGAGAACGGACTCAAAGGCCTTCGAGGTGACAGCTCGTTGGTACCGGAAGCCTCCTCGTACTGAGCTTGGAAGCGGATTGACAACTCGCTATTCCGGCCACGACCTGCGGTGGATCTTCACCCTCTATTAGTTTACCACTCTTCCCCTTCCTCTGTTGTATGGGATGATATACATTGTAATGAACTACATATTTAATTCTATATCTAATGGGATGTTTGTAGTTTTCTTATGCTTGTGAGTAGTGTTTGTGAATGCGCCTCGCCCACTCCACATCCACTTCATACTTGTGTCTCACCCGATTGCACTCCTCACAAGAACACTTCCATCCATTAGCTTTCCGTCCACTCGCCCAAACGAAGTTCGGCATCACGGCCGATACACTCACTTCACCTTGCGAAGCGGTGACTTCGACCCGCATAGCTTTTATTAGTTTATTAGATCAAACAACCACAATCTCTCAAGTCGCCTTTTTACTCTTTTTCTTAGTATAACCCTCATAACTTTATTTTCTGAACTGTTGCCGCTCTATGCTAATTGCATTCCTCAAGAGACCGACACTCGGAGATTTATTCCCAAACTTTATTACTTGTGCGACCGGTGAGCTTGCCGATTTACACGCATCAAGTTTTTGGCGCCGTTGCCGGGGAATGCAACTGTAGAGCAACTTAGGATGACTGAAAATATTGTTATAAGAGTTAGTGTTTTTGACTGATGTTTCCTTGTCTAGTTTTTGCCGCAGTGAATGCAGGGTCGGGCCAGAAGATATCTTATCGCCTATGACCCAGAGATCGAACGTAATATTCTATCGCGAAGACGCGCCGCAGCCATCACTTTTGACCCAATGGGAGACCAGCTGAATATTGATGCAGGCAGCTGAGTTGGAGGGATACCTCATGGCGACAGAAATGACGACGAAAATGAAGTGAACCCTCCCCAGGTCCGCACCATGAGGGATTATACTACACCTACTGTCGGGAGCATATACCCCGGTTTCGGACCTGCTATCACTAACCAACAGTTCGAGATTAAACTAACTATTCTGAATATCATTCGGAACAATGCTCAGTTCTCTGGAATGGCCACTGAAGACGCCCATCTTCACCTTGCAGAATTCTCCGAAATTTGTGCCACGTTCCGCTACGCTGGAATCCCCGACAAAACAGTCAAGCTCCGCCTCTTCCCTTTTTTATTAAGGGACAAAGCCAAGACATGGCTTCACTCCCTCCCACCTGGAATAGCCACCACCTGGGAGGCTTTGACTACAAAATTCCTAGCTAAGTTCCATCCGGTAGATCGAATCGTGAGCATGAGGCGTGCAATAGCCAACTTTCGGCAAGCCGATCAAGAAAGTTTAGCCGAAGTTTGGGTGCGTTTCAACGAGCTGCTGAGGAAGTTCCCTAGTTATGGATTCCAAACATGGAACCTCGTCGAAAGTTTCTACTTCGCTATTGATCCCCACCACTGAGCCATGATCGATGTCGCCTCCGGAGGAATAATCATGAATCTTGCTCCAGATGATGCTCTGAGAATCTTACAAGACACCGCCACCCACAACGCTTACTGTACCGCTGGAAGAAACATCCCATGAAGCACAAGTGGAGTATTTTCCGTGGATATCCCCATGCCTGCTGCCGCCGCCCCAGTGATTGCAATTTCATGCCAAGGGTGTGGAAGCACCGACCACCACAGCTTCGAATGCTTAGTAGTTGAGGTACCAGACGAATCTTCTTTTCTGACTTAGTCAGTTAATTTTGTAGCCAATCAAAACAGGGGAGTGCCTTACGGGAACACATACAACCAGGAGGTGAGAAACCACCCCAACTTTTCTTGGAACCCAAACTCTTCTGGCCAAAGATGGCAACTGGGGCAGCATCAAAACGATGCGTATGCCTCCGGAGGCCAACCGCGGCCGCCTCAACCGAAAAATTCCCAAGGGCCCCCCGTCGTTAAAAAAAAATTCTTTGGAAGAGATGTTCGAGAAATTCGTTGAAATTTACCAAACCAATATGACAAATCAAGCCGCCTCGATGCGAAAACTGGAGGCACAATTGGGCCAATTGGCCCAAGTTGTTTCCGAGCGCACCCAAGGCACCTTACCTAGTAACACCGAAAAGAACCCCCATGAACAAGGTAAACGCCTTGGGGAGGAAAATTTGGGAAACCACAACGAACTCGTCATCAATTGTAAAATAAACAACGTCGAAACCCCAACATTATGCGACTCTGGGGCGTCCAACAACATCCTCACTTTGCAAGATGTTGCGAAGATGCACCTACAAGTCGACATTGAAAATCGGAAGTCGCTTATTTTAGCGAATGGTAATTTGGTTGACACTGAGGGAGGTGTTCGGGAAGTCGAAATCGAGGTTAACGGAAAAAGTATAACCACTGACTTCCAGGTTTTGGGACCAAGGGAAAATAACTCTATTCCTATATTAGGAGTCCCATTCCTGACAGCCAGTGGCACGTCCCTCGACTTTTCCAAAGGTCGTGTCACTTGGCCGACCGAGGATTCCACCCTCGATAACACATCCATACATTCCTCTCCCATCCAAAATAACAATTTTCTGAGTGACACAGATACCAAGATAGATTCAGGACTCCCAACATTGGAAGAAGCACATCTGAAAGAGAAGACAAAGAAAGGAATATTCCAGGAGGTAGATGAGAATCAAGAGCTATTGTTCAAAGAAGAGATCGAGTGCACCAAAGCATTGGCTGCCTTTCTACTTCCAGCCAACTCTGTTTTTGAGCATGGCGAACCGAGTTTTATTCGGGAGAAATCCCTATACACTTATTTTTATAACACTGCTGAAAACTTTGTTAAGTGATCTGTAGCTTGGGCAGATCCGGTCGCCGTCACGATGCCGGATAGGATGCCACAAACCATGAACACAGGAACACCCACAAACCTACCTCCATAGGAAGTCTCCCACGTTGGAGAAACTGAAAGTGGCAAAGCGTTTACGCGACGAGCGCTACGCTGCCTTCCGACGCAAGAAAGAGTGCAATCGAAGTAAATGGAAAACCCCTACCCCCAATGCAAAAAGACAATCTACTGTCCTCTCACACCCCACCGGGGAGCCTTACCACAAATCTGTTTATAGCTGATTGCACCACCATCATGCCACTTACCCTCCTCTTTCTATTTTCTCGCTGCTTTTAGAAAGCTGGTTTGCTCTGTTTTTATTTCCTCCTTTTTCTACTACAAAGAACTCTCTATTATAACTGCTAATACAGGTATTTGGTCCACCTTAAGGACGGTAAACAAAAGGGCTTTCGGGAGACAACCCAAGTTGGACTGTTTGGTCCTATGCTGTGTTTTGAGTTCTTTTTACATAGTTATATTTATATGTGTCCATATTTTGTTTGGCGTTGTTGGGTATTTCATCCACATGAACCCAGATTTGATGAAGTCACCCTGGAACTAAGATGAATTAAGTTGTATTTGATGCTTGGTTAGAGTTATATGCTTGCAGGAATTTCACTGGAAGTGTAGACCATTGTTAGTCCACAGTGGGTCTTCAAACACAGGAACTGTGCAATGCAATCCCTCATTGCATATTCCAAGGTGTTGACTGATGTGTGGTCTCTCTATTGGGATACACTTCATATTCAAGCTGTTGGACTATGGGAAAGAAATTTGAAGTTGGCTACTCTAGAAGAATCAGTTTTTCCAACATTAGAAATTTTCTAAGTGTTTTACTCGAGTAGAGCTTTCACCTACTCGAGTAGTCTGAGTATAATTTACTCGAGTAAAGGAACATTGTACTCGAGTAGACATAGTCATATACTCGAGTAGCTAAGTCACCTACTCGAGTAGACAAAGTCATATACTCGAGTAGCATGCTTATATACTCGAGTAGATTACTCTTTATACCCGAGTACTAAAGGGTTTCCTCATCTAAATTTCTCTAAGTCTTATACTCGAGTAAGTATACTCATATACTCGAGTAAATATACTCACTTACTCGAGTAGATAGAAACATACTCGAGTAGTTCATTATACCTACTCGAGTAGATCATGTGTCACTCGTGTACCTTGATATTTCCCTACTCCAGAAATTTTCTAAGTATTTTACTCGAGTAGAACTTTCACCTACTCGAGTAGATTACTTCCTCTCGAGTAGTTTAGTTCAACTACTCGAGTAGTTGCCAGCTGACCTCTTCAGAATTTTTCTAAGTATTCCACTCGAGTAGTACTTCTTGTACTCGAGTAGTTTATGTAATATACTCGAGTAACTTTTCCAGTACTCGAGTAGATCCTCTATGTACTCGAGTAGGTCTCTACACATATTCGAGTAGTTTGTCTGCTTACTCGAGTAGTTGATTTCTATATACTCGAGTAGTCTATCTATACAAACCCGAGTATGTTCTCCATCATATACTCGAGTAGTTATTCAACTACTCGAGTAGTTATTGACTTACTCGTGTAGTTGGCTGATCTTTCCGAAATTCTTCTAAGTCCTTTTTCTGACGAGATTTTTCAAATCACGCGACATGATTGGTCCACGTGTACATCATTATGACCGATTATGACCGTTAGTCTCTCCTATATAAGGTCTTATCAGAAAATGACAAACCCTAAGTTTTCTTCAAGCTTTCATTATCAATTCATTTTAAGAAAGTTCTTCAGCCGACTCCTCTCTGATTTTCGCAAAACGGAAGCCACCGCCGCCGTCTTCTTATCCGGCCAAATCTTCTACTTTCAGAGGATCATTCTGAAGAAAGTTACAGATCGAGATCAACTTCGCTGATCATATTCTCTCTCGATTTCTGTAAAAGCGAGTAAATCCAGGTCGAAGCCGAGAACTTCTTTATCAATTTCTGAAAGTGCTACAAAGTTGAAAAGAAGAAGATCCTGGCCGTTTCATCCAGATCTGAGTGATTTAATGTTTGTATTCTTGTAAACCTCATTTTATTCTTGTAGGAGAAATCTTCTCTGAGTGTCGGAGTTTTTCACTCCGAGTTTGTAGGAAGTGCTATCTTCCGAGTTGTAGATCCTTTTTGTTTGGATCGAGTTTGTAGGAACTTTGTTCCGAGGGTAGGATCGATTTTTGATCCGAGATAGTGGAGTAGCCGAGTCTAGTTGATTGCTAGATCGGTGAGGGAAAGTGGATGTACCCAAGGTTGGGGAACCACTATAAATCTTGTGTCGTCTGTGATATTGGTAGATAGTTCTGTGCCGTGCTCTAATTATTTTTTATTCCGCAAAAGACGCACAAACCACCTATTCACCCCCCTCTAGGTGATTTAGGTCGACAACAGTTTTCTTTCAATTGGTATCAGAGGGAGGTTAATCGTCAAAAGGTTAACACCTTGATCAGATCCAGATCTGTTGTGTGAAAGATTCTACCATAGAATGGACAAGGGCAAAGATTTCGCCAAGCTTCCACTGTGCAACAAAAATAACTTTCCCATGTGGAAAGAAAGGATAAAAGTTTTCATGGAAGCTGTGGATCCAAGCATCTTCATGATCGTTGAAGAAGGTCCTTACATTCCCATGACTATGTCCACTATCGACCCTACCAAGAGAGTTCCCAAAAAGCTAATGGATCTCGACAAAGACGAGATTGCACTTGTCTCTCTCGACAAGAAAGCTAAGAACATAATAGCAAGTGCAGTCGATGACTCGATGCTGCAGAATATGATTCACTGTCAATCAGCTAAGGTGATGTGACATTCCTTAGTCACTTTGATGGAAGGAACTGAAGAAGTAAGGGATGATCGGAGATCCCTTCACAATCAAAAATATGAAGCGTTCTGACAAGGGAACAAGGAAACAATTGCTGACACCTTTGAGAACTTCTTCAAGATTGTAAATGGCCTAACTGTGTACGGCCGTGTCTTCACCAATGGAGAACTGAACGACAAATTCTTGAGATCCCTAACCAAGGAATGGGATAACAAGGTATGCGCCATCATTGAGTTCGGGAAGCTAGCTGAAACGGACCCGCAAAATCTCTTTGGAAAGCTTATGTCTTATGAACTCAAAATCAATACAATAAAAGCTGAAGAAGAGAAGGGCAGGTCTACCCTAAAGAAGAAATCTGTCGCTCTGAAGGCAGACACCTCCAGAAAGACTAAGGCTGCCTCCCCCGCTCCAGCTCCAGAAGTTGATGAAGAAGAAGAATCATCAGAGCCTAGCACCTCAGGCTATGAACTATCTGAAGGAGAGTTCTCCTTACTCTCAAGACAATTCAAGAAGTTTCTAAATAAAAAAGAAACAATGGAAAGGCAAGGATGCCTCATACAGAAGATCGCGGAGCGATGACGATCAACAAAGAAAAGGCTCAAGCAGCCACGACAGGTATAACACTAAACAGAACAAATACATTTCAACTGACATCATGTGTTATTGCTGTAATAAGCCAGGCCATGTCATTGCTGACTGCCCTCACAAGAAGAAGGAGGGTGGTAGAAGAGAAGAAAAGAAATTCTCATACAACAAGAAGAGGAAAGAGAAGAGCTTCATAGCCAAAAGGAGCAAGACTCTTAGCGACTCCGACTTAGCTGAGTCAAGCGAAGAAGAAGAAGCTTACTTTGGGCTAATGGCTCAAACAGATGATGAACAAGAGCCCCAGTTCACTGGGAAGGTAAACTCTCATACCCCTCTCTCAGAGTCTGAAGTCTCTGAACATGATTGCGAGAGTAGCTCCTCTGACGATGAGTCAGAATTGATGGCCCAGTATAAGGAGTTAATCATGGCTTACGACAAATGTCGTCGAGTCGTGAAGACTCAGGCTAAAGAGATCAAATCTCTAAAAGCCGAAGAGAGCAACTTGAGAGAGAAAGTCGCAAAGACTGACTCCCTCGAGAAAAACTTCAATAATACTATTGAAGAATATAACAAGGCTCTTGAGCACCTTGACCTGAAGGAGAAGATCACCAAAGGTTTGGAAGCCGAACTTGCGGCTGAAAGGAAACTTGTTGAGAGTTTCTCTAAGCCCAAGACGGTTCTTCCATTCGTTGCTGAATTCTCAGCAAAGACCAAGGGAGCTGGACTAGGCCATGAAGAAGCTCCTACTAAATCCTCTAGGAGAAACAAGAATCAACGGAAAAATAAGGCCGCCAAAAAGGCCTCAGCCGAAGAAAAGGGAAAAGCCCCTCAAAATCAAACCACATTCAGAAAGGTCATCTTTCCAACAAATGAGTTTGATTTTGACTCATTATACGGGCACTTTGCTAGGCCTACTTATGTAGAGCCAAAGTCCCGCTATCAAGGATGGGCTCGACCCTGAAACTTTGGGGAAAGTGTCTTTAAGGCGCCTTATGAAGAAGTTATTCTTCAGAGCTATGGCCCTTTAAATCATGGGAATAACTTCAAGAATGCACCAAAGACAAAGCCTGTTGTAGAGAAGCCCATAAAGGAGAAGAAGCCATGTGATTGCCATCATCATGAGGCATCTTCCTCCAAGAATGCTACCACTGCTAGACCAAAGTTCCAAAAGGTCAAGCAGGAGATCCTGAGGCAAAGGTACAATATATTTGACTGTTGGTGCTGTGGCAAGGTTGTTCACTTCGCCATAGATTGCTGGTTCAATTCCAGAAACGCTGCAACCCCTCATGTTAGCAATATGAGAGAGACCGCTCATAATGCTAACACTCGTAGGGGGAGCACTCTAACTAGAGACCAAGGACCCAAACGTGTTTGGGTTCCTAAGGCAAACTGATTATGATTGCAGGGATGTCCAAAGGCCAACAAAATGCCTATCTGGTACTTAGACAGCGGATGCTCTCGGCATATGACCGGGATGAGAAGCCTCATTCAGAACTTTAATCCAGTCGTGAACGGACCAAAGGTCATCTTTGGAGGTTCAGACCGTGGAATTACTAGAGGCTATGGTATGATTACTAACGGTAATGTATCCTTCTCGGATGTGGCCTATGTTAAAGGATTGGAGCACAATCTCATTAGCATAAGCCAACTCTGCGACAAAGGATACATAGTTGAGTTCCATGCTGATAAGTGCTTGATAAAATCCGTTGACAATGTGGAAACGATTCTATCCGGCACTCGAAGCAGGAATATTTTCTGTTTAAATTTCATCTGTATAGATTCCTCTACACCAGTGTGTCTTTTAGCAAAAGATAGTGCGTCTCTTGGTGACCAGTGGCACAAGAGACTAGTACATATTAATTTCAAAACCATTAATAAACTATTTTCAATGAACTTAGTACGTGATGCCCCAAATGTCAAATGCGTCAAAGGCAGACCTTGTCATGCATGCGTAAAAGGCAAGCACACAAGGGATACCTTTAAAAGCATTATTGGCAAAGACTCTAACAGATGTCTTCATCTATTGCACATGGACTTGTTTGGTCCACTGCAGATTAGAAGTTTGGGAGGTAAGGACTATACATTGGTAATTGTTGATGACTACTCGCGCTTTGCGTGGGTGTTCTTTCTGAAACACAAGTCAGATACCTTCGACATCTTTACCAATTTTGTCAGGCAAGTCCAGAATGAATACAACTGCTCCATAGTCAAAATCAGAAGTGACAACGAAACAGAGTTCAAATCTGGGGCCATGAAAAAATTCTGTGAAAGCTTAGGTATCTATCATGAGTTTTCCTCTCCTCGTACTCCACAACAAAATGGAGTGGCTGAGAGAAGGAACAGAACACTCATAGAGGCCTGCAGGACCATGTTGAGTGATGCTTCACTACCAGAGTACTTCTGGGCTGAGGCCGTCAACACTGCATGCCACGTGCAAAATCGAGAACTCATAAACAAAGAACACAATAAGACACCTTACGAACTTCTGAAAGGCAGGAAACCAACAGTCTCTTACTTTAGAATCTTTGGCTGTAAATGCTTCGTACTTAACAATGGTAAGTATCATACCACCAAGTTCAGCGAAACGAGCTTTGAAGGTATTTTTGTAGGATATAGGAGCCATAGTAAGGCCTATAAGATATTTAATAGAAAAACCCTGGTGGTGGAAGAATCGATACATATTGTATTTGATGAGACGAGCTTGCTGTAAAGCAATCCGTCTAGTGTGCTCATTGAAGATGCAGGTGAAAAGCTGAAAGAAACTAGCTTGGATGATCCGTTGGAAGACAAAGGCGAGAAGTTCATTAAGATGACCACTCCAACTCCCATTGGAGAGGCTGATGATCAAAATGAAGAAGTCATCCAGGATGAAGAAATCACTCCGGTGCTCGAAGATAATCCAGATGCAAGAACTTTAGAGCTCAGACATCTGAAGGATCACCCCATGGACCAGATCATAGGAGATCCCCAGGATGGTGTCAGAACTCGGAGAGGTACAACTAATGAGAATCTTCATTTGAGTTTTCTCTCACAGGTTGAACCAAAGAAATTTGAGGAAGCAAACTCAGACGCATCATGGATAATGGCAATGGAAGAAGAGATAAATCAGTTCAAGCGCTGCAATGTGTGGATGCTGGTTCCAAGACCCAAAGGAAAGAACATCATTGGAACAAAATGGGTCTACAGGAACAAGATGGATGAAGACGGAACTATCATAAAGAATAAGGCCAGACTCGTCGCTAAAGGCTATCGTCAAGAAGAAGGAATCGACTTCGACCAGACATATGCTCAGTGGCGAGGCTGGAGGCAATAAGGTTGTTCCTAGCATATGCTGCCTTCAAAGGCTTCACCGTCTATCAGATGGACGTGAAGTCGGCCTTCCTGAATGGTAACATAAAGGAGGAAGTGTATGTGGAACAACCTCCAGGTTTCGTTGATCCTAACTTTCCTGATCATGTCTATTTTCCGCACAAGGCCCTATATGGTCTGAAACAAGCTCCTAGAGCTCGGTATGAAATGTTGTCTACCTTTCTACTTGAGAACAAGTTCACAAGGGGAAAGATAGACAAGACATTATTTCTTAGGGAGATAAAAGACAAGATTTTGCTAGTGCAAATCTATGTCGACGACATTATCTTTGGCTCTACAGATAACAACCTCTGAAAAAAGTTCTCAAAACTTATGCAAGGGAAGTTTGAAATGAGCAGTATGGGCAAGCTGAAGTATTTCTTAGGGCTTCAGGTGAAACAATCTGAAGATGGAATTTTCATCTCACAGACCAAATTCAGCAAAGAGCTAATTAAGAAATTCGGAATGGAGAACGCAACCTCTATGAGGACTCCAATGGGCTCAACTATGTCTCTGGACAAGGATGAAAAAGGGAAACCTTTTGATGAAACCAAGTACAGAAACATAATTGGATCCTTGATCTACCTTACTGCTAGTAGGACTGACATAATGTTCTCAACATGTGTTTATGCTAGATTTCAGGTGAACTCTAAGGAATCTCATTACGCTGCTGCAAAGCGGATCCTGAGATACCTTAAAGGCACACCAAATCTTGGCTTATTGTACCCAAGAAGTAATGACAGCGAACTAATTGGATTTTCAGATGCAGATTTTGCAGGTAGCAAAGACGACCGGAAAAGCACCTCAGGGACTTGCCAATTCTTCGGAAGAAGGCTAATCTCCTGGAGTAGGAAGAAGCAGAACTGTGTCGCAATCTCAACGGCCGAGTCAGAGTATATCTCTGTAGGCAGCTGTTCCGCACAGTTGCTATGGATAAAGAATCAGTTCGAGGACTACAACCTGCAGTTCAAGGATATTCCCTTGTACTGTGACTCCTCCAGCGCAATTGCAATAGCCAACAATCCAGTCTCCCACAGCCGGACAAAGCATATCGAGCTAAGGTATCACTTCATCCGGGAACATGTGGAGCATGGAGACATAGATCTCCAATATGTGCCTACAGATAGGCAAGTTGCAGATATCTTCACAAAGCCGCTGGACGAGACCAAGTTCTCATTCTTCAAGACAGAGCTTGGGATGCTCAACAGAGAGGACTGAAGAAGGCTGGATGGCTAAGAAGAAAGAAATTGCAAGGGGTTAGTCAAAATCTATTCTTTCTCAACTTTTTCAAAATTCAACTCGAGAAGCTGAGACATACTCGAGTACTCTTCTCTACCTACTCGAGTATAAGAATATGTCTACTCGAGTATGTATACTGACCTACTCGAGTATAAGAATGAACTTACTCGAGTATGTGTGCTGACCTACTCAAGTATGAGGATGTGCCTACTCGAGTATCTAAAGACCTACTCGAGTAAGTCACTTACCTACTCGAGTAAGTCTCCAATCTACTCGAGTAGTTTTCTCCTCCTACTCGAGTAATTCCTGTCGACCTACTCGAGTAAGTCATCTACCTACTTGATTACTCTCTGCAGACCTACTCGAGTACCTCCTGACGACCTACTCGAGTAGCTCCTTTACCTACTCGAGTAGTCTATCTCCTTCTCGTGCCCTGTTTCCCAGATTTTGAAAATTGCTCTATTTGCCACCCAAGGCTATATGCCGCCTCCTTCTTTAAATTAATTAGCGGTAATTTAAGAGTTATATATATATGAAATTCCGATACATCAAACATACTCGACATCCTTTCTATCTCTCGAGTACCCTCTGTCTCTTTGCCTACCCTGCCGATTCGACTCCTCTCCTCCGCCGAAGTTGCAGAGCCCTCTCTCTCATTTCCTCCAGGCATTCGCATCCATGGCGACTTCTCACAAGATCGGCGTTGGCTCCGAACTAGTCACTGAGGGTATTGCAGAGCTTTCCGATGATTTCCGCAACCTCCTCATCCTTCTCGACACCGCCGGCCTCTCCTTCACTCTCCAAGAACCCTGTCGCATTCTCTTCCCCGAAGTTGCAGAATTCTTCTCAAATCTCAAGGTTCGACGAAATGGAAAAGTCCTAAAATCTACTGTAAAGGGATTGAAGCTCAAGTTCACCAAGACCTCTGTCTCTCAACTTCTCCGTTTACCTATTGTTGATGAAGAAGATGATCTGGATGATGAAGATTCTGACCGAACAGCACTCTTTTGTGGCATTTCTCCTGAAGCACAGAATATTAAGAGGTCAGACATGAACGCTGAAGGAAAATTTCTAGTTGATATAAATGGCAAAATTCTACTGTGCAAGACTCACTCCATCAGTGACATTCCCTCATATTTCTTCGATATAATGCAAGCAATTGTCTGGCGCAAGAAATACCAATTTGGTATGCTGATTTTGGACAAAATCAAGGACAGCATGAAATCCCCCAACTACGCCAGGATTATCTCTCTGCTCCTTCATGCCACAAATCCTGAAGTCTTCAACCTCTCCAAAGGAACCCCACTTCACCACATGAAGAAGGTCTCCATCTCTTCAATTCAGAGATGGGATCTCAAGCTCAAGAACTCTGCCCAAGCGGCGCAAGTTTCAGAAATTCTAGAAGTTCCAGCTGTAGAGGAAAGGACTCCATCTCCCTCTCCTCATCATATGGCCAGCTCCTCTGGTGCAGCAAGTGACGGGGAGCCTGCTCCTTCTAGCCAAGTCAGGCAGCCCTCTCCTCAGCAAGAAATTCCATCCCTACCTCATACTCCACAGAGTCCAGCCACTCCCTCAGATCACCTACCTTAAGACACTCTTCTGTCAACAGCTGATGCTATAGATGCCATGATTGCAGAGCTTTCTGAAGATGTGCTACCTCCTCCTCCTCTATCTCCTCCAGCTCCAACCACTGAACATCACAAGGACTTGTCTCCAGCACAGACTCCTGCCCATTCTCCAGCCAGAACTCCAACACCTTCTCCAAATCCTCCAGCAGATAAGCCAGACACCATTTTTATTTCTGATGAGCCTTCTCCTGAGCCAGCTGAGCCTCCTCTCAGAAACCTCGATTTCTCTATCCCCCATGATACAGAAGAATTGGATGAAGTCATTCCTACCACCAGAGCTCTCAGCTCAGTGATAATTGAAGAAATAGCTCCTTGGATAACTCCTCCTATCCCTACTGCTGCTCCCTCAGCTGCTGCTACAGTTTCCTCCTCCTCAGATCTGCTGCAAAGTATTGCACTTCTTCTTCAAGAACAGAGAACCTATTTTGACACCTCTCTAAAGGTGGTCACTGACAAGGTAACTGCTCTTGAGTCTGAAATGAGCAGAGGTTTTGCTAAAATTCAGCATAACACGGACAAACTCAAGTACCTATTCCAACTTGGTGGCAAAGCTCTTGACCATGCTATCACTAGTATTGGCAATGTCATGGAACAAGGTATCACCCTGGCAAACAATCAGATAGAACTAGACAAGAAAAATGAGGCTAACAAAATGACAATCTGTGAAGAAGTTGGCATTTTCAAATATGACACCATAGAGAAACTATCTGTTGAAATCAGAAAGGGGGAGGGTTTGATAAAAGACCTCAAAGAACAGGTAGAAAAATCTACTGCTCAGAAGACAGTTGAATGGCAAACTCATGTGAAGACCATTCATGATGATGTGCTTGCCCAGATACAGAGTGTCAAATTTCACACCTATGACACTACTGTCTGGATGCACAATCAGATCTTGCCAGATCTTGCAGTTGACCCAAACATCATTCCCCATCATCTCAACCCTCTAGCTACAGATGTCACTGCCCCAGCTATTCCTATGCAACCTACCTTCTCTCCCAGGCCTGGAGACTCAGTTGCCCCTCCAGATACTTATGTTCCAGGCTGGGAAGAAGACGATCCTGCTGATATATTCCTTCAAGCCCCTCTAGAGATCAGAATCCACAAGAAGAAAAGGAAATATGGTGAAGGTCCCTCTGCTAGCAGGACTGCTCCTTCTAAGGCCCCTGAACATGCTGAAGCTTGGTCTCCAACCTCAAAGTCTCTCATTTTGGACACACTCAGGCTGGTCATGGATCACAATGAGAATAGGAGCATTCACTACAGTTCCCAGGAATGGGAGTTATATGAGAAGTCAATGCTGAAAAGGAAGATCCATGACAGAGAGTTTGGGAGAAATAACCCTGCTGCTCCTCCAAGGCCTCCTAAATATTTCCCTAAGCCATTCAGCTATCTAAGAAGACAGCAGGACAAGATGGATAAGAAGCAATCCCAAGCCTAAACCTAAACGATGATGAGAGATTGAAATGACAAATTGTAGACTTGATATTTTTGAAAACTTACATATATATACAATTCTTCATTACTATCTAATTATCTTTTTCATTATCCTTTGCTTACCTGCTCATATTTTTCTACTTAGTTTCTTTTATGTCCATAATTCACCTTAGTGTAAAGGGTTCTGACTTCAACAAATAGGGGGAGATTGTTGGGTATTTCATCCACATGAACCCAGATTTGATGAAGTCACCCTGGAACTAAGATGAATTAAGTTGTATTTGATTCTTGGTTAGAGTTATATGCTTGCAGGAATTTCACTGGAAGTGTAGACCATTGTCAGGCCACAGTGGGTCTTCAAACACAGGAACTATGCAATGCAATCCCTCATTGCATATTCCAAGGTGTTGACTCATGTGTGGTCTCTCTATTGGGATACACTTCATATTCAAGCTGTTGGACTATTGGATAGAAATTTGAAGTTGGCTACTCTAGAAGAATCAGTTTTTCCAACATCAGAAATTTTCTAAGTGTTTTACTCGAGTAGAGCTTTCACCTACTCGAGTAGTCTGAGTATAATTTACTCGAGTAAAGAAACCTTGTACTCGAGTAGACATAGTCATATACTCGAGTAGCTAAGTCACCTACTCGAGTAGATAAAGTCATATACTCGAGTAGCATGCTTATATACTCGAGTAGATTACTCTTTATACCCGAGTACTAAAGGGTTTCCTCATCTAAATTTCTCTAAGTCTTATACTCGAGTAAGTATACTCATATACTCGAGTAAATATACTAACTTACTCGAGTAGATAGAAACATACTCGAGTAGTTCATTATACCTACTCGAGTAGATCATGTGTCACTCGTGTACCTTGATATTTCCCTACTCCAGAAATTTTCTAAGTCTTTTACTCGAGTTGAACTTTCACCTACTCGAGTAGATTACTTGCTCTCGTGTAGTTTAGTTCAACTACTCGAGTAGTTGCCAGCTGACCTCTTCAGAATTTTTCTAAGTATTCCACTCGAGTAGTACTTCTTGTACTCGAGTAGTTTATGTAATATACTCGAGTAGCTTTTCCAGTACTCGAGTAGATCCTCTATGTACTCGAGTAGGTCTCTACACATACTCGAGTAGTTCTGTCTGCTTACTCGAGTAGTTGATTTCTATATACTCGAGTAGTCTATCTATACAAACCCGAGTATGTTCTCCATCATATACTCGAGTAGTTATTCAACTACTCGAGTAGTTATTGACTTACTCGTGTTGTTGGCTGATCTTTCCGAAATTCTGCCAAGTCCTTTTTCTGACGGGATTTTTCAAATTACGCGACATGATTGGTCCACGTGTACATCATTATGACCGATTATGACCGTTAGTCTCTCCTATATAAGATCTTATCACAAAATGACAAACCCTAAGTATTCTTCAAGCTTTCATTGTCAATTCATTTTAAGAAAGTTCTTCAGCCGACTCCTCTCTGATTTTCGCAAAAGGGAAGCCGCCGTTGCCGCCTTCTTCTCCGACCAAAGCTTCTACTTTCAGAGGATCATTCTGAAGAAAGTTACAGATCGAGATCGACTTCGCTGATCATATTCTCTCTCGATTTCTGTAAAAGCGAGTAAATCCATATCGAAGTAGAGAACTTCTTTATCGATTTCTGAAAGTGCTACAAAGTTAAAAAGAAGAAGATCCTGGCCGTTTCATCCAGATCTGAGTGATTTACTCTTGGTATTCTTGTAAACCTCATTTTATTCTTGTAGGAGAAATCTTCTCCGAGTGTAGGAGTTTTTCACTCCAAGTTTGTAGGAAGTGCTATCTTTCGAGGTGTAGATCCTTTTTGTTTGGATCGAGTTTGTAGGAACTTTGTTTCGAGGGTAGGATCGATTTTTGATCCGAGATAGTGGAGTAGCCGAGTCTAGTTGATTGCTAGATCGGTGAGGGAAAGTGGATGTACCCAAGGTTGGGGAACCACTATAAATCTTGTGTCGTCTGTGATATTGGTAGATAGTTCTGTGCCGTGCTCTAATTATTTTTTATTCCGCAAAAGACGCACAAACCACCTATTCACCCCCCTCTAGGTGATTTAGGTCGACAAAAGTTTTCTTTCAGGCGTGCATATTTTAATCCCAGGCGCATGAATTTTTGAGGCGCGACAACTTGGCTGCACTTGGACATCTCGTTGCACGACTGGTATGCTCAATTTTGAGCATATGTACTTCCAACCCTAGCTATTTTTCCCATTTGGAATGCTTATTTTTACTAGTTGTCGACTTTAAGTCTAGGGGGAACATGCCTATAGTCACTACACAACACATTCTGTTGCATACCAGTCTCTTGTTTAGCTATTTAATGATCTCTGTTGCACACACTGAGTCACCCACACGAGTGCGCACTTATCCATGCGTGCAGCTCGAGTCAAATGTATTGTTTTTGTTTAAACTTTAAAATAGTGGTGCTGTCTTATGATTTCAGGATCGAGTAGTTCGAAACTCATGCAGTGCTTCTAATCGAGTACTCAAGGTTTGTGTAGAACTAGTATAGAGTTAATTTTTCTTTATGCTCGTAGATTTATATTTTTCAGCAGACGTAAATATTGTTTGTACTACTCAAAATCTGAATTTGGAGTAATCGAACGATAATGTAGGAATGTGTGTAGCCTCCACTAGACTCGTATTGCTCAAGTAGGGAGGAAGGATCATCTTTCTCGGTGGCTAAGAACTTGCCCTAAGCTACTCTTGAAGCATTGGTGCCCGGTTAGTCAAGAGTGAGCATGACGTAGGCCATCGTTTTGGCTAGTTTGAGCCTTGTTTAGCATTTCATACCCATTAATCATTGCATGCCAAATTTTTGCCTACCCCTTCTTTGATCCAACTCCACTCACATTCACCAAGGCCTGAAGCTAAACCCATCATTGCAATCAAATGCTTGAGCTTGTTTGTATTTAATATTTTGCTAATGTTGTGATATGTGGAAATCGTGTAATGTGGTGCTGAATTCATAAACTTTTTGATTGCTACGTTTGGGGATTGCAAACGCAGAAAAGAAAAAAAGCAGAAAAGCTTAAAAGAAAAAGAAAAAGAAAAAACTGAATGAATTGCTTTGAGAATTCTATCCCCATCCTATTTATTGATTTTGGTCGGGTTAGGCCATGTACACACCCGATTTTCAAGCTCAGTGTGGGGGTGTGTTATACGTGCATTTCTAAGTGGCTGTATTTGTTTAGGTTTTTGTTCGCTCGCTTTGGTTGCGTGGAGGTGTCATGTTTATCATTGACTACCAAACCTTAGCCTAAGCCCCATCCTCTCCTACAAGTCCTACTGATTCACGCTTGAGTCTAACCCGTGCCGTGGAGAGAGTGTGAACGTGCAAACGTATGGTCCCCGACATTGGTGGATTCCTTTGGAGGTGATCCTGAGCCCCGATCTTTGGCAATGCCCACCTTAGTGGCCTGCCTACTTTCTTCCTACACATGATCGCAAGATTCTCCAGCATTCTAATTTTGAGCAATTACAATATTTATTTACACCTGTCGAATAGTTTAAACTACTTAGTATAATTAAAAAGTTTTTCTATTATATCTTCTATGCCCATGATGTATTTGATTTCTTGATGTAGACGTACGCGTTAGAGCCGAATTATAACTACGGACGAGCACGACTATCTCTTCACGACTAATTCTATGCTCACACAATTGTTCTACGCCGCTCCACGCTATTACATTCATTCAATTTCACGCTAGCGTACGGGTAGCCAAACCGTTTCGAGATCAAATAAGGGCGATAGGCCGGTATCCGATCGAGGTAAAAAGGACCAATATTGGATCAGGACGATCAAAGGTTGTACCCAAAGAGATCTACCGAAAATAATCACGAATTTGGAAAAGGTAGATCTCTCCCAACAAAAGAAAATGAGGGTTCGCCAAACCCTTTACGAAATTAAGTTGATCAAGAAAACAACGCAAAACAATTAAAGCTAATCACGAAATTTCAAATGATTTCAAAATTTAATGCCAAAAATTCCACCACAAGATTATTTAAGTAAAGAGACACACGAAAGTGGAAAGGTTCGTTACCCAACCGGAATGGGTGATTCCGATTCACTCGGCGAGGATCGTTCTTCAATGGCTCCACCGGAATCATGCCGGTAGGAGTGAAATTCGTCCGCCTTCGTTGCGTTATGCTGGAAATGGAGAGACCCGTCGAAATCTTCTTAATATGGAAGTAAATATCTTCAAGTATGGCAAGAGAGAAATAAGGTGGCGGTTGTCTTGGTGGAGGCGGAGGCAGCTAGGGTTGGCCCTGATGGTGGTTTTTCGGGTAGGAGGAAGGAGGAGGGTGGTCGGCTCTTGTTGGAGGGAAAAGGAAGAGGTGGCGGCCTTGGGAGTTGTGGATGGTGGCTCGGGTAGGAGAGGTGTGGTGGCTGGGTTGGAGAAAGAGGGAGGGAGGAGGAAAAGCCGAGATTTGAGAGAGGGATGAGAGGTGGCCGGCGACCAAGGAGAGAGAAGGGGGAGCAAGAGAAAGATCGACCAAGAGATGAGGAAGGAGGAAGCTTCAAGAGGTAAGGATTTTCAAATTTCTTTTCATTCAATCTCCTCCAAATAGAGGGGGGACATGCCTATATATAGGCTACAACAACAACAACACTCCAACTGGCTACATGCAGTCCAAACATGAAAACATGAAAATAAAACACACACATACATCATGATTTTATATCATAACCATGATGTATATATTACATGAAATAAAAGTGCAATTATTAAAAATAAAACACACAAAGCATGGACTAATAATTAATAATAATTTGATAACAATTATTATTAATTATTAATAAATCGGCTTACGATCCGGATGCCTATTATGGCGATGCTCTTCACGGTCATTTGTCAGTGCGCCGTCTTCAAGGTGTTGTGCACCGTAGTCTCCATCAATCCTCCCCCGCTCGAAAATACTCATCACCGATGAGTGGATGTTACTGCACCAGCGTGGGAGAGCTACAACCAAACGAGCTACCCCCGATCCAAATGGCCATTGGACATGGTAGACTGGACGATCACGCCAACGACGCAGGTAGTGGCCAACATCGCCACAAGTAGAGTTAAGCACTTAAACCTGGAGTATCGTGTAATGCAAAAAGATGGTCCTGGGGAACCTCGGAAAAGCATTAGGCAATAAAGGAAGAAAAATTTCAACATCAACTACAAACGTACCTCCAGTGAAGACTGAAAAAGAAAGCGATCCAGGCACAAACTCACTACCCAACCCATAAGAGAACAAAGTGGAGCCAAACGGACACGCAAATATCTCAAGTGGTGGAAAAACATGCAGCGTTAAATCAGAAATATTAAAAATAAGGGTATCACCAAAATCAGTGAAAAACCTCAAAAGTAGTGCGCGTTCTCCTAATGTCATTAAATTCCTCAAATGGTCCAGCTCGCCAACTCGCCCACTTTCTATAGTGCCCGAAGGCAACCGTTCAGGGACGAGACGCACCAAGTCAAAATCGCAAATTATACTGTAAGACGCTCTTTTTTGTAAGCTAGAAAGAATTTGAATAGATTGTTGTAACATGGTTGGCGCTTCACTACAATGCTTACGTAAATGAAATTCATTGCGAGCATCATCATGCGCAAACGTACTTAGTGAATTCGGTGATAACGGAACGACATAAGGCTGCACTATAAGCGGACCTATCCGAAACGTATAATTCGATAAGTGAGTTTCTTTAAAATTCATGGAGGATAAAATTAGGATAAAGGAGATAGTCGCCACAGAAATAAAATCTAAAACATCCGAGGGTGTGACCAACAATGGACTCGTAGGGTAATAGGCCATTAAAGGGGACATGTCCCAAGGAGGAGCTATATCCTTCTCAACGTCGAAACATGGGTTTAACGTCCAAGAAAGATCACCAGGTTGAAAGCCATTAAAGTCATATGAAAATTCAAACAATGGATTCGCCCTTACAGAAAATTCGTCCGACATGTCTACCAATTCATTAAATATATCATGTAATTCAGAATCAGTGGTCGGGTCATATGTCGGCAATAATAATACGAGATCTGGAGGAACTGGCAGAATGAACTGAGGGGGCACTGTAGAACTCCGGAAATCAATCGTACCACACTCATGTCCTAAATGATCAGTACGTCGAGTCAACGGGTCAGGGGGACGAGTCGGTAAAATCAAACACAGGGTACAATCCAAAAAGTCGTCCAATAATGCAACTTCCTTACTTACAATTTCTTCTGACACACTATCCAAGTTTTTTAATTTAGAATCAATTATGGTCTCAGACAAGGGTAGAATTGAGCCCGACGGAAGCTTTAAATTGGGAACGTCAGATAAAGGTGTTTGCATCAAAGAAATATCATTCGGGCTCATAGCACTAAAATCATCCAAGCATAACTCGTTCACCAACGGTAAGTCTTCCCAATCAGTCGGAACGTCCAATATATCAGGATCTTTAGAACAGTCCTCAATATATCTCGATCTAAGAGGATCCAGCTCGAGTCCGAACAGATCATATCCTAAGTCACTAATAAGTAAACTCTCATCATCAGGTAAAATGCCTACCGACTCAGGTGTAATCTCAGCAGGAGTAACCGTAGGCTCCAAAATGTCGTCGACGGGGAGTTGGGATGATTCCTCAATGGTGGAATCCTCATCCAGGTCACTAGGGTAACCAATATCCTCATCGTCACTCAAATCGCCAGTGTATTCAGCCTCGTCCTCAGTGACGGGCACTGTCCTAGGCATGACCTTAGACTCATCAGGGGAGTCTACAACTAAATCAGGAAACTCTTTCACACCGCTCCTAACTGTCAAATCCTTAAAGAGTTGCATATAATCTGAGACCGACTTGTTCCCTTATTGAAGGGGGGCCAAATATTCAGTTTTGTGCTGTTGGAGCTGGGCATTTGGTTTATAGTCAGTCATACAGCATGGTATGGAACTAGTGCCATAACTATAGTCACTCACAGGCTCGGTGTTGGTAGTACGGAGATAGGCGGGATCAAATTGATCTGAAAGGAGGCTACGCATCGCCTGCCAATTATATTGATAACCATCAACACGACGCTCTTCATTCAGCCAAAATAACTGGGCCTGACCTATTAACCGCTCTCGGGCAAAGTGAATCTTTTGGGGGTCATCTCATCCGTAACACTTAAAATGAAGTTCTATACCCTTAAGCCAATCCCTAAAAATTTTAGGACACCCTAAAACGTCATAAGTGGGACAAGTGTGGCATTGCCTAGGGGGAAACTTAGTTATGACTTTATCATACCAAAAGTCCAACCGGGAAACATGAACGTCATAGGCCATAATTTTGGATTTTTTTGAAATTGAAAATTTGAAATTTGAATTTTAAACTTTGAAACTTGAAATTGGAAATTTGAAATTTTGAAATTTGAAATTTGAAATTTAAATTTTGAATTTTGAAATTTGAAATTTGAAATTTGAAAATTTGAAATTTGAAATTTGAACTTTAAATTTTGAATTTTGAAATTTGAAATTTGAAATTTTGAAATTTGAAATTCGAAATTTAAATTTTGAATTTTGAAATTTGAAATTTGAAATTTGAAATTTGAAATTTGAAATTTGAAATTTTGAAAGTTGAAATTTGAAAATTTGAAATTTTGAAATTTGAAATTTTAATTTTGAATTTTGAAATTTGAAATTTGAAATTTGAAATTTTGAAATTTGAAATGTGAAATTTAAATTTTGAATTTTGAAATTTGAAATTTGAAATTTGAAATTTTGAAATTTGAAATTTGAAATTTTGAAATTTGAAATTTTAAATTCGAAATTTAAATTTTGAATTTTGAAATTTGAAGTTTGAAATTTGAAATTTGAAATTTTGAAATTTGAAGTTTGAAATTCGAAATTTGAAATCTGAAATCTGAAATTTAAAATTTGAAATTTATTTGTTTTTAATTTGAAGAGGGGGAGGAGTGCCAATTAGGAAATTGACGAGAACCTCGCTTTGATACCAAATTGATGTAGACGTACGCGTTAGAGCCGAATTATAACTACGGACGCGCACGACTATCTCTTCACGACTAATTCTACGCTCACACAATTGTTCTACGCCGCTCCACGCTATTACATTCATTCAATTTCACGCTAGCGTACGGGTAGCCAAACCATTTCAAGATCAAATAAGGGCGATAGGTCGGTATCCGATCGAGGTAAAAAGGACCAATATTGGATCCGGACGAGCGAAGGTTGTACCCAAAGAGATCTACCGAAAATAATCACGAATTTGGAAAAGGTAGATCTCCCCCAACAAAAGAAAACGAGGATTCGCCAAACCCTTTACGAAATTAAGTTGATCAAGAAAACAACGCAAAACAATTAAAGCTAATCACGAAATTTCAAATGATTTCAAAATTTAATGCCAGAAATTCCACCACAAGATTATTTAAGGAAAGAGACACACGAAAGTGGAAAGGTTCGTTACCCAACCGGAATGGGTGATTCTGATTCACTCGGTGAGGATCGTTCTTCAACGGCTCCACCGGAATCACGCCGGTAGGAGTGAAATTCGTCCGCCTTCGTTTCGTTACGCTGGAAATGGAGAGTCCCGTCGAAATCTTCTTAATATGGAAGTAAATATCTTCAAGTATGGCAAGAGAGAAATAAGGTGGCGGTTGGCTTGGTGGAGGCGGAGGCAGCTAGGGTTGGCCCTGATGGTGGTTTTTCGAGTAGGAGGAAGGAGGAGGGTGGTCGGCTCTTGTTGGAGGGAAAAGGAAGAGGTGGCGGCCTTGGGAGTTGTGGATGGTGGCTCGGGTAGGAGAGGTGTGGTGGCCGGGTTGGAGAAAGAGGGAGGGAGGAGGAAAAGCCGAGATTCGAGAGAGGGGATGAGAGGTGGCCGGCGGCCAAGGAGAGAGAAGGGGGAGCAAGAGAAAGATCGGCCAAGAGATTAGGAAGGAGGAAGCTTCAAGAGGTAAGGATTTTCAAATTTCTTTTCATTCAATCTCCTCCAAATAGAGGGGGGGGGGACATGCCTATATATAGGCGACAACAACAACAACACTCCAACTGGCTACATGCAGTCCAAACATGATAACATGAAAAAAAAACACACACATACATCATGATTTTATATCATAACCATGATGTACATATTACATGAAATAAAAGTGCAATTATTAAAAATAAAACACACAAAGCATGGATTAATAATTAATAATAATTTGATAACAATTATTATTAATTATTAATAAATCGGCTTGCGATCCGGATGCCTATTATGGCAATGCTCTTCACGGTCATTTGTCAGTGCGCCATCTTCAAGGTGTTGTGCGCCGTAGTCTCCATCATTTCTCGTGTTACTTTTTTTTTGAAATTTCTGAGCTAGCTAGCTATTTTCTAGTTCACGGAGTGATGATTTGCTCGGGACGTGCAAATGGTTAAGTCTGGGGCTGTGATGAGTCCAAATTTTACACTGTTTTTTGGACTCATCTGGGCCAGTTTTATCGTCTTAGCACTGCACTTGAGAGCTATTACGGATTATATCTGTTTATGTGTTTATTTCATGATTAAGTGCACTGTAGGCTCGTTTCTGTGTGTTTTATTTGTTTCTGTGTTTTTGTTATTCTTTAGCCGTATCTTGTGAATGTGGTGTACACTTTTGGTGGCCTATCTGCCTTTTCTGCTGGTGCATGGGTCGTGTTCGTGCTTCGGAACACTCAAGTAAAATGAGGGTTTCAGAGGCCCAATCTCGGGTATATCCAAGCACTAGCAGCCCCCAGCCGTCGGATCCCAAATTAAGGAAACGAACGGCCACGATACGTAGCTGAAAAGCAAACCTGGGCTGAACACGGCCTGCGACATGCCCATGTCCAGGGCCGGGTCCCTCATTTGCCGTCAAAATCGACGCGTCTCGAAAAACACTCGGGCACCCGACACGCCCGTGTTCGACCTGATACGCCCGTGTCAGCTAGTACACGTCCGTGTTCCTGGGAATGTTCCTCCATCAACACAGGACCAACACCAATTCGAGACTCACACGGGTCTTGGACACACCCGTGTCCTATTTAACTTGCCCGTGTCATACCCGAACACGCCTGAGCTCCAGGCCGTGTTCACTGTCTCGACATTTCATCGTTCGCAGTTCGTCGACCACCTGACACGTCCTTGGACATGCCCGCGTCCTAGGCCATGTTCCCTCTCTCGACATATCGTCGATCGAAAATCATCGACTTCCCTGACAGATCGTCGACACGAGCTCGACACGCACTAAGACACGCCCGTGTCTCAGGCCGTGTTCGCTGCTCGACAATCGTCGACTCTTGAATTTGTCGACCTCTCGGATAAATCGTCGACCCAAACACGACACGCCCTGGGACACACCCATGTCCCAGGCCGTGTGCCCCCTGCCAACTTCCAAATTTGGCCCAGAACGCCTCCCGTCGCTCTATTGAGTTTCGGGGCGTTACAACTCTCTCCCTCTTAAAAGAATTTCGTCCACGAAATTACATAAAGGAAAGATAAGCATAAAACTTAAACGGTACCTGAGCAAAACAACTCTGGGTACTCCTCAAGCATAGTCTGCTCTCGCTCCCAAGAGAGCTCCTCCTGACCGCAATTGTCCCAACGAACCTTGACCATCATGATCTATTTATTGTGTAGTCGCTTGACTTCCGAGTCCTCAATACGTACGGGCTTGACCTTCGTCGTCAACCCACTATCGACCGGCACTTGATCGACCGCGATCACTTATGTAGGCTCTTGCACCGCCTTCCGTAGCACCGATATATGGAATACATCATGTAGACCACTAAGCTCGAACTGACAGCTTCAACCTGTACGCTGCTTCACCAATCTGCTCCAGAACCTCAAACAATCCAAGGTACCTCGGGCTTAGCTTCTTCAAGCACCGCACCCGCGAGACACCCTTGAACGACTCGATCTTCAAGTACACCCAATCGCCAACAGGGAACTCCATGTTCCTGTGCTTGGCATTATAGTACTTAGCCTGGTGGTCCTGAGCGATTAGCAACCTCTCCCGATTGGTTCTCACCAAAGAAGTAGCATCCTCCACCTCTTGTCGCTTGTACAATTTTGACTCGCCCATTTCCAACCAAGACAACGGCGTGCGACATCTTCTACCATAAAGGGCTTCGAAGGGCGCCATTTGTATGCTTGCCTGGTGGCTATTGTTGTACACAAACTCCACCAAGTATATGTGATCTTCCAACTATTTACCGAAATCCAGGATGCACATGCGAAGCATGCCTTCCATCGTCCTATTGACCCTCTCGGTCTGCCCATCCGTTTGCGGATGAAAGGCTGTGCTAAAACTCAGCTTTGTCCCCAACATATACTGCACCAACCTCTAATCGTTGGACGTGAACCACCCATCCCGGTCACTCACGATGCTGAGGGGCACACCGTGAAGCCGTACTATGTTATCCATATATAACTTTTCCAATTTCTCAACCGGATCATCATTCCTATGCGGAATGAAATGGGACACCTACGTTAGACGATCTACGACCACCCAAATTGTGTTGTTCCCCTTTTGCGACCTTGGCAACCCGTTCACAATGTCCATAGTAATGTCGTCGAACTTCCACTCCGGAATACTAAAGTATTTCAAGAATCCTCCCGGCTTTTGGCACTCCGGTTTCACCAAGGCGAAAGTTTGACACTTCGCTGCGTAGAGCGCCACATCCTTTTTCAGTCCTGGCCACCAGAACAATTTCTTAACATCGCGATACATCTTCGTGCGCCCCGGGTGAATTGAGTACTTGGTATGATGCACTTCGTACAACAATTCCACCCGCAAATTGCCCATGTTTGGGACGCATAGACGACCATCCTTCCAAAGCAACACATCCTCAAAGACGAATTGGGAATTTGACCCATCCAGAGCTTCAACCATGATCTGCTTTATGTGGCCATCCTTATCCAAAGCCTGCCAAATCCGATCAGCCAAGTCATATTGAACTTCAGTCCAATTCCATAGTGTTTCAGCACTTGACAGCTTGTCTACGCAAAAGATCTCCAACGCCTCCAATTCCCGAACCAACCGCTTGTCATGGAGCGACAGCCAATTGGCTTGAGCTGGGTCCCGACGACTCAATGCATCCGCAACCGCATTGCCTTTACCATGCACGTAGTGGATCTTGAATGTATAGTCCCCCAGGAACTCCATCCACCTACGCTGCCGCATGTTCAGATCTTTCTGATCCAGCAAATATTTCAGGCTCTTGTGATCGGTGTAGATATCAATCTTCTTACCGTACAAATAATGTCTCCACAGCTTCAAGGCAAAAATCACGGCCGATAACTCCAAGTCGTGGACCGAATAATTCCTCTCATGCACTTTCAGCTGTCTCGAGCCATAAGCTGTAACGCTTCCATGCTGCAGTAGCACACAACCCAAACCACTGCCCGAAGCATCGCTATAAATCTCAAAGCCTTCGGTCCCACTCGGCGAACTGAGCACAGGTGCCGTGGTCAACCGACACTTCAACTCCTCAAAAGCTTGTGCGCACTCCGACGTCCAAACGAACTTCTGCTCCTTCCTCGTCAAAGTAGTGAGAGGTAACGCTATCCCCGAGAAGTTCTCTACGAAGCACCTATAATAGCTGGTAAGCCCCAGAAAGCTACGGACTACCGCTACCGTAGAAAGCACATGCCACTCTCGTATCGCAACAATCTTCGCCGGATCCACTACAATACCCTCTCCACTCACTATATGACCGAGGAATGCCACTGAGGACAACCAAAACTCACATTTAGAGAACTTGGTATACAACTGATTCCTCCTCAGCGTCTCCAAAACCAAATGTAGATGCCTGAAGTGATCCTCCTCACTCTGCGAGTACACCAAAATATCGTCGATGAAGACGATCACAAAATGGTCTAAGTACTCGTGGAAAGTCCTGTTCATCAAATCCATGAACACCGACGGTGCATTGGTCAGCCCAAATGGCATGACCGTAAACTCGTAATGCCAGTATCTCATATTGAACGCTGTCTTAGGGATATCACTCTCCCTTATTCTCAGCTGATAGTAATCGGACTTGAGGTCCAATTTTGAGAACACCGTCGACCCGACTAACTGATCAAAGAGATCATCAATCCTTGGGATCGGGTACTTGTTCTTTTCCGTTAGCTTGTTCAGCTCCCGATAATCGATACATAGCCACAAGCTTCCATCCTTCTTCTTAACAAAGAGGACCAGTGCGCTCCAAGGAGAAGAACTTGGACGCACATATCCTTGATCCAACAACTCTTGAAGTTGCACCTTCAGCTCCGCCATTTCCTTAGGCGCTAGCCGATTCGGAGATCGGGACACAGGCTTCGCACCTGGCACTAGCTCAATCGTGAAATCTATCTCCCGCTGCGGCGGGGCTCCAGGAAGATCACCAGGGAACACATCAGGGTACTCTGATACCACTGAAATACTATCCAACGTAGGTTTTGGCTTTACAACCTCCACTAGCATAAAGAACAGCTCTTCTCCAGCACGAACCGCCTTCACCACCTGAAGGGCAGACATCAACGTCTTGCTCGACCTTTTCAAGCCCGTAAAAGTCATCTCACGACCTGCTCCCAACTTGACTTCCTTGCGATCACAATCAATATAGGCTTGCTACTCTGAGAGCCAGTCCATGCTAAATATAACGTCGAACTCCACCAGTGGTAGTAACGACGCTTGCAGCTCAAACTTTTGACTCCCAATGCAAATCTTAATGCCGCAGATTTTATCCGCGTGCATCGAACACCCATTCGGTAACAACATATCCAACTTGCCCTTTGCCATCGAAGAAGGTACTCCGATGCGCGATATGAATCCTTCGGACAAGAAGGAGTGTGAAACCCCCATATCAAAGAGTGCTCCTCCAGGATTCTCACAAATCAAAACAAATCCTAAACAAGCAGTGGTAAGGTAACACACACATAACAAGTATAAAATAATTTGACTTGCTATAAATTTAAACCATACCTGTAACCACATCCGCGTGTTTAATGGCCTCCTGTTGGCCAAGATTATGAACCCTTAGTTGAGCCGCAGCATAATAGGGCATGGTTGACTCCACCGCCTTGCCCTTCTCTTCATATGTTGCTCCCGGATTCCTTAGGACTTGGGAGGTCCTCTCCAGCAGTCACGGGCAAAGTGCCACGGCTTCCCACAAGTAAAACATGCACCCGGGGTCCGACCAGTAGTCGCCGCAGAAGCACCGGAAGAAGGAGCTGCACCCGAAGTCCTAGCCTTCTTAAAAACTTACGGTACCCAGACTTTGAGGTAGTCGGCACCTTGAACTCAGACTTCTTATCACCAAAGCTTTTCTTTGCTTGAACATTCTTCATGTCCTTCTCCAAAGAGCGGGCCGTGTTGACCAGGGTCAAGAAGCCCTGTGTCATAGGCCACGAGAGCAGTAGCCTCAAGTCATCTCTCAGTCCTTCATAGAAACGGTTGGTCTTACGCTCCTCATCCGTGAAAGTAGAGCTAGCATACCAACCCAACCGAGTAAACTCATGGAGATACTCATCCACGCTACTCTCTCATTGTACCAACCTCTAGAACTCATTCTCCAATGTTATCCTTTGCGCCGAAGGGAGGTACCTAGCCAAGAACAATCTCAAGAACTCCTCCATCGAGACGTCCACAAGTTGCCTACCTCTCAAGAGATGCAGCTCCAAACCCTCCCAACACAGCCTAGCATCTCCATCCAACAGGAACGTAGCTATAGTGGTCATCTGCCACTCCTCTGTCTACGTCGCTGTCAAGACTGTCTTCACATGGGAGAGCCAGTCTTCAGCTTGAGATGGGGTTCCCAACCCCGAGAATACCGGAGGATTAAAGCTCATGACATGTTTGAGCTGTCTCTCAGTTGCTCTTCTCGGCACCAAAGGATCCACTACTACCTGCTCCACTCTTCTCGGCTCAACCTCTGGAAGAGGTACCTGCTCCATCGCAGGAGCGGGCTGACGCATCTGCCTTGCAGGCTGCGCATTGATCATGACAAACACTGCTTTGGCAACCAATCATATGGTTTCAGGCGATGGAGGTGTTGTAGGGGCATCATTTGGTGCACTACTAGCCTCAGAAACTCGGCAATCTAACGGACCAACACCGCTTCTGGTCACCTATAGTGGTACAAAACACCGTTAAGCGTCCATACAAAATATCAAAAAGCAATTATAGGAACGTGCAAGTTCCTTAAACACGTGTATTTTCATTCCTAAGTGGACATTCATGGGTTCTTTTGATGTTATAACGATGACGCACACACATGTGCTTACCACCCCTTAGAAGAATTCGCCCATGAATTCATTTAAGCCTGACTGAAACCAGTAGTCCGATACCAAATTGTAACACCCCCTATCCGTCGTATAGCATATAGCAATAGGTCCGGCCGGGGCCCGACGCCATATACCACATACAGACCGGGCGGTTACTCAATGGAAACCATCCAACTCACATCAACGTCCTACACAGAGCATTCTAGCAGAAGCAATTAATATAGTTGCATTAATAAAGAACGCAACACTAGCATGAATGTCCACTAACAAGCCACAAAATGAACGTACAAATACACAAGTACAATGACCTTAAGACCTTACAATTGTTTACTCAAATAGAAGTGTTTTCCAAACCTCGGCACGCAGGCTGGCCATACATGAATAATAGGAAACACTAAGCATTAGGCCTTCGAGGGCTATCACAGCAACTTGGGCTTTAGCCCGCTATTTATTGCTCGGCTCCGCAGTACCTGCAAGCACAATGCACCGCAACGGTGGAAAACCAAAGCAACGGTCAGCAATGCTGACCAAATTATAACGATCCCGCCCCAACTCGGGGCGACGATGCTCCTTCCCTGCACTTTATTAGCATAACCAAGCAGTATATATATACATTGCATCACAGGCGTTGGCACGCACAGCCATACGCCCTGTGCACTCAGGGCACATTCTCGGTGAACCGTTCAATGTCACGTCAATTTAAGCCATAGACACCTCGGTCTCACAACCGCCACTTTGACGGCCAAACTATGAGCATTTGTCTTTCAGGCATTGGTCACGTCATTTTACGCCATAGACCTCCTAAGACCCTCATCTATGCTAACGGCTCCAACCGGACGAATCAAACGGGTACGGTTCCGCCTAACACGTGCTCACAGCAACGACAATTTAATCCATATGCGCGGGTCAAACTTCTCTGAGTATTGTTTCTGTTACACGCTTCACATAACCCGGTTATGTTCGATATGGCTTCCCGACAACCACGTTTACAGAATCACGCATCTGCCCAGTTTTTTGGGTGCACCTTGGAGTTAATCCCCAAGGCTCCCTGTTGTAATCTACCACGTAGAAAACCCAAAAAACAACCATTCGCACGGAGTCTTCTCCGGCCCTTATGCAATGCAACATCACCGATTCAAACCAACCTATCCGGGTAGGCTTCACACATCATGCCTATATCCGTTCTCGATTACGAACTCTACACAATTGGGACTATTCATGTCTACCCAAAGGAACACCTCAAACTCACCGCAAACTCGCGAGAGCGGGATTCCCTATGCAAAAGAAGTAGAGCTTCACATGCTCAAGTAGAGAATCCTTACCCTAGCATTTTTCCTTGGTGCCATGGAAAAGTCTAGAGAGAGGGGAGAGAAAAGGAGGAATAATAAGCCTAGATCCGGTCACCGACGGAGCTTTGGAGATCCAAATCGCGAGCCTACTTCAGATCTACGGAGGCAAGGAGATTGCGGTGCTTTTCATCCGCTTACATTTCCATGCCGCCAAGGAAAAATGCTAGGGTAATGATTCTCTACTTGAGCATGTGAAGCTCTACTTCTTTTGCATAGGGAATCCCGCTCTCGCGAGTTTGCGGTGAGTTTGAGACATTTCTTCGGGTAGAAATGAATAGCCCCTGTTGTGTAGAGTTCGTAATCGAGAATGGATATATGCATGATGTGTGAAGCCTACCCGGACAAGTTGGTCTGGATTGGTGATATTGCATTGCATAAGGGCCGGAGAAGACTCCGTGCGAATGGTTGTTTTTCAGGTTTTCTACGTGGTAGATTGCAACAGGGAGCCTTGGGGATTAACTCCAAGGTGCACCAGGAAAACTGGGCACATGCGTGATTCTGCCAACGTGGTGGCCGGGGAGCCATCTCGAACATAACCGGGTTATGTGAAGTGTGTAACGGAAATGGGACTCGGAGAAGTTTGACCCGCGCAAATGGCTTAAATTGTCGTTGCGATGTGAGCACGGGTTAGGCGGAACCGTACCCGTTCTATGTCGTCCGGTTGGAGCCGTTTTCATAGATGAGGCTCTTAGGCGGTCTATGGCTTAAGATGTCTTGACCAATGCCTGAAAGACAAATGCTCATAGTGTTGGGTATTGTATCCACAATGTACCTGATTTGAAGAAGCCCCTGGACAAGCTAAGGTAAATAGACAATGTATTTGATAAAATATTTCAAGTTGTGCTTGCAGTTATTCCACGCTAAGTGCACACCAATGTCAGGGTGCAGTAGGTCAATATACACGTGTCTGCATGACGTAATCCCTCGTTTAGCAGATCAGTGTGTTGGCCTACGTGCACTCTCTCTATTGGAGTGTACTTATTTTCAAGTACAGGGCTGTGATCATGCAAGAGCAGACAAGGAGCAAGGATGGGTCAAAGAGCAGCTCATGGGTGGAAAGACGAAAAATCATCCAAGTGTAAATCGACGAGAATCACCAAATGAAGGCTTAAGGTCACGCAGCAGGCTTGTGGTAGAGATTATACCGTTGGAAATCATACCGTAACCTCTGGTGACTCCTCGATCAGACCCTCCAAAGATGACTTTGGGTCCATTATCGACTGGAGTGTAATCACGCAGCAGGCTTCTTGTCCCAGACATGTGCCGGGAGAATCCACTGTCCAAGTACCAGATTGGCGTTTTGGTGTCCTTTGGACATTCCTGCAAAACAAAATTAATTTCCCTTAGGAACCCAATCGAACTTGGGTCCTAGATTCTTGGTTAGCATACTCCCCCTTGGTTGGTTAACCTTACGAGTGGTCGGCCTCGCATAGCTAACATAGGGAGTCTCGTTATACCTCAGATTAAACCAACAATCCACGGCAAAGTGACCGACTTTGCCACAACACCAACAGTCAAATCTGTTGTACCTCTTCCTAGGCTCCTGCTTTTCCCTGGGAATGGTGGGTACAGCTGGGGCCTTAGATCTGGAGGTGGAGGCCTCATAGTGATAGCAGTCACATGACTTCTACACCTTCTGTTTCATCAGTATAACTTGCTTGACTCTTGGTGCCTACTTTCCATTATGGCCGCTAGAGAATTGACCATAATTTCCCATGTGGATTTACTCATAAGGTGCCTTGAAGGCACTCTCACCGAAGTTCCGGGGAAAGGTCCAACCATCATATCGGCTCTTTGGCTTTGCAACCGAGGGCCGGAAATGATGACCGAAGGTTGATTCAAAATCATGTTGGTTGCAAGGAAAGCTAGGCTTTCTGAACGCAACAGGACTGAGCGGAGCCTTTCCCTTTTCAGCAGCAGAGGCCTTCTTGGCAGCCTTATTCTTCCTCTGGTTCCTATTTCTCCTGGATGAGGAACCAGATACCCCTACATGCCCCAAGCCAGCTCCTTTGGCCTGAGCAGAGAAGCTATCAACTACTGGAAGAACTGTTTTTGGCATAGAGAAGCTCTTGACGATCTTCCTTTCTGCTGCAAGTTGTTCTTCCAACTTGTCGACTTCCTCCTGCTTAAGATCAAGGAGCTTAAGAGACTCTGAATGCTTTGAAGTCAGGTCAAGGTGCTCCTGTCAGAGAGAAATCAAACTGGTGACCTCTTCCCTTAGGGAGACACAATCACCCTTAAGGAATTTCACTTCCTTTTTCTCAGCCTTCAGTCTCTTACGGCACTCCTCGAAAGTGTTGAGCAGAAGCTCATACTTCTCGAGGAGCTCCGCTTCACGGGCCCGAGAAACAATGATGTCGAGCTAATAGGTTTTTCAGATGCTGATTTTGCAGGGAGTAGGGATGACAGGAAAAGCACCTCCGGGACGTGTCAATTCCTCGGACGAAGGCTTATTTCATGGAATAGCAAGAAATAGAATTGTGTTGCAACCTCCACAGCAGAGTCTGAGTACATCTCGGCAGGCAGCTGTTGCGCACAACTCCTATGGATCAAAAACCAGTTAGCCGAGTACGACCTTCAGTTCAAGGAAGTACCAATGTACTGCGACTCCTCCAGTGCAATTGCAATTGCCAACAATCCGGTATCACACAGCAGAACGAAGCATATTGAAGTGCGCTACCACTTCATTCGGGAGCACGTGGAGAACAAAGACATCTCTCTCTGTTATGTCCCCACGGACAAGCAGATTGCAGATATATTCACAAAGCCCTTAGACGAAGCCAAGTTCAGTCTTTTCAAAACTGAATTGGGGATGCTAAACTATGAGGAATGAAGACTACAGAAGCTCCAGGCTCGTGCTAGAACTGAGGGGCAGCAAGGAACTCAAGTGTGAGCACAGGTGCAAGAACTGAGGGGGAGCAAGGGGTCAAATGCACCAGACCCAGATTTGCGGAAGCCGAAAAGTGGGAGATTACCCTCTCGGCTAAGGCTAAGGTGGCTCCAAGTTTGCTTTTAAGAAATTGGTTATTGGTAATGAATATCTCTCTCACCTCTCTTTCAAGTTTATGATTTTCATTCCCATACGCTCTATTCACCTTAGCTTGTAGGGTTTCGGCTTATTCAAATATGGGGAGATTGTTGGGTATTGTATCCACAACGTACCTGATTTGAAGAAGCCCCTGGACAAGCTAAGGTAAATAGACAATGTATTTGATAAAATATTTCAAGTTGTGCTTGCAGGTATTCCACGCTAAGTGCACACCAATGTCAGGGTGCAGTAGGGCAATATACACGGGTCTGCACGACGTAATTCCTCGTTGAGCAGATCAGTGTGTTGGCCTACATGCACTCTCTCTATTGGAGTGTACTTATTTTCAAGTACAGGGCTGTGATCATGCAAGAGCAGACAAGGAGCAAGGATGGGTCAAAGAGCAGCTCATGGGTGGAAAGACGAAAAATCGTCCAAGTGTAAATCGACGAGAATCACTAGTGATTCTTGCCGAATCGTCGAGAATCATTGGCTGATTCTCGCCATCTCTATCCAGCTACTTCAAAGCGTGCATCTCTGGTGCTAAGTAATAATCGACGAGAATCACCAAGTGATTCTCGCCGATTCGGCGAGAATCACTAGTGATTCTCGCCGAATCGTCGAGAATCACTGGCTGATTCTCGCCGTCTATTTCCGGCTTTATCAGAGCGTGTCATCAAGTCAAAATCGACGAGAATCACCGTTGATTCTCGCCGAATCGACGAGAATCACCTTCGATTCTCGCCGATTCGACGAGAATCACCTTCGATTCTCGCCGATTTTGCCTTGGACAATTTTCTAGAAACCGCTGGACCGGACTCTGCCGCTGGCACTGTTTTAAACCGGAATTAGGGTTTCTTCTGGTGGGACCCACAACGGTCATTTAGGAGTATACTTGTGTATAAATACACGCGTATTTTTGAACAGTACATACACACAGAAAGAAGCCGAGCGACGATCTTGACCTAAAATCGCGAAACTGCTCCGCCGCCGCCGTCGCCGCTCATGCTAGTTGGTTGCCGCTTTTGATCGCGATTCTTCCTGATCTTCCGGCGACAGAAGCTTAGCCAAGCATAGTGTCTCACGTGTCTAACCAGAGATCCCTTGTCTCTTGATTTGTTGATCAGGAAAACCTTCCCCGTCCGAATCGATCGAGACGACCGATCCTAGTGTGACCGTTGGAAGACCTTGCTTGCTTTGCTACGAAGTTAGAATCTCCAAAGTACAGCAGCCGCACACTGTCGTCGCCGCCGATCCCGTGAACCAATCCGCCGACCTCTTTGCCGCCGCCGATTCCGGGGAGATTCTCTCCAAGAGTGATCTAGGGTTGTGGACTCTTCGCGGACTTCAAGAACACGTCGTCAACGAAGAGGGACACCTTAGTCTCCAAAAGTAGTTTGTATTTCTTGTACATTCTAGTTCATTTTTGTTGTAAAGGAACGTTGGTTCCGAGTTGTAAGGGTTGGGTGCAACCCGTGTTGTGGGAGTGTTGACTCCTACATGTCGAAGGGTTCCTTCCGATAGTGCAAGGATTGGATTTCAATCCTGTTGGTGAAGAGACCGAGTCGTCCCTTGTTGGGAGATAGGTCGAAGGGGGAAAGTGGATGTACCCAAATCGGGGAACCACTATAAATAGCTTGTGTACTCTGTTTGCTGTGCTGTTTTATTTTCGTGTGCAGGTACAATTTTAATTCCGCAAAAACGCTGCACGTCACCTATTCTCCCCCCCCACCCCCATAGGTGAAGGTAGTCGACATTAGGTGGACTTTCACATAGTTTGGCTGTCAAAGTCGCTGTGGTGAGACCGGGGTGTCTATGGCTTGAATTGACGTGATATTGACCGGTTCACCGAGAATGTGCCCTGAGTGCACGGGGCGTGTAGCTATGCGTGCCAATGCCTGTGATGCAATGTATATATATACTGCTTGGTTATGCTAATAAAGTGGAGGGAAGGAGCATCGCCGCCCCGAGTTGGTGGCTAGATCGTTATAATTTGGTCAACATTACTGACCGTTGCTTTGGTTTGCCACTGTTGCGGTGGATTGTGCTTGCAGGTGCTGCGGAGTCGAGCGGTAAATAGCAGTCTAAAGCCCAAGTTACTGTGCTGGCCCTCGAAGGCCTAATTCTTAGTGTTTCCTTTTATTCATGTATGGCCGGCCTGCGTGACGAGGTTTGGAAAACACTACTATTTGAGTAAACAATTGTAAGGCCTTAAGGCCATTGTACTTGTGTATTTGTATGTTCATTCCATGGCTTGTTAGTGGACATTCATGCTAGTGTTGAGTTCTTTATTAATGCAACTATTTTAATTGCTTCCGCTAGAATGCCATGTGTAGGACATTGATGTGAGTTGGATGGTTTCCAATGAGTAACCGCCCGGTCTGTCTGTGGTATATGGCGTCGGGCCCCGGCCGGACCTACTACTATATGCTATGCAATGGATAGGGGGTGTTACACTTCATCAGGATTATTACTTGCCGCTTTTCAATGGGATAGTTGGGGAAATAAATCAATGCAAATATTCTCCAGGTCGTCAGCATTGAATGAAGGAAGAAATTCAAATTCACAAGGAAGATTTCATGGAAAATATAAAAAGGATTTTTCCTCTTTTCTTCTATAGAGACAACAAGACAATAAGACAATGAACAAGGCTCTTCTTCTTCCTTCTGGTCTGAACACAGAGAACAGAACACACATGCCAATAACACAGTAGAGAAATCAGAAGCTCTAGACCAGAGAAAGAATAACAAGATGAAGAAGAGGAAGATCATCAATCAAAAATCAAGAGTCTTCTTGCTTCTTCATCTTAGGATTCTTCAGAGGACAACAAATATTTTATCTGTCAAAGAAGCTCTTGGATACCTACTGGTCAAGGCTGAAATATTGAAGGCCTAGTCACCTTCCAGCAAGGCTCAAATCTTCCTGAGTTCAATATCTCATGGGGTGCTTTTGCTAACATCATATATCCACTAAAGTCATCTCAGTTGTATTTTGAGAAAGAGAAGACATAATCACTCTCTCACCCCCACTATAAAAAGGGTTCTTTAACTCCCTTCAAAAGTTATTCTTGGTTGTAAGTCTCCTGATCAAAAGACTTGGTTGGTTTTTGAACACCTGATCAAAAGCTCATTGGTGGCAGTCACCTGATCAAAAACCTGCAAGTGGATTCCTACCAGGGTGGTAGAAGAGTGGATGTACACAGGTTGGGGAACCACTGTAAAATTCTTGTGTTGTCTGGTTGCACCCTTTCTTTTGTTCTTACTGTGGCTGTGATAGTTAGGTTTTGTTGTGCTTGTGATAGTTATACTCTGTGATATATTATTTTATTTTAGGACTAAGTTTTTTTTATACAACAAAAGTTTTCTAAGTTTTTCAGGATACTCTATTCACCCCACCCCCCCCCCCCCTTGTAGAGTATTTCAGAACTAACCCTTACTTTCAATTGGTATCAAAGCAAGTTTCCTTTGGTTGTACAAGTTAACCCCTTGAACGAAAAGATCCTGTGTTAGATCTGACTTTTACTTCTATTAAGTTTATATTCACAGCATGGCACAGAACAAAGACTACGCAAGCACCAGACCTATAGTGTGCAACCTAAATATGTTTGCCACATGGAAGCAAGGAATCAAATTATATATGAATTCAATTGATGAGGACATCTACAATTCCATTTTGACAGGTCCTCCTCAAGCAACTGCCTCTACATCTACAGTAGCTTCAAGTACCAATACAGTACCACCACCTGAGTGGCCAGAAGCACAAAAGAAATCCAAGGTTGCTGATGCCAAGGCCATGAACATTATGGCCCAAACAATGTCTGATGACATTTTCCAAAAACTGGCAGAATGCACATTAGCTAAGGCCATTTGGGAGTCTCTCAACCAAATGGTGGCTGGATCAGCTAATGAGAGGAAAGATAGAAGATCCAATCTCATATCCAAAAATGAGAACTTCAAGAAAGTGGAAGCAGAATCTGTTGCAAATATGTATAACAGGATGAGCTCAATCATTAATGAGCTGAAGACCTTGGATAAGGACATCACCCTCACTGAGGTGAATGACAAAATCCTAAAATGCTTCCCAAGCTCATGGGATTCAAGGATCTGGCCAATCAAGGAGGCCAGAATCTTAAATGAGATTTCCACTAAATCTCTTTTGGGAAAGCTCAAGTCCTATGAGCAGCTCATTATATCTAGAGAAGCAGCAGAGCAAAGAACACCTCCACCAGCAAGGAAGGAACACAACCTGGTATTCAAGGCAGCTGAAGAGATAGAAACTTCAACAGTGAATGAAGAGTTATGAGTCTGCTTGCCAAAAGATTTTATAAAATGGCAAGGAAAGATTTCAGAAGAAAGTCATCTAGGCAGGATGACAAGCCAAGGTATGACAAAACCCCTACTGAAGAGGTATTTTGATTTGGCTGCAGGAAACCTGGACACTTCATCTCAGATTGTCCAGAAAATCAAAAGAAAGAAAGGAGAAGAGAAAAGGATTCTTGAAGATACCAAAGCAACATGCCTTCTTCCAGCAAATACAAGAAGAATGAGAAGGGCTTTGTAGCAGAATCCTAGAGTGAAACTAAAGATGAATTCACATCATCTAGCTCAAGTGAAGAAGAAGAAGAGGCAAGGGCCAATGAAGTCTGCCTTATGGCCATAAATGCCTCCAGAAGTCAATCAGATGAAGAAGAATCTGAAAATGAAGAAGCTTCAGAAACAGAAGTTGATCAGGTACTTTTATTATTTGACTATAATTCTGATGCTTTCAAATTTGAATTTAAAACCATGTATATTGATTTAATAAATTCTGAAAAGGAAATCAAAACACTTAGGGAAATACTAGCTAATCAAGAAAATATAATTTCTAAAAACACTAAGCTAAAAGATGAACTTATACTAGTTAATGAATAAATCATTGCTTTTAAAACAGAGCTATGTGAGGACAAACACCTTGAGGAATCTCTCAATAGGAGAAGCCTTAAGCTAATGGACATCACAAGCACAGTCAATGCCAGACTAAATGGCAAACTGGGCTTCAGTGCATCATCAAGTTTACCCCCCATTCTCAAGAAGAACATATTATCAACCCCCATTAAATTTGTGTCAGCTAAGAATAAAGAAGTAATGGACAACAATCAATCTGAAATCACAAATAAAAACAAGAAATATCATAATAATAGAAACCAAAAAACCATAGACAAAAACAAAGTTCAGCAGATTTCGTCAAACTCAGATCGAGGAAATGTGGCAAGTTCGTCGAACTCAAGTCGACGAACTGTGAACGCAAATCTATATAATAATCATTTGTCTTACTGCAATCGACGAACTGTGTATGGTTCGTCAAGCAGAGGTCGGCGAACTTGGGGCACAGAAAATGAATATGTTCATTCTTTGAGCAGAGATCGATGATCTCATCCCATATCGTTGAACTCTGGTCGATGAACTCACAATATTTCATCAAACCCAGAAAGACCTAATAATAGTCATAACTTTAACAACAACTCTAATAAATCTATGAAACCTTTTAATCCATTAGCTGATTGGATAATTCCACCTAGAAGATATCACCCATTAGGATATAAATCACAACCTGAATTTTCTGTGATTTCAAGTTTTTCTTATCAGCAAACAAAGGACCCAAGGTAACCTGGGTCAAGAACAATTAATTATTTTCTCTACAGGTGAAGAGCTGTCCAGTGGTTAATCAACTATGGTATCTGGACAATGGTTGCTCCAAGCACATGACTGACAACAAGGACAGATTACACAATTACAAGTCCAAGCTCAGACCAAAGATAATCTTTGGTGATTCAAAGTGTGGCCAGTCTGAAGGTTATGGAGAGGTAAGGATTGGAGCAGTCACATTCAAGAAGGTGACATATGTAAAAGGACTCAAGCATAACCTCATCTCTATCAGCTAATTATGTGATGAAGGTTATCAGGTACACTTTAACTCTACATCCTGTATTATTTCTAATAAAGAAAAACAAAAAGTTTTAATTGGAAATAGACAAGGAAACATATACTTAGTTGATTTTCTTTCTGCCAATTCAGATATTTGTCTGCTTAATATTGTTCGCAATCAAAATGAATTATGGCATAAAAGACTATGACATGTAAACATGAAAAATATTGCTAGGCTATCTAAAGACAGTCTTGTAAGAGTCTTACCTTCTGGTGCGTACAAGAAGGAAGGCCTTTGCAGGGCTTGTCAACTAGGCAAGCAAACTAAATCTAGTTTTAAATCAATTAATAAAAGTTATTCACCTAGGATCTTGTTCTTGCTACACATGGATCTCTTTGGACCCACTGTTGTACAAAGCCTAGGAGGGAAATCCCATACTCTAGTCATTGTAGATGACTTCTCAAGATTCACTTGAGTGTTCTTTCTGAGATCTAAGTCAGATACCTTTAAGGTTCTTACAGATTTTCTCAGGACCATACAGATTGAGTACTCTACTCATGTTGCATTGATCAGAAGTTATCATGGTACAAAGTTTGAGTCTCTTCTTATGCATGAGTTCTGTGAGAAGGAAGGTATCAGGCACTACTTCTCAGCTCCTAGAACTCCCCAACAAAATGGGGTAGCTGAAAGGAAAAATAGAACCTTGATTGAAGTTGCTGGCACATTACTTGCAGATTCTTACATGCCACTATCCTTTTGGACAGAGTCTGTAAGCACAGCAAATTATGTATTGAACAAAAGTTTGATACATAAACTTAAGAATAGGACTCCCTATAAATTACATAAACGAAAGAAACCTAAAATCACTTATTTTAAAGTATTTGGATGTGTATACTATATACATAATAATAACAAGAAATATATTAGAAAGTTTGAAGCCAAATCTGAATAGGAAATTTTTCTAGGATATTCCCAAGTAAGCAAAGCTTATAAGGTGTGTAATAAATCATCTTTAAAAATTGAGGAATCTATACATGTTACTTTTGATGAAACTAACATGTCTTATAAGGAGAAAGAGATTTCTACCAGTAACACTTTGCAGGTACCTCACTTGTGTGAGAAAATGGGTGAACTAAACCTTCCACAAGAAGCTATAGTACCCTCTCCTGCATAAGTTATTGAAGACAGTGAAGATGAATCTTTGGAAGAGGCTGAACCTCATTCAACAGCAAACATTATTCCACAAGAGGAATTAAATCTAAATGCCATTGCTGAACAAATTCGACCCACTGATCTTATCACACTAAGGCATCACCGTAGATCTCAAGTGATTGGAGACATAATAGTAGGTGTACAGATAAAGCATCAACTCAACCAAGATGTGATGCATGACTGTTTTCTCTCTCAAGTTGAGCCTCAATCCATAAAATATACTGAGCAAGATCCCCACTGTATCATTGAATGCAAGAGGAACTCAACTAGTTTGGGAGATGTAGAGTCTCGGATTTGGTTCCAAGACCTAAAGACTACCCAGTCATTGGAACCAAATGGGTATATAAAAATAAGCTTTATGACCATGGTGCAATTGTGAGGAACAAGAGTAGGCTTGTTGCTCAAGGTTATAGGAAAGAAGAAGACATAAACTATGATCAAACCTTTGCACTAGTTACAAGGTTAGAAGCAATTAGAATCTTTCTTGCCTATGCTGCCTACAAGAAGTTTAAGGTCTACCAGATGGATGTGGAAAGTGTCTTTCTAAATGGAGTGCTAAAAGAAGAGGTTTATGTTGAACAACCTCCAGGTTTTATCTCACCAACCCATCCTTCTTATGTATTTAGATTGCATAAAGCCCCCTATAGTCTAAAGCAATCTCCAAGAGCTTGGTATGAGACCTTAGCTAGCTTTCTGATAGAGCATGAATTCACTAGAGACATAGTAGATAAGATATTATTCACTAGACACCATATGGATAAAATTATGTTAGTACATGATGCGGGTTAAAACTCCAAAAATTATTATGAGCACGCGACGCCCCAGACGGTTTTATTTAAGAAAGCGAGTGATTTGATTTTATTTAGAAAACGGGGCGCGCGGATTTATTATTTGGATATAAAACAGTGAAATCGAGTTTTAATGAAAGGAGGCAAGTTGTGTAGTACAGGATATTCCGGTGTGGAATATCGAGGTCATATTGTTCTCGGGCTTGGCTCGATTATTTCTACTCTTTCCTAGAGGGGACTATTATTTTACCGATAATTACTTGTCGGGTAATTTTATATATATAAAGGAAAAAAGGCAGAAAATAAAGAGCTTTAAAAAGGTGGAGCCGATGAAGAGCTTAGCTCGATGGCACCAAATAAAATTTGAACTAAAATAAACTTTTAATAAAAAGAGATCCTAAGTTTCAAATTAATTAAGTCGGAGACTTGGCCGTGGAGGTTGCACTAAAATGAGCTCACCTATCTCTAGGAATATCGCTCACCTGAACATTAAGACAATTCGACCGAGCTCTCGTCCGACAAAGGATTCCTCTTAACGCCCGCATTACGCTAAGAACCGCGCTATTGGGTGGGGAACCCAATCCGGTAGAGTTGGCGCGCCTCCTCTCTTGAGGGTTAGTGCAGAACTCCATTTACCAAGGGGTGATCGGTCCATATGCACGGCCTCTCGGCTAGCTACTATATGGAGTACGGAAATAGGGCCCCACACATCAATTATGTGCTCCTACGAGTCGTAAACCCTAGGCAAACATTAAGTTAATTTTAATTAATTAGAAAAACATGACCTTTTATTATTTAAAGCTATTTTATTTGTCCCAATGCTCTTCGATACCGAGGGCTAAAAGAGATTAGCCACTCATCAGAATGGGGACGACTTGCGATGAAAAAGCAGAAAATTAAAGCAGTAAATGAAAGCAGGAAAAGGAAAGCAATAAATTGCAAGTCCTACTCAAACGAGTAGGACTGAAATGAAAGTAGAAAAATTACAAGTCTCGACTCAAATGAGTGGGCGAGACAAAATAAAGCGAGTCCTACTCAAACGAGTAGGAGAAAATAAATGCATCCACGCACGCACTCCACTGAAAATTAAACACATACACAGACCTGCCATTAACTCAAATGAGTAGGTGGTAAATAAATACTAGTACAAATACTACTCAAATTATTACAGACAAATAAAGACTTGCCATTTAACTCAAATGAGTAGGCGTTAAATAAAATCCTGCAATTTAACTCCTAGCGAGTAGGCAGAAATAAATGCTAACACTCACGCACTCTACTCGAAAGTAAAACACACGCACACAAATCCTACTCAAACGAGTAGGAGAAAATTAAAGCACGCCATTTAACTCTTAACGAGTAGGAAAAAATAAATGTAACACACGCACGCACTCTTCAGAATTGAAAGAAAGCAATTTAAACTAACTCATACATGCAAACACACGTACAAGAAAAAGGAAAAAAACTAAGTTGCCGAAAAATTAAAACGATTACATTTCTTCTACTAGAATTCGGTAGAAATGAATAAAATGAAGTCAGAAAAATAAAAGGAGCAAAAGGTTTTTGAAAATAAAAGGTAAAATGAAGTGTTTGAAAAATTAAAACAACTATATATACATTCCTATAACTCCGTAAAAGTGCATACAAAGTGAAAAAAAAAGAAAAAGGAACGAAACGTTTTACGAGCTAAACACGAAAATCTAAGTTAGCGAAAATAAAAATCACTTTGAAAACGCTTTTTCAAATTTATAGGAGTGCATTAAAGGCTATAAAGAACTAAGTCTAAACAAAACTAACTAAAAATAACGAAGTATAAAAGCATAAAAAGAAGTAATCTCATACACCCACATACCCATTTTAAAAGAACAAAAACAAAAGCAAAACAAGTAAAAATAAGATTGTATAAGGTTTTGTTGCTTAGATTCATTCCAACATCATGTAAAGAGACGAAAAAAAACATTTGATTAAGTAAACAGGGGTTATAAAAGAACGAAAACAAAAGCTAAAGAGTGGAGGGAAAAATATCCCTTACATAACATTTGGGATCATCTCGGCAGCATAACCCTATACAAAATGGTTCAAGGAAAGGGAACAGAAATCCTTACAGAAGCTGGAAATTTATAGACAAAAATTTCATGGGACACGCCCTCTGACACGGGCGTGTCAGGGGGCTTGTCAACACTATTTAAATGGGGGCCGTCCGATTTGATATGAAATTTGACTTTGTGGCTGAAAATACGGCGGTCACGCCCCAGGTCACGGGCGTGACATTGGGCGTGTCGGCTTTATTTATCATCAGAATTCGGTGATTTGACGGCGTTGTTGACTTCGGGAGGTCCACGTGTCTGTCACGCCCCTAGTCACGGGCGTGACTATGAGCGTGTCAGGTAGGTTGAACTGGGCGTCGTTTGCATTGAAAGTCGTCGGCGGCGGTTTGTCGGGCCAGGTGGAGAAGTACATGCCCGAGTGGCATCTTGACACGGGCGTGTTGGTTGAGTCGACGATCGTCGAGTGAAGAATGTCGAGAGATGGTCACGGGCTTCGTCACGGGGTGTGTCAGTCTTACACGGGGTTGTCAAATAATTGGACACGGGCGTGTCCCTATAGGCTCGACGAACATCGAGCTCAAAATGTCGAGCTGGCTGGCACGGGCCTAGAACACGGGGCGTCTCCGTGGATACGGGTGTGTCCCTGTCAGCTCGACGAACGTCGAGCGCAAAACGTAGAGCTGGCTGGCACGGGCCTAGAACACAAGGCGTGTCCGTGGACACGGGCGTGTGTCCAGGTATGTCACATGATGTTTCTTCAAATTCACTAATTTTATGGGAAATTGACGTATCGTGCCCGGGTCATGAGTGTGACCCATAGTACACGGGAGTGTAAATGCAATTTTTTGACATTTTTCCTAAAAATTTCAGGAATCAAAATAAAGTTAAGTTAGAATATTTTTTACAAAAGAGAAACATTTTATTGGACAAAATTAAGTAAAAATAACAAAAATAAATGAAAATGACTTAATTAATGAACATAATAATGCGTATATTTACAACTCATCAAATACCCCCATACTTAAGCTTTTGCTATTCTATGGCAAAAGTTGGAGATGAACTTATAATAAATGAAAGAAATCCTAAGTTTAGCTACCACTTGAATTAATTGAAAGAAAGATCTAAATAAATATCCGGGGTATTAGAGTTAAAGCCTAAAGTATGCCAAAAATTTAAATAAAAGAAGAGTTTAAGTTAAAAACTTCTGATATGATCGAATAGATAGCAAAAAATTTAATTTGTCAAGCTAACAAAAATAGATTGGATTTATGAAAACTTGAGCTTGTAAGAATTACAGGAAATAATTTAATTTACAAATTATGCTCTCAAAAAGATTTTAAAAGTAAATCTAGATTCTTTTTGAAATTGGCAGAGTAGGATATCGTGGTATATGAAGAAGACTTTGAATTAGAGTCGAGGGTATATTTTTTCGCTCGAACCTCTAAAGAATTTTTTTTTGGCTTGAAAAGATGTTAGGAAAACGAAATCTTATTTTCTATAACATAATTTTTTTTAACATCTTCATAATAATCCAATGTATATCTATAGAGCAATAAATTTTATCCTCTTACTCCATAACATATAATGTTTTTAAATATTGGATGCCTTTGTTTACGGAACGAAATCTTATTCCCATTGACATAGGATCTTTTAAGGATCGAAATCATGCCGACTATAACATAAAAAAAGGTGATAGGTTTGTGTTCAAAAATAAAACTAGGTTTAATAAAAAGTTTTTGAGAGCAACTTTTATAAATTAAACGTTCCTAAAATTCGAAAAAAAAACTTGGAGTTAACATAATTGAAATCTAAGATTGTTATTTCTAACAAAAGAAATGTGTAACTATTTAGATAAGTAAGAGTAATTCTGAAAACACGTCTCTATCTAAATAAAAAAGGCATATGAAATTTTTTTAAAACTTAACCCCACATATCTAAATCTATCGATCTCCAATTAATAAATGAATAGTAAGCAAAGAATAACTAAAATTCGCTTATAAATTAACTCGCAACTAAATTTTCAGAGAGCGAAAAGGGTTAAGAATGAGATAATTGATTTATTCGGTACATAATTAACAAAATATTTTTTAGATTTTTTAGATTTTTCTTCATTTTTTTGTATTTTATTTTTTTTATTTATTATTATTTTTTATTTTTAAAGTTTATTCTTTTTTTAGGATTTTTGGTTTTTTCGAAAATTTTTTTACAAAAAAAGGACAAGATAAACACTCGATGACCCGCGAACAGACTCTTATTTAGGTGGTTGGTTCGATGAGTCAAACGCCACGGGCTTGCTAAAAAGCGAGCTTTTACAAATAAGAAGAGTGGGGGAGGAAAGAGAAAGATTTATTTTTATATAAAAAATATTTACAAAGTAAAAGAAATAAAAATATTTTTTTGTTTTTGAATTTTTGTTTTGTTTTATTGATTTTTTTAGGTTTTTTAATTATAAAAACAAGAAAGAAATTTTTTTTTAAGGTCTTAATTTATGCATTTTTTTTTATTTTTGATGATTTTGGTTATTATTGCAGAATATTAAAGTGTAGAAATAGAAAAAAATAAGAAAACACCTCCATACTTAAATCCAACATTGTCTCCAATGTTGCAATCTAACTATGGGGAATCGTAATATGAAATATGGACAAAAATAAAAAGGAGGGTAGAAGCTTCCCTAAGACGAGTGTGGGGAGGCCATTGGAAACCCTGCATTATTAAAAAGAAATAGCAAAAAGAGAACAACAAAAACGATAAACTCGACGAAAAGGTTGCGGGCGGTAGGGGCAAGTGTGTGTGTGTCTCGAAGATAATGACTTAGCTTGAGCGTGTACAGAAATGTGTCCTCTAACGTGCACACTAAGGGGAAGCGTGCCGAAGTGAAAACAAAATAGAAAATTTTTATTTATTTTCAATGTTTAGTATTTTTTTGGAAAAACTTTTGTTTTTGGTTTTTAGATTTTTTCGCTTTTAGTTAGTTGTTTTTTTTTAGTTTTATTGATTTTTTTAGATTTTTAGAGTTTTAGAGTTTTGAGTTTTAAAGTTTTAATGGTTTTTTTTTGGTTTTATGACTTTACTTTTTATGATTTTTAGGATTTTTAAGTTTTTAGATTTTTTGATTTTTGTAGTGTTAAGTTTTATAAATTTTTGGATTTTTTAGTTTTTAAGTTTTTTAGATTTTTTGATTTTTTTAGTTTTTAAGTTTTTGAGATTTTTGGATTTTTTTGTTTTTAAATTTTTTTTTTGAGTTTGTTAGTTGTGTTAAGTTGTTATTATGATTATTATTAGTATTAGTATTTTTTGTTGGCCATTTATATATATATATATGTATGTATATAATAGGTAAAATTAATAGGTCTCCAGATTTTAAAATAACGACTCGAAATCTCCCCAGCAACGGCGCAAAAAACTTGATGCGGGTTAAAACTCCAAAAATTATTATGAGCTCGCGGCGCCCCAGGCGGTTTTATTTAAGAAAGCGGGTGATTTGATTTTATTTAGAAAACGGGGCGCGCAGATTTATTATTTGGATATAAAATAGTGAAATAGAGTTTTAACGAAAGGAGGCAAGTGCACATATCGTGTGTAGTATAGGATATTCCGGTGTGGAATATCGAGGTCGTATTGTTCTCGTGGTCGGTTCGATTATTTATACTCTTCCCTGTAGGGGACTATTATTGATGGTTAAAACTCCAAAATTTATTTACGGTCATGCGGCGACCTGGCGGTTTTATTCGAGAAAAAGATGGAAGTGGTTTTATTATTTAGAAAACGGGGCGCGCGTATTTATTTATTTGGATATAAAACGGTTTAGATCGAGTTTTAACGAAAGGAGGAAAGTGCACCTATCGTGAGTTAGTACAGGATATTCCGGGTGGAATATCGAGGTCGTATTGTTCTCGGGGTCGGTTCGATTATTTCTACTCTTCCCTGGAGGGGACTATTATTTTACCGATAATTATCTTGTCGGGATATTTCATATATAATAAAAATGCAGAAAAAGAAAATGAAAGCATAAAAAGAAAGCAATAAGGTGGTGCCGATGAAGAGCATAGCTTGATGGCACCGAGAAAACAATTGAACTAAAATAGACTTTAAATAAAAAGAGCTCCTAAGTTTCTAATTAATTAAGGCGGAGACTTGGCCGTGGAGGTTCCACTAAAATGAGCTCACCTAGCTATAGGGCTATCGCTCACCTGAACGCTAAGACTATTCGACCGGGCTCTCGTCCGATGGAGGATTCCTCTTAACGCCCGCATTACGCTAAGAACCCCGCTATTGGGTGGGGAACCCAATCCGGTAGAGTTGGCGCGCCTCCTGTCTCGAGGGTTAGTGCAGAACTCTCTTTGCCAAGGGGTGATCTGTCCATACGCACGGCCTCTCGGCGAGCGTATGGAAAACGGAAATAGGTCCCACACATCGATATGTGGTCCTACGCGTCGTTAACCCCGGGAAAACCTTAAGTACTTTTAATTAATTAGAAAAATTAGACCTTTAGTTATTTTAAGCTATTTTATCTGTCCCAATGCTCTTCGATGCCGATGGCTAAGAACGGTTAGCCACTCATCAGAATGGGGACGGCTTGCGGTGAAAAGCAAAAAATAAAGCAGTAAAGAAAGAGGTAAATGAAAGCGATAAAATGAAAGCAGTAAGGAAAGCAGAAAATTGCAAGTCCTACCCAAACGAGTAGGACTGAAGAAAGCTGTAAATTGCGAGTCCCGGCGCAAATGCGTGGGCGGGAGAAAGAAAGCGTGTCCTACTCAAACGAGTAGGACTAAATAAATGCAACACACGCACACACTCGACATAAAGTAAAACACACACACACACTCTCTCGACATAAATGAAAACACACACACACAAATCCTACTCAAACGAGTAGGGAAAATAAAGACCTTCCATTTAACTCGAATGAGTAGGCGGAAATAAAGAAAATTAAAAACTCACGCACTCTACAGAAAGTAAAATAAGCAAGCGCCATTTAACTCTTAACAAGTAGGCGGAAATAAATGCGCATACATAAAAAATTGCAAAAAAAAAACTAAGTTGCCGAAAAATTAAAACAACTGCATTTCTACCGCTAAAATCCGGTAGAAATGCATAAAAAGAAGACGAAAAAAATAAATAAGCAAAAAGTTTTGAATAAAAAACTAAGTGCATGAAAAATTAAAACGCTATATTTTCATTCTTATAATTTTATAAAAATGCTAGAAAAGTGATAATAAAGTTAAAAGGAGTAAAAAGTTTTACGGATAAAAACGAACAAAACTAGCAAAGAAGATAAAAAATCACTTTTAAAACGTTTTTATAAACTCATAAGGATGGACATTATATGAGCGGAAAAACTAAACTATGAAAATTATGAAGATTATGAAAGCAATAAAACTAAGTTAAACTCATACACACACACACACACACTCATTTAAAAGAATGAAAAACAAAAGCTAAAGCAAAGCATAAATAAGATTGCATAAAGAGGGTCTTAGATCCATTCCAACATAACACAAGGAGATAAAAAAATTTAACATTTTATTAAGATGAAAAAAGAGTTACAAAAGAACGAAAACAAAAACTAAGGAGAGGGGGAGAAATTTCCATTACATAGCATTGGAATACATCTAGGCAGCACCTGCCTAAGGCAAATTGGTTCAAAAAGGGGAACAAGAACTCAAGCAGAAGCTCTGAATTTTTAGGGAAAAATTTACAAGGGACACGCCCTTGGTCACGGCCGTGACAGGGGGCGTGTCAGTACTATTTGCGAAGGCGGCCGGCAATTTGACGGGAAAGTGGACTTCGGGCTGGACACATGTCGGTCTCGCAGTGGTCACGCCCTAGGTCACGGGCGTGACTCTGGGCGTGTCAAGAAGGTGGATCTGGGCGCGGGTTGCGCCGAAAGTCTTCGCGCAGCATCTTCTCGGGCCAGCTGGAAAGGTCACGCCCAAGGTCACGGGCGTGACTCTGGGCGTGTCAGTTTGTGTCGACACTCGACGAATGTCGAGCAGAAAGTGTCGAGTTGAAATCGTTGAGCTGAGATTGAGTCACGCCCTAGGTCACGGGCGTGACTCTAGGCGTGTCGAGGTGGTCGACGAACATTGAGCTGGAAACGTCGAGCGGGTGGACACGGGCTTGGGTCACGCCCCGTGTCGGGTGACACGGGCGTGTCGCCGGGCATGTCGCCGGGAGTGTCGACACTTTTCTTCTCAAAAATTGCTGATTTCAAGGTTATTTGACGTGTCACGCCCTGGTCACGGGCGTGACCAACATGTCACGGGCGTGACATATCAATATTTGGCAGATTTTTCATTTTTTCCTGGAAAATAAAATAAAACAAGTTAGTATAATATTTACAAAAATAGGAGCATTTTATTGAACAAAAATATGTAAAAATGGTGAAAAGAAATGAAAATGACTAAATTAATGTACACAAAAATACGTATATTTACAATTCATCAAATCCCCCCATACTTAAGCTTTTGCTATTCCAGAGCAAAAGTTGGAGATGAACTTATAAGGAATAAAAGAAATCCTAAGTTTAGTTACCGCTTGAATTTATTAAAAGTAAGATCAAAATAAACATCCGGGGTTAAAGAATTAAATCTTAATTTATGAAATGTTATGAATAGAAGAAGGTTTCAAAAAGACTTCTAGATAAAATAAAATAGAAAGCAAAAATTTATTTTTGTTAGTTTAACAAAGATGGATTGGATTTATATAAAAAACCTTAGCTTAAAAGAAGTTAAAGGAAATAATACAATTTAAAAATTATGCTCTCAAAAAAATTTTAAATTAAGTCTAGAATCATTGAAATATGCTAAGTGGTTTGGTGGTTTATGAAGAAGGCTTGAATATTGAGGCGAGACAATTTTTTCTCGAACCTCCAATTTTTTTCTTTTTGGATAGTTAGGAAAATGAAATCTTATTTTCCTAACACATAATAGTTTTTTTTCTTTCTTCATAAATAATAAATAACCCAATGTATATGTGTAGGAGTAATGAATTTTATCCTCTTACTCCATAACATATAATCTTTTTAAATATTGGGTGCCTATGTTTACGGAATGAAATCTTATTCCCATTGACATAAGATCTTTTAAGGGATAAAGGTAAACATGTTAAGTAAGACATGAAAAAAATGGAAGTGGGTTTAGTTTTTCAAAAGGAAAACTAGATTTTAATAAAAAAATTTTGAGAGCAACCTTTTTAAAATGAACGTTCCTATCTTTCTAAAAGCATGAAGTAGAAATAATTGAAATCCATGGATGTTATTTTCTAACATAAAAAACGAGCTTCTATTTATAAAATTAGAAGTGGTGGTGAAAAACAAGTTCCCTATTATAAGGAAAAGACATAAAATATTCTTTAAATCTTAACCCCAGACACTTAAATCTGTCAAACCTTAATTAATAAACGAATAGTAAGCAAAGAATAACCAAAATTCGCATATAAATTAACTCGAAACTAGATTTTTGGAAAGCAAAAAGGGTTAAGATATGGTATATTCGAATTACTTTGTTACATAATTTAACAAAACATTTTTTTGGAATTTTTAGAGTTTTTATCATTTTTTTGTTTTAATTATTATCTTTTTAGGATTTTTAGATTTTTATCTTTTTAGGGTTTTTGGGTTTTTCTAATTTTTTTTGATTTTTTAGTTTTTGTAGATAAGTTATTTACAAGAAAGAGGAGAGAAAGAAATGTTATTTACAAAGAAGATAGGGGGGAAAGAGAGATTTTTACAAAAAGGGGTACAAAGTAAAAAACTCGATTACAGCCCCCGCGAACAGACTCTTATTTGAATGGTTGGTTCGATGAGTCGAACGTCGCGGGCAGGCAGAATCCAAGCTTTTACAAATAAGAAGATGGGGGGGGGGGAATTTTTTATAAAAACTATTTACAAAGTAAAAAGATTTTTTTGAATTGTTTTTTGAGTTTTATGATTTTTTTTGAAGTTTTATGATAATAAAAACAAGGAAATTTTTTTAGATTTTAAGTTTTGCAAATTTTTTGTATTTTTGATGAGTACAGAATAAAAAAATGCAGTATAGGAAAACACGCCCATACTTAAACCCAACATTGTCCCCAATGTTGCAATCTAAGTATGCGGAACAGATAATATACAAATTAAAAGATGTATAAAAACAAAAATAAAAAGAGAGGGAAGAAGCTTCCCTGAAGATGAGTACGGGGAGGCCCGGGTCGAAACCCTGCATTTATTGCTAGAAGAAGAAAAAAAACAATAACAGAAAAAACAAAAAAAGATTAACTCGGCGTAAAGTGTGCGGGCGGTAGGGGGCAAGTGTGTGGGTGACTCGGAAGGTAGCTAAGGCCTTAGCGACATGAGTGTGATGGAAATGCGCACCCCAAACGCGCACAAGAATGGAAGTGCGCCGAAGCGAAACAAAATTAAATAAAACAAGTTAAAAGAAAATAAATAGACAAAATATATACACATGTATTTTTTTTGTTTTTAAGGACGTTTTATTATTTTGTTTTGTTGTTTTTAGGTAGGTGTTTTAGTTTTTCGTTTTTTTGTTTTTTTTCATGAAAATATAGTTTTTTTTTGTTAAGTTTTTTCATTTTTTCGAATTTTTTTAGTTTTGTTTGTTTTATAGTTTTTTTTCTTTTTCATTAAAAGAATGTATATAAAATTTTTGTTAAGTTTTTTTTTTTCATTTTTTTCATTTTTTTTGTTTTGGGTTACAGCTTTTTTTTTGAGTTTTTTAGGTTTTTTTTTAGTTTTATAGTTTTTTTTTCAAATTTTTAATTTTTAAGGTTTTTCAAAAATTTTTTAGTTTTGTAAGTTTTTCAAAAAATTTTTTGTTTTATAAATTTGTAAAATTTTTTATAGTTATTATTATTATTATTATTATTATTATTTTTATTATTATATTTTTTGTTAGTTGGCCAAACTATTTTTTTTTGTTATATAAATATATATAGGTAAAATTAATAGAATCCCAAGGTTCAAAATAATGAACCGAAAATTCCCCGGCAACGGAGCCAAAAACTTGATGGTTAAAACTCCAAAATTTATTTACGGTCACGCGGCGACCCGACGGTTTTATTCGAGAAAAAGGCGGAAGTGGTTTTATTATTTAGAAAACGGGGCGCGCGTATTTATTTATTTGGATATAAAACGGTTTAGATCGAGTTTTAACGAAAGGAGGGAAGTGCACCTATCGTGAGTTAGTACAGGATATTCCGGGTGGAATATCGAGGTCGTATTGTTCTCGGGGTCGGTTCGATTATTTCTACTCTTCCCTATAGGGGACTATTATTTTACCGATAATTATCTTGTCGGGATATTTTATATATAATAAAAATGCAGAAAAAGAAAATGAAAGCATAAAAAGAAAGCAATAAGGTGGTGCCGATGAAGATCATAGCTCGATGGCACCGAGAAAACAATTGAACTAAAATAGACTTTAAATAAAAAGAGCTCCTAAGTTTCTAATTAATTAAGGCGGAGACTTGGCCGTGGAGGTTCCACTAAAATGAGCTCACCTAGCTATAGGGCTATCGCTCACCTGAACGCTAAGACTATTCGACCGGGCTCTCGTCCGACGAAGGATTCCTCTTAACGCCCGCATTACGCTAAGAACCCCGCTATTGGGTGGGGAACCCAATCTGGTAGAGTTGGCGCGCCTCCTGTCTCGAGGGTTAGTGCGGAACTCTCTTTGCCAAGGGGTGATCTGTCCATACGCACGGCCTCTCGGCGAGCGTATGGAAAACGGAAATAGGGCCCACACATCGATATGTGGTCCTACGCGTCGTTAACCCCGGGCAAACCTTAAGTACTTTTAATTAATTAGAAAAATTAGACCTTTAGTTATTTTAAGCTATTTTATCTATCCCAATGCTCTTCGATGCCGAGGGCTAAGAACGGTTAGCCACTCATCGGAATGGGGACGGCTTGCGGTGAAAAGCAGAAAATAAAGCAGTAAAGAAAGCGGTAAATGAAAGCGATAAAATGAAAGCAGTAAGGAAAGCAGAAAATTGCAAGTTCTACCCAAACGAGTAGGACAGAAGAAAGCTGTAAATTGCGAGTCCCGGCGCAAATGCGTGGGCGGGAGAAAGAAAGCGTGTCCTACTCAAACGAGTAGGACTAAATAAATGCAACACACGCACACAATTGACATAAAGTAAAACACACACACACACACACTCTCTCGACATAAATGAAAACACACACACACAAATCCTACTCAAACGAGTAGGGAAAATAAAAACCTGTCATTTAACTCGATTGAGTAGGCGAAAATAAAGAAAATTACAAACTCACGCACTCTACAGAAAGTAAAATAAGCAAACGCCATTTAACTATTAACGAGTAGGCGGAAATAAATGCGCATACATAAAAAATTGCAAAAAAAAACTAAGTTGCCGAAAAATTAAAACAACTGCATTTCTACCGCTAAAATGCGGTAGAAATGCATAAAAAGAAGACGAAAAAAAATAAATAAGCAAAAAGTTTTGAACAAAAAACTAAGTGCATGAAAAATTAAAACGCTATATTTTCATTCTTATAATTTTATAAAAATGCTAGAAAAGTGATAATAAAGTTAAAAAGAGTAAAAAGTTTTACGGATAAAAACGAACAAAACTAGCAAAGAAGATAAAAAATCACTTTTAAAACGTTTTTATAAACTCATAAGGATGGACATTATATGAGCGGAAAAACTAAACTATGAAAATTATGAAGATTATGAAAGCAATAAAACTAAGTTAAACTCATACACACACACTCATTTAAAAGAATGAAAAACAAAAGCTAAAGCAAAGCATAAATAAGATTGCATAAAGAGAGGCTTAGATCCATTCCAACATAACACAAGGAGATAAAAAATTTAACATTTTATTAAGCTGAAAAAAGAGTTACAAAAGAACAAAAACAAAAACTAAGGAGAGGGGGAGAAATTTCCCTTACATAGCATTGGAATACATCTAGGCAGCACCTCCATAAGGCAAAATGGTTCAAAAAGGGGAACAAGAACTCAAACAGAAGCTCTGAATTTATAGGGAAAAATTTACAAGGGACACGCCCTTGGTCACGGGCGTGATAGGGGGCGTGTCAGTACTATTTGCAAAGGCGGCCGGCGATTTGACGGGAAAGTGGACTTCGGGCTGGACATGTGTCGGTCTCGCAGTGGTCACGCCCCAGGTCACGGGTGTGACTCTGGGCGTGTCAAGAAGGTGGATCTGGGCATGGGTTGCTCCGAAAGTCTTCGCGCAGCATCTTGTCGGGCCAGCTGGAAAGGTCACGCCCCAGGTCACGGGCGTGACTCTGGGCGTGTCAGTTGGTGTCGACACTCGACGAATGTCGAGCGGAAAGTGTCGAGTTGAAATCGTTGAGCTGAGATTGAGTCACGCCCTAGGTCACAGGCGTGACTCTAGGCGTGTCGAGGTGGTCGACGAACATTGAGCTCGAAACATCGAGCGGGTGGACACGGGCTTGGGTCACGCCCCGTGTCGGGTGACACGGGCGTGTCGCCGGGCGTGTCGCCGGGCGTGTCGACACTTTTCTTCTCAAAAATTGCTGATTTCAAGGTTATTTGACGTGTCACGCCCTGGTCACGGGCGTGACCAACATGTCACGGGCGTGACATATCAATTTTTGGCAGATTTTTCATTTTTTCCTGAAAAATAAAATAAAACAAGTTAGTATAATATTTACAAAAATAGGAGCATTTTATTGAACAAAAATATGTAAAAATGACGAAAAGAAATGAAAATGACTAAATTAATGTACACAAAAATACGTATATTTACAATTCATCAATTATTTTACTGATAATTACTTGTCGGGTAATATTATATATATAAAGGAAAAAAGGCATAAAATAAAGAGCTTTAAAAAGGTGGAGCCGATGAAAACCATAGCTCGATGGCACCGAATAAAATTTGAACTAAAATAAACTTTTAATAAAAAGAGATACTAAGTTTCAAATTAATTAAGGCGGAGACTTGGCCGTGGAGGTTCCACTAAAATGAGCACACCTATCTCTAGGAATATCGCTCACTTGAACATTACGACTATTCGACCGAGCTCTCGTCCGACGAAGGATTCCTCTTAATGCACGCATTACGCTAAGAACCCCACTATTGGGTTGGGAACCCAATCCGGTAGAGTTGGTGCGCCTTCTCTCTAAGAGAGTTAATGCGGAACTCCATTTACCAAGGGGTGATCGGTCCATACGCACGGCCTCTTGCCTAGCTAGCGTATGGACTATGGAAATAGGGCCCCACACATTGATTATGTGGTCCTACGCGTCGTAAATCCTAGGCAAACCTTAAGTTAATTTTAATTAATTAGAAAAACAGGACTTTTTATTATTTAAAGCTATTTTATTTGTCCCAATGCTCTTCGATACCGAGGGATAAGAACAATTAGCCACTCATTGGAATGGGGACGACTTGCGATTAAAAAGCAGAAAATTAAAGCAGCAAATGAAAGCAGGAAAAGGAAAGCAGTAAATAAATCAGTAAATAACAAGTCCTACTCAAATGAGTAGAACTGAAATGAAAGCAGAAAAATTACAAGTCCCGACTCAAATGAGTGGGTGAGACAAAATAAAGCGAGTCCTACTCAAACGAGTAGGAGAAAATAAATGCATCCACACACGCACTCTACTGAAAATTAAACACATACACAGACCTGCCATTTAACTCAAATGAGTAGGTGGTAAATAAGTGCTAGTACAAATACTACTCAAATTATTACAGACAAATAAAGACCTGCCATTTAACTCAAATGAGTAGGCGGTAAATAAAATCCTACCATTTAACTCCTAGCGAGTAGGCGAAAATAAATGCTAACACTCACGCACTCTACTCAAAAGTAAAACACACGCACACAAATCCTACTCAAACGAGTAGGAGAAAATTAAAGCACGCCATTTAAATCTTAACGAGTATGCGAAAATAAATGCAACACACGCACACACTCTTCAGAATTGAAAGAAAGCAATTTAAACTAACTCATACACGCACGCACACATACAAGAAAAAGGAAAAAACTAAGTTGCCGAAAAATTAAAACGATTACATTTCTACCGCTAGAATTCGGTAGAAATGAATAAAATGAAGTCATAAAAATAAAAGGAGCAAAAAGTTTTTGAAAATAAAAGGTAAAATGAAGTGTTTGAAAAATTAAAACAACTATATATACATTCCTATAACTCCGTAAAAGTGCATACAAAGTGAAAATAAAGAAAAAAGGAACGAAAAGTTTTACGAGCTAAACACAAAAATCTAAGTTAGCGAAAATAAAAATCACTTTGAAAACACTTTTTTCAGATTTATAGGAGTGCATTATAGGCTAAAAAGAATTAAGTCTAAACAAAACTAACTAAAAATAACAAAGTATAAAAGCATAAAAAGAACTAATCTCAAACACCCACACACCCATTTTAAAAGAACAAAAACAAAAGAAAAACAAGTAAAAATAAGATTGTATAAGATTTTGTTGCTTAGATTCATTCCAACATCATGTAAAGAGACGAAAAAAAAACATTTGATTAAGTAAAAACAAGAGTTACAAAAGAACGAAAACAAAAGCTAAAGAGTTGGGGGGAAAATAACTCTTACATAACATTTGGGATCATCTCGGCAGCATAACCCTATATAAAATGGTTCAAGGAAAGGGAATAGAAATCCTTACATAAGATGGAAATTTATAAACAAAAATTTCATGGGACACGCCCTTTGACACGGGCGTGTCCGGAGGCATGTCAACAATATTTAAATGGCGGCCGTTCGATTTGACATGAAATTTGACTTTGCGGCTAAAAACGCGGCGGTCACGCCCCAGGTCACGGGCATGACATTGGGCGAGTCGGCTTTATTTATCATTAGAATTCGGCGATTTGACGGCGTTGTTGACTTCGGGAGGTCCACGTGGCTGTCACGCCCCTAGACACGGGCATGACTATGGGCGTGTTGGGGAGGTTGAACTGGGCATCATTTGCATGAAAAGTCACCGGCGGCGGTTTGTCGGGCCAGGTGGAGAAGTACACGCCCGTGTGGCATCTTGACACAGGCGTGTTGGTTGAGTCGACGATCGTCGAGTGAAGAATGTCGAGAGATGGTCACGGGCTTCGGCACGGGGCGTGTCAGGCTGACACAGGCGTGTCGAATAATTGGACGCGGGCATGTCCCTGTCGGCTCGATGAACGTCGAGCGCAAAACATCGAGCTGCCTGGTACAGGCCGAGAATACGGGGCGTGTCCGTGGACACGGGTGTGTCCCTATCGGCTCGACGAATGTCGAGCGCAAAATGTGGAGCAGGCTCGCACGAGCCTAGAACACGGTGCGTGTCCGTGGACACGGTCTTGTGTCCAGGCGTGTCACATGATTTTTCTTCAAATTCGCTGATTTCACGGGAAATTGACGTATCACGCCCGGGTCACGGGCGTGACCCATAGTACACGGGCGTGTACATGCAATATTTTTACATTTTTCCTGAAAATTTCAGGAATCAAAATAAAGTTAAGTTAGAATAAGTTTTACAAAAGTGAAACATTTTATTGGACAAAATTAAGTAAAAATAACAAAAATAAACGAAAATGACTTAATTAATGTACATAAAAATGCGTATATTTACAACTCATCAGTACAAATCTATGTAGATGACATTATATTTGGGTCTAATGATTCCAAACTATGCAACAGGTTTTCTGACCTCATGCATTCTAGGTTTGAGATGAGTAACATGTGTGAGCTCTCCTACTTCCTTGGTCTCCAAGTGAAGCAGCTACCTGATGGCATCTTCATCTCCCAGACGAAATATGTTAAAGAGCATCTTAAAAAGTTTGGGATGTCTGATGCCTCAGCAAAGAAAACACCTATGGCTACTAATGCTGTAATAGACACTGATGAGCATGGGAAACCTGTTGACCAGAAGTTATAAAGGGGCATTGTTGGGTCACTATTATATCTTACAGCTAGCAGACCTGATATAATGTTTGCCACATGTCTTTGTGCTAGGTTCCAAGTGAACCCTAAAGAATCTCACCTAGTTTTTCTAAAAAGAATTTTGAGATATATAAAGAGTTGTCCTAGTCTAGGCCTTTGGTATCCTAATGAGTCATAATTTGATTTAACTGGATATTCAGATGCTGACTTTGCTGGTTTCAGGGTAGACAGAAAAAGTACCTCAGGAACTTGTCAGTTCCTAGGTATTAGATTAGTATCTTGGTTCTGCAAGAAACAATCATTTGTGTCTACATCAACACCTGAAGCAGAATATATAGATACTGGCAGTTGCTGTTCACAGATTTTGTGGATTCAGAATCAACTCCTGGACTATGGTTTCAACTTAAATAATTCAACTCTATTATGTGATAACACAAGTGTTATATCCATAGAACAGAATCCAGTCCATCACAGTAGGACTAAGCATATAGACATTAGGCATCATTTCATTAGAGAGTGCGTAGAAAAAAACAAAATCAAACTTTGAAAGTTAGAGGATAGATCTTAACTTAAGCTGATTAGAGTTATAAAGATCATAACACAAAATAAAAATAAAAGTAAAGACAAGAAGAGCAAGCAACAAGAAATGAGACACAAGGATTTTATAGTGGTTCCCCAAATCTTGGTAGTCCACTCTTCTACCACCCTGGTAGGAATCCACTTAGGTTTTTGATCAGGTTCCTAACACCAATGGGTTTTGATCAGGTCCCCAAAAACCAACCCAAGTCTTTTGATCTTGTGACTTGCAACCGGGAATCACTTTTGAAGGGAGATGACAACCCTTTATAGAGGTGGGGGTGAGAGAGTCGATTTTGTCTTCTCTGTCAACAATCAAAGAGAAGACTTGGGGATTATTGATGTTAGCAAAGAGCTCCCCCTGTGAAGTAGAATGGTTCAGGGAAAAAGTAGGAGCTTTGCTGCAGGGTGATAGGCCTTCAAGCTGATGATTTCTCCAGCAAGCTTCTTAGACTGATATTGATTAATTGTCTCTTTAGAAGCCTGGAGCAGATGAAGAATCTGATGAGTATGTCGATTAATGTAGAGTTCTTCTTCTCTGCTGAAAGAATGGCCTGTGTTGTTTCTTTAGTATGTGTGACTGTCTGTACTGTTCTTTTTTTCGTCTCTATATTCTATAATCGGAAATCTCTAATTTCCTTTTACTGTAATGACTAATTGTTTACGAGAATGGTAATTGCTTTTCAGGAATCAATTAGCATTAACTCCTGATTAATTCCATAGTTAGTTGGTTCTTCAAACGACTATATGTAGCATTAATTCTGATAGCTGTAATCTCCATACTGTATTAATTAATGCTACCATCTGTAACATTCTGTTTGAATAACGTTGACAGAATTCGTCGACCAGAACTGAGACTGTGATGTGTTTGTAGACTGGAGATCCCTGATCGTCGAGCTCAGCCTCTATATCGTCGATTTGGGAATCTGTCTGCAATCATCGAGCTGAGAAAGCTTATCTTGAGTATACCGTTCGTCGACCTGAGTTCGACATTCGTCGAACTCAGCTGAAGTTCGTCGAGCTGAACAACTTGCTGATTTCATCGAGCCGAACTTGCTGATTTCGTCGACCTGCGTTCGACGTTCGTCGAACTGAGTTCGACGAAAGTCGAACTGATTTTCTGTGAAGTAATTATGGAATTTATACAAACTGATGATCTGTGTGTCGACACAAGTCCTGTGGGTGTCGACACAATTGGCTTATGGTGTCGACATTATTCCTTCTGATGTCGACTCAGGTGGTGTCGACTAATATACTAAAGTGTTGACAGTCTTGTACCTGGTGTCGACACAGATCCTTGGTGTCGACACAGACTATCCACAGTGTCGACACAGTTGCTATGTGTGTCGACACAACCTTGCTTCAGTCTTTGATAGTTGTTGAAGGCTGATCCAAGGTGTTGATTCTGACTTAGACTATAGACATAAACCTATGACCCATGACTATATATTTTGGGTCAGTCTAAGCAAACCTAATAGTGAACCTTGCCCAAATCATAACTAGGGTTCCAACAATCTCCCCCTATTTGGGTAAGGACACTATTTACATCAAAAGCAAATAAAATGCAAAGCAAGAACAATCTGCTAGATTTATAAGATATCAGCAGATGTACAATGGTGCTTTGAAATAAAATAAACAAAACAAAAAAAATACTGTAACTAAACAAAACTCCCCCTATATGCGTATCCTTGCTCAAAATATTCAGCCACTGATATCCTATGTATTGGCTGGACTGAATTCTTTTCCTACAAGGAGATGTTAGGAGTTCTGAACCCAGATAACCTTGGGTCCTGGTTCTTTTTTTATAATAATTAGAAATAAGAGAACATTTAGGTTGATCCTTGTATCCAAGTGGATGATATTTCCTAGGAGAAATTATCCACTCAGAGAAAGGATTTTTAAAATGCTGACTTTGATTATAATTTTGAAAAGAACAAAAGTTTCTGTTCTGGAATTCTGAGTTCGACGAATTAGTGTACTTTCGTTGAGCTGAGGTCGAAGAATGATATTTAGACCGTCGATCTCTGTTCACAGAATAACTATCTGTATAGCATTTTCGTCGATCTCTGTTCGACGAATGATTTCTATTTTATCGAGCATAGATTTTTGAATAGTAAAACATTTTGTTCATAGTTCGTCGAGCTGCGTTCGACAAAAAGTGTTGTTTTTGTCGAGCTCGGTTCGACGAATTATGTTGAACTAAAATTTTCTGAATTTTATTTTTTGAATAATTTTCATTTATTACCTCTAATTCTTCTTTTAGTTTGCTTGATTCTAAAATGCTTATTTTTTCAAAAGAATTTTGTAAATTTTGTTTAAGTTTTAAATTTTCAGAAGATAAAATAATTATTTTTTCTCTGAGAAGTTTTATTTCCTTCTCAGATTTAATTAAATCTTTACACATATTTTTAAAATCAGTTTTAAAATGTTCTGATGAAAAATGAAGGGTAAAGATTACCAGATCCTCTTCTGATTCTGATTTTGATTCTTTATCTGATTCTGAATCTTCATCATAGCTGCTGTAAGAAGCATTTATTGCCATTAGGCAAGACTCTCTTGCTCTTGTTTCCTCTTCATCTTCAGTTGTGCAGGATGAAGCATCTGAGTCACTCCAAGATACAACTTTAACTGTTCCTTCTTTGGCTGATCCAACAGCCATTATTTTGAGGGTGTCCCACATCTCCTTTGTAGATGAACATTCAACAAGTTCCTCAAAAATGTCATCAAACATTGATTGTGCCAGAATGCTCATTGCTTGTGCATCAACAACATTTAGCTTTTTCTGAGCATCTGCCCATTGAGATGATGGAACATCATTGAAGCTTGTTGTTTCCTGAGATTGAGTTGGTCCTGACAAAATAGATTTAAAGATATTTTCATCAATAGAGTTCATATAAAATCTAATCCTTGTCTTCCATAGTGCAAACTTATTTAGATTACACATGGGCAGTCTGGTGCTTGAGAACTCTTCAATTTGTGCCATGATAAAAACTCTAAGGATATATAAGATCTATCAGATCGTTTTGATTCAGGTATTAGCCTCAGACCAATTCATTCATGTTTTCATGTTCCAATCCCCAACATAGCAATAGCTCGAGTGGAATGTTATATACCATTTGAAAGTTAGAGGATAGATCTTAACTTAAGCTGATTAGAGTTCTAAAGATCACAGCACAAAATAAAAATAAAAGTAAAGACAAGAAGAGCAAGCAAACAGAAAAGAGACACGAGGATTTTATAGTGATTCCCCAAATCTGGGTAGTCCACTCTTCTACCACCCTGGTAGGAATCCACTCAGGTTTTTGATCAGGTGCCTGGCACCAATGGGTTTTGATCTGGTCCCCAAAAACCAACCCAAGTCTTTCGATCAGGTGACTTGCAACCGGGAATCACTTTTGAAGGGAGATGACAACCCTTTATAGAGGTGGGAGTGAGAGAGTTGATTTTGTCTTCTCTGTCAACAATCAGAGAGAAGACTTGTGTATTATTGACGTTAGCAAAGAGCTCCCTCTGAGAAGTAGAATGGTTCAGGGAAAAAGTAGGAGCTTTGTTGCAGGGTGATAGGCCTTCAAGTTATGATTTCTCCAACAAGCTTCTTAGATTGATATTAATTGATTGTCTCTTTAGAAGCCTGGAGTATTGAAGAACTCTGATGAGTATGTCGATTGATGCAGAGTTCTTCTTCTCTATTGAAAGAATGGCATGTGTTGTTTCTTTAGTCTGCGTGACTGTCTGTACTGTTCTTTTTTTCGTCTCTATCTTTTATATTCGGAAATCTCTAATTTCCTTTTACTGTAATGACTAATTGATTCCGAGAATGGTAATTGCTTTTCGGGAATCAATTAGCATTAACTCCTGATTAATTCCATAGTTAGTTGGTTCTTCAAATGACTATATGTAGCATTAATTCTAATAGTTGTAATCTCCATAACTGTATTAATTAATGCTGCCAGCTGTAACATTCTGTTTGAATAACGTTGATAGAATTCGTCGACCAGAACTGAGACTGTGTTGTGTTCGTCGACTGGAGATCGCCGATCGTCGAGCTCAGCATCTATATCATCGATTTGGGAATCTGTCTGCAATCATCGAGCTGAGAAAGCTTGTCTTGAGTACACCGTTCGTCGACCTGAGTTCGACGTTCGTCGAACTCAGCTGAAGTTCGTCGAGCTGAACAACTTGCTGATTTCGTCGAGACGAACTTGCAGATTTCGTCGACCTGCGTTCGACGTTCGTCGAACTGAGTTCGACAAAAGTCGAACTGATTTTCTGTGAAGTAATTCTGGAATTTAAACAAACTGACGATCTGTGTGTCAACACAAGTCCTGTGGGTGTCGACACAATTGGCTTGTGGTGTCGACATGATTCCTTCTGATGTCGACTCAGGTGGTGTCGACTAATATACTGAAGTGTCGACAGTCTTGTACCTGGTATCGACACAGATCCTTGGTGTCGACACATACTATCCACAGTGTCGACACAGTTGCTCTTTTTGTCGACACAGCCTTGCTTGAGTCTTTGACAGTTGTTGAAGGCTGATCCAAGGTGTTGATTCTGACTTAGACTATAGACATAAACCTATGACCCATGACTATACATTTTGCGTCAGTCTAAGCAAACCTAATAGTGAAACTTGACCAAATCATAACTAGGGTTCCATCAAAAGCAAATAAAATGCAAAGCAAGAACAATCTGCTAGATTTATAAGATATCAGCAGATGTACAATGATGCTTTGAAATAAAATAAACAAAACAAAAAAATACTGTAACTAAACAAAACTCCCCCTATATGCATATCCTTGCTCAAATTATTCAGCCACTGATATCCTGTGTATTGGCTGGACTGAATTCTTTTCCTGCAAGGAGATGTTAGGAGTTCTGGACCCAGACAATCTTGGGTCCTGGTTCTTTTTTTATAATAATTAGAAATAAAAGAACATTTAGGTTGATCCTTGTATCCAAGTGGATGATATTTCCTAGGAGGAATTATCCACTCAGTGAAATGATTTTTAAAATGCTGACTTTGATTATAATTTTGAAAAGAACAAAAGTTTCTGTTCTGGAATTTTGAGTTCGACGAATTAGAGTACTTTCGTTGAGCTGAGGTCGACAAATGATATTGAGATCGTCGATCTCTATTCACAGAATAACTATCTATATACCATTTTCGTCGATCTCTGTTCGACGAATGATTTCTATTTCGTCGAGCATAGATTTCTGAACAGTAAAACTTTTTGTTCATAGTTCGTCGAGTTGCGTTCGACGAAAAGTGTTGTTTTTGTCGAGCTCGGTTCGACGAATTATGTTGAACTAAAATTTTGTGAATTTTAATTTCTGAAGATTTTTCATTTATTACCTCTAATTCTTCTTTTAGTTTGCTTGATTCTAAAATGCTTATTTTTTCAAAAGAATTTTGTAAATCTTGTTTAAGCTTTAAATTTTCAGAAGATAAAATAATTATTTTTTCTCTGAGAAGTTTTATTTCCTTCTCAGATTTAATTAAATCTTTACACATATTTTTAAAATCAGTTTTAAAATGTTTTGATGAAAAATCAAGGGTAGAGATTACCAGATCCTCTTTTGATTCTGATTTTGATTCTTCATCTGATTCTGATTCTTCATCATAGCTACTGCAAGAAGCATTTATTGCCATTAGGCAAGACTCTCTTGCTCTTGTTTCCTCTTCATCTTCAGTTGTGCAGGATGAAGCATCTGAGTCACTCCAAGATACAACTTTAACTGTTCCTTCTTTGGCTGATCCAGCAGCCATTGCTGTGAGGGTGTCCCACATCTCCTTTGCAGATGAACATTCAACAAGTTCCTCAAAAATGTCATCAAACATTGATTGTGTCAGAATGTTCATTGCTTGTGCATCAGCAACCTTTAGCTTTTTCTGAGCATCTGTCCATTGAGATGATGGAACATCATTGAAGCTTGTTGTTTCCTGAGATTGAGCTGGTCCTGAAAAAATAGATTTAAAGATGTTTTCATCAATATAGTTCATATAAAATCTAATCCTTGTCTTCCATAGTGCAAACTTATCTAGATTGCACATGGGCAGTCTGGTGCTTGAGAACTCTTTAATTTGTGCCATGATAAAAACTCTAAGGATGTATAAGATCTATCAGATCATTTTGGTTCAGGTGTTAGCCTGTACAACCAAAGTAACCCGCTTTGATATTGTTGGATCCCTAGTTGATTTGGGCTAGGTTCACTGACTTAGGATGTGACCCAACCTGTATAGCCAGGGTCAATTTTGTGTCTTAGAGTCTAGGCCAAGTCCTTAGAGTTAACTTCAGATGGACCAGCTATCATCAAGACCATCAGAGACTCCAAACTTAGAAGATTTCAAGACCAAGTAAAGTGAGTTCGACGTTCGTAGAACTCAGCTCGACGAAAGGTGTTCTGCGCTCGACGATCGTGAGATAATTCTTAGTGCTGAGCTCCACGATCCTAGTTCTCTGTTCGATGAAGACTGAGGTTCTTCATCAAGCTAAAGTCAGGACAACTTCAGAATTTTTCTAAGTCCAAATTCAAGCTTTGGTCGACGAATTAGATTCTGAGCTCGACGAACTTGGATCTCAAGTTCTCAACTTCTCAGGTCGACGAAGTCAGCTTTTCAGGTCGACGAATGCAGTACTCTACTCGACGAATTCTGAATTTCAGAGGATTTGTGTCGATACTTAGGGCATGTGTCGACACCAGCTCATGTCGACACAAGAAGCTTTGAGTCGACACCAGGATATCAGTCAACACCAAATAATTTATGTCGACACCAGAAGATTTGAGTCGACACCAAGATCAATCAGTCAACAACAACTTATGTCGACACAGAATATCAGCAGATGCAGAATATTTGGCTAAGTCCACAATCTTTATTCACTCGATGAATTTGTATCTCAGCTCAACGAATGAAGACTGTCTGTTCGACAAATGAAGATTGTCTGGTCGACGAACTCTCTCAAGCTCAGCTCGACGAACTCAAGCTCAGCTCGACGAACTCTAACTCAGCTCGACGAATTGCATTCTTCGTTCGACGATTCCAGACTAGGTCTTCTCCAGTTTTCCCGTCCCTTTTCTTGGAGATGATTCCGGAGTTATTAATGCCAGATCTTCTCGGAATGTTACCATTAGAACGCGCATTGATCTTGGATTATCACATGCCATTTTTCCATGGGAAAGTTAGGGAAATCATTGATTGGCGCTTCTTTCCAAGGCCGACTGCAATTACTGCTCAAACATTCAAATTTCGAATGTTCTTAGTCAGTCATAGACGTAAAAGAAAGTAGAATCAATCAGTAAGAGAAAGCCAGCAATACAGACAATCAGACAGACACACTCAGATTGCACAGAAGAACAAACTTACAGAAATCTAAAGTTCTACTGCAATCAGCCTTGACTAGAGAACAACTTCATCAAGAAGAAGAAGAAAATTCAAATACTATCAAGAGTCTTCTTCCTTCAACTCTACAGGACAGTTTCAAAGAACAACAAATTAATCTATCTGTCAAAATAAGTTCCTGAAGCAATTTCTGGTACAGGAACTCTAGGTCTTTGAAGACCTATCACCATGTAGCAGTGCTCCAGCTTTCCTGATACATTCAAGATCTTAGGGGGAGCAAATTCTGCAAAAATCAATCCACAGTCTTCTCAGTTGTTATTGAGAAAGAGAAGACACCATCACCTCTTTTCAACTCCTGTACAGGGTTTTAATTCCCTTCAAAATTATTTTGGTTGCAAGTCTCCTTCCAAAAGACTTGAGGTTTTGGTTTTTGAGCGCCTGAACAAAAGCTCATTGGTGTCAGGCACCTGATCAAAAACCTGTGTGGATTCCTACCAGGGTGGTAGAAGAGTGGATGTACCCAGGTTGGGGAACCACTATAAAACTTCTTGTGTCGTCTGGTTGCCCTTTTCTTTTGTTTTGGGTATGCTCTGTGGCTAGAGAGTTTGTTGTGCTTATTTATTTTATTTGCTGACTTCTTCACTTAGGAATATAATAAAAGTTGTAAAAACATTTGTAGTGAGCACAATACTCTATTTAACCCCCCCCCCCTTTAGAGTATTTCAGATCTAACCTTCACTTTCAATTGGTATCAGAGCGAGGTTGGTTAAAATACCACACCTTAATTGGTTGTACAGGCTAACACCTGAACCACAAAGATCCCTCCTGTTAGATCTGTTTGTTTTGTTTTTGTTATTAGATTTATTTCTACACAAAAATGGCCCAAAACAAAGATTATGCAAGCATCAGACCTCCAGTTTGCAATCTTAACAAGTTTGCCATCTGGAAGGAAAAAATCAGATTATACATGAATTCTATTGATGAGGATATTTTTTCTATTATCTTAACAGGTGTACCTCCAACACCTGCAGCTTCTACCAGCACCTCTACAAACATGACTTCAGTACCTCCTCCTGAAAACAATGATGCCTACAAGAAAGCCATAATGGAAGATGCTAAGGCAATGAACATCTTGGCTCAAACTATGACAGATGACATATTCCAAAAGGTGGCTGAGTGCACCTCAACCAAGGCCATTTGAGATTCCGTCAACCAAATGGTTGCTGGTTCAGCAGATGAAAGGAAAGACAGGAGATCCAATCTCATATCCCTGTATGAGAATTTCAAGAAGGATGAGGCTGAATCAGTGGCTGACATGTATAATAGGTTGAGCTCAATCATCAATGAGCTCAAAACCTTGGATAAGGACATCACCCTGACAGAAGTGAATGATAAGATATTGATGTGCTTCCCTAGCTCTTGGGACTCCAGAATCTGGCCAATCAAAGAAGCCAGAAGCCAAAATGAGAAATCAACTGAATCTCTGCTAGGCAAATTAAAATCCTATGTGCAGCTGATCAAATCAAGAGAAGCAGCAGAATAGAAGACAACAACTCTAATGAGAAAGGATCACAGCATAGCCTTAAAAGCATCTGAGGAAAGTGAGACCTCAAGTTCAAATGAAGAACTCATGAGCCTCTTTGCAAAAAGATTCTATAAGATGGCTAGGAAGGATTTCAGAAGGAAATCATCCAAGCAGGATGATAAGCTGAGATTTGACAAGACACCAACCAAGGAGGTTGTGTGCTTTGGTTGCAGAAAGCCTGGACACTACATCTCAGAATGTCCAGAAAACCAGAAGAAGGACAAGAGCAGAGAAAATGACTCCAGGAGAAGACACAGCAGCAAACACTCCTCCAGCAAATATAAAAAGAAAGATAAGGGCTTTGTTGCTGAGACTTGGAGTGACACTGAAGAAGAATCATCCTCTTCCAGTTCAAGTGAAGAAGAGGAAGAAGCAAGATCTAAGGAGGTTTGCCTTATGGCAATTGATGCCTCTAGGAGCAATTCAGGATCAGATGGAGAATCTGAAGATGAAGCAGCCTCAGACTCAGAGGCAGATCAGGTTCTTTCAAATTTTGATTTTAATTCTGATTTATTCAAAATTGAATTCAAAGCCACGTGTTTAGATTTAATTAGCTCAGAAAAGGAAATAAAGACTCTTAGAGAAAGACTAGGAAATCTTGGATCTGTTAACTCAAAAATATTAAACTAACAGACCAACTAACTCTAGCAAATGAACAAATAATCAAATTAAAATCTGAATTATATGAGGACAAACAACTTGATCAATCTCTCGATGGGAGAAGCCTCAAGCTGATGGACATAACAAGCACAGTTAATGCCAGATTAAATGACAAGCTGGGCTTGGGTGCTTCATAGAGTTTTGCCCCACATAATCAAGAAAAACATTCTTACAACCCCTATTAAATTTATTTCTGCCAAGGGAAAGGAAAAGATTATAAGCAAACCATTGTCTGAAAACAATCGAAAACCTATAGACAAGAGAAACAGAAATCAGAAAACAGTTAATAAAAATAAGGTTCAGCAGCATTCGTCGAACTCAGATCGATGAAATGTGGCCAGTTCGTCGAACCCAGATCGACGAACGCTGAATGCAAACTTTAGTTATAACAATTCGTCTAACTGCGATCGATGAACTTTGTATGGTTCGTCGAGCAGAGGTCGACGAACTTGGGGCGCCGAAGATGACTACTGTCATTCTCTAAGTAGAGATCGACAATCTCATACCTATTCGTCGAACTCTGGTCGACGAACTTACAAGAATTCGTCGAACCCAGAAGGACCAAACTTAAACTATTTCTCTTACAGAAATTCCAAGCCAACTAATAAGATATTCAATCCAGTAGCTTATTGGATTATTCCACCTAGGAGATATCACCCCTTAGGTTGTAAATCTCAATCTGCTTTATCAGTTATTTCCAGCTTTTCTTATCAACCAGATAAGGGACCAAAGGTAACCCGGGTCAAGAACAATTGAATTTTATTTTTCTTTGTAGGTACAAGTGAAGAGCTGTCCAAGGGTAAGTCAGGCCTGGTACTTGGACAGTGGTTGCTCCAAGCCCATAACAGGCAGCAAGGGAAATCTATCCAATTACAAGCCCAATCTAGGACCAAAGGTGATCTTTGGTGATTCAAAGAGTGGCCAGTCAGAAGGATATGGAGCAGTCAAGATTGGGACAGTCACTTTCAAGAAAGTAATATATGTAAGAAGACTTAAACACAACCTAATATCCATAAGTCAATTATGTGATGAAGGTTATCAGGTACATTTTAACTCTACCTCATGTTCTATTGTTAATAGTGAAAACCAAACTATTTTAATTGGACTTAGACAAGGCAACATATATCTAGTAGATTTTATTTCTGCCAAAACTGATGTTTGTTTACTTAATATCTCTAGTAATCAAAATGAGTTTTGACATAAAAGATTAGGACATGTAAACCTTAAGAATATATCCAGGTTATCTAAAGACAACTTTGTTAGAGGTTTACCTTCTGGCCCCTACAAGAAGGAAAATCAATGCAGGGCTTGTCAATTAGGCAAGCAAACTAAAACTAGTTTCAAATCCATTAATAAAAGTGATTCACGTAGGATTTTATATTTGCTTCATGTGGATCTATTTGGACACATTACAGTACAAAGCCTAGGAGGGAAGTCTTATACTTTAGTGATTGTTGATGACTTCTCTAGATTCGGTTGGGTAGCCTTTCTGAGAGCTAAGGCAGATACATTCAAGGTTCTTACAGATTTTCCCAGGACCATACAGATTGAGTTCTCTACTCATGTTGCATTGATCAGAAGTGATCATGGCACAGAGTTTGAGTCTCTTATTATGCATGAGTTCTGTGAGAAGGAAGGTATCAGACAATGCTTCTCAGCTACTAGAACTCCCCAACAAAATGGGGTTGCTGAAAGAAAAAATAGGACACTCATTGAATCTGCAGGTACATTATTAGCAGATGCTTACATGCCTCTATCCTTTTGGGCAGAAGCTGTAAACACTGCTAACTATGTCAAGAATAGAAGCCTTATACATAAGCTAAAAAATAAGACCCCCTATGAATTACTTAATGGGAAGAAACCTAAAATCATATACTTTAAAGTTTTTGGCTGCATTTGTTACATTCACACAAACAACAAGAGATACATTAGAATGTTTGAGGCTAAGGCTGAATAAGAGATTTTTCTAGGATATTCCCAAGTAAGCAAGGTCTATAGGGTTTTTAATAAATCCACCCTTAAAATTGAAGAGTCTGTTCATGTATCTTTTGATGAAGCTAACATGTCTTATAAGGAGAAAGAGATTTCTATCAATAGCTTTTTGCAGGTTCCACAACTGTGTGAGTCTTTGGATGGACTAAACCTTACCCAAGAGATATCAATCCATCCTACTCCACAGGTTGCTGAAGATAGTGAAGAAGAAATTCAAGAGGAAGTGGCTGAACTTCCCTCAACAACTAGTACCATTCCTCAAGAGGAATTAATTACAGAATTTGTTGCTCAACAAACTCCACCAACTGATCTTGTCACACTTAGAGATCACCCCAGATCTCAAGTGATTGGAGACATTTCAGTAGGTGTACAGACAAGGCATCAACTCAACCAAGACTTGATGCATGCCTGTTTTCTCTCTCAAATTGAACCTGTCACCATTCATGAAGCTGAGCAAGATCCCCACTGGATCATTGCAATGCAGGAGGAACTAAATCAGTTTGAGAGATGTAGAGTTTGGGATTTGGTTCCAAGACCCCATAACTACCCAGTTATTGGAACCAAATGGGTCTACAGAAACAAGTTGGATGCTCAAGCTAACATAGTGAGGAACAAGGCTAGGCTTGTTGCTCAAGGCTATAAGCAAGAGGAAGGAATTGACTATGACCAAACCTTTGCCACTGTTGGAAGGTTAGAGGCCATAAGAATCTTCCTTGCCTATGCAGCTCACAGGAGATTCAAAGTCTACCAAATGGATGTCAAGAGTGCATTCTTGAATGGAGTGCTTCAAGTAGAGGTTTATGTAGAACAACCTCCAGGTTTTATCTCTCTAACGTATCCCTCTTTTGTATTTAAATTGCATAAAGCTCTCTATGGTTTAAAGCAAGCTCCAAGAGCTTCGTATGAGACCTTAGCAAACTTTCTTTTAGAGCATAAATTTACAAGAGGAACCATAGATAAAACTCTTTTCACTAGAAGTCATAAGGCCAAATATTATTAGTACAAATATATGTGGATGACATCATTTTTGGGTCTACTGATCCCAAATTATGCAAGAGGTTTGCTGACCTCATGCATTCTAAATTTGAGATGCGTATCATGGGTGAGCTTTCCTACTTCCTTGGTATCCAAGTGAAGCAGCTCCCTGATGGTATCTTCCTCTCCCAAGCTAAGTATGCTAAAGAGCTTATTAAGAAGTTTGGGATGGGTGATGCTTCAGGATTGAAAACACCTATGGCTACTAATGCTGTTGTGGATTCTAATGCAGCAGGGAAACCTGTAGATCAGAAACATTATAGGGAAATTGTTGGATCCCTATTATACCTAACAACTAACAGACCTGATATAATGTTTTGCCACATGCCTTTCTGCTAGGTTCCAAGTGAACCCTAAAGAATCTCACCTTATTTTCTTAAAAAGAATTTTTAGATATATAAAGAGTTGTCCTAATCTAGGACTCTGGTATCCTACAGAATCAGAGTTTGAGTTAACTGGATACTCATATGCCGACTATGCTGGATGTAGAGTGGACAGGAAGAGTACCTCTAGAACTTGCCAGTTCCTGGGTATGAGACTTGTCTCCTAGTTTTGTAATAAGCAAACATTTGTATCTACATCAACTGCAGAAGTAGAATACAAGGTTGCTGGCAGCTGCTGTTCACAAATGTTATGGATATAAAATCAACTCCTAGACTATGATGTCAACTTAAATAATTCAACATTATTTTGTGATAATACTAGTGCTATTGCTATAGCACAGAATCCAGTTCACCATTCTAGGACTAAGAATATTGAAATAAGACATCATTTCATTAGAGATAATGTAGACAAAAAGAAAATTAACTTAATCCATATTCCTACAGAATTACAGAGAGCAGACATTTTCACCAAGCCCTTGGATGAGAAAAATCATCTGTTCTTTATAAATCAACTGGGAATGATCAATGGAGAAGAGTTAACTTAATTTCTGTCTGCATTCGACGAATTTTCCAGAGTTCGTCGAACGGAGTTCGACGAATTAGGGAAAGTTTGAGAGATTCTCGTCGACCGGAGATCGACGAATTCTCTCTGTGGAAACAATTTTCGTCGACTGGAGATCGACGAACTTTGCTTCAGAAGATGTTTCGTCGAACGGAGTTCGACGAACTGTTTTCGAATCTTCTGGATGAGATCGACGAATTATTTGTCAATAATTTATTTCGTCGAGGTCAGTTCGAAGAATTGTTTCTTTTTCATGGAACGGAGATTGTCGATTCATATTCTGGAAAATTTATTTCTAGGTTTTCTTCGAACTCCGTCCTGCGCTCTCAGTTCCTTTGCTCTTGATCGCCATTTTTCTCTGTCTTTCTTGCAGGTCATCAATGGCGATTCCAGCAAGAACCTTAGCCGCAATGAAATTCAACACTGGTTTTGATATGGATTTCGATTCTTTCCAGCACTCCGACCCCATATTTCTCTATATCTTGGAACTGCTAGAAGAACTTCATCTCAAAGATTTCATGACCAGAAGGATTAAACTGCACTCCACTGAAATCAAAGAATGGGTGTACACGTCGTCTGTTTCTGAGGAAGATGTGCTGATAGGAAATATCGGGAGTCATGCTGTTTCATTATCTCCGGCAATTCTTTCTGAGATTTTTGGATTAGTCAATGGAGAAGATAATATGGAAATGGATTCTGAAGAATTTGGTGATATGTTGAAGTTTATGGGGTTTTCAGGAAGCAACTGTAATAAGCTGTTGAAGAAGCAACTGTCTGCCGCGTACCAGTTCCTGGCAGACATTATAGGAAAAGTGCTGATGGGCAAGCACTCAACGCATGACTACATCACCTGCTACCAATTCCTTGTTATGTGCGCAGTGGTTAACAAGAGACATGTCAACTGGGGCACAATCTTCTTTGAGTTAATAAAGAAAAAAACAGCAAGAAGGAAGTCTGCTTCGGAAGAATCCTGGGGATCTTCCTCCAGGAAAAGGCTGGTGAACTCATGGTCTCCCCGACCATCTTCATAAATGCCAGCAAGCGCCTCACCTGCGCCTTGTTTGGCATATGGAGAGGACGATCTCCAAGCCCTCCAAGGCTTCCTCCTCTTCCATCCCGGCTTCTGAGAGCACCAGGGCTGTAAAGGCCACTCCCCACCCTTCAGAAGAGGTCATTTCATCTCCACCATCTCTTCCTGCACAACTTCCTGCAAAACAACTCCCTTCCTCTTCCATTCCTTCTACCACACCTAAATCTCGATAACATACTCATGTGCCTACTCCTCCTCCATCTCCACCACTTGACATTACCAACATTCCTACACCCCCTGATTCACCTCATGAGTCATCTATTCCTACACCTCCTCAGTCTCCTCTTCCCCCACACTTATCCTTCATTCCATCTTACACTCTTCCCACAAACTCTGTCTTGCCAGATGCCCCCATTCCATCTTCATCTCCATCCACTCATCACACTCATGTTATTCCATCCTCCATTCCATCCTCTTCCCCTTCCCCATTTGATCCATCTACCATCATATCCTTGCTCACTCCCCTCATCAAATCTCTCATCAAAGAGGACATTACACCTCTTGTCAATTCCATCAATTCTTTATCTGCACAAGTTTCTCTTCTCTCTGCTGCCCCCTCTTCATCTAGGTGCCTGACTCCAGGTTTTCCTGAACCCAGGCAGGGGGAGATGCTCAGTGATGAAGTTGCAGCAGATGCAGATACAGCAGGAGCAGCAGTCACAGCAGCAGTTCCTTCTACAGCAGATGTAGATACAGATGAAGATGCAGAAATTTTGCCAGAAGATACTTCTGAGATGATTGAATTAATTCATTTTATGGATACTGACATTGACCTAGATGAGTCAGTTGAGCAAATAAAACCTGTTGGTGATTTCATTATGAATCCCACAGTTAATCTACCAGAATTACTGCAAGTTTTTGATACTGTACATATGCAGTTTCTTCTAGCAGATTTTACTAAGACACATTTGCCTATTGTACCCTACACCTCTCCAGTTAGTCCAACAGTTGCTAAGCAACTCTGTGACAGTTTTGCTATTCCAACTTTAGCTTCAATCTCTGCAGCTAGTCCAGAAGTCATTCCAGAAGATATCTCAGCCCCAAGTTTTGTTATGGATGACTCTCCTATGACTGATTTGGATGAGCTAATTTTGGCTGATATAGAAGAGGAAAATAATGCAACAACTAAAAGCTCTGTCCCTATTATTTCTGATTCCTGTGCAGTCTCGTCCTCTCCTGTTGCTGAAACTCCAGTTCCTGAACCTTCTGCCCCGCCTCCAAAAAACACTGTTATTTCTGATAAAGCCTTAAAAGCTTTGGATGCTCTTTATGATAACCCTCAGGGTTCTGATTCAGAAGAAGAAGAAGATGATGATGATTCAGATGAAGATGCTGCCAGTAAGAAAAAGAAACTGCTGACAAAGAAAAGGAAGGCTCCTCCTCCTCTAGCTCCTAATCCTAATCCCACTGATGACACCCCTTACTACATTCTATACAATATTACTCCATACAAGGGAATGCCTACATGGATGTGGCTATCCAAGAACCAGCAGAAGGATAGGAAGAGAAGAAGGAGATATTCTCTTCCTCCAGTGCACAGATGCAGGAAGGATCCTCCTCCTCCTCGTCCTCCAGCAGCTGGTGCCAGTAGATCTAGCTCCCAGAGATCTGCCCCCATGCAAACATATTAGAGACAGTCAGGGAGATCCTCTGGAAACAGCCAGCAGAGGCAACCATCCTCATGTAATCAGCATCAGCAATAGCAGCAACAAATATCTGAAGATCAAAAAGCTAACAGTCCAAAAAGGCCATACTCTCCTCCAATTCCAATTGAAGATCCTGAAATTGCAAATACTGCAAGAATGGCTAGGTAACAGGAGCTAATTGGACTATCCTTGATCAATAAAGCCAAGACTGAAGGAAAAGACACATCAGGATTTACAACAATGTCTAAGTATATAAAGGAAGAGTTGAAAACGTTTGACAAAGGCAATAAACTGTTTAATGTTGATGACTATATGAAGCTCCATCCAGAAGCAGTTGTCCCCAGAGCTACATCATTGAATATTATTAGGGCAGCTGATATGACTATAATAAATGCTCAGGCTTCAGATCCAAAGATAGAAATCATCTTCAAAAAGCCAGGAGAACAGACATCAGAAGACAGGTCCAAGCAGAAAAAGAAGAAGTAATCTTTATTTTGTTTTATTTTCTTTCTGCACTTTTTTTTTCAGAACTATGCTATTTATTTTAAACAAAGCCATGTATATATATATCTGCTGCATGTGTTAGTAATTCTCTGCCAGATATATTTCTTTTCTTGCTTTGTTTATCTGTTTGTTTCTATTTTGACTCTGTTAGTAACCTCACCCAAATAGGGGGAGATTGTTGGATCCCTAGTTGATTTGGGCTAGGTTCACTGACTTAGGATGTGACCCAACCTATGTTAAATTTTCTCAACGTGGTCAGCAAGATAGCCCAAACGCCAAATTAATATCTTCGGAACTACCCAGTTCGCACGCTGAACCTGCGGAAACCCAAGGACTAGAGGTTGCACCCAACAAAACAATGGAAGCACAAGAAGGTCTTATTATGCATTCACTTCTTTACAATCCGAGGCATACATAGCGAGACATGATTTCGCTAGTATTACAGCTGTAAACAGAAAGAACCAAAAAACAAGCCGGGCGAACAGCACTCCAGTCCGCCGAGACCGCGAGGTCGCCGAGACCGCCGAGACCGCTGAGCTCGCCCAGGCTATGCTGCAATCCGCTGAATACCACGGAGTCCGCCGAGACCGCGAGGCCGCGCGGACAGACCGTTATTCGCCTCCTGCTGAACCCGAACTGAGGAACTCCCCTACCCGCCTGAAGCCGGCGGACAGGTTATTGAAGCTGGGAAAGTTGAAACAGAACTGACAAGCCGCAGAGCGACCTCCTGCTGATTCTGCAGAGACCGCACACTTCCAAGCACTGACCGAAGTCACAGCCAAACTCCTGGCTCCTTGAAGTTATCCGCGCGACCTGCACACAGCAAACCGTCAGCCTGAAACAATCCGCGCGGACTAGAAAACACAGACCGCAGCACTCGCCCAACCCAATTTACTGTTCACTCACGTTACTCAGGTTACTGTAGATGAGCCAGGGGGGTCCTATTTATAGGCCAGGTGAGGAGTGTGGTCACCGCCCACGAGATAGCGACACCGCCCCAGTCCGCGCGAATACAAACGACCGTCCGCTCAGTCCGCGAGGACTTAAGCCAGTCACTAAGGGAAACTGCCAGGTGCAAGGCAACCATTGACGAACCCTCTCCAGTCCGTCTAAGCTAAGCGGACAAGGCACCAGCCCGCAAAGCTCCAACCACTGCAGGACAACACCCTCTTCAATGGCAGTCCGCACCAACCCGAGGCAGTCCGCAAGACTCACACCTCAATCCGCCACGAGTCCACGACCAAAGGCAGACAGCCACAGTCCGCCCGGTCACAGCGAACTTCGCGGATACGGTGGACACCATGAACTTGACACCAAGTGTGACCAAGTCCAAAACCATCAAGGGCCAGTGCGAGCATGGCGGACACAAAGTCCCGTCCGCCAAACACCCTAGCACAGACCGCAACCAGTCCGCGAGCTCCTCGCACTTGTCCAACACAGCAGCTTCCTGCCGGACTCCAAACACCAGTCCGCCAACCGGTCTCCACAGCAAGACCTGCTGTAACACCTGAGCTCAACAAGGCCTCAGCCAAGCTCAAAGCCCAGTCCGCAACAGCCAAAACCGCGGACTCACCAGTCCGCAAGGCTTCCCGCGAACTCGAGCCAACCCGCCAACAGCACAAGCTTGCACCCGCGACCACTGAGCAAAGCACCAGTCCGCAAGCCTCTCTATCCGCAGATACCAGGCCGCACCAAACCGCGGACACCATGCAATAACCTGCTCAGAACACAGCCGGCTTCCACCAGACTTCTCACCAGGCCGCAACCTCAGTCCGCCCAGTCCGCCCAGTCCGCCAAAGCTGTCCGCCCAGGCCGCGCGGCCTGTCCCGTCACCCACTTCCACTTCACAAATTTCAACACTCCCCCTTGAAGTGAGAAGTGGTGACCAAGCCCAGCAAGCTGCGCAAGCGTTCAAAAGGCCCCTTCGACAGCGGCTTCGTGAAGATGTCAGCAAGATTATCTTCACTCCGAACATGCCCGACCAGCAGAGACCCCTCCAACACCTTCTCCCTGATGAAATGGTGATCAATCTCTATATGCTTGGTCCTGGCGTGACACACTGGATTGTTTACCAGTTTGAGAGCACTCTCATTGTCACCCCGGAGTAAAGTAGGCCCTTGCACTTCTTCATGAACATCCTCTATAAGCCTCCTCAACCAAACGACTTCCCGAGCAGCCAAGGCCGAAGCCTTATACTCCGCCTCCGTGGTTGAAACCGACACCGAGTCCTGCTTCTTGCTACACCACGAGATGCTAGCTGAACCGCAAGTGAACACATAACCCGAAGTAGACCTTCGATCATCCGAATCACCGCCATAGTCAGCATCCGTGTACCCGAGCAACACAACCTCCGTGTCCCTTCTATAGAGGAGTCCCATATCAGAAGAAGCCTTGACATACTTCAGAATTCCCTTCGCCGCCACTAGATGAGAACTCCTTGGTTCAGCCATATATCGACTTACTCGGCCAACAGCATAAGCTATATCCGACCTTGTAATCGTCAGATAGATCAAGCTCCCAACAAGAGCCCTGAACACCAAGGGATCAATAAGAACCCTTCCCTCATCTCGTCGAAGCTTCAACCCAGATTCTAGTGGAGTAGAGCACTTCTTCCCTTCGCCCATGCCAAACCGCTTCACAATGCGATCAGCATATCCTTTCTGGCTAATGAGAACCCCGCACTCCTTCCTCTCCACTTCCAGACCAAGAAAGTGATGCAACTCTCCCAAGTCTTTCATCTCGAAGCGTATAGCAAGCTCTGCCCTGAGCCTTGCTACTTCCCCCTCCGAGTTCCCTGTGATGATCATATCATCCACATACAGTAGGACCAAGACTCTTAGCTCTCCCTTCTTCTTGACGAACAAGCTTGAATCCGAGTTAGAAGCCAGGTATCCACAGAATTGCAGGTACTCTGCAATCTTCCCATACCACGCTCGAGGAGCCTGCTTCAACCCATAGAGAGCCTTCCTGAGTTTGCAGACATAGTCCGGATGCTTCTCAGAGACAAAACCAAGCGGCTGATCCATGAAGATGTCCTTGTCAATCTCTCCGTAAAGAAAGGCATTCTTCACATCGAGTTGCCACAACCTCCATCCCTTGCTAGCAGCCAAAGGCGATCACCACTCTTACAGATGTCATCTTCGCAACTGGACTGAATGTCTCCTCATAGTCTTCTCCATACTGCTGTGAGAATCCTCTAGCGACCAGGCGAGCCTTGAACCGATCAATGCTCCCATCAGCCTTCTTCTTCAACTTATACACCCACTTGCAAGTAACCGGAGTAACGCCATCAACCTTGGGCACAAGGTCCCAGGTTTCATTCTTCTTCAGAGCATCAATCTCTTCCTTCATGGCATCATCCCACTCCTTCACTCCAGTGGCCTCGTTAAAGTTTGCAGGCTCTCGCTCATCCAGAGGACCTGCAAAGAAGCAGGAGACAAAGCTCACTGCATTCCCATCACAGTACCGAGCCGGTGGCTTAACCACCCTCTTCGATCTCCGAAGACACGGCTCCTTGCTCACGGCTTCCGTTGCTTCTTCAGGCTCCACTCCTACCTGGGGCAAGCATTGAGCAGTGCTCCCCCTGCTTCCTGAGCCAGAAGGCTCAGCCTCGGAGTTCGAAGCAACAGGAGCTGCTGGTGAAACAGCAAGCTCCTCTTCCAAGCCTTCAGCAGCCTCCACCGGTGCTTCATCAACCTTGCTACTTCCGGTTAGCTCCACCGAGCCACCTCCATATGACGTCAGCTCGTCAAAGACAACGTCTCTTGACACCACGAACTTCTTCGTCACAGGGTCCATGTACTTCCATCCCTTCTTCCGCTCATCATAGCCAACAAAGACAAGTTTCCTTGCCTTCGCATCCAGCTTTGTCCGTGAAGCATCCGGGACATGCACGTAGCAAGTTGAACCGAACACCTGAAGGTGTCCAACACTCGGCTTCTCCTTCAGCAACAGCTCAACAGGAGTCTTCATGTTGATAGGGCTGAGTGGCATCCGGTTGATAACATAAGCAGCACAAGACATTCCCTCCGCCCAAAAGGACCTTGGGATATCTTTCGCATGCAGCCAGCATTTGCAGGTTTCCGTCAAATGACGGATCTTCCGCTCCACTATCCCATTTTGTTGTGGAGTGTGGGCGCAAGTAAGCTCCCGTTGGATCCCGTGCTTCCTGCAGAAGTTAGAAAACTCGGAAGAGACAAACTCTCCTCCGTTATCAGTTCTAAACTTCTTAATCCGCAAGCCAAGCCGGCCTTCTACCAACTCCTTGAACTCCACGAACAACCGGAAGGCTTCCGACTTCTCCTTTAAGAAGTACACCCAAGTATACCTTGAGTAGTCATCAACCAAGACAAGCATGTATTTGCTTCCACCAAGGCTGGCAGTAACAGTCGGTCCCATTAGGTCGCCATGAATACACTCCAATGGTTTCTTGCTCCTTGTTTGAGATTTATCAAACGGAAGGCGATGTGCCTTACCGTATTGACAGCCCGCACAAACATGCCCATCACCAAAGGAGGACAACATCGGCAACCCCCTCACCAGACTTCTACTCGCCATTGCCTTTAGCTTGTCCATGCCAACATGCCCCAGCCTCTCATGCCAGATAGCCGCACTATCATTGGCCCTCATCCTATCAACATAGGCACTGGTGGAAAGAACAAACAAGTTCTTCACCCTCCTCCCAACATGAGCAACATCAGCCTTTACCGCTGATACGTTGCGAAGGAACCTCACGTCTGTTGGCCCAAACAGAACGTGATACCCAGCGTCCACCGCGTTGGTCACCGAGAAGAGGTTCTTCTTCATGCCCGGCACGTGATACACACTCCTTAACGTGAGTGGCCCCTGATCACTACCCAAAGACACGACCCCCTCCTTCTCTACTGCATAAACAGTATTATCAGCAGTGATAATAGCTTCATTACCTGAGTAAGCCTGCATGGAGGTGAACTTCGACTTGTCTCCGGTGAGGTGATGACCACACCCGGAGTCGACGATCCACTCGCTGTTGAAGTCCTCAGCAGATAAGGCCCGGACACAAGTGCCCGTCATGAAAGCTCCTCCCCATTCTGCTTCTTCACTTCGCGAGCAAGCTTCCTCCTTTCCCGCAGCATGCCCAGGCTGCAGTTTGACCTTGCAGTCCCGCTTGAAGTGCCCTCACTGATGACACCGGTAGCACTTCAGATTCTTCTTCCAGTCCTTAGGAGCATTGCTCCTCTCCGGCGGATACGAAGTTGAAGTCTCCTTCTCACCAGCAGCCTGCACCTTCTTCTTCTTCTTCCCTTCCCATCCCTTCTTCTTGCCTGAGAAGAGAGCCTCGCTGCCTTCCTGATTCAGATTCACTCCAGCCATCTGCCTTGCTAAGCTCTCCTGCGAGGCAAGCAGATTCTCCAGCTCCAGCAGAGACGGCTGAGTAGCCCACCCTTGCACAGATGTCACAAAGGCCACATACTCCTTCCGCAAGCCGCGGATAATGTGCCTTTTCATCTTTGCCTCAGAGATCGGCTCATCAGGATCCAGTGCCGACAGCTCAGCACACAAGCTCTTCATCTTTAAGAAGTACCTGGAGATGGAAAGGTCTCCCTGAGTTGCCCTGGCCAACTCATTCTCCAGGAACTGAAGCCGCGCCACATTCTTCCTATTGAACAACTCATCAATGGTTGTCCAAATATCAGCAGCCGACTCACATCCTATGATGTGATCAAACAGTTCCGGAGAGACAGCTCTCTTCAGAACGAACTCTGCCTTAGCATTTGTTCTTCTCCAGAGCCTCACCTGCTCAGCAGTACCAAAAGCAGCAGTAACTTCCTGTCTGTCGTCTCCACCGACGACTTCCCACAGCTCCTCGCCTAGAAGATAACTCTTCATGCATGACTTCCACTTCTTATAGTTAGTCGGAGTTAGGAGTTCAATGCCCAGACCTCTTGCTAAGCTTCCTTCCATTGCAATCACCTGTTGGTACCCTTCAGCAGCACCGAGCAACAACACAGGTTGAACACCACTCAATCCCTGAGTAACAACACTGGCTGACTTCCGCTCACGCAACTGAACAACCCGCAACCTCAGAAACCTCCCTCTGATACCATGTTAAATTTTCTCAACGTGGTCAGCAAGATAGCCCAAACGCCAAATAATATCTTCGGAACTACCCAGTTCGCACGCTGAACCTGCGGAAACCCAAGGACTAGAGGTTGCACCCAACAAAACAATGGAAGCACAAGAAGGTCTTATTATGCATTCACTTCTTTACAATCCGAGGCATACATAGCGAGACATGATTTCGCTAGTATTACAGCTGTAAACAGAAAGAACCAAAAAACAAGCCGGGCGGACAGCACTCCAGTCCGCCGAGACCGCGAGGTCGCCGAGACCGCCGAGACCGCTGAGCTCGCCCAGGCTATGCTGCAATCCGCTGAATACCACGGAGTCCGCCGAGACCGCTAGGCCGCGCGGACAGACCGTTATTCGCCTCCTGCTGAACCCGAACTGAGGAACTCCCCTACCCGCCTGAAGCCGGCGGACAGGTTATTGAAGCTGGGAAAGTTGAAACAGAACTGACAAGCCGCAGAGCGACCTCCTGCTGAGTCCGCAGAGACCGCACACTTCCAAGCACTGACCGAAGTCACAGCCAAACTCCTGGCTCCTTGAAGTTATCCGCGCGACCTGCACACATCAAACCGTCAGCCTGAAACAATCCGCGCGGACTGGAAAACACAGACCGCAGCACTCGCCCAACCCAATTTACTGTTCACTCACGTTACTCAGGTTACTGTAGATGAGCCAGGGGGGTCCTATTTATAGGCCAGGTGAGGAGTGTGGTCACCGCCCACGAGATAGCGACACCGCCCCAGTCCGCGCGAACACAAACGACCGTCCGCTCAGTCCGCGAGGACTTAAGCCAGTCACCAAGGGAAACTGCCAGGAGCAAGGCAACCATTGACGAACCCTCTCCAGTCCATCTAAGCTAAGCGGACAAGGCACCAGCCCGCAAAGCTCCAACCACTGCAGGACAGCACCCTCTTCAATGGCAGTCCGCACCAACCCGAGGCAGTCCGCAAGACTCACACCTCAATCCGCCACGAGTCCACGACCAAAGGCAGACAGCCACAGTCCGCCCGGTCACAGCGGACTTCGCGGATACGGCGGACACCATGAACTTGACACCAAGTATGACCAAGTCCAAAACCATCAAGGGCCAGTGCGAGCATGGCGGACACAAAGTCCCGTCCGCCAAACACCCTAGCACAGACCGCAACCAGTCCGCGAGCTCCTCGCACTTGTCCAACACAGCAGCTTCCTGCCGGACTCCAAACACCAGTCCGCCAACCGGTCTCCACAGCAAGACCTGCTGTAACACCTGAGCTCGACAAGGCCTCAGCCAAGCTCAAAGCCCAGTCCGCAACAGCCAAAATCGCGGACTCACCAGTCCGCAAGGCTTCCTGCGAACTCGAGCCAACCCGCCAACAGCACAAGCTTGCACCCACGACCACTGAGCAAAGCACCAGTCCGCAAGCCTCTCTATCCGCAGATACCAGGCCGCACCAAACCGCGGACACCATGCAATAACCTGCTCAGAACACAGCCAGCTTCCACCAGACTTCTCACCAGGCCGCAACCTCAGTCCGCCCAGTCCGCCCAGTCCGCCAAAGCTGTCCGCCCAGGCCGCGCGGCCTGTCCCGTCACCCACTTCCACTTCACAAATTTCAACAACCTGTATAGCCAGGGTCAATTTTGTGTCTTAGAGTCTAGGACAAGTCCTTAGAGTCAACTTCAGATGGACCAGCTATCATCAAGACCGTCAGAGACTCCAAACTTAGAAGATTTCAAGACCAAGTAAAGTGAGTTTGGCGTTCGTCGAACTCAGCTCGACGAAAGGTGTTCTGTGCTCGATGATCGTGAGACAATTCTTAGTGCTGAGCTCGACGATCCTAGTTCTCTATTCGACGAAAAATGAGGTTCTTCATCAAGCTAAAGTCAGGACAACTTCAGAATTTTTCTAAGTCCAACTTCAAGCTTCGGTCGACAAATTAGATTCTGAGCTCGACGAACCTTGATCTCAAGTTCTCAACTTCTCAGGTCGACGAAGTCAGCTTCTCAGGTCGATGAATGCAGTACTCTACTCGACGAATTCTGAATTTCAGAGGATTTGTGTCGACACTTAGGTCATGTGTCGACACTAGCTCATGTCTACACCAGAAGATTTGAGTCGACACCAGGATATCAGTCAACACCAGACAATTTATGTCGACACCAGAAGATTTGAGTCGACACCAAGATCAATCAGTCGACACCAACTTATGTCGACACAGAATATCAGCAGATGTAGAATATTTGGCTAAGTCCACAATCTTTATTCACTCGACGAATTTGTATCTCAGCTCAACGAATGAAGACTGTCTGTTCGACAAATGAAGATTGTCTGGTCGACGAAATCTCTCAAGCTCAGCTCGATGAACTCAAGCTCAGCTCGATGAACTCAAGCTCAGCTCGACGAACTCTAACTCAGCTCGACGAATTGCGTTCTTCGTTCGACGATTCCAGACTAGGTCTTCTCCAGTTTTCTCGTCCCGTTTCTTGGCGATGATTCCAGAGTTATTAATGCCAGATCTTCTCGGAATGTTACCGTTAGAACGCGCATTGATATTGGATTATTACATGCCATTTTTCCATGGGATAGTTAAGGAAATCATTGATTGCCGCCTCTTTCCAAGGCCGACTGTAATTACTGCTCAAACATTCCAATTTCGAATGTTCTTAGTCAGTCATAGACAGAAAAGAAAGTAGAATCAATCAGTAAGAGAAAGCCAGCAATACAGACAATCAGACAGACACACTCAGATTGCACAGAAGAATAAACTTACAGAAATCTAAATTTCTACTACAATCAGCCTTGACCAGAGAACAACTTCATCAAGAAGAAGAAGAAAATTCAAATACTATCAAGAGTCTTCTTCCTTCAACTCTACAGGACAGTTTCGAAGGACAACAAATTAATCTATCTGTCAAAAGAAGTTCCTGAAGCAATTTCTGGTCGAGGCACTCGAGGTCTTTGAAGACCTATCACCCTGTAGCAGTGCTCCAGCTTTCCTGATACATTCAAGATCTCAGGGGGAGCAAATTCTGACAAAATCAATCCACAGTCTTCTCAGTTGTTATTGAGAAAGAGAAGACACCATCACCTCTTTTCAACTCCTATACAGGGTTTTAATTCCCTTCAAAATTATTCTGGTTGCAAGTCTCCTTCCAAAAGACTTGAGGTTTTGGTTTTTGAGCACCTGAACAAAAGCTCATTGGTGTCAGGCACCTGATCAAAAACCTGAGTGGATTCCTACCAGGGTGGTAGAAGAGTGGATGTAACCAGGTTGGGGAACCACTATAAAATTTCTTGTGTCATCTGGTTGCGCTTTTCTTTTGTTTTGGCTGTGCTCTGTGATTAGATAGTTTGATGTGCTTATTTATTTTATTTGCTGACTTGTTCACTTAGGAATACAACAAAAGTTGTAAAAAAGTTTGTAGTGAGCACAATACTCTATTCACCCCCCCCTCTAGAGTATTTCAGACCTAACCTCCACTTTCAATTGGTATCAGAGCGAGGATGGTTAAAATACCACACCTTAATTGGTTGTACAAGCTAACACCTGAACCACAAAGATCCCTCCTATTAGATCTGTTTGTTTTGTTTTTGTTATTAGATCTATTTCTTCACAGAAATGGACCAAAACAAATATTATGCAAGCATCAGACCTCCAGTTTGCAATCTTAACAAGTTTGCCATCTAGAAGGCAAGAATCAGATTATACATGAATTTTATTGATGAGGATATTTTTTCTGTTATCTTAACAGGTGTACCTCCAGCACCTGCAGCTTCTACCAGCACCTTTACCAACATGACTGCAGTACCTCATCCTGAAAACAATGATGCCTACAAGAAAGCCAAAATGGCAGATGCTAAGGCAATGAACATCTTTGCTCAAACTATGTCAGATGACGTATTCCAAAAGGTGGCTGAGTGCACCTCAGCCAAGGCCATTTGGGATTCCCTCAACCAAATGGTAGCTGGTTCAGCAGATGAAAGGAAAGACAGGAGATCCAATCTCATATCCATGTATGAGAATTTTAAGAAGGATGAGGCTGAATCAATGGCTGACATGAATAATAGGTTGAGCTCAATCATCAATGAGCTCAAAACCTTGGATAAGGACATAACCCTGACAGAAGTGAATGACAAGATATTGATGTGCTTCCCTAGCTCTTGGGACTCCAGAATCTAGCCAATCAAAGAAGCCAGAAGCCTAAATGAGATATCAACTGAATCTCTGCTAGGCAAATTAAAATCCTATGAATAGCTGATCAAATCAAGAGAAGCAGTAGAACAGAAGGCAATAACTCTAGTGAGAAAGGATCACAACATAGCCTTCAAAGCATCTGAGGAAAGTGAGACCTCAACTTCAAATGAAGAACTCATGAGCCTCTTTGCAAAAAGATTCTATAAGATGGATAGGATGGATTTCAGAAGGAAATCATCCAAGCAGGATGATAAGCCTAGATTTGACAAGACACCAACCAAGGAGGTTGTGTGCTTTGGTTGCAGAAAGCCTGGACACTACATCTCAGAATGTCCAGAAAACCAGAAGAAGGACAAGAGCAGAGAAAAGGAATCCAGGAGAAGACACAGCAGCAAACCCTCCTCCAGCAAATATAAAAAGAAAGACAAGGGCTTTGTTGCTGAGACTTGGAGTGACACTGAAGAAGAATCATCCTCTTCCAGTTCAAGTGAAGAAGAGGAAGAAGCAAGATCTAAGGAGGTTTGCCTTATGGCAATTGATGCCTCCAGGAGCAATTCTGGATCAGATGGAGAATCTAAAGATGAAGCAGCCTCAGACTCAGAGGCAGATCAGGTTCTTTCAAATTTTGATTTTAATTCTGATTCATTCAAAATTGAATTCAAAGCCATGTGTTTAGATTTAATTAGCTCAGAAAAGGAAATAAAGACTGTTAGAGAAAGACTAGGAAATCTTGAATCTGTTAACTCAAAAAAATTAAACTAACAGACCAACTAACTCTAGCAAATGAACAAATAATCAAATTAAAATCTGAATTATGTGAGGACAAACAACTTGAGCAATATCTCAATGGGAGAAGCCTCAAGCTGATGGACATAACAAGCACAGTTAATGCCAGATTAAATGGCAAGCTGGGCTTGGGTGCTTCATAGAGTTTGCCCCCCATAATCAAAAAAACATTCTTACAACCCCTATTAAATTTATTTCTGCCAAGGGAATGGAAAAGATTATAAACAAACCATTGTCTGAAAACAATCCAAAACCTGTAGACAAGAGAAACAAAAATCAGAAAATAGTTAATAAAAACAATGTTCAGCATTATTCGTCGAACTCAGATCGACGAAATGTGGCCAGTTCGTCGAACCCAGATCGACGAATGTTGAATGCAAACTTTAGTTATAACAATTCGTCTAACTGCGATCGACGAACTTTGTATGGTTCGTCGAGCAGAGGTCGACGAACTTAGGGAGCAGAAGATGACTACTGTCATTCTCTGAGAAGAGATCGACGATCTCATCCCTATTCGTCGAACTCTGGTCGACGAACTTACAAGAATTCGTCGAACCCAGAAGGACCAAACTTAAACTATTTCTCTTACAGAAATTCCAAGCCAACTAATAAGACATTCAATCTAGTAGATGATTGGGTTATTCCACCTAGGATATATCACCCCTTAGATTATAAATCTCAACCTGCTTTATCAATTATTTCCAGCTTTTCTTATCAACCAAATAAAGGACTCAAGGTAACCTGGGTCAAGAACAATTGAATTTTGTTTTTCTTTATAGGTACACTTGAAGAGCTGTCCAAGGGTAAGTCAGGCCTGGTACTTGGACAGTGGTTGCTCCAAGCACATAACATGCAACAAGGGCAATCTATCCAATTACAAGCCCAAGCTAGGACCAAAGGTGATCTTTGGTGATTCAAAGAGTGGCCAGTCAGAAGGATATGGAGCAGTCAAGATTGGGACAGTCACTTTCAAGAAAGTAACATATGTAAGAGGACTTAAACACAACCTAATATCCATAAGTCAATTATGTGATGAAGGTTATCAGGTACATTTTAACTCTACCTCCTATTCTATTGTTAATAGTGAAAACCAAACTGTTTTAATTGGACTTAGACAAGGCAACATATATCTAGTAGATTTTATTTCTACCAAAACTGTTGTTTGTTTACTTAATATCTCTAGTAATCAAAATGAGTTATGACATAAAATATTAGGACATGTAAATCTTAAGAATATATCTAGGTTATCTAAAGACAACCTTGTTAGAGGTTTACCTTCTGGCCCCTACAAGAAGGAAAACCTATGCAGGGCTTGTCAATTAGGCAAGCAAACTAAAACTAGTTTCAAATCCATTAATAAAAGTGATTCACCTAGGATTTTGTATTTTCTTCATGTGGATCTATTTGGACTCATTGCAGTACAAAGCCTAGGAGGGAAGTCTTATACTTTAGTGATTGTTGATGACTTCTCTAGATTCAGTTGGGTAGCCTTTCTGAGAGCTAAGTCAGATACAATCAAGGTTCTTTCAGATTTTCTCAGGACCATACAGATTGAGTTCTCTACTCATGTTGCATTGATCAGAAGTGATCATGGCACAGAGTTTGATTCTCTTCTTATGCATGAGTTCTGTGAGAAGGAAGGTATCAGGTAGTGCTTCTCAAATCCTAGAACTCCCCAACAAAATGAGGTTGCTGAAAGGAAAAATAGGACACTGATTGAATCTACAGGTACATTATTAGCAGATGCTTACATGCCTCTATCCTTTTGGGAAGAAGCTGTAAACACTGCTAACTATGTCCTGAATAGAAGCCTTATACATAAGCTAAAAAATAAGACCCCCTATGAATTACTTAAAGGGAAGAAACCTAAACTCACATACTTTAAAGTTTTTGGCTGCATTTGTTACATTCACACAAACAACAAGAGATACATTAGAAAGTTTGAGGCTAAGGCTGAAGAACTGATTTGTCTAGGATGTTCCCAAGTAAGCAAGGGCTATAGGGTTTTTAATAAATCCACCCTTAAAATTGAAAAGTCTGTTCATGTATCTTTTGATGAAGCTAACATGTCTTATAAGGAGAAAGAGATTTCTACCAATAGCTTTTTGCAGGTTCCACAACTGTGTGAGTCTATGGATGGACTAAACCTTACCCAAGAGGTATCAACCCATCCTACTCCACAGGTTGCTGAAGATAGTGAAGAAGAAATTCAAGAGAATGTGGCTGAACTTCCCTCAACAGCTAGTACCATTGCTCAAGAGGAATTAATTATAGAAGCTATTGCTAAACAAACTCCACCAATTGATCTTATCACACTTAAAGATCACCCCAGATCTCAAGTGATTGGAGACATTTCAGTAGGTCTACAGACAAGGAATCAACTCAACCAAGACTTGATGCATGCATATTTTCTCTCTCAAATTGAACCTCTCACTATTCATGAAGCTGAGCAAGATCCCCATTGGATCATTGCAATGCAGGAGGAACTAAATCAGTTTGAGAGATGTAGAGTTTGGGATTTGGTTCCAAGACCCCATAACTACCCAGTTATTGGAACCAAATGGGTTTACAGAAACAAGTTGGATGCTCAAGGGAACATAGTGAGGAATAAGGCTAGGCTTGTTGCTCAAGGCTACAGGCAAGAGGAAGGAATTGACTATGACCAAACCTTTGCCCTTGTTGCAAGGTTAGAGGCCATAAGAATCTTCCTTGCCTATGCAGCTCACAGGAGATTCAAAGTCTACCAAATGGATGTCAAGAGTGCATTCTTGAATGGAGTGCTTCAAGAAGAGGTTTATGTAGAACAACCTCTATGGTTTATCTCTCTAACTTATCCTTATTTTGTATTTAAATTGCATAAAGCTCTCTATGGTTTAAAGCAAGCTCCAAGAGCTTGGTATGAGACCTTAGCAAACTTTCTTTTAGAGCATAAATTTACAAGAGGAACCATAGATAAAACTCTTTTCACTAGAAGTCATAAGGACCAAATATTGTTAGTACAAATATATGTGGATGACATCATTTTTGGGTCTACTGATCCCAAATTATGCAAGAGGTTTGCTGACCTCATGCATTCCAAATTTGAGATGAGTAGCATGAGTGAGCTTTCTTACTTCCTTGGTCTCCAAGTCAAGCAGCTCCCTGATGGTATCTTCCTCTCCCAAGCTAAGTATGCTAAAGAGCTTATTAAGAAGTTTGGCATGGGTGATGCTTCAGGAATGAAAACACCTATGGCTACTAATGCTGTTGTGGATTCTGATGCAGCAGGGAAACCTGTAGATCAGAAACATTATAGGGAAATTGTTGGATCCCTATTATACCTAACAGCTAGCACACCTGATATAATATTTGCCACATGCCTTTGTGCTAGGTTCCAAGTGAACCCTAAAGAATCTCACCTTATTTTCTTAAAAAGAATTTTGAGATATATAAAGAGTTGTCCTAATCTAGGACTCTGGTATCCTGCAGAATCAGAGTTTGAGTTAACTGGATACTCAGATGCTGACTATACTGGATGTAGAGTGGACATGAAGAGTACCTCTGGAACTTGCCAGTTCCTGGGTATGAGACTTGTCTCCTGGTTTTGTAAAAAGCAAACATCTGTGTCTTCATCAACTGCAGAAGCAGAATACATGGCTGCTGGAAGCTGCTGTTCACAAATGTTATGGATACAAAATCAACTCCTACACTATGGTGTCAACTTAAAAAATTCAACATTATTTTATGATAATACTAGTGCTATTGCTATTGCACAGAATCCAGTTCACCATACTAGGACTAAGAATATTGAAATAAGACATCATTTCATTAGAGATAATGTAGACAAAAAGAAAATTAACTTAATCCATATTCCTACTGAATTACAGAGAGCAGACATTTTCACCAAGCCCTTGGATGAGAAAAATCATCTATTATTTATAAATCAACTGGGAATGATCAATGGAGAAGAGTTAACTTAATTTCTGTCTGCATTCGATGAATTTTCCAGAGTTCGTCGAACAGATTTTGATGAATTAGGGAAAGTTTGAGAGATTCTCGTCGACCGGAGATCGACGAATTCTCTGTGTGGAAACAATTTTCGTCGACCGGAGATCGACAAACTTTGCTTCAGAAGACGTTTCGTCGAACGGAGTTCGACGAACTGTTTTTGATTCTTCTGGATGAGATCGACGAATTATTTGTCTATAATTTATTTCGTCGAGCTCAGTTCGAAGAATTGTTTCTTTTTCGTGGAACGGAGATTGTCGATTCATATTCTGTAAAACTTATATCTAGGTTTTCTTCAAATTCCGTCCCGCGCTCTCAGTTCCTTTGCTCTTGATCGCCATTTTTCTCTGTCTTTCTTGCAGGTCATCAATGGCGATTCCAGCAAGCACCTTAGTCGTAATGAAATTCGACACTGGTTTTGATATGGATTTCGATTCTTTCCAGCACTCTAACACCATATTTCTCTATATCTTGGAACTGCTAGAAGAACTTCATCTCAAAGATTTCATGACCAGAAGGATTAAACTGCACTCCACTGAAATCAGAGAATGGGTGTACACGTCGTCTGTTTCTGAGGAAGATGTGCTGACAGGAAATATCGGGAGTCATGCTGTTTCATTTTCTCCCGCAATTCTTTTTGAGATTTTTGGATTAGTCAATGGAGAAGATAATATGGAAATGGATTCTGAATAATTTGTGGATATGCTGAAGTTAATGGGGTTTTCAGGAAGCAACCCTAACAAGCTGTTGAAGAATCAACTGTCTGCCGCGTACCAGTTCCTGGCAGACATTGTAGGAAAGGTCCTACTGGGCAAGCACTCAGTGCACGACTACATCACCCGCTACAAATTTCTTGTTATGTGCGCAGTGGTTAACAAGAGACATGTCAACTGGGGCACAATCTTCTTGGAGTTAATAAAGAAAAAAACAGCAAGAAGGAAGTCTGCTTCGGAAGAATCCTGGGGATCTTCCTCCAAGAAAAGGCAGGTGAACTCATGGTCTCCCTGACCATCTTCTTAAATGCCAGCAAGCGCCTCACCTGCGCCTTGTCTAGTAGATGGGAGAGGACGATCTCCAAGCCCTCCAAGGCTTCCTCCTCTTCCATCCCGGCTTCTAAGAGAACCAGGGCTGTAAAGGCCACTCCCCAACCTGTAGAAGAGGTCATTCCATCTCCACCATCTCTTCTTGCACAACTTCCAGCAAAACAACTCCCTTCCTCTGTCATTCCTTCTACCACAACTAAATCTCCACAACATACTCATGAGCCTACTCCTCCTCCATCTCCACCACTTGACAATACCAACATTCCTACACCCCCTGATTCACCTCATGAGTCATCTATTCCTACACCTCCTCAGTCTCCTCTTCCCCCACACTTATCCTCCATTCCATCTTACACTCTACCCACAGACTCTGTCATGCCAGATTCCCCCATTCGATCTTCATCTCCATCCACTCATCACACTCATGTTATTCCGTCCTCCATTCCATCCTATTCCCCTTCCCCATTTGATCCATCTACCATCATATCCTTTGTCACTCCCCTCATCAAATCTCTCATCACAGAGGCCATTACACCTCTTGTGAATTCCATTAATTCTTTATCTGCACAAGTTTCTCTTCTCTCTGCTGCCCCCTCTTCATCTAGGGGCCTGACTCCAGGTTTTCCTGAACCCAGGCAGGGGGAGATGCTGAGTGATGAAGTTGCAGCAGATGTAGATACAGCAGCAGCAGCAGTCACAACAACAGTTCCTTCTATAGCAGATGTAGATTCATATGAAGATGCAGAAATTTTGCCAGAATATACTTCTGAGATGATTGAATTAATTCATTTTATGGATACTGACATTGACCTAGATGAGTCAGTTGAGCAAATAAAACTTGTTGGTGATTTCATTATGAATCCCACAGTTAATCTACCAGAATTACTGCAAGTTTTTGATACTGTACATACGCAGTTTCTTCCAATAGATTTTACTAAGCCACATTTGGCTATTGTACCCTACACCTCTCTAGTTAGTCCAGCAGTTGCTAAGCAACTCTGTGATAGTTTTGCTATTCCAACTTTAGCTTCAATCTCTGCAGCTAGTCCAAAAGTCATTCCAGAAGATATCTCAGCCCCAAGTTTTGTTATGGATGAATCTCCTATGTCTGATTTGGATGAGCTAATCCTGGCTGATATAGAAGAGGAAAATAAGGCAGCAACTGAAAGCTCTGTCCCTATTATTTCTGATTCCTGTGCAGTCTCCTCCTCTCCTATTGCTGAAACTCCAGTTCCTGAACCTTCTGCCCCTCCTCCAGAAAAAGCTGTTATTTCTGATAAAGACTTAAAAGCTTTGGATGCTCTTTATGACAACCCTCAGGGTTCTGATTCTGAAGAAGAAGATGATGATGATGATTCAGATGAAGATGCTTCCAGTAAGAAAAAGAAACTGCTGACAAAGAAAAGGAAGGCTCCTCCTCCTCTAGCTCCTAAGCCTAATCCCACTGCTGGCACCCCTTACTACATTCTGTATAATGTTACTCCATACAAGGGAATGCCTGCATGGATGTGGCTATCCAAGAACCAGTAGAAGGATAGGAAGAGAAGTAGGAGATATTCTCCTCCTCTAGTGCATAGATACAGGAAGGATCCTCCTCCTCCTCCTCCAGCAGTTGGTGTCAGTAGCTCTAGCTCCCAGAGATCTGCCCCCATGCAAACATATCAGAGACAGTCAGGGAGATCCTCTAGAAGCATCTAGCAGAGGCAACCATCCTCAGGTAATCAGCATCAGTAGCAGCAGCAACAAATATCTGAAGATCAAAAAGCTGACAGTCCAAAAAGGCCATACTCTCCTAAAATTCCATTTGAAGATCCTGAAACTACAAATACTGCAAGAATGGCTAGGTACCAGGAGCTAATTGGACTATCCTTGATCAATAAAGCCAAGGCTGAAGGAAAAGACACATCAGGATTTACAACAATGTCTAAGTACAGAAAGGAAGAGTTGAAAAGGATTGACAAAGGCAATAAACTGTTTAATGTTGATGACTATATGAAGCTCCATCCAGAAGCAGTTGTCCCCAGAGCTATATCATTGAATATTATTGGGGCAGCTGATATGACTATGACAAAGGCTCAGGCTTCAGATCCAAAGTGAGAAATTATCTTCAAAAATCCAGGAGAACAGACATCAGAAGACAGGTCCAAGCAGAAAAAGAAGTAATCTTTATTTTGTTTTAATTTCTTTCTGCTCTTTTTTTCAGAACTATGATATTTGTTTTAAACAAAGCCATGTATATATATATCTGCTGCATGTGTTAGTAATTCTCTGCCAGATATATTTCTTTTCTTGCTTTGTTTATTTGTTTGTTTCTGTTTTGACTCTGTTAGTGACCTCACCCAAATAGGGGGAGATTGTTAGATCACTAGTTGATTTGGGCTAGGTTCACTGACTTAGGATGTGACCCAACCTGTATAGCCATGGTCAATTTTGTGTCTTAGAGTCTAGGCCAAGTCCTTAGAGTCAACTTTAGATGGACCAGCTATCATCAAGACCATCAGATACTCCAGACTTAGAAGATTTCAAGACCAAGTAAAGTGAGTTCGACGTTCGTCGAACTCAGCTCGACAAAAGGTGTTCTGCGCTCGACGATCGTGAGACAATTCTTAGTGCTGAGCTAGACGATCCTAGTTCTCTGTTCGACGAAGACTGAGGTTCTTCATCAAGCTAAAGTCAGGACAACTTCAGAATTTTTCTAAGTCCAACTTCAAGCTTTGTTCGACGAATTAGATTTTGAGCTCGACGAACTTGGATCTCAAGTTCTCAACTTCCCAGGTCGACGAAGTCAGCTTCTCAGGTCGACGAATGCAGTACTCTACTCGATGAATTCTGAATTTCAGAGGATTTGTGTCGACACTTAGGGCATGTGTCGACACCAGCTCATGTCGACACTAGAAGATTTGAGTCGACACCAGGATATCAGTCAACACCAGACAATTTATGTCGACACCAGAAGATTTGAGTCGACACCAAGATCAATCAGTCGACACAAACTTATGTCGACACAGAATATCAACAGATGCAGAATATTTGGCTAAGTCCACAATCTTTCTTCACTCGACGAATTTGTATCTCAGCTCAACGAATGAAGACCGTCTGTTCGACAAATGAAGATTGTCTGGTCGACGAACTCTCTCAAGCTCAGCTCGATGAACTCAAGCTCAGCTCGACGAACTCAAGCTCAGCTCGACGAACTCTAACTCAGCTCGACGAATTGCGTTCTTTATTTGACGATTCCAGACTAGGTCTTCTCCAGTTTTCCCGTCCCGTTTCTTGGCGATGATTCCTGAGTTATTAATGCCAGATCTTCTCGGAATGTTACCGTTAGAACGTGCATTGATCTTGGATTATTACATGCCGTTTTTCCATGGGACAGTTAGGGAAATCATTGATTGCCGCTTCTTTCCAAGGCCGACTGCAATTACTGCTCAAACATTCAAATTTCGAATATTCTTAGTCAGTCATAGATAGAAAAGAAAGTAGAATCAATCAGTAAGATGAAGCCTTTAATACAGACAATCAGACAGACACACTCAGATTGCATAGAAGAACAAACTTACAGAAATCTAAAGTTCTACTGCAATCAGCCTTGACCAGAGAACAACTTCATCAAGAAGAACAAGAACATTCAAATACTATCAAGAGACTTCTTCCTTCAACTCTACAGGATAGCTTCAAAGGACAACAAATTAATCTATCTGTCAAAAGAAGTTCCTGAAGCAATTTCTTGTCCAGGCACTCTAGGTCTTTGAAGACCTATCACCCTGTAGCACTGCTCCAGCTTTCCTGATACATTCAACATCTCAGGGGGAGCAAATTCTGCCGAAATCAATCCACAGTCTTCTCAGTTGTTATTGAGAAAGAGAAGACAACATCACCTCTTTTCAACTCCTGTACAGGGTTTTAATTCCCTTCAAAATTATTCTGGTTGAAAGTCTTCTTCCAAAAGACTTGAGGTTTTGGTTTTTGAGCACCTAAAGAAAAGCTCATTGGTGTCAGGAACCTGATAAAAAACCTGAGTGAATTCCTACCAGGGTGGTGGAAGAGTGGATGTACCCAGGTTGGAGAACCACTATAAAATTTCTTGTGTCGTCTGGTTGCCCTTTTCTTTTGTTTTGGCTGTGCTCTGTGATTAGATAGTTTGTTGTGCTTATTTATTTTATTTGCTGACTTGTTCACTTAGGAATACAACAAAAGTTGTAAAAACATTTGTAGTAAGCAAAATACCCTATTTGTTGAAATTTGTGAAGTGGAAGTGGGTGACGGGACAGGCCGCGCGGCCTGTGCGGACAGCTTTGGCGGACTGGGCGGACTGGGCGGACTGAGGTTGCGGCCTGGTGAAAAGTCTGGTTAAGCCGGCTGTGTTCTGAGCGGGTTGTTGCATGGTGTCCGCGGTTTGGTGCGGCCTGGTATCTGCGGATAGAGAGGCTTGCGGACTGATGCATTGCTCAGAGGCCGCGGGTGCTAGCTTGCGCTGTTGGCGGGTTGGTTCGAGTTCGCGGATAGCTTGCGGACTGGAGTGTCCGCGGTTCTGGCTGTTGCGGACTGAGCCTAGAGCTTGGCTGAGGCCTTGTCAAGTTCTGGTGGCACAGCAGGTGTTTGCTGTGGAGATCGTGGTTGGCGGACTGTGATTGGAGTCCGGCAGGAAGCTACTGCATTGGACAAGTGCGAGGAGCTCGCGGACTGGTTGCGGTCTGTGCTAGGGTGTTTGGCGGACGGGACTTTGTGTCCGCCATGCTCGCACTGGCCCTTGATGGTTTTGGACTTGGTCACACTTGGTGTCAAGTTCATGGTGTCCGCCGTATCCGCCAAGTCCGCTGTGACCGGGCGGACTGTTGCTGTTTGCCTTTGGTCGTGGACTTGTGGCGGATTGAGGTGTGAGTCTTGCGGACTGCCTCAGGTTGGTGCGGACTGCCATTGAAGAAGGTGCTGTCCTGAAGCAGTTGGAGCTTTGCGGGCTGGTGCCTTGTCCGCTTAGCTTGGGCGGACTGGAGAGGGTTCGTCATTGGTTGCCTTGCTCCTGGCGGTTTCCCTTGGTGACTGGCTAAGTCCTCGCGGACTGAGCGGACAGTCGTTTTGTGTTCGCGCGGGCTGGGGCGGTGTCGCTATCTCATGGGCGGTGACCACACTCCTCACCTGGCCTATAAATAGGACCCCCTGGCACATCTACAGTAACCAGAAGTAACGTGAGTGAACAGTAATTTGGGTTGGGCGAGTGCTGCGGTCTGTGTTTTTCAGTCCGCACGGATTGTTTCAGGCTGACGGTTTGCTGTGTGCAGGTCGCGCGGATAACTTCAAGGAGCCAGGAGCTTGGCTGTGACTTCGGTCAGTGCTTGGAAGTGTGCGATCTCTGCGGACTCAGCAGGAGGTCGCTCTGCGGCTTGTCAGTTCTGTTTCAACTTTCCCAGCTTCAATAACCTGTCCGCCGGCTTCAGGCGGGTAGGGGAGTTCCTCAGTTCGGGTTCAGCAGGAGGCGAATAACGGTCTGTCCGCGCGACCTCGCGGTCTCGGCGGACTCCGTGGTATTCGGCGGATTGCAGTATAGCTTGGGCGGTCTCGGCGGTCTCGGCGACCTCGCGGTCTCGGCGGACTGGAGTTCTGTCCGCCCGGCTTGTTTTTTGGTTCTTTCTGTTTACAGCTGTAATACTAGCGAAATCATGTCTCGCTATGTATGCCTCGGATTGTAATGAAGTGAATGCATAATAAGATCTTCTTGTGCTTCCATTGTTTTGTTGGGTGCAACCTCTAGTCCTTGGGTTTCCGCGGTTCAGCGTGCGAACTGGGTAGTTCCGAAGATATTAATTTGGTGTTTGGGCTATCTTGCTGACCACGTTGAGAAAATTTAACATGGTATCAGAGGGAGGTTACTGAGGTTGGAGGTTCAGTTGCGTGAGCGGAGGTCAGCCAGTGTTGTTACTCAGTGATTGAGTGGTGATCAACCTGTGTTGTTGCTCGGAGCTGCTGAAGGGTACCAACAGGTGATCGCAATGGAAGGAAGCTTATCAAGAGGTCTGGGCATTGAACTCTTAACGCCGACTAACTATAAAAAGTGGAAGTCGTGCATGAAGAGTTATCTTCTAGGAGAGGAGCTGTGGGAAGTCGTCGGTGGAGACGACAGACAGGAAGTAACTGCTGCTTTCGGTACTGCTGAACAGGTGAGGCTCTGGAGAAGAACTAATGCTAAGGCAGAGTTCGTTCTGAAAAGAGCTGTCTCTCCGGAACTGTTTGATCACATCATTGGATGTGAGTCGGCTGCTGATATTTGGACGACCATTGATGAGTTGTTCAATAGGAAGAATGTGGCGCGGCTTCAGTTCCTGGAGAATGAGTTGGCCAGGGCAACTCAGGGAGACCTTTCCATCTCCAGGTACTTCTTAAAGATGAAGAGCTTGTGTGCTGAGCTGTCGGCGCTGGATCCTGATGAGCCTATCTCTGAGGCAAAGATGAAAAGGCACATTTTCCGCGGCTTGCGGAAGGAGTATGTGGCCTTTGTTACGTCTGTTCAAGGGTGGGCTACTCAGCCGTCTCTGCTGGAGCTGGAGAATCTGCTTGCCTCGCAGGAGAGCTTAGCAAGGCAGATGGCTGGAGTGAATCTGAATCAGGAAGGCAGCGAGGCTCTCTTCTCAGGCAAGAAGAAGGGATGGGAAGGGAAGAAGAAGAAGAAGGTGCAGGCCGCTGTTGAGAAGGAGACTTCAACTTCATATCCGCCGGAGAGGAGCAATGCTCCTAAGGACTGGAAGAAGAATCTGAAGTGCTACCGGTGTCATCAGCGAGGGCACTTCAAGCGGGACTGCAAGGTCAAACTGCAGCCTGGGCATGCTGCGGGAAAGGAGGAAGCTTGCTCATGAAGTGAAGAAGCAGAATGGGGAGGAGCTTTCATGACGGGCACTTGTGTCCGGGCCTTATCTGCTGAGGACTTCAACAGCGAGTGGATCGTCGACTCCGGGTGTGGTCATCACCTCACCGGAGACAAGTCGAAGTTCACCTCCATGCAGGCTTACTCAGGTAATGAAGCTATTATCACTGCTGATAATACTGTTTATGCAGTAGAGAAGGAGGGGGTCGTGTCTTTGGGTAGTGATCAGGGGCCACTCACGTTAAGGAGTGTGTATCACGTGCCGGGCATGAAGAAGAACCTCTTCTCGGTGACCAACGCGGTGGACGCTGGGTATCACGTTCTGTTTGGGCCAACAGACGTGAGGTTCCTTCGCAACGTATCAGCGGTAAAGGCTGATGTTGCTCATGTTGGGAGGAGGGTGAAGAACTTGTTTGTTCTTTCCACCAGTGCCTATGTTGATAAGATGAGGGCCAATGATAGTGCGGCTATCTGGCATGAGAGGCTGGGGCATGTTGGCATGGACAAGCTGAAGGCAATGGCGAGTAGAAGTCTGGTGAGGGGGTTGCCGATGTTGTCCTCCTTTGGTGATGGGCATGTTTGTGCGGGCTGTCAATACGGTAAGGCACATCGCCTTCCGTTTGATAAATCTCAAACAAGGAGCAAGAATCCATTGGAGTGTATTCATGGCGACCTGATGGGACCAACTGTTACTGCCAGCCTTGGTGGAAGCAAATACATGCTTGTCTTGGTTGATGACTACTCAAGGTATACTTGGGTGTACTTCTTAAAGGAGAAGTCGGATGCCTTCCGTTTGTTCGTGGAGTTCAAGGAGTTGGTAGAAGGCCGGCTTGGCTTGCGGATTAAGAAGTTTCGAACTGATAACGGGGGAGAGTTTGTCTCTTCCGAGTTTTCTAACTTCTGCAGGAAGCACGGGATCCAACGGGAGCTTACATGTGCTCACACTCCACAACAAAATGGGGTAGCGGAGCGGAAGATCCGTCATTTGACGGAAACCTGCAAATGCTGGCTGCATGCGAAAGATATCCCGAGGTCTTTTTGGGCGGAGGGAATGTCTTGTGCTGCATATGTTATCAACCGGATGCCACTCAGCCCTATCAACATGAAGACGCCCATTGAGCTGCTGCTGAAGGAGAAGCCGAGTGTTGGACACCTTCGGGTGTTCGGTTCAACTTGCTACGTGCATGTCCCGGATGCTTCACGGACAAAGCTGGATGCGAAGGCAAGGAAACTTGTCTTTGTTGGCTATGATGAGCGGAAGAAGGGATGGAAGTGCATGGACCCTGTGACGAAGAAGTTCGTGGTGTCAAGAGACGTTGTCTTTGACGAGCTGACGTCATATGGAGGTGGCTCGGTGGAGCCTACCGGAAGTAGCAAGGTTGAGGAAGCATCGGTGGAGGCTGCTGAAGGCTTGGAAGAGGAGCTTGCTGTTTCTCCAGCAGCTCCTGTTGCTTCGAACTCCGAGGCTGAGCCTTCTGGCTCAGGAAGCAGGGGGAGCACTGCTCAATGCTTGCCCCAGGTAGGAGTGGAGCCTGAAGAAGCAACGGAAGCCGTGAGCAAGGAGCCGTGTCTTCGGAGATCGAAGAGGGTGGTTAAGCCACCGGCTCGGTACTGTGATGGGAATGCAGTGAGCTTTGTCTCCTGCTTCTTTGCGGGTCCTCTGGATGAGCGAGAGCCTGCAAGCTTCAACGAGGCCACTGGAGTGAAGGAGTGGGAAGGTGCCATGAAGGAAGAGATTGATGCTCTGAAGAAGAATGAAACCTGGGACCTTGTGCCCAAGGTTGATGGCATTACTCCGGTTACTTGCAAGTGGGTGTATAAGTTGAAGAAGAAGGCTGATGGGAGCATTGATCGGTTCAAGGCTCGCCTGGTCGCTAGAGGATTCTCACAGCAGTATGGAGAAGACTATGAGGAGACATTCAGTCCAGTTGCGAAGATGACGTCTGTAAGAGTGGTGATCGCCTTGGCTGCTTGCAAGGGATGGAGGTTGTGGCAACTCGATGTGAAGAATGCCTTTCTTTACGGAGAGATTGACAAGGACATCTTCATGGATCAGCCGCTTGGTTTCGTCTCTGAGAAGCATCCGGACTATGTCTGCAAACTCAGGAAGGCTCTCTATGGGTTGAAGCAAGCTCCTCGAGCGTGGTATGGGAAGATTGCAGAGTACCTGCAGTTCTGTGGATACCTGGCTTCTAACTCGGATTCTAGCTTGTTCATCAAGAAGAAGGGAGAGCTAAGAGTCTTGGTCCTGCTGTATGTGGATGATATGATCATCACAGGGAACTCGGAGGAGGAAGTAGCAAGGCTCAGGGGAGAGCTTGCTATACGCTTCGAGATGAAAGACTTGGGAGAGTTGCATCACTTTCTTGGTCTGGAAGTGGAGAGGAAGGAGTGCGGGATTCTCATTAGCCAGAAAGGGTATGCTGATCGTATTGTGAAACGGTTTGGCATGGGCGAAGGGAAGAAGTGCTCTACTCCACTGGAATCTGGGCTGAAGCTTCGACGAGATGAGGGAAGGGTGCTTAATGATCCCTTGGTGTTCAGGGCTCTTGTTGGGAGCTTGATCTATCTGACGATTACAAGGCCGGATATAGCTTATGCTGTTGGCCGAGTAAGTCGGTATATGGCTGAACCAAGGCAATCTCATCTAGTGGCGGCGAAGGGAATTCTGAAGTATGTCAAGGTGACTTCTGAGATGGGACTCCTCTATGGAAGGGATGCGGAGTTTGCATTGCTCGGGTACACGGATGCTGACTATGGCGGTGATTCGGATGATCGAAGGTCTACTTCAGGTTATGTGTTCACTTGCGGTTCAGCTAGCATCTCGTGGTGTAGCAAGAAGCAGGACTCGGTGTCGGTTTCAACCACGGAGGCGGAGTATAAGGCTTCGGCCTTGGCTGCTCGGGAAGCCGTTTGGTTGAGGAGACTCATAGAGGATGTTCATGAAGAAGTGCAAGGGCCTACTTTACTCCGGGGTGACAATGAGAGTGCTCTCAAACTGGTAAACAATCCAGTGTGTCACGCCAGGACCAAGCACATAGAGATTGATCACCATTTCATCAGGGAGAAGGTGTTGGAAGGATCTCTGCTGGTCGGGCATGTTCGGAGTGAAGATAATCTTGCTGACATCTTCACGAAGCCGCTGTCGAAGGGGCCCTTTGAACGCTTGCGCAGCTTGCTGGGCTTGGTCACCACTTCTCACTTCAAGGGGGAGTGTTGAAATTTGTGAAGTGGAAGTGGGTGACGGGACAGGCCGCGCGGCCTGTGCGGACAGCTTTGGCGGACTGGGCGGACTGGGCGGACTGAGGTTGCGGCCTGGTGAAAAGTCTGGTGGAAGCCGGCTGTGTTCTGAGCGGGTTGTTGCATGGTGTCCGCGGTTTGGTGCGGCCTGGTATCTGCGGATAGAGAGGCTTGCGGACTGATGCATTGCTCAGAGGCCGCGGGTGCTAGCTTGCGCTGTTGGCGGGTTGGTTCGAGTTCGCGGATAGCTTGCGGACTGGAGTGTCCGCGGTTCTGGCTGTTGCGGACTGAGCCTAGAGCTTGGCTGAGGCCTTGTCAAGTTCTGGTGGCACAGCAGGTGTTTGCTGTGGAGATCGTGGTTGGCGGACTGTGATTGGAGTCCGGCAGGAAGCTACTGCATTGGACAAGTGCGAGGAGCTCGCGGACTGGTTGCGGTCTGTGCTAGGGTGTTTGGCGGACGGGACTTTGTGTCCGCCATGCTCGCACTGGCCCTTGATGGTTTTGGACTTGGTCACACTTGGTGTCAAGTTCATGGTGTCCGCCGTATCCGCCAAGTCCGCTGTGACCGGGCGGACTGTTGCTGTTTGCCTTTGGTCGTGGACTTGTGGCGGATTGAGGTGTGAGTCTTGCGGACTGCCTCAGGGTGGTGCGGACTGCCATTGAAGAAGGTGCTGTCCTGAAGCAGTTGGAGCTTTGCGGGCTGGTGCCTTGTCCGCTTAGCTTGGGCGGACTGGAGAGGGTTCGTCATTGGTTGCCTTGCTCCTAGCGGTTTCCCTTGGTGACTGGCTAAGTCCTCGCGGACTGAGCGGACAGTCATTTTGTGTTCGCGCGGGCTGGGGGCGGTGTCGTTATCTCATGGGCGGTGACCACACTCCTCACCTGGCCTATAAATAGGACCCCCCCTGGCACATCTACAGTAACCAGAAGTAATGTGAGTGAACAGTAATTTGGGTTGGGCGAGTGCTGCGGTCTGTGTTTTTCAGTCCGCACGGATTGTTTCAGGCTGACGGTTTGCTATGTGCAGGTCGCGCGGATAACTTCAAGGAGCCAGGAGCTTGGCTGTGACTTCGGTCAGTGCTTGGAAGTGTGCGATCTCTGCGGACTCAGCAGGAGGTCGCTCTGCGGCTTGTCAGTTCTGTTTCAACTTTCCCAGCTTCAATAACCTATCCGCCGGCTTCAGGCGGGTAGGGGAGTTCCTCAGTTCGGGTTCAGCAGGAGGCGAATAACGGTCTGTCCGCGCGACCTCGCGGTCTCGGCGGACTCCGTGGTATTCGGCGGATTGCAGCATAGCTTGGGCGGTCTCGGCGGTCTCGGCGACCTCGCGGTCTCGGCGGACTGGAGTTCTGTCCGCCCGGCTTGTTTTTGGTTCTTTCTGTTTACAGCTGTAATACTAGCGAAATCATGTCTCGCTATGTATGCCTCGGATTGTAATGAAGTGAATGCATAATAAGATCTTCTTGTGCTTCCATTGTTTTGTTGGGTGCAACCTCTAGTCCTTGGGTTTCCGCGGTTCAGCGTGCGAACTGGGTAGTTCCGAAGATATTAATTTGGTGTTTGGGCTATCTTGCTGACCACGTTGAGAAAATTTAACACTATTCACCCCCCTCCCTCTAGAGTATTTCAGATCTAACCTTCACTTTCAGATACCAATTAAAAGTTAGAGGATAGATCTTAACTTAAGCTGATTAGAGTTATAAAGATCACAACACAAAATAAAAATAAAAGTAAAGACAAGAAGAGCAAGCAACCAGAAAAGAGACACAAGAATTTTATAGTGGTTCCCCAAATCTGGGTAGTCCACACTTCTACCACCCTTGTAGGAATCCACTCAGGTTTTTGATCAGTTGTCTGACACCAATGGGTTTTGATCCAGTCCCCAAAACCAACCCAACTATTTTGATCAGGTGACTTGCAACCGGGAATCACTTTTGAAGGGAGATGACAACCCTTTACAGAGGTGTGGGTGAGAGAGTCGATTTTGTCTTCTCTGTCAACAATCAGAGAGAAGACTTCTGGATTATTGATGTTAGCAAAGTGCTCCACCTGAGAAGTAGAATGGTTCAGGGAAAAAGTAGGAGCTTTGTTGCAGGGTGATAGGCCTTTAAGCTGATGATTTCTCCAGCAAGCTTCTTAGACAGATATTGATAGATTGTCTCTTTAGGATCCTGGAGCAGATGAAGAATTCTGATAAGTATGTCGATTGATGCAGAGTTCTTCTTCTCTATTGAAAGAATGGCATGTGTTGTTTCTTTAGTCTGCGTGACTGTCTGTACTGTTCTTTTTTCGTCTCTATCTTCTATATTCGAAAATCTCAATTTTCTTTTACTGTAATGACTAGTTGATTCCGAGAATCGTAATGCTTTTTGTGAATCAATTAGCATTAACTCTTGATTAATTCCATAGTTAGTTGGTTCTTCAAATGACTATATGTAGCATTAATTCTGATAGTTGTAATCTCCATAACTGTATTAATTAATGCTGCTAGCTGTAACATTCTGTTTGAATAACGTTGATAGAATTCATCGACCAGAACTGAGACTGTTATGTGTTCGTCGACTGGAGATCGCCGATCATCGAGCTCAGCCTCTATATCGTCGATTTGGGAATCTGTCTGCAATCATCAAGCTGAGAAAGCTTGTCTTGAGTACACCGTTCGTCGACCTGAGTTCGACGTTCGTCGAACTCAGCTGAAGTTCTTCGAGCTGAACAACTTGCTGATTTCGTCGAGCCGAACTTACTGATTTCGTCGACCTGCGTTCGACGTTCGTCGAACAGAGTTCGACGGAAGTCGAACTGATTTTCTGTGAAGTAATTCTGGAATTTAGACAAACTGACGATCTGTGTGTAGACACAAGTCCCATGGGTGTCGATACAATTGGCTTGTGGTGTCGACATGATTCCTTCTGATGTCGACTCAGGTGGTGTCGACTATATACTGAAGCTTCGACAGTCTTGTACCTGGTGTCGACACAGATCCTTGTGTCGACACAGACTATCCACAGTGTCGACACAGTTGCTCTGTGTGTCGACACAGCCTTTCTGGAGTCTTTGACAGTTGTTGAAGGCTGATCCAAGGTGTTGATTCTGAATTAGACTATAGACAAAAACCTATGACCATGACTATACATTTTGGGTCAGTCTAAGCAAACCTAATAGTGAACCTTGCCCAAATCATAACTAGGGTTCAATAAACTTCTCTATATCTACACTGATTTACAAAGAGCAGATATTTTCACTAAACCCTTAGATGAAAGAAATCACTTGTTCTTTATAAATCAGCAATGCATGATCAATGGAGAAGCCTTGATTTAATTTCTGTCTGCACTCGACGAATTTTTCAAAGTTTATCGAACGGAGTTTGACGAATTGGGAAAAGTTCTTGAGATATTCGTCGTATGGAGATCGACGAACTCTCTGTGAGTGAAGTTGTTTTCGTCGAACAGAGATCGACAAATCTACCTCAGAAAACTTTCGTAGAATGGAGCTCGACGAAATGTCTTCAAATATTCAGACTGAGCTCGACGAATTATTTAACTACACTTTGTTTCATCGATCTAAGATTGAAGAATTATTTATTTTTCGTGGAACGAAGTTTGTCGATTCATATTCCGGAAAATCTTATATCTAGGTTTTCTTCCACCTCTGTCCTGCGCTTTCAGTTCTGAAAGTCCACCTAGTGTCGGCTATGTGCACCTATGGGGGGGGGGGGGGAATAGGTGACGTGTGGTTCTTTTGCGGAATTTACAGATGTACCTGCACAATAAAAACAACAAACACAGCACACAGAAAACACAGCAAATTTATAGTGGTTCCCCGACTTGGGTACATCCACTTTCCCCCTTCGACCTATCTCCCCAACAAGGGACGACTCGGTCACTTCACCAACGGGATTGAAATCCAATCCCTTCACTAACGGAAGGAGCCCTTACACACGTGAGAGTCAACACTCCCACAAAGCGGGTTGCACCCAACCCTTACAACTCGGAACAAAAGTTCCTTTACAACGATATGAAAATGTAGAATGTACACGTGATACAAACTTCTCTTGGAGACTCCGGTGTTCCTCTTGGTTCGACGACGTGTTCTTGAAGTCGATGAAGAGTCTACGACCTTGGTCTCTCTTGGAGAGGATTTCCCCGGAACCGGCGGCGGCACACGAGCGGCGGCTAGCTTCGGGATCGGCGACTACGATGAAGAGCAGCTGCTGAACTTGGAGATCCAAACTTCGTTGCTAAGCAAGCTCGGTCTACCAACGGTCACACGAGGATCGGTCGTCTCGATCGATTCGGATGGGAAGTGTTTCCGATCGACAAATCGAGAGACGAAGGATCTCTGGATAGACGCGTGAGACTCTAGCCTTGCTAAGCTACTGTCGCCGGAGATCGAGAAGAAGATCTATCGGTGGCGGCGACGGACTTGCGCGAGCGGCGACGGAGGCGGCGGAAGGATTTCGCGATTTTAGGGTTTCCGTAGGCTCGGCTTCTTTCTGTGTGTATTTCCGTTCAAAAATACCCGAGTATAAATACTGTAGCTACCCCCAATAAGACCGTTTGTGGGACCCACAGAAGTAGCCCCCAAAACCCGGTCCAGATATTAAACAGCGGCAGACTCTGGTTCAGGAAACTAGCTGAGACAGAAACCAGTTCAGGAATTTAACTGAGAAAACGCCAAGGAAAAATCGGCGAGAATCGCAGACGATTCTGGACGAATCGGCGAGAATCACCAAGTGATTCTCGACGATTCGTCGAGAATCGTTTGTGATTCTCGTCGAATCACTTGTAGATTCTCAGCGAATTGGACTTTGTATACATGGGCTGCTTGACCATAGGTTCGGCGGGAATTACAAGTGATTCTCGCCGAATCTTACTTGGCACCGTCTTGAGATGGACAAAAGGAGTCGGCGAGAATCACTAATGATTCTCGTCGATTCGGCGAGAATCACTAGTGATTCTCGCCGAATCGGCGAGAATCACTTGGTGATTCTCGTCGAATTGCCTTGGAAGATTTTTCGTCTTCCACCCAGGAGCTGCCCCTTCATCCTCCATGCTCCTTGTCTTCTCTTGCATATGAGCGGCCCTGTGCTTGAAAATAAGTGCACTCCAATAGAGAGAGTACACGTAGGCCAACACACTGATCTGCTCAACGAGGGATTACGTCGTGCAGACCCGTGTATATTGACCTACTGCACCCTGACATTGGTGTGCACTTAGCGTGGAAAAACTACAAGCACAACTAGAAAAAGTTTATCAAATACATAGTCTATTCACCTTAGCTTGTCTAGGGGCTTCTTCAAATCAGGTACATTGTGGATACAATACCCAACAATCTCCCCCTATTTGAAGAGGCCTAAACCCTACAAGCTAAGGTGAATGGAGCGAATGAAAATGAAAGCAATTGAAATTCATAAACTTAACATTGGGTGGAGTTATCCCTTACCAATACCGCTTTCTTGGGAGCAAGCTGGAGCTACACCTTAGCCTTGACCTCGAGAGGGTAATCTCCCCTTTTCGGCTTCTACAAATCGGGGTCTGTAGCGATTGACTTTTTGCTCCCCCTCAGTTCGTGCAGCTGTACGCCCGCTGGAGTTCCTTGCTCCCCCTCGATTCTTGCACTAGCCTGGATCTTCTGTAGTCTTCACTCCTCAGAGTTGAGCATTCCCAATTCAGTCTTGAAAAGATTGAATTTGGCCTCGTCTAGGGGCTTTGTGAATATATCAGCAATCTGCTTGTCCGTGGGGACATAACAGAGAGAGATATCCTTGTTCTCCACGTGCTCCCGAATGAAGTGGTAGCGTACTTCAATATGCTTCGTTCGGCTGTGCGACACCGGATTGTTGGCAATGGCAATTGCACTGGAGGAGTCGCAGTACATTGGAACTTCCTTGAACTGAAGGTTGTAGTCGGCCAACTGATTTCTGATCCAAAGGAGTTGTGCGCAACAGCTTCCTGCCGAGATATACTCTGACTCTGCTGTGGAGGTTGCAACACAATTCTGTTTCTTGCTGTTCCATGAGATAAGCCTCCTGCCGAGGAATTGACACGTCCCGGAGGTGCTTTTCCTGTCATCCCTGCTCCCTGCAAAATCAGCATCTGAAAAGCCTATTAGCTCGACATCATTGTTCCTCGGGTACCACAAGCCAAGATTAGGAGTACCTTTAAGGTATCTTAGAATTCGCTTTGCAGCGACATAGTGAGATTCCTTAGTGTTCACCTGATATCGGGCACATACACATGTGGAGAACATAATATCCGGTCTACTGGCAGTAAGGTAGAGCAGGGATCCAATGATGCTTCTGTATTTGGTTTCATCGAAAGGTTTACCTTTCTCATCCTTATCCAGAGACATGGTGGATCCCATTGGAGTCCTCATAGAGGTTGCACTCTCCATACCGAATTTCTTAAGGAGTTCATTTGTGAACTTCGTCTGAGAGATGAAGATTCCATCCTCAGACTGTTTCACTTGAAGGCCTAAGAAATACTTGAGCTCTCCCATACTGCTCATTTCAAACTTTCCTTGCATAAGTTTGGAAAACTTTTTGCAAAGATTGTTGTCCGTTGAGCCGAATATTATGTCATCGACATAGATTTGCACCAGCAAAATCTTGCCTTTGACTTCCCGGAGAAACAATGTTTTATCTATTTTACCTCTGGAGAACTTGTTCTCAAGAAGAAAACTAGATAAAGTCTCATACCAAGCTCGTGGAGCTTGTTTCAACCCATATAAGGCCTTATTAAGAAAATAAACGTGATTGGGATAAGTAGGGTCGACAAAACCTGGGGGTTGAGCGACGTATACTTCCTCTTTCAGGTCTCCGTTCAGGAATGCCGATTTCACATCCATTTGGTAGACAGTGAATCCTTTGTGTGAAGCATATGCCAGGAACAACCGGATTGCCTCGAGCCTTGCGACTGGTGCGAAGGTTTGGTCGAAGTCAATCCCTTCCTCCTGTCTGTAACCTTGAGCCACCAGCCTGGCCTTGTTCTTTATGATGACACCATGTTCATCCAGCTTGTTTCTGAAAATCCATTTCGTGCCAATGACATTCTGCTTGTATGGTCTGGGAACCAGCGTCCAAACCTTGCAACGTTTGAATTGATGTAGTTCCTCTTGCATGGCCAGAATCCATGCCGCATCCTTGTTCGCCTCATCGAACTTCTTTGGCTCTACCTGTGACAGGAAGCTGAGATGCAATACTTCGTTAGTTGTACCTCTTCGAGTTCTGACGCCTACATGAGGATCTCCGATGATCTGTTCTCTAGGATGATCCCGCACGTGACGGAGCTCTAGAAGTCTGGCGTCTGGAGCTTCAGCTACTTCTTGTGCTTCTCTTTCGTCTAAAAGATTTGTTCCATCTTGATCTTCAACATCTTCAGATGACGTGGAGGTGGAAACTTTGATGTACTTGGGTGCGTCATCTTTAGGGGTCTCGTCCAGATTCAGCTGGTCAAGTCTGGCACCTGCATCTTCAAGAATACCACTGGAAGAGTTGCTGTGAAGCAAACTTCCTTCATCAAATACAACATTTATTGATTCTTCTACCACTAGGGTTTTCTTATTGAAGACCCTATATGCCCGACTATGGGAACTATATCCCATGAATATGCCTTCGAAGCATTTTTCACCGAATTTAGTACGCGGGTACTTCCCATTATTTAGTACATAGCATCTGCAACCAAAAACCCTAAAGTAGGACAAGGTTGGTTTCCTGCCTTTCAGGAGCTCGTAGGGCGTCTTACGATGATGTTTGTTGATCAAAGCTCGGTTTTGTACATGACATGCCGTATTGACACCCTCTGCCCAGAAGTATTCCGGGAGAGAAGCATCTTTCAACATAGTCGTGCAGGCTTCAATGAGTGTTCTATTTCTCCTCTCCGCAACTCCATTTTGCTGAGGAGTGCGCGGGGAGGAAAACTCATGAAAGATACCTTGTTCTTCACAAAATTCTGTCATAGCACCAGATTCGAATTCTGTTCCATGGTCACTTCGGATTTTGACCACGGAGCAGTTAAATTCGTTCTGAACTTGCTTGACAAAATTAGTGAAGATGTCAAAAGTATCTGACTTTCGTTTCAAAAAGAACACCCATGTAAACCGTGAGTGATCATCAACTATCACTAGCGTATATGACTTGCCTCCCAAGCTATGAACTTGCATTGGGCCAAACAAGTCCATATGTAGCAGGTAAAGACATCGGGAAGAGTCTTTGTCAGCAATGCTCTTAAAGGTAGCCCGTGTCTGTTTGCCCATCTGGCATGCATGACAGGGGCTATCCTTGATGCACTTGATACTGGGAGCATCTCTTACTAAATTCTTAGAAAATAGCATACTAATTGTCTTATAATTAATATGTGCCAATCTCTTGTGCCATTGTTCACAAAGAGAAGCACTGCCTGTTGCCACAAGGCATACGGGGGTAGATGAATCTATGCTAAGAAAATCTAAGCAGAAGATATTTCTGCTCCTAATGCCTGATAATACCGTCTTAGAGGAGGTACGTGAAATTATCAGACATTTATCCTTGCAGAACTTAACGTCATAACCTTTATCACATAACTGACTTACACTGATCAGGTTATGGTTTAACCCTTCAACATAAGCCACGTCGGTGATAGAGATTATACCGTTGGAAATCATACCATAACCTCTGGTGACTCCTCGATCTGACCCTCCAAAGATGACTTTGGGTCCATTCTCGACTGGAGTGTAATCACGCAGCAGGCTTCTTGTCCCGGTCATATGCCGGGAGCATCCACTGTCCAAATACCAGATTGGCATTTTGGTGGCCTTTGGACATTCCTGCAAAACAAAATTAATTTGCCTTAGGAACCCAATCGAACTTGGGTCCTAGATTCCTGGTTAGCACACTCCCCTCGGTCGGTTAACCCTACGAGTGGTCGGTCTCGCATTGTTAACATGGGGAGTCTCGTAGTTCCTTGGATTAAACCAACAATCCACGGCAAAGTGACCGACTTTGCCACAGCACCAACAGTCGAACCTGTTGTATCTCTTCCGAGGCTCCTGCCTTACCCTGGGAACAACGGGTACAGCTGGGGCCTTGGATCTGGAGGTGGAGGCCTCATGGTGACGGCAGTCACATGACTTTGTCACCTTCTGAATAACAGGCTTGACTTTTGGCGCCTGCTTTCCATTATGGCCGCTAGAGAACGGACCATAATTTCCTATGTGGATCTCCTCATAAGGTGCCTTGAAGGCACTCTCACCAAAGTTCCGGGGGAAGTTCCAACCGTCATACCGGCTCTTAGGCTTTGCAACCGAGGGCCGGAAATGATGCCCAAATGTTGACTCAAAGTCATGTTGGTTGCAAGGAAAGCCAGGCTTTCTGAACGCAACATGACTAATAGGAGCCTTCCCCTTTTCATCAGCAGAGGCCTTCTTGGCGGCCTTATTCTTCCTCTGGTTCTTGTTCCTCCTAGATGAAGAACCAGATGCCCCAATATGCCCCAAGCCAGCTCCTTTGGCCTGAGCAGAGAAGGTGTCAACGACTGGAAGCACTATTTTTGGCATAGAGAAGCTCTGTACGATCTTCCTTTCTGCCGCAAGTAGTTCTTCCAATTTGTTGACTTCCTCCTGCTTGAGATCAAGGAGCTGCAAAGACTCTGAGTGCTTTGAAGTCAGGTCAAGGTGTTCCTGCCGGAGAGAAATCAAACTAGTGACCTCTTCCCTTAGGGATACACACTCACCCTTAAGGAATTTTACTTCCTTCTTCTCAGCCCTCAGTCTCTTACGGCACTCGTCGAAAGTGTTGAGCAGAAGCTCATACTTCTCGAGGAGTTCAGCTTCGCAGGCCGAAGGGCCATCCTCAGGTTCATCATCCTGAGACTCAGGATCAGAGTCGGAGTCGGAGAGAGGGGTGTGAGCTTTTACCTTCCCAGTAAATGGGGGACATTCTCCTTCTGAGTCTGAGCGACCCACCAGCCCGAAGTAGGCTTCCTCATCATCACTGGAGTCTGAGGAATCAGACTCGCTTAGTGTCTTTGGTCTTCTTGCGATGTAGCTCCGCTCCTTCTTATCTCTGGAGGATTTGAGCTCCTCTCCTTTCCCTTTATCTCTTTTGCTTTGATGGCAGTCGGCCACGACGTGACCTGGCTTATTGCATCCAAAGCAAATAATATCAGACGAACGATGTTTGTTAGGTTTAGATGCATACCTATCAGAAGAGTAGTTTTTCTTCTGATGTCTGGATGAGGAGCCGTCTCTCTTCCTTTGATTCCTCATCTTGAGGAATTTCTTGAACTCTCGAGTGATGAGGGAGAAATCCTCTTCCGACAGATCTGAGCTGGAGGAGCATGGATCGGAGTCCTCCTCTTCTTCCTTATTCCTGGCACGGTACGACACCGCACCCTTCCCTTTTCTGGAGTGACTGGCTTTTAGGGCCACAGTCTTTTCTTTTGCAGCAGCCTTCTCTGCTTCTTCCTCTGCCTTCCTGGTGTTCAGCTGAAGTTCATAGGACATCAGCTTCCCGAACAGGATTTGTGGATCGGTTTCTGCTAGTCTGCCAAATTCTCTGATGGCGCAGATCTTTGTGTCCCATTCCTTAGTAAGGGACCTAAGGAATTTGTCATTGAGTTCACCATTGGTGAACACTCTTCCATAGCCCTTGAGGGCGTTGACAATCTTCAGGAAGTTCTCGTATGTGACTCCGATCTCTTCCTTAGGCCCTTGCCGGAAGGCCTCATACTTCTGGTTCAGGAGGGATCTCCGATCATCCCTCACTTCATCCGTGCCCTCCATTAGGATGATTAGGCACTGCCAAATCTCCTGAGCTGTCCTGCAGTTGCTGAAGTTTTGCATCATAGAGTCGTCAACCGCGCTGACCAGGATGTTTCTTGCCTTCATGTCAAGGCCCACTAGGACCATCTCATCCTTGTCCATTTCAGAGAGTGTCTTTGGCACTTTCTTGGTGGGATCAATGGTGGAGGCCTTAGTGGGTACATAAGGTCCCTCCAGCACGATCATGAACAGTCGAGGGTCCACTGCTTCCATATAGAACCTGATCCTTTCCTTCCAGATAGGAAAGTTGAGTCTGTTGCACACTGGGATCTTGCCGGAGTACTTGAGCCCGTCCATGGTAGCTGTATGTCTCCTTGTTGACACTAGTGGCAGGATTCACCTCAAGGTGTTAGCCTTTTTGTTGAGGAACCTCCCTCTGATACCACTTGAAAGTCCACCTAGTGTCGGCTATGTGCACCTATGGGGGGGGGGGGAATAGGTGACGTGTGGTTCTTTTGCGGAATTTACAGATGTACCTGCACAATAAAAACAACAAACACAGCACACAGAAAACACAGCAAATTTATAGTGGTTCCCCGACTTGGGTACATCCACTTTCCCCCTTCGACCTATCTCCCCAACAAGGGACGACTCGGTCACTTCACCAACGGGATTGAAATCCAATCCCTTCACTAACGGAAGGAGCCCTTCCACACGTGAGAGTCAACACTCCCACAAAGCGGGTTGCACCCAACCCTTACAACTCGGAACAAAAGTTCCTTTACAACGATATGAAAATGTAGAATGTACACGTGATACAAACTTCTCTTGGAGACTCCGGTGTTCCTCTTGGTTCGACGACGTGTTCTTGAAGTCGATGAAGAGTCTACGACCTTGGTCTCTCTTGGAGAGGATTTCCCCGGAACCGGCGGCGGCACACGAGCGGCGGCTAGCTTCGGGATCGGCGGCTACGATGAAGAGCAGCTGCTGAACTTGGAGATCCAAACTTCGTTGCTAAGCAAGCTCGGTCTACCAACGGTCACACGAGGATCGGTCGTCTCGATCGATTCGGATGGGAAGTGTTTCCGATCGACAAATCGAGAGACGAAGGATCTCTGGATAGACGCGTGAGACTCTAGCCTTGCTAAGCTACTGTCGCCGGAGATCGGGAAGAAGATCTATCGGTGGCGGCGACGGACTTGCGCGAGCGGCGACGGAGGCGGCGGAAGGATTTCGCGATTTTAGGGTTTCCGTAGGCTCGGCTTCTTTCTGTGTGTATTTCCGTTCAAAAATACCCGAGTATAAATACTGTAGCTACCCCCAATAAGACCGTTTGTGGGACCCACAGAAGTAGCCCCCAAAACCCGGTCCAGATATTAAACAGCGGCAGACTCTGGTTCAGGAAACTAGCTGAGACAGAAACCGGTTCAGGAATTTAACTGAGAAAACGCCAAGGAAAAATCGGCGAGAATCGCAGACGATTCTTGACGAATCGGCGAGAATCACCAAGTGATTCTCGACGATTCGTCGAGAATCGTTTGTGATTCTCGTCGAATCACTTGTAGATTCTCAGCGAATTGGACTTTGTATACATGGGCTGCTTGACCATAGGTTCGGCGGGAATTACAAGTGATTCTCGCCGAATCTTACTTGGCACCGTCTTGAGATGGCCAAAAGGAGTCGGCGAGAATCACTAATGATTCTCGTCGATTCGGCGAGAATCACTAGTGATTCTCGCCGAATCGGCGAGAATCACTTGGTGATTCTCGTCGAATTTGCCTTGGAAGATTTTTCGTCTTCCACCCAGGAGCTGCCCCTTGATCCTCCATGCTCCTTGTCTTCTCTTGCATATGAGCGGCCCTGTGCTTGAAAATAAGTGCACTCCAATAGAGAGAGTACACGTAGGCCAACACACTGATCTGCTCAACGAGGGATTACGTCGTGCAGACCCGTGTATATTGACCTACTGCACCCTGACATTGGTGTGCACTTAGCGTGGAAAAACTACAAGCACAACTAGAAAAAGTTTATCAAATACATAGTCTATTCACCTTAGCTTGTCCAGGGGCTTCTTCAAATCAGGTACATTGTGGATACAATACCCAACAAGTTCCCTTGTACTTGATCTTCATTTTTCTGTTGAAAGTGAACTAATGACGATTGCAACAGACAGTCTTGTAGCGATGAAGTTCGATACAGGATTTGATGTGGACTTTGATTCCTTCCAACATTCAGACCCTATATTTCTGGACATCCTGCAACTCCTTGAAGAACATCAGTTGAAAAATCTGATGTCCACCAGGATCAAGATAGCTGGCGCTGAGATCAGAGAGTGGGTCTACACTTCTTCCACCACCGATGAGAATACCATGACCGGAACTATATCGGGTAATGCCGTCTCCCTTACCCTTGCAGTGTTAACCAAAATGTTTAGATTAAACAATGGTACAGAAGAATTAGAGATCGAAAATGAAGAGTTTGTTGAGATGCTGAGTGTGATGGGTTATTTTGGAGAAACCCCTAACAAACTGGTGAAGAAACACCTTTCTACTGAATTTAAATTCCTAGCAGATCTTGTGGGCAAGGTGTTGCTGGGCAAACACACTGCTCATGATAACATAACCAGGTATCAATTCCTGGTGATGTGTGCATTGGTGAACAAGAAACGGGTAAACTGGGCTCAGATTCTAATGAGCTGATTAAGAAAAAGAACACAAAGAAAGAACTTTGTTTTGCAAGAATTCTAGGAATCTTCCTGAAGGACAAGGCTGCTAAATCACTGGCCTCCCGGACCATATTCATCAATGCTTCCAAGAGGCTCATATGTGCCCTCTTTAGCAAGTGGGAGAGGAGCATCAATAATCCCTCCAAGGCTTCTTCCTCTTCCACCAGGCCTTCTGAGAGCACTAGGGTTGCTCCAGCCACTTCCTAACCTGCTGAAGATCTCCCTCCTCCACCTCCATCACCTCCAGCCATCCAAACTCAACCTTAGCTGGCACACCAACTCCCCTCCCAAGTTCCCCTCACAGTCCCTACTCCCATACCTCCATCCTCCCCCCTACATACATCCCAACATGGTACATACATTCCCTCCAAAACTCCCACTCCCTCTCCCCATAGTACACCAACTAACTCCCCACCTTCCTCTCCCTTACCTCATCATCTGGCCAACATCCCATCCTTCACTCTACCCACTTCCCCTCCTCATACTTCTTCCATCCCAGATGTCCACATGATATGTTGGAACACCCTATTACTAATTTGGGTCAGGATCACTATGTCTTTAGGAAACATGTTTTGACCTCCTGTATAGATCTAAAGGTCAATTAGAATTGAGTCTAAGGGTTAGTAGTTAGGTTTGGAAGCTGCCCTAAAGACCAAGAGTTTTCAGTTTGGAGACTAAGTCATTTCGTCGAGCTCAGTACGACGAATCGTCGAACTCCAATCGACGATCGTTGAGCTCACTTCGACGGATCGTCGAACTCCATTCGACGATCGCTGAGCTCAACTTCAACAAATCGTCGAACTCCATTCGACGATCTTCGAGCTCAGTTCGACGATCTTGACTCCAGTATTGATTCTCTATCTCTGAGCTCAGTTCGATGATAGTTGAGCTCAGATCGACGATCTCTATTGCTGCCTAAGTCCAAATCGCTGAGCTCAGTTCGACGATAGTAGAGCTCAGTTCGACGTTTTTCTGAAGAGTTAAATGATTTTCAAGATTCAAATTCAGAACAGTTAAGGAGTTATTGTCAGAAATTAATTCAGAAGATTTTGTAGCCGTTTTCATTTATTCTGGACCAAGTTTCAAGGGATTATCAAAGAATGTTTCTTTGGACTTTCCCCCAGAAGACAATTGCAATTAAGGAAGTCATTTAATGACAGGCTAACATCTATTCTTATCAGAGGATCATTTTCTATTCAGAACAAAGGGAATAAAAGACAAGATTTTTTAATTTCTGATAACAAACAAGAAAAAGAAGAACAAGTGAGTGCACAAGAAGAAGAAGAAAAAACATATTCTCTGCTACAACTCTTCTCGGCAATAACAGCTTTCTCAACAACAATCACTCAAGAGAAAAAGAAAGAAAGCTGTAGACATTCTCTATCTCAAAAAGAATTCATACAAGAACACACAACCAAGGAGATCAACCAACTAAAATCTTCAAATCTCCTTTGATTCAAGTGTTCAAGGCCATCATCATTCAAGACTCCAGACACCTCATATTTCAGCTGTTGCTGAAATCGTCAATTGCTGGAGATCAACTTTCTGAAGGCCTATCACCCTACAACAAAGCTTCATTTCCTGAACATCTCAAGAACTCAGGGGGAGCTTTGACAACATCAAATCCATATAGTCTTCTCAGCTGCTTCGAGAAAGAGAAGACTTTCATCACTCTCTCATCCCCATCTATGTAAAGGATTTCTCAAACTCCCTTCAAAAGTTTGTGCTTGGTTTTTGAGCACCTTATCAAAAGCTCATTGGTGGCAAGACACCTGATCAAAAAATCTGATTTGGTTTTTGAGCACCTTATCAAAAGCTCATTGGTGCCCAGGACACCTGATCAACTCATCCTGCAGTGGATTCCTACCTAGGGTGGTAGAAGAGTGGATGTACCCAAGTTTAGGGGAAACACTATAGCTCCTTGTGTCTTCTGGCTTGCTTGTCTTTACTTTTGTTTCTGGCTGTGATCTATGATTAGTTGTGATCTGTGATTAGTTAGGATCTGTGATTAGTTCGTTTGTAGATTGTGATTAGATAGCTGTTGTGTTTAGATTTACTATTTGCTTCCCTGTACACTTAGATTGCAACAACTGTTGTAAAAAGTTTTTAAGCACCATAATCTATTCACGCCCCCCTCTAGAGTATATCAGATCTAGCTGCACTTTCAATTGGTATCAGAGGGAGGTTGGTTAAACATATCACACCCTGGTGGTTGCACAGCATAACACCTGAACCCAAAGATTCCTAGTTAGATCTGTTTTCTTTTGATTTTATTATTAGATTATTTCTTCACAAATCATGGCCCAAAACAAAGATTATGTTAGCACCAGACCTCCAGTGTGCAATCTGTCTAAGTTCGCACTTTGGAAAGCAAGGATTAGACTATACATGAATTCTATTGACGAGGACATTTTTAATTCTGTTTTGACAGTTTGTCCAAGACCTCCAGAGAACACAAGTACAAATGCTGTTCCACCTCCATCAGGAACAGATGATGATATCAAGAAGTGGAAGGCAGCAGATGCAAAGGCTATGAACATCTTAGCCCAAACTATGTCTGATGACATATTCCAGAAAGTGGTTGAATGTAATTCAGCAAAGGAAATCTGGGATAAGCTCTCTGAAATAGTCTCAGGATTAGCTGATGAAAGAAAGGACAGGAGATCTCACCTCATATCCCAATATGAGAACTTCAAGAAGGGAGAAGCTGAGTCAGTTGGAGATATGTATAATAGACTCAGTCTGATAGTCAATGAACTCAAGACTTTGGATAAAGAGATCTCACTGACTGAACTTAATGACAAAATCCTAATATGCTTCCCAAGCACTTGGGACTCAAGGATCGGGCCAATCAAGGATGTCAGAAGCCTTAATGAGATCACCACAGAAGCTCTCTTGGGCAAGCTCAAATCTTATGAACTGCTCATTAAGAACAGAGAAGAAGAGCAGAAGGCTGCCTCACCAGCCACAAGAAAAGAAAAGAAAATAGCCTTCAAAGCAACTGAAGATCAGCCTGAAGATAAAGTCACAGGCAATGATGAACTGCTCAGTCTGCTGGCCAAAAGATTTTACAAGATGGTCAGAAAGGACTTCAGAAAGAGATCATACAAGGAGGACGATAAGCCAAGGTATGATAAGTCAAATAATAATGAAATTGTTTGCTTTGGTTGCAGGAAAACAGGGCACATTGTACCTGACTGTCCAGAAAACAAAAACAAGGACAGAAGGGACAAGAAAGAAAGAAGAAAGGACAAAGACTTCAAGAAGAATGGCAATGGCAAACCCTCCTCAAGCAAGAACAAACACACAAGGAAGTGATTTGTTGCTGAATCCTAAAGTGAAACTGAAGAGGAGTCAGAAGCTTCATCTAGCTCCAGTGATGATGAAGATGATGCTGAAGAGAAGGAGTTCTGCATGATGGCAATCAATGCCTCTCAACACAATTCTGATGAAGAAGAGTCAGAGTCAGACTCAGAGACTCAACTTGAAGAGGACCAGGTAATTAGTTCTTTTGATTTCAATTCAGAGGACTTTAAGTCTGAGTATAAAGCACTGTGTTTAGACTTACTAAAATCTGAGAAGGAAATTATTTCTCTCAGAAATCAATTGTCTGAACATAGTTCCTTAAAATAAGAAAACCTCAAACTCTCTGAGGAGTTGGAGTGTTGTAGGGAGCAGAGAGCTTCACTGAAAGGTGAGCTATCAGAGGCCAAGAAGCTTGAAGAATCCCTTAATGGGAGAAGTATCAAGCTGATGGACATCACAAGCACAGTGAACTCCAGATTTAATAGTACACTGGGCTTGGGTGCTTCATCCAGCCAACCTATAATTCTAACAACCCAATCAAGTTCATTTCTGATAAAGGGAAGGGAGTTGTAGAGGTAGCTAGGAAAAATTCTGATCTGCCTAAGAAAACCAAGTTCCAGCAGAAATCGTCGAACGGAGCTCGACGATCGCCGAACGCAGATCGACGATCTCAGGCAAAATCGTCGAACTCAGGTCGACGATCTCTAATTCCTGAACTCCACCACAGTCGACCGTCGAACGGAGCTCGACGATCTGACCCAAGATCGTCGAACGCAGCTCCATGATCATCGAACAGAGATCAGAGCTCTGGAAATTCTTTCAAGGGCAAATCAAAATCCAATCCTAGGGGTCCGTCATCCCAAAGCTTTAACCCTTATACTGAATGGATAATACCTCCAAGGAGATATCATCCTGAAGGTTATAAGAGTCAACCTAGGATGTCTTTTATTTCTGAAATTAAAGATTATCAACATAGGCCCAAGGTAAACTGGGTCAAAAACAAGTGAATTATTTTATGTGCAGGTAAAGACCTATCCAACATCAAACCAACAATGGTATTTGGATAGTGGGTGCTCTAAGCACATGACAGAAAACAAGGCAACCTCACATCCTTTAAAGCTAAGCTTGGACCCAAAGTCATATTTAGTGATTCAAACATTGGACAAACTAAAGGATATGGTGCAGTCCAGATTGGCACAGTCACATTCAGGAAGGTAGCCTATGTGGAAGGACTGAAGCACAATTTAATCAGCGTCAGTCAGCTATGCGATGAAGGCTACCAGGTGACTTTCAGCAAAGCCTTATGCAAGATCAAGTCAGAGGACAACACAACTATGTTGACAGGTAAAAAGAAAGGTAACATCTACTTAGTAGATTTTCTTTCAACAGATGTAGACATTTGCCTGTTTAATTTTGTCTGTAGACCTAATGTTTTATGGCATAAGAGACTAGGACATTTAAACCTTAGAACCATTGCTAGGCTATCCAAAGACAACCTTGTTAGAGGACTACCTTCTGGCCCCTATAAGAAGGAAGGACTCTGCAGGGCTTGTCAATTAGGCAAGCAAACTAAAAATAGTTTCAAATCACTTAATAAGAGTGATTCACCTAGGATCTTGTATCTGTTACACATGGATCTTTTTGGACCCATTATAGTACAAAGCCTAGGAGGGAAATCTTACACTTTAGTAGTTGTAGATGACTTCTCTAGATTCACATGGGTGTTCTTTCTAAGGAAGAAGTCTGATAACTTTAAATGTTTGACAGAGTTTCTCAAATGTATACAGATTGAGTTCAATACTCACATTGCCCTGATCAGAAGTGATCATGGGACAGAGTTTGATTCTCTTCTTATACAAGAGTTCTGTCAGAGTGAAGGGATCATGCACACTTTCTCAGCTCCTTGAACTCCTTAACAAAATGGGGTAGCTGAAAGGAAAAATAGAACCCTTATTGAATCTGCCACTACATTGTTGTCAGATGCTCACCTTCCTCTATCTTTTTGGGCAGAGGCAGTGAACACCTCCAACTATGTGCTGAATTGAAGCTTAATACATAAACTAAAGGGAAAGACTCCCTATGAATTACTCAAAGGGAAGAAACCTAAAGTTGATTATTTTAGAATTTTTGGCTGTATTTGTTATATACATAATAATGACAAGAGATATTTAGATAAATTTCAAGCTAAAGCTGATGAAAGAGTGTTTCCGGGATACTCCATGATCAGTAAGGCTTCTAGGGTTTATAATAAATCATCTCTTAAAATTGAAGAATCTGTTCACATATCATTTGATGAATCTAACATGTCTTTCAAGGAGAAGAACACTTCTACCATAGAACCTTTGCAGGTACATTCACTTGCTGAAGATTTGAACAGGTTACAGGTTACTCAAAAAGAGGAAAGCAATGAAGATGAAGAAAGCATTCAACTTATTGAAGAGAAACAACTTGAAGAGCCAGTTGTTGTACCACAAGAGGAAACAACAACACAGGTTGTTGAATAATCAACACCCCCTGTTGATTTAGTAACATCAAGAGATCATCCAATTTCCCAAGTAATTGGAGACATCTCAGCTGGTGTGCAAACCAGAAATCAGGTCAACCAAAACCTGTTGCATAGTTGCTTCCTATCTCAAATTGAACCTCAATCCATTCAAGATGCAGAGCAAGATCCACACTAGATCATTGCAATGCAAGAAGAGTTGCATCAATTTGAAAAGAACAAAGTTTGGGAACTAGTGCCAAAGCCTAAGGATCACTCCATTGTTGGAACAAAGTGGGTGTTCAGAAACAAATTGGATTATCAAGGAGTAATTGTAAGGAACAAGGCAAGGCTAGTTGCTCAAGGATACTCATAAGAAGAAGTCATAGACTATGACGAGACTTTTGCACCAGTTGCAAGATTGGAAGCCATCAGAATCTTCTTAGCTTATGCAGCACACAAAGGCTTCAAGGTATATCAGATGGATGTAAAAAGTGCATTTCTAAATGGAGACATCAAAGAAGAAGTCTATGTCAGAAAACCTCCAGGTTTTATCTCTCCAACCCATCCTGATTATGTTTTTAAGCTGAACAAAGCATTATATGGTCTCAAGCAAGCTCCTAGAGCATGGTATGAGACACTAGCATGCTTCCTTCTAGAAAATGAATTTATAAGGGGTAGAGTAGACCAAACTCTTTTCATTAGAATCCATAAGTCCCATACCCTACTAGTACAGATTTATGTAGATGATATTATTTTTGGCTCTACTGATTCAAATTTATGCAGAAGGTTTTCCAACCTAATGCATTCTAAATTTGAAATGAGTAGCATGGGTGAGCTATCCTTCTTTCTAGGATTGCAAGTCAAACAACATGCTAAAGGCATCTTTATTTCTCAAACCAAGTATGCAAATGAATTGGTCAAGAAATTTGGTATGTCTGAAGCATCTTGTATGAAAACACCTATGCCTACTAATGATGTATTGGATGCTGATGAACATGGGAAACCTGTTGATCAGACAACATATAGAGCAATGATTGGCTCTTTACTGTACCTTATAGCTAGTAGACCTGATATAATGTTTGCTACATGCATATGTGCTAGATTCCAAGTGAGCCCTAGAGAGTCACACCTAACATTAGTAAAAAGGATTCTCAAGTGTGTTAAAAGTTGTCCAAATCTAGGTCTCTGGTATCCAAAAGATTCAGCATTTGACTTAACTGGATTTTCTGATGCTGATTATGCTGGATGCAGAATTGACAGGAAAAGCACCAGTGGAACTTGTCAGTTTCTTGGTGACAGACTTGTCTCTTGGTTTTGCAAGAAACAAACTTCTGTGTCAACTTCAACTACTGAAGCTGAATATATGGCTACAGGCAGCTGTTGTTCATAAATATTGTGGATTCAAAACCAACTCCTAGACTATGGCTATAACTTAGAGAAGTCCAAAATATTTTGTGACAACACCAGTGCTATTTCTATAGCTCAAAATCCAGTCCTCCATAGTAGGACAAAACACATAGAAATTAGGCATCACTTTTTAAGGGATAATGTTGAGAAGAATAAAATTGAACTTCAATATATCCCAACTGATTTGCAAAGGGGAGATATTTTCACCAAACCCTTGGATGAAAAGAAACACACCTTCTTCCTAAATCAGTTAGGAATGTTAGATGGAGGAAGTCTATAATAATATCCAAGATTTTAAAACTTTAAAAATTGACCAAGACTAGGCAAACATCTTGATTTTTCTAAGTGTCTAGAGTGTATTTCTGGTCTCTGAACTGCACTCGACGATTTTCCCCCAGATCGTCGAATGGAGATCGACGCTTTCCGAAATCGTCGACCTGAGTTCAGCGCTTCTCAGATAGTGATCAACTATCTTTCAGGTCAGCGATCGTCGAACGACGCTCGACGATTTTGTTTTCTGAACTATCGTCGAACGGAGCTCGACGCTCTCCAATATCGTCGAACGAAGATTGACGATATTGAAGACCTTTCAGATTCCTTTAGAAGCCCCGATCGTCGAACTGAGTTCAACGATCTTTCCTTTTCTGCGTCGAACCCTAATATAAAATTCATTTTTTGGCCGTCGTTCTCCTTTTGCTCTTTCAATCTCTCTGCAAAAATTCTCTTTCCCTCCAAACATCTCTACACTTGGTCGCTTTGTTTGTTAATTCTCTGCCAGATATATTTCTTTTCTTGCTTTGTTTATTTGTTTGTTTCTGTTTTGACTCTGTTAGTGACCTCACCCAAATAGGGGGAGATTGTTAGATCACTAGTTGATTTGGGCTAGGTTCACTGACTTAGGATGTGACCCAACCTGTATAGCCATGGTCAATTTTGTGTCTTAGAGTCTAGGCCAAGTCCTTAGAGTCAACTTTAGATGGACCAGCTATCATCAAGACCATCAAATACTCCAGACTTAGAAGATTTCAAGACCAAGTAAAGTGAGTTCGACGTTCGTCGAACTCAGCTCGACAAAAGGTGTTCTGCGCTCGACGATCGTGAGACAATTCTTAGTGCTGAGCTAGACGATCCTAGTTCTCTGTTCGACGAAGACTGAGGTTCTTCATCAAGCTAAAGTCAGGACAACTTCAGAATTTTTCTAAGTCCAACTTCAAGCTTTGTTCGACGAATTAGATTTTGAGCTCGACGAACTTGGATCTCAAGTTCTCAACTTCTCAGGTCGACGAAGTCAGCTTCTCAGGTCGACGAATGCAGTACTCTACTCGATGAATTCTGAATTTCAGAGGATTTGTGTCGACACTTAGGGCATGTGTCGACACCAGCTCATGTCGACACTAGAAGATTTGAGTCGACACCAGGATATCAGTCAACACCAGACAATTTATGTCGACACCAGAAGATTTGAGTCGACACTAAGATCAATCAGTCGACACAAACTTATGTCGACACAGAATATCAACAGATGCAGAATATTTGGCTAAGTCCACAATCTTTCTTCACTCGACGAATTTGTATCTCAGCTCAACGAATGAAGACCGTCTGTTCGACAAATGAAGATTGTCTGGTCGACGAACTCTCTCAAGCTCAGCTCGATGAACTCAAGCTCAGCTCGACGAACTCAAGCTCAGCTCGACGAACTCTAACTCAGCTCGACGAATTGCGTTCTTTATTTGACGATTCCAGACTAGGTCTTCTCCAGTTTTCCCGTCCCGTTTCTTGGCGATGATTCCTGAGTTATTAATGCCAGATCTTCTCGGAATGTTACCGTTAGAACGCGCATTGATCTTGGATTATTACATGCCGTTTTTCCATGGGACAGTTAGGGAAATCATTGATTGCCGCTTCTTTCCAAGGCCGACTGCAATTACTGCTCAAACATTCAAATTTCGAATATTCTTAGTCAGTCATAGATAGAAAAGAAAGTAGAATCAATCAGTAAGATGAAGCCTTTAATACAGACAATCAGACAGACACACTCAGATTGCATAGAAGAACAAACTTACAGAAATCTAAAGTTCTACTGCAATCAGCCTTGACCAGAGAACAACTTCATCAAGAAGAACAAGAACATTCAAATACTATCAAGAGACTTCTTCCTTCAACTCTACAGGATAGCTTCAAAGGACAACAAATTAATCTATCTGTCAAAAGAAGTTCCTGAAGCAATTTCTTGTCCAGGCACTCTAGGTCTTTGAAGACCTATCACCCTGTAGCACTGCTCCAGCTTTCCTGATACATTCAACATCTCAGGGGGAGCAAATTCTGCCGAAATCAATCCACAGTCTTCTCAGTTGTTATTGAGAAAGAGAAGACAACATCACCTCTTTTCAACTCATGTACAGGGTTTTAATTCCCTTCAAAATTATTCTGGTTGAAAGTCTTCTTCCAAAAGACTTGAGGTTTTGGTTTTTGAGCACCTAAAGAAAAGCTCATTGGTGTCAGGAACCTGATAAAAAACCTGAGTGAATTCCTACCAGGGTGGTGGAAGAGTGGATGTACCCAGGTTGGAGAACCACTATAAAATTTCTTGTGTCGTCTGGTTGCCCTTTTCTTTTGTTTTGGCTGTGCTCTGTGATTAGATAGTTTGTTGTGCTTATTTATTTTATTTGCTGACTTGTTCACTTAGGAATACAACAAAAGTTGTAAAAACATTTGTAGTAAGCAAAATACCCTATTCACCCCCCTCCCTCTAGAGTATTTCAGATCTAACCTTCACTTTCAGATACCAATTAAAAGTTAGAGGATAGATCTTAACTTAAGCTGATTAGAGTTATAAAGATCACAACACAAAATAAAAATAAAAGTAAAGACAAGAAGAGAAAGCAACCAGAAAAGAGACATAAGGATTTTATAGTGGTTCCCCAAATCTGGGTAGTCCACACTTCTACCACCCTTGTAGGAATCCACTCAGGTTTTTGATCAGTTGTCTGACACCAATGGGTTTTGATCCAGTCCCCAAAAACCAACCCAACTATTTTGATCAGGTGACTTGCAACCGGGAATCACTTTTGAAGGGAGATGACAACCCTTTACAGAGGTGTGGGTGAGAGAGTCGATTTTGTCTTCTCTGTCAACAATCAGAGAGAAGACTTCTGGATTATTGATGTTAGCAAAGTGCTCCACCTGAGAAGTAGAATGGTTCAGGGAAAAAGTAGGAGCTTTGTTGCAGGGTGATAGGCCTTTAAGCTGATGATTTCTCCAGCAAGCTTCTTAGACAGATATTGATAGATTGTCTCTTTAGGATCCTGGAGCAGATGAAGAATTCTGATAAGTATGTCGATTGATGCAGAGTTCTTCTTCTCTATTGAAAGAATGGCATGTGTTGTTTCTTTAGTCTGCGTGACTGTCTGTACTGTTCTTTTTTTCGTCTCTATCTTCTATATTCGAAAATCTCCAATTTTCTTTTACTGTAATGACTAGTTGATTCCGAGAATCGTAATTGCTTTTTGTGAATCAATTAGCATTAACTCTTGATTAATTCCATAGTTAGTTGGTTCTTCAAATGACTATATGTAGCATTAATTCTGATAGTTGTAATCTCCATAACTGTATTAATTAATGCTGCTAGCTGTAACATTCTGTTTGAATAACGTTGATAGAATTCATCGACCAGAACTGAGACTGTTATGTGTTCGTCGACTGGAGATCGCCGATCATCGAGCTCAGCCTCTATATCGTCGATTTGGGAATCTGTCTGCAATCATCAAGCTGAGAAAGCTTGTCTTGAGTACACCGTTCGTCGACCTGAGTTCGACATTCGTCGAACTCAGCTGAAGTTCTTCGAGCTGAACAACTTGCTGATTTCGTCGAGCCGAACTTACTGATTTCGTCGACCTGCGTTCGACGTTCGTCGAACAGAGTTCGACGGAAGTCGAACTGATTTTCTGTGAAGTAATTCTGGAATTTAGACAAACTGACGATCTGTGTGTCGACACAAGTCCCATGGGTGTCGATACAATTGGCTTGTGGTGTCGACATGATTCCTTCTGATGTCGACTCAGGTGGTGTCGACTAATATACTGAAGCTTCGACAGTCTTGTACCTGGTGTCGACACAGATCCTTTGTGTCGACACAGACTATCCACAGTGTCGACACAGTTGCTCTGTGTGTCGACACAGCCTTTCTGGAGTCTTTGACAGTTGTTGAAGGCTGATCCAAGGTGTTGATTCTGAATTAGAATATAGACAAAAACCTATGACCCATGACTATACATTTTGGGTCAGTCTAAGCAAACCTAATAGTGAACCTTGCCCAAATCATAACTAGGGTTCCAATAAACTTCTCTATATCTACACTGATTTACAAAGAGCAGATATTTTCACTAAACCCTTAGATGAAAGAAATCACTTGTTCTTTATAAATCAGCAATGCATGATCAATGGAGAAGCCTTGATTTAATTTCTGTCTGCACTCGACGAATTTTTCAAAGTTTATCGAACGGAGTTTTACGAATTGGGAAAAGTTCTTGAGATATTCGTCGTACGGAGATCGACGAACTCTTTGTGAGTGAAGTTGTTTTCGTCGAACAGAGATCGGCAAATCTACCTCAGAAAACTTTCGTAGAATGGAGCTCGACGAAATGTCTTCAAATATTCAGACTGAGCTCGACGAATTATTTAACTACACTTTGTTTCATCGATCTAAGATTGAAGAATTATTTATTTTTCGTGGAACGAAGTTTGTCGATTCATATTCCGGAAAATCTTATATCTAGGTTTTCTTCCACCTCTGTCCTGCGCTTTCAGTTCCCTTGTACTTGATCTTCATTTTTCTGTTGAAAGTGAACTAATGACGATTGCAACAGGCAGTCTTGTAGCGATGAAGTTCGATACAGGATTTGATGTGGACTTTGATTCCTTCCAACATTCAGACCCTATATTTCTGGACATCCTGCAACTCCTTGAAGAACATCAGTTGAAAAATCTGATGTCCACCAGGATCAAGATAGCTGGCGCTGAGATCAGAGAGTGGGTCTACACTTCTTCCACCACCGATGAGAATACCATGACCGGAACTATATCGGGTAATGCCGTCTCCCTTACCCTTGCAGTGTTAACCAAAATGTTTAGATTAAACAATGGTACAGAAGAATTAGAGATCGAAAATGAAGAGTTTGTTGAGATGCTGAGTGTGATGGGTTATTTTGGAGAAACCCCTAACAAACTGGTGAAGAAACACCTTTCTACTGAATTTAAATTCCTAGCAGATCTTGTGGGCAAGGTGTTGCTGGGCAAACACACTGCTCATGATAACATAACCAGGTATCAATTCCTGGTGATGTGTGCATTGGTGAACAAGAAACGGGTAAACTGGGCTCAGATTCTATTGAGCTGATTAAGAAAAAGAACACAAAGAAAGAACTTTGTTTTGCAAGAATTCTAGGAATCTTCCTGAAGGACAAGGCTGCTAAATCACTGGCCTCCCGGACCATATTCATCAATGCTTCCAAGAGGCTCATATGTGCCCTCTTTAGCAAGTGGGAGAGGAGCATCAATAATCCCTCCAAGGCTTCTTCCTCTTCCACCAGGCCTTCTGAGAGCACTAGGGTTGCTCCAGCCACTTCCTAACCTGCTGAAGATCTCCCTCCTCCACCTCCATCACCTCCAGCCATCCAAACTCAACCTTAGCTGGCACACCAACTCCCCTCCCAAGTTCCCCTCACAGTCCCTACTCCCATACCTCCATCCTCCCCCCTACATACATCCCAACATGGTACATACATTCCCTCCAAAACTCCCACTCCCTCTCCCCATAGTACACCAACTAACTCCCCACCTTCCTCTCCCTTACCTCATCATCTGGCCAACATCCCATCCTTCACTCTACCCACTTCCCCTCCTCATACTTCTTCCATCCCAGATGTCCACATGATATGTTGGAACACCCTATTACTAATTTGGGTCAGGATCACTATGTCTTTAGGAAACATGTTTTGACCTCCTGTATAGATCTAAAGGTCAATTAGAATTGAGTCTAAGGGTTAGTAGTTAGGTTTGGAAGCTGCCCTAAAGACCAAGAGTTTTCAGTTTGGAGACTAAGTCATTTCGTCGAGCTCAGTACGACGAATCGTCGAACTCCAATCGACGATCGTTGAGCTCACTTCGACGGATCGTCGAACTCCATTCGACGATCGCTGAGCTCAACTTCAACAAATCGTCGAACTCCATTCGACGATCTTCGAGCTCAGTTCGACGATCTTGACTCCAGTATTGATTCTCTATCTCTGAGCTCAGTTCGATGATAGTTGAGCTCAGATCGACGATCTCTATTGCTGCCTAAGTCCAAATCGCTGAGCTCAGTTCGACGATAGTAGAGCTCAGTTCGACGTTTTTCTGAAGAGTTAAATGATTTTCAAGATTCAAATTCAGAACAGTTAAGGAGTTATTGTCAGAAATTAATTCAGAAGATTTTGTAGCCGTTTTCATTTATTCTGGACCAAGTTTCAAGGGATTATCAAAGAATGTTTCTTTGGACTTTCCCCTAGAAGACAATTGCAATTAAGGAAGTCATTTAATGACAGGCTAACATCTATTCTTATCAGAGGATCATTTTCTATTCAGAACAAAGGGAATAAAAGACAAGATTTTTTAATTTCTGATAACAAACAAGAAAAAGAAGAACAAGTGAGTGCACAAGAAGAAGAAGAAAAAACATATTCTCTGCTACAACTCTTCTCGGCAATAACAGCTTTCTCAACAACAATCACTCAAGAGAAAAAGAAAGAAAGCTGTAGACATTCTCTATCTCAAAAAGAATTCATACAAGAACACACAACCAAGGAGATCAACCAACTAAAATCTTCAAATCTCCTTTGATTCAAGTGTTCAAGGCCATCATCATTCAAGACTCCAGACACCTCATATTTCAGCTGTTGCTGAAATCATCAATTGCTGGAGATCAACTTTCTGAAGGCCTATCACCCTACAACAAAGCTTCATTTCCTGAACATCTCAAGAACTCAGGGGGAGCTTTGACAACATCAAATCCATATAGTCTTCTCAGCTGCTTCGAGAAAGAGAAGACTTTCATCACTCTCTCATCCCCATCTATGTAAAGGATTTCTCAAACTCCCTTCAAAAGTTTGTGCTTGGTTTTTGAGCACCTTATCAAAAGCTCATTGGTGGCAAGACACCTGATCAAAAAATCTGATTTGGTTTTTGAGCACCTTATCAAAAGCTCATTGGTGCCCAGGACACCTGATCAACTCATCCTGCAGTGGATTCCTACCTAGGGTGGTAGAAGAGTGGATGTACCCAAGTTTAGGGGAAACACTATAGCTCCTTGTGTCTTCTGGCTTGCTTGTCTTTACTTTTGTTTCTGGCTGTGATCTATGATTAGTTGTGATCTGTGATTAGTTAGGATCTGTGATTAGTTCGTTTGTAGATTGTGATTAGATAGCTGTTGTGTTTAGATTTACTATTTGCTTCCCTGTACACTCAGATTGCAACAACTGTTGTAAAAAGTTTTTAAGCACCATAATCTATTCACGCCCCCCTCTAGAGTATATCAGATCTAGCTGCACTTTCAATTGGTATCAGAGGGAGGTTGGTTAAACATATCACACCCTGGTGGTTGCACAGGATAACACCTGAACCCAAAGATTCCTAGTTAGATCTGTTTTCTTTTGATTTTATTATTAGATTATTTCTTCACAAATCATGGCCCAAAACAAAGATTATGTTAGCACCAGACCTCCAGTGTGCAATCTGTCTAAGTTCGCACTTTGGAAAGCAAGGATTAGACTATACATGAATTCTATTGACGAGGACATTTTTAATTCTGTTTTGACAGTTTGTCCAAGACCTCCAGAGAACACAAGTACAAATGCTGTTCCACCTCCATCAGGAACAGATGATGATATCAAGAAGTGGAAGGCAGCAGATGCAAAGGCTATGAACATCTTAGCCCAAACTATGTCTGATGACATATTCCAGAAAGTGGTTGAATGTAATTCAGCAAAGGAAATCTGGGATAAGCTCTCTGAAATAGTCTCAGGATTAGCTGATGAAAGAAAGGACAGGAGATCTCACCTCATATCCCAATATGAGAACTTCAAGAAGGGAGAAGCTGAGTCAGTTGGAGATATGTATAATAGACTCAGTCTGATAGTCAATGAACTCAAGACTTTGGATAAAGAGATCTCACTGACTGAACTTAATGACAAAATCCTAATATGCTTCCCAAGCACTTGGGACTCAAGGATCGGGCCAATCAAGGATGTCAGAAGCCTTAATGAGATCACCACAGAAGCTCTCTTGGGCAAGCTCAAATCTTATGAACTGCTCATTAAGAACAGAGAAGAAGAGCAGAAGGCTGCCTCACCAGCCACAAGAAAAGAAAAGAAAATAGCCTTCAAAGCAACTGAAGATCAGCCTGAAGATAAAGTCACAGGCAATGATGAACTGCTCAGTCTGCTGGCCAAAAGATTTTACAAGATGGTCAGAAAGGACTTCAGAAAGAGATCATACAAGGAGGACGATAAGCCAAGGTATGATAAGTCAAATAATAATGAAATTGTTTGCTTTGGTTGCAGGAAAACAGGGCACATTGTACCTGACTGTCCAGAAAACAAAAACAAGGACAGAAGGGACAAGAAAGAAAGAAGAAAGGACAAAGACTTCAAGAAGAATGGCAATGGCAAACCCTCCTCAAGCAAGAACAAACACACAAGGAAGTGATTTGTTGCTGAATCCTAAAGTGAAACTGAAGAGGAGTCAGAAGCTTCATCTAGCTCCAGTGATGATGAAGATGATGCTGAAGAGAAGGAGTTCTGCATGATGGCAATCAATGCCTCTCAACACAATTCTGATGAAGAAGAGTCAGAGTCAGACTCAGAGACTCAACTTGAAGAGGACCAGGTAATTAGTTCTTTTGATTTCAATTCAGAGGACTTTAAGTCTGAGTATAAAGCACTGTGTTTAGACTTACTAAAATCTGAGAAGGAAATTATTTCTCTCAGAAATCAATTGTCTGAACATAGTTCCTTAAAATAAGAAAACCTCAAACTCTCTGAGGAGTTGGAGTGTTGTAGGGAGCAGAGAGCTTCACTGAAAGGTGAGCTATCAGAGGCCAAGAAGCTTGAAGAATCCCTTAATGGGAGAAGTATCAAGCTGATGGACATCACAAGCACAGTGAACTCCAGATTTAATAGTACACTGGGCTTGGGTGCTTCATCCAGCCAACCTATAGTTCTAACAACCCCAATCAAGTTCATTTCTGATAAAGGGAAGGGAGTTGTAGAGGTAGCTAGGAAAAATTCTGATCTGCCTAAGAAAACCAAGTTCCAGCAGAAATCGTCGAACGGAGCTCGACGATCGCCGAACGCAGATCGACGATCTCAGGCAAAATCGTCGAACTCAGGTCGACGATCTCTAATTCCTGAACTCCACCACAGTCGACCGTCGAACGGAGCTCGACGATCTGACCCAAGATCGTCGAACGCAGCTCCATGATCGTCGAACAGAGATCAGAGCTCTGGAAATTCTTTCAAGGGCAAATCAAAATCCAATCCTAGGGGTCCGTCATCCCAAAGCTTTAACCCTTATACTGAATGGATAATACCTCCAAGGAGATATCATCCTGAAGGTTATAAGAGTCAACCTAGGATGTCTTTTATTTCTGAAATTAAAGATTATCAACCTAGGCCCAAGGTAAACTGGGTCAAAAACAAGTGAATTATTTTATGTGCAGGTAAAGACCTATCCAACATCAAACCAACAATGGTATTTGGATAGTGGGTGCTCTAAGCACATGACAGAAAACAAGGCAACCTCACATCCTTTAAAGCTAAGCTTGGACCCAAAGTCATATTTAGTGATTCAAACATTGGACAAACTAAAGGATATGGTGCAGTCCAGATTGGCACAGTCACATTCAGGAAGGTAGCCTATGTGGAAGGACTGAAGCACAATTTAATCAGCGTCAGTCAGCTATGCGATGAAGGCTACCAGGTGACTTTCAGCAAAGCCTTATGCAAGATCAAGTCAGAGGACAACACAACTATGTTGACAGGTAAAAAGAAAGGTAACATCTACTTAGTAGATTTTCTTTCAACAGATGTAGACATTTGCCTGTTTAATTTTGTCTGTAGACCTAATGTTTTATGGCATAAGAGACTAGGACATTTAAACCTTAGAACCATTGCTAGGCTATCCAAAGACAACCTTGTTAGAGGACTACCTTCTGGCCCCTATAAGAAGGAAGGACTCTGCAGGGCTTGTCAATTAGGCAAGCAAACTAAAAATAGTTTCAAATCACTTAATAAGAGTGATTCACCTAGGATCTTGTATCTGTTACACATGGATCTTTTTGGACCCATTACAGTACAAAGCCTAGGAGGGAAATCTTACACTTTAGTAGTTGTAGATGACTTCTCTAGATTCACATGGGTGTTCTTTCTAAGGAAGAAGTCTGATAACTTTAAATGTTTGACAGAGTTTCTCAAATGTATACAGATTGAGTTCAATACTCACATTGCCCTGATCAGAAGTGATCATGGGACAGAGTTTGATTCTCTTCTTATACAAGAGTTCTGTCAGAGTGAAGGGATCATGCACACTTTCTCAGCTCCTTGAACTCCTTAACAAAATGGGGTAGCTGAAAGGAAAAATAGAACCCTTATTGAATCTGCCACTACATTGTTGTCAGATGCTCACCTTCCTCTATCTTTTTGGGCAGAGGCAGTGAACACCTCCAACTATGTGCTGAATTGAAGCTTAATACATAAACTAAAGGGAAAGACTCCCTATGAATTACTCAAAGGGAAGAAACCTAAAGTTGATTATTTTAGAATTTTTGGCTGTATTTGTTATATACATAATAATGACAAGAGATATTTAGATAAATTTCAAGCTAAAGCTGATGAAAGAGTGTTTCCGGGATACTCCATGATCAGTAAGGCTTCTAGGGTTTATAATAAATCATCTCTTTAAATTGAAGAATCTGTTCACATATTATTTGATGAATCTAACATGTCTTTCAAGGAGAAGAATACTTCTACCATAGAACCTTTGCAGGTACATTCACTTGCTGAAGATTTGAACAGGTTACAGGTTACTCAAAAAGAGGAAAGCAATGAAGATGAAGAAAGCATTCAACTTATTGAAGAGAAACAACTTGAAGAGCCAGTTGTTGTACCACAAGAGGAAACAACAACACAGGTTGTTGAATAATCAACACCCCCTGTTGATTTAGTAACATCAAGAGATCATCCAATTTCCCAAGTAATTGGAGACATCTCAGCTGGTGTGCAAACCAGAAATCAGGTCAACCAAAACCTGTTGCATAGTTGCTTCCTATCTCAAATTGAACCTCAATCCATTCAAGATGCAGAGCAAGATCCACACTAGATCATTGCAATGCAAGAAGAGTTGCATCAATTTGAAAAGAACAAAGTTTGGGAACTAGTGCCAAAGCCTAAGGATCACTCCATTGTTGGAACAAAGTGGGTGTTCAGAAACAAATTGGATTATCAAGGAGTAATTGTAAGGAACAAGGCAAGGCTAGTTGCTCAAGGATACTCATAAGAAGAAGTCATAGACTATGACGAGACTTTTGCACCAGTTGCAAGATTGGAAGCCATCAGAATCTTCTTAGCTTATGCAGCACACAAAGGCTTCAAGGTATATCAGATGGATGTAAAAAGTGCATTTCTAAATGGAGACATCAAAGAAGATGTCTATGTCAGAAAACCTCCAGGTTTTATCTCTCCAACCCATCCTGATTATGTTTTTAAGCTGAACAAAGCATTATATGGTCTCAAGCAAGCTCCTAGAGCATGGTATGAGACACTAGCATGCTTCCTTCTAGAAAATGAATTTATAAGGGGTAGAGTAGACCAAACTCTTTTCATTAGAATCCATAAGTCCCATACCCTACTAGTACAGATTTATGTAGATGATATTATTTTTGGCTCTACTGATTCAAATTTATGCAGAAGGTTTTCCAACCTAATGCATTCTAAATTTGAAATGAGTAGCATGGGTGAGCTATCCTTCTTTCTAGGATTGCAAGTCAAACAACATGCTAAAGGCATCTTTATTTCTCAAACCAAGTATGCAAATGAATTGGTCAAGAAATTTGGTATGTCTGAAGCATCTTGTATGAAAACACCTATGCCTACTAATGATGTATTGGATGCTGATGAACATGGGAAACCTGTTGATCAGACAACATATAGAGCAATGATTGGCTCTTTACTGTACCTTATAGCTAGTAGACCTGATATAATGTTTGCTACATGCATATGTGCTAGATTCCAAGTGAGCCCTAGAGAGTCACACCTAACATTAGTAAAAAGGATTCTCAAGTGTGTTAAAAGTTGTCCAAATCTAGGTCTCTGGTATCCAAAAGATTCAGCATTTGACTTAACTGGATTTTCTGATGCTGATTATGCTGGATGCAGAATTGACAGGAAAAGCACCAGTGGAACTTGTCAGTTTCTTGGTGACAGACTTGTCTCTTGGTTTTGCAAGAAACAAACTTCTGTGTCAACTTCAACTACTGAAGCTGAATATATGGCTACAGGCAGCTGTTGTTCATAAATATTGTGGATTCAAAACCAACTCCTAGACTATGGCTATAACTTAGAGAAGTCCAAAATATTTTGTGACAACACCAGTGCTATTTCTATAGCTCAAAATCCAGTCCTCCATAGTAGGACAAAACACATAGAAATTAGGCATCACTTTTTACGGGATAATGTTGAGAAGAATAAAATTGAACTTCAATATATCCCAACTGATTTGCAAAGGGGAGATATTTTCACCAAACCCTTGGATGAAAAGAAACACACCTTCTTCCTAAATCAGTTAGGAATGTTAGATGGAGGAAGTCTATAATAATATCCAAGATTTTAAAACTTTAAAAATTGACCAAGACTAGGCAAACATCTTGATTTTTCTAAGTGTCTAGAGTGTATTTCTGGTCTCTGAACTGCACTCGACGATTTTCCCCCAGATCGTCGAATGGAGATCGACGCTTTCCGAAATCGTCGACCTGAGTTCAGCGCTTCTCAGATAGTGATCAACTATCTTTCAGGTCAGCGATCGTCGAACGACGCTCGACGATTTTGTTTTCTGAACTATCGTCGAACGGAGCTCGACGCTCTCCAATATCGTCGAACGAAGATTGACGATATTGAAGACCTTTCAGATTCCTTTAGAAGCCCCGATCGTCGAACTGAGTTCAACGATCTTTCCTTTTCTGCGTCGAACCCTAATATAAAATTCATTTTTTGGCCGTCGTTCTCCTTTTGCTCTTTCAATCTCTCTGCAAAAATTCTCTTTCCCTCCAAACATCTCTACACTTGGTCGCTTTGTTTGTTAATTCTCTGCCAGATATATTTCTTTTCTTGCTTTGTTTATTTGTTTGTTTCTGTTTTGACTCTGTTAGTGACCTCACCCAAATAGGGGGAGATTGTTAGATCACTAGTTGATTTGGGCTAGGTTCACTGACTTAGGATGTGACCCAACCTGTATAGCCATGGTCAATTTTGTGTCTTAGAGTCTAGGCCAAGTCCTTAGAGTCAACTTTAGATGGACCAGCTATCATCAAGACCATCAAATACTCCAGACTTAGAAGATTTCAAGACCAAGTAAAGTGAGTTCGACGTTCGTCGAACTCAGCTCGACAAAAGGTGTTCTGCGCTCGACGATCGTGAGACAATTCTTAGTGCTGAGCTAGACGATCCTAGTTCTCTGTTCGACGAAGACTGAGGTTCTTCATCAAGCTAAAGTCAGGACAACTTCAGAATTTTTCTAAGTCCAACTTCAAGCTTTGTTCGACGAATTAGATTTTGAGCTCGACGAACTTGGATCTCAAGTTCTCAACTTCTCAGGTCGACGAAGTCAGCTTCTCAGGTCGACGAATGCAGTACTCTACTCGATGAATTCTGAATTTCAGAGGATTTGTGTCGACACTTAGGGCATGTGTCGACACCAGCTCATGTCGACACTAGAAGATTTGAGTCGACACCAGGATATCAGTCAACACCAGACAATTTATGTCGACACCAGAAGATTTGAGTCGACACCAAGATCAATCAGTCGACACAAACTTATGTCGACACAGAATATCAACAGATGCAGAATATTTGGCTAAGTCCACAATCTTTCTTCACTCGACGAATTTGTATCTCAGCTCAACGAATGAAGACCGTCTGTTCGACAAATGAAGATTGTCTGGTCGACGAACTCTCTCAAGCTCAGCTCGATGAACTCAAGCTCAGCTCGACGAACTCAAGCTCAGCTCGACGAACTCTAACTCAGCTCGACGAATTGCGTTCTTTATTTGACGATTCCAGACTAGGTCTTCTCCAGTTTTCCCGTCCCGTTTCTTGGCGATGATTCCTGAGTTATTAATGCCAGATCTTCTCGGAATGTTACCATTAGAACGCGCATTGATCTTGGATTATTACATGCCGTTTTTCCATGGGACAGTTAGGGAAATCATTGATTGCCGCTTCTTTCCAAGGCCGACTGCAATTACTGCTCAAACATTCAAATTTCGAATATTCTTAGTCAGTCATAGATAGAAAAGAAAGTAGAATCAATCAGTAAGATGAAGCCTTTAATACAGACAATCAGACAGACACACTCAGATTGCATAGAAGAACAAACTTACAGAAATCTAAAGTTCTACTGCAATCAGCCTTGACCAGAGAACAACTTCATCAAGAAGAACAAGAACATTCAAATACTATCAAGAGACTTCTTCCTTCAGCTCTACAGGATAGCTTCAAAGGACAACAAATTAATCTATCTGTCAAAAGAAGTTCCTGAAGCAATTTCTTGTCCAGGCACTCTAGGTCTTTGAAGACCTATCACCCTGTAGCACTGCTCCAGCTTTCCTGATACATTCAACATCTCAGGGGGAGCAAATTCTGCCGAAATCAATCCACAGTCTTCTCAGTTGTTATTGAGAAAGAGAAGACAACATCACCTCTTTTCAACTCATGTACAGGGTTTTAATTCCCTTCAAAATTATTCTGGTTGAAAGTCTTCTTCCAAAAGACTTGAGATTTTGGTTTTTGAGCACCTAAAGAAAAGCTCATTGGTGTCAGGAACCTGATAAAAAACCTGAGTGAATTCCTACCAGGGTGGTGGAAGAGTGGATGTACCCAGGTTGGAGAACCACTATAAAATTTCTTGTGTCGTCTGGTTGCCCTTTTCTTTTGTTTTGGCTGTGCTCTGTGATTAGATAGTTTGTTGTGCTTATTTATTTTATTTGCTGACTTGTTCACTTAGGAATACAACAAAAGTTGTAAAAACATTTGTAGTAAGCAAAATACCCTATTCACCCCCCTCCCTCTAGAGTATTTCAGATCTAACCTTCACTTTCAGATACCAATTAAAAGTTAGAGGATAGATCTTAACTTAAGCTGATTAGAGTTATAAAGATCACAACACAAAATAAAAATAAAAGTAAAGACAAGAAGAGCAAGCAACCAGAAAAGAGACACAAGGATTTTATAGTGGTTCCCCAAATCTGGGTAGTCCACACTTCTACCACCCTTGTAGGAATCCACTCAGGTTTTTGATCAGTTGTCTGACACCAATGGGTTTTGATCCAGTCCCCAAAAACCAACCCAACTATTTTGATCAGGTGACTTGCAACCGGGAATCACTTTTGAAGGGAGATGACAACCCTTTACAGAGGTGTGGGTGAGAGAGTCGATTTTGTCTTCTCTGTCAACAATCAGAGAGAAGACTTCTGGATTATTGATGTTAGCAAAGTGCTCCACCTGAGAAGTAGAATGGTTCAGGGAAAAAGTAGGAGCTTTGTTGCAGGGTGATAGACCTTTAAGCTGATGATTTCTCCAGCAAGCTTCTTAGACAGATATTGATAGATTGTCTCTTTAGGATCCTGGAGCAGATGAAGAATTCTGATAAGTATGTCGATTGATGCAGAGTTCTTCTTCTCTATTGAAAGAATGGCATGTGTTGTTTCTTTAGTCTGCGTGACTGTCTGTACTGTTCTTTTTTTCGTCTCTATCTTCTATATTCGAAAATCTCCAATTTTCTTTTACTGTAATGACTAGTTGATTCCGAGAATCGTAATTGCTTTTTGTGAATCAATTAGCATTAACTCTTGATTAATTCCATAGTTAGTTGGTTCTTCAAATGACTATATGTAGCATTAATTCTGATAGTTGTAATCTCCATAACTGTATTAATTAATGCTGCTAGCTGTAACATTCTGTTTGAATAACGTTGATAGAATTCATCGACCAGAACTGAGACTGTTATGTGTTCGTCGACTGGAGATCGCCGATCATCGAGCTCAGCCTCTATATCGTCGATTTGGGAATCTGTCTGCAATCATCAAGCTGAGAAAGCTTGTCTTGAGTACACCGTTCGTCGACCTGAGTTCGACGTTCGTCGAACTCAGCTGAAGTTCTTCGAGCTGAACAACTTGCTGATTTCGTCGAGCCGAACTTACTGATTTCGTCGACCTGCGTTCGACGTTCGTCGAACATAGTTCGACGGAAGTCGAACTGATTTTCTGTGAAGTAATTCTGGAATTTAGACAAACTGATGATCTGTGTGTCGACACAAGTCCCATGGGTGTCGATACAATTGGCTTGTGGTGTCGACATGATTCCTTCTGATGTCGACTCAGGTGGTGTCGACTAATATACTGAAGCTTCGACAGTCTTGTACCTGGTGTCGACACAGATCCTTTGTGTCGACACAGACTATCCACAGTGTCGACACAGTTGCTCTGTGTGTCGACACAGCCTTTCTGGAGTCTTTGACAGTTGTTGAAGGCTGATCCAAGGTGTTGATTCTGAATTAGACTATAGACAAAAACCTATGACCCATGACTATACATTTTGGGTCAGTCTAAGCAAACCTAATAGTGAACCTTGCCCAAATCATAACTAGGGTTCCAATAAACTTCTCTATATCTACACTGATTTACAAAGAGCAGATATTTTCACTAAACCCTTAGATGAAAGAAATCACTTGTTCTTTATAAATCAGCAATGCATGATCAATGGAGAAGCCTTGATTTAATTTCTGTCTGCACTCGACGAATTTTTCAAAGTTTATCGAACGGAGTTTGACGAATTGGGAAAAGTTCTTGAGATATTCGTCGTACGGAGATCGACGAACTCTCTGTGAGTGAAGTTGTTTTCGTCGAACAGAGATCGGCAAATCTACCTCAGAAAACTTTCGTAGAATGGAGCTCGACGAAATGTCTTCAAATATTCAGACTGAGCTCGACGAATTATTTAACTACACTTTGTTTCATCGATCTAAGATTGAAGAATTATTTATTTTTCGTGGAACGAAGTTTGTCGATTCATATTCCGGAAAATCTTATATCTAGGTTTTCTTCCACCTCTGTCCTGCGCTTTCAGTTCCCTTGTACTTGATCTTCATTTTTCTGTTGAAAGTGAACTAATGACGATTGCAACAGGCAGTCTTGTAGCGATGAAGTTCGATACAGGATTTGATGTGGACTTTGATTCCTTCCAACATTCAGACCCTATATTTCTGGACATCCTGCAACTCCTTGAAGAACATCAGTTGAAAAATCTGATGTCCACCAGGATCAAGATAGCTGGCGCTGAGATCAGAGAGTGGGTCTACACTTCTTCCACCACCGATGAGAATACCATGACCGGAACTATATCGGGTAATGCCGTCTCCCTTACCCTTGCAGTGTTAACCAAAATGTTTAGATTAAACAATGGTACAGAAGAATTAGAGATCGAAAATGAAGAGTTTGTTGAGATGCTGAGTGTGATGGGTTATTTTGGAGAAACCCCTAACAAACTGGTGAAGAAACACCTTTCTACTGAATTTAAATTCCTAGCAGATCTTGTGGGCAAGGTGTTGCTGGGCAAACACACTGCTCATGATAACATAACCAGGTATCAATTCCTGGTGATGTGTGCATTGGTGAACAAGAAACGGGTAAACTGGGCTCAGATTCTATTGAGCTGATTAAGAAAAAGAACACAAAGAAAGAACTTTGTTTTGCAAGAATTCTAGGAATCTTCCTGAAGGACAAGGCTGCTAAATCACTGGCCTCCCGGACCATATTCATCAATGCTTCCAAGAGGCTCATATGTGCCCTCTTTAGCAAGTGGGAGAGGAGCATCAATAATCCCTCCAAGGCTTCTTCCTCTTCCACCAGGCCTTCTGAGAGCACTAGGGTTGCTCCAGCCACTTCCTAACCTGCTGAAGATCTCCCTCCTCCACCTCCATCACCTCCAGCCATCCAAACTCAACCTTAGCTGGCACACCAACTCCCCTCCCAAGTTCCCCTCACAGTCCCTACTCCCATACCTCCATCCTCCCCCCTACATACATCCCAACATGGTACATACATTCCCTCCAAAACTCCCACTCCCTCTCCCCATAGTACACCAACTAACTCCCCACCTTCCTCTCCCTTACCTCATCATCTGGCCAACATCCCATCCTTCACTCTACCCACTTCCCCTCCTCATACTTCGTCCATCCCAGATGTCCACATGATATGTTGGAACACCCTATTACTAATTTGGGTCAGGATCACTATGTCTTTAGGAAACATGTTTTGACCTCCTGTATAGATCTAAAGGTCAATTAGAATTGAGTCTAAGGGTTAGTAGTTAGGTTTGGAAGCTGCCCTAAAGACCAAGAGTTTTCAGTTTGGAGACTAAGTCATTTCGTCGAGCTCAGTACGACGAATCGTCGAACTCCAATCGACGATCGTTGAGCTCACTTCGACGGATCGTCGAACTCCATTCGACGATCGCTGAGCTCAACTTCAACAAATCGTCGAACTCCATTCGACGATCTTCGAGCTCAGTTCGACGATCTTGACTCCAGTATTGATTCTCTATCTCTGAGCTCAGTTCGATGATAGTTGAGCTCAGATCGACGATCTCTATTGCTGCCTAAGTCCAAATCGCTGAGCTCAGTTCGACGATAGTAGAGCTCAGTTCGACGTTTTTCTGAAGAGTTAAATGATTTTCAAGATTCAAATTCAGAACAGTTAAGGAGTTATTGTCAGAAATTAATTCAGAAGATTTTGTAGCCGTTTTCATTTATTCTGGACCAAGTTTCAAGGGATTATCAAAGAATGTTTCTTTGGACTTTCCCCTAGAAGACAATTGCAATTAAGGAAGTCATTTAATGACAGGCTAACATCTATTCTTATCAGAGGATCATTTTCTATTCAGAACAAAGGGAATAAAAGACAAGATTTTTTAATTTCTGATAACAAACAAGAAAAAGAAGAACAAGTGAGTGCACAAGAAGAAGAAGAAAAAACATATTCTCTGCTACAACTCTTCTCGGCAATAACAGCTTTCTCAACAACAATCACTCAAGAGAAAAAGAAAGAAAGCTGTAGACATTCTCTATCTCAAAAAGAATTCATACAAGAACACACAACCAAGGAGATCAACCAACTAAAATCTTCAAATCTCCTTTGATTCAAGTGTTCAAGGCCATCATCATTCAAGACTCCAGACACCTCATATTTCAGCTGTTGCTGAAATCATCAATTGCTGGAGATCAACTTTCTGAAGGCCTATCACCCTACAACAAAGCTTCATTTCCTGAACATCTCAAGAACTCAGGGGGAGCTTTGACAACATCAAATCCATATAGTCTTCTCAGCTGCTTCGAGAAAGAGAAGACTTTCATCACTCTCTCATCCCCATCTATGTAAAGGATTTCTCAAACTCCCTTCAAAAGTTTGTGCTTGGTTTTTGAGCACCTTATCAAAAGCTCATTGGTGGCAAGACACCTGATCAAAAAATCTGATTTGGTTTTTGAGCACCTTATCAAAAGCTCATTGGTGCCCAGGACACCTGATCAACTCATCCTGCAGTGGATTCCTACCTAGGGTGGTAGAAGAGTGGATGTACCCAAGTTTAGGGGAAACACTATAGCTCCTTGTGTCTTCTGGCTTGCTTGTCTTTACTTTTGTTTCTGGCTGTGATCTATGATTAGTTGTGATCTGTGATTAGTTAGGATCTGTGATTAGTTCGTTTGTAGATTGTGATTAGATAGCTGTTGTGTTTAGATTTACTATTTGCTTCCCTGTACACTCAGATTGCAACAACTGTTGTAAAAAGTTTTTAAGCACCATAATCTATTCACGCCCCCCTCTAGAGTATATCAGATCTAGCTGCACTTTCAATTGGTATCAGAGGGAGGTTGGTTAAACATATCACACCCTGGTGGTTGCACAGGATAACACCTGAACCCAAAGATTCCTAGTTAGATCTGTTTTCTTTTGATTTTATTATTAGATTATTTCTTCACAAATCATGGCCCAAAACAAAGATTATGTTAGCACCAGACCTCCAGTGTGCAATCTGTCTAAGTTCGCACTTTGGAAAGCAAGGATTAGACTATACATGAATTCTATTGACGAGGACATTTTTAATTCTGTTTTGACAGTTTGTCCAAGACCTCCAGAGAACACAAGTACAAATGCTGTTCCACCTCCATCAGGAACAGATGATGATATCAAGAAGTGGAAGGCAGCAGATGCAAAGGCTATGAACATCTTAGCCCAAACTATGTCTGATGACATATTCCAGAAAGTGGTTGAATGTAATTCAGCAAAGGAAATCTGGGATAAGCTCTCTGAAATAGTCTCAGGATTAGCTGATGAAAGAAAGGACAGGAGATCTCACCTCATATCCCAATATGAGAACTTCAAGAAGGGAGAAGCTGAGTCAGTTGGAGATATGTATAATAGACTCAGTCTGATAGTCAATGAACTCAAGACTTTGGATAAAGAGATCTCACTGACTGAACTTAATGACAAAATCCTAATATGCTTCCCAAGCACTTGGGACTCAAGGATCGGGCCAATCAAGGATGTCAGAAGCCTTAATGAGATCACCACAGAAGCTCTCTTGGGCAAGCTCAAATCTTATGAACTGCTCATTAAGAACAGAGAAGAAGAGCAGAAGGCTGCCTCACCAGCCACAAGAAAAGAAAAGAAAATAGCCTTCAAAGCAACTGAAGATCAGCCTGAAGATAAAGTCACAGGCAATGATGAACTGCTCAGTCTGCTGGCCAAAAGATTTTACAAGATGGTCAGAAAGGACTTCAGAAAGAGATCATACAAGGAGGACGATAAGCCAAGGTATGATAAGTCAAATAATAATGAAATTGTTTGCTTTGGTTGCAGGAAAACAGGGCACATTGTACCTGACTGTCCAGAAAACAAAAACAAGGACAGAAGGGACAAGAAAGAAAGAAGAAAGGACAAAGACTTCAAGAAGAATGGCAATGGCAAACCCTCCTCAAGCAAGAACAAACACACAAGGAAGTGATTTGTTGCTGAATCCTAAAGTGAAACTGAAGAGGAGTCAGAAGCTTCATCTAGCTCCAGTGATGATGAAGATGATGCTGAAGAGAAGGAGTTCTGCATGATGGCAATCAATGCCTCTCAACACAATTCTGATGAAGAAGAGTCAGAGTCAGACTCAGAGACTCAACTTGAAGAGGACCAGGTAATTAGTTCTTTTGATTTCAATTCAGAGGACTTTAAGTCTGAGTATAAAGCACTGTGTTTAGACTTACTAAAATCTGAGAAGGAAATTATTTCTCTCAGAAATCAATTGTCTGAACATAGTTCCTTAAAATAAGAAAACCTCAAACTCTCTGAGGAGTTGGAGTGTTGTAGGGAGCAGAGAGCTTCACTGAAAGGTGAGCTATCAGAGGCCAAGAAGCTTGAAGAATCCCTTAATGGGAGAAGTATCAAGCTGATGGACATCACAAGCACAGTGAACTCCAGATTTAATAGTACACTGGGCTTGGGTGCTTCATCCAGCCAACCTATAGTTCTAACAACCCCAATCAAGTTCATTTCTGATAAAGGGAAGGGAGTTGTAGAGGTAGCTAGGAAAAATTCTGATCTGCCTAAGAAAACCAAGTTCCAGCAGAAATCGTCGAACGGAGCTCGACGATCGCCGAACGCAGATCGACGATCTCAGGCAAAATCGTCGAACTCAGGTCGACGATCTCTAATTCCTGAACTCCACCACAGTCGACCGTCGAACGGAGCTCGACGATCTGACCCAAGATCGTCGAACGCAGCTCCATGATCGTCGAACAGAGATCAGAGCTCTGGAAATTCTTTCAAGGGCAAATCAAAATCCAATCCTAGGGGTCCGTCATCCCAAAGCTTTAACCCTTATACTGAATGGATAATACCTCCAAGGAGATATCATCCTGAAGGTTATAAGAGTCAACCTAGGATGTCTTTTATTTCTGAAATTAAAGATTATCAACCTAGGCCCAAGGTAAACTGGGTCAAAAACAAGTGAATTATTTTATGTGCAGGTAAAGACCTATCCAACATCAAACCAACAATGGTATTTGGATAGTGGGTGCTCTAAGCACATGACAGAAAACAAGGCAACCTCACATCCTTTAAAGCTAAGCTTGGACCCAAAGTCATATTTAGTGATTCAAACATTGGACAAACTAAAGGATATGGTGCAGTCCAGATTGGCACAGTCACATTCAGGAAGGTAGCCTATGTGGAAGGACTGAAGCACAATTTAATCAGCGTCAGTCAGCTATGCGATGAAGGCTACCAGGTGACTTTCAGCAAAGCCTTATGCAAGATCAAGTCAGAGGACAACACAACTATGTTGACAGGTAAAAAGAAAGGTAACATCTACTTAGTAGATTTTCTTTCAACAGATGTAGACATTTGCCTGTTTAATTTTGTCTGTAGACCTAATGTTTTATGGCATAAGAGACTAGGACATTTAAACCTTAGAACCATTGCTAGGCTATCCAAAGACAACCTTGTTAGAGGACTACCTTCTGGCCCCTATAAGAAGGAAGGACTCTGCAGGGCTTGTCAATTAGGCAAGCAAACTAAAAATAGTTTCAAATCACTTAATAAGAGTGATTCACCTAGGATCTTGTATCTGTTACACATGGATCTTTTTGGACCCATTACAGTACAAAGCCTAGGAGGGAAATCTTACACTTTAGTAGTTGTAGATGACTTCTCTAGATTCACATGGGTGTTCTTTCTAAGGAAGAAGTCTGATAACTTTAAATGTTTGACAGAGTTTCTCAAATGTATACAGATTGAGTTCAATACTCACATTGCCCTGATCAGAAGTGATCATGGGACAGAGTTTGATTCTCTTCTTATACAAGAGTTCTGTCAGAGTGAAGGGATCATGCACACTTTCTCAGCTCCTTGAACTCCTTAACAAAATGGGGTAGCTGAAAGGAAAAATAGAACCCTTATTGAATCTGCCACTACATTGTTGTCAGATGCTCACCTTCCTCTATCTTTTTGGGCAGAGGCAGTGAACACCTCCAACTATGTGCTGAATTGAAGCTTAATACATAAACTAAAGGGAAAGACTCCCTATGAATTACTCAAAGGGAAGAAACCTAAAGTTGATTATTTTAGAATTTTTGGCTGTATTTGTTATATACATAATAATGACAAGAGATATTTAGATAAATTTCAAGCTAAAGCTGATGAAAGAGTGTTTCTGGGATACTCCATGATCAGTAAGGCTTCTAGGGTTTATAATAAATCATCTCTTTAAATTGAAGAATCTGTTCACATATCATTTGATGAATCTAACATGTCTTTCAAGGAGAAGAATACTTCTACCATAGAACCTTTGCAGGTACATTCACTTGCTGAAGATTTGAACAGGTTACAGGTTACTCAAAAAGAGGAAAGCAATGAAGATGAAGAAAGCATTCAACTTATTGAAGAGAAACAACTTGAAGAGCCAGTTGTTGTACCACAAGAGGAAACAACAACACAGGTTGTTGAATAATCAACACCCCCTGTTGATTTAGTAACATCAAGAGATCATCCAATTTCCCAAGTAATTGGAGACATCTCAGCTGGTGTGCAAACCAGAAATCAGGTCAACCAAAACCTGTTGCATAGTTGCTTCCTATCTCAAATTGAACCTCAATCCATTCAAGATGCAGAGCAAGATCCACACTAGATCATTGCAATGCAAGAAGAGTTGCATCAATTTGAAAAGAACAAAGTTTGGGAACTAGTGCCAAAGCCTAAGGATCACTCCATTGTTGGAACAAAGTGGGTGTTCAGAAACAAATTGGATTATCAAGGAGTAATTGTAAGGAACAAGGCAAGGCTAGTTGCTCAAGGATACTCATAAGAAGAAGTCATAGACTATGACGAGACTTTTGCACCAGTTGCAAGATTGGAAGCCATCAGAATCTTCTTAGCTTATGCAGCACACAAAGGCTTCAAGGTATATCAGATGGATGTAAAAAGTGCATTTCTAAATGGAGACATCAAAGAAGATGTCTATGTCAGAAAACCTCCAGGTTTTATCTCTCCAACCCATCCTGATTATGTTTTTAAGCTGAACAAAGCATTATATGGTCTCAAGCAAGCTCCTAGAGCATGGTATGAGACACTAGCATGCTTCCTTCTAGAAAATGAATTTATAAGGGGTAGAGTAGACCAAACTCTTTTCATTAGAATCCATAAGTCCCATACCCTACTAGTACAGATTTATGTAGATGATATTATTTTTGGCTCTACTGATTCAAATTTATGCAGAAGGTTTTCCAACCTAATGCATTCTAAATTTGAAATGAGTAGCATGGGTGAGCTATCCTTCTTTCTAGGATTGCAAGTCAAACAACATGCTAAAGGCATCTTTATTTCTCAAACCAAGTATGCAAATGAATTGGTCAAGAAATTTGGTATGTCTGAAGCATCTTGTATGAAAACACCTATGCCTACTAATGATGTATTGGATGCTGATGAACATGGGAAACCTGTTGATCAGACAACATATAGAGCAATGATTGGCTCTTTACTGTACCTTATAGCTAGTAGACCTGATATAATGTTTGCTACATGCATATGTGCTAGATTCCAAGTGAGCCCTAGAGAGTCACACCTAACATTAGTAAAAAGGATTCTCAAGTGTGTTAAAAGTTGTCCAAATCTAGGTCTCTGGTATCCAAAAGATTCAGCATTTGACTTAACTGGATTTTCTGATGCTGATTATGCTGGATGCAGAATTGACAGGAAAAGCACCAGTGGAACTTGTCAGTTTCTTGGTGACAGACTTGTCTCTTGGTTTTGCAAGAAACAAACTTCTGTGTCAACTTCAACTACTGAAGCTGAATATATGGCTACAGGCAGCTGTTGTTCATAAATATTGTGGATTCAAAACCAACTCCTAGACTATGGCTATAACTTAGAGAAGTCCAAAATATTTTGTGACAACACCAGTGCTATTTCTATAGCTCAAAATCCAGTCCTCCATAGTAGAACAAAACACATAGAAATTAGGCATCACTTTTTACGGGATAATGTTGAGAAGAATAAAATTGAACTTCAATATATCCCAACTGATTTGCAAAGGGGAGATATTTTCACCAAACCCTTGGATGAAAAGAAACACACCTTCTTCCTAAATCAGTTAGGAATGTTAGATGGAGGAAGTCTATAATAATATCCAAGATTTTAAAACTTTAAAAATTGACCAAGACTAGGCAAACATCTTGATTTTTCTAAGTGTCTAGAGTGTATTTCTGGTCTCTGAACTGCACTCGACGATTTTCCCCCAGATCGTCGAATGGAGATCGACGCTTTCCGAAATCGTCGACCTGAGTTCAGCGCTTCTCAGATAGTGATCAACTATCTTTCAGGTCAGCGATCGTCGAACGACGCTCGACGATTTTGTTTTCTGAACTATCGTCGAACGGAGCTCGACGCTCTCCAATATCGTCGAACGAAGATTGACGATATTGAAGACCTTTCAGATTCCTTTAGAAGCCCCGATCGTCGAACTGAGTTCAACGATCTTTCCTTTTCTGCGTCGAACCCTAATATAAAATTCATTTTTTGGCCATCGTTCTCCTTTTGCTCTTTCAATCTCTCTGCAAAAATTCTCTTTCCCTCCAAACATCTCTACACTTGGTCGCTTTGTTTGTTAATTCTCTGCCAGATATATTTCTTTTCTTGCTTTGTTTATTTGTTTGTTTCTGTTTTGACTCTGTTAGTGACCTCACCCAAATAGGGGGAGATTGTTAGATCACTAGTTGATTTGGGCTAGGTTCACTGACTTAGGATGTGACCCAACCTGTATAGCCATGGTCAATTTTGTGTCTTAGAGTCCAGGCCAAGTCCTTAGAGTCAACTTTAGATGGACCAGCTATCATCAAGACCATCAAATACTCCAGACTTAGAAGATTTCAAGACCAAGTAAAGTGAGTTCGACGTTCGTCGAACTCAGCTCGACAAAAGGTGTTCTGCGCTCGACGATCGTGAGACAATTCTTAGTGCTGAGCTAGACGATCCTAGTTCTCTGTTCGACGAAGATTGAGGTTCTTCATCAAGCTAAAGTCAGGACAACTTCAGAATTTTTCTAAGTCCAACTTCAAGCTTTGTTCGACGAATTAGATTTTGAGCTCGACGAACTTGGATCTCAAGTTCTCAACTTCTCAGGTCGACGAAGTCAGCTTCTCAGGTCGACGAATGCAGTACTCTACTCGATGAATTCTGAATTTCAGAGGATTTGTGTCGACACTTAGGGCATGTGTCGACACCAGCTCATGTCGACACTAGAAGATTTGAGTCGACACCAGGATATCAGTCAACACCAGACAATTTATGTTGACACCAGAAGATTTGAGTCGACACCAAGATCAATCAGTCAACACAAACTTATGTCGACACAGAATATCAACAGATGCAGAATATTTGGCTAAGTCCACAATCTTTCTTCACTCGACGAATTTGTATCTCAGCTCAACGAATGAAGACCGTCTGTTCGACAAATGAAGATTGTCTGGTCGACGAACTCTCTCAAGCTCAGCTCGATGAACTCAAGCTCAGCTCGACGAACTCAAGCTCAGCTCGACGAACTCTAACTCAGCTCGACGAATTGCGTTCTTTATTTGACGATTCCAGACTAGGTCTTCTCCAGTTTTCCCGTCCCGTTTCTTGGCGATGATTCCTGAGTTATTAATGCCAGATCTTCTCGGAATGTTACCGTTAGAACGCGCATTGATCTTGGATTATTACATGCCGTTTTTCCATGGGACAGTTAGGGAAATCATTGATTGCCGCTTCTTTCCAAGGCCGACTGCAATTACTGCTCAAACATTCAAATTTCGAATATTCTTAGTCAGTCATAGATAGAAAAGAAAGTAGAATCAATCAGTAAGATGAAGCCTTTAATACAGACAATCAGACAGACACACTCAGATTGCATAGAAGAACAAACTTACAGAAATCTAAAGTTCTATTGCAATCAGCCTTGACCAGAGAACAACTTCATCAAGAAGAACAAGAACATTCAAATACTATCAAGAGACTTCTTCCTTCAACTCTACAGGATAGCTTCAAAGGACAACAAATTAATCTATCTGTCAAAAGAAGTTCCTGAAGCAATTTCTTGTCCAGGCACTCTAGGTCTTTGAAGACCTATCACCCTGTAGCACTGCTCCAGCTTTCCTGATACATTCAACATCTCAGGGGGAGCAAATTCTGCCGAAATCAATCCACAGTCTTCTCAGTTGTTATTGAGAAAGAGAAGACAACATCACCTCTTTTCAACTCATGTACAGGGTTTTAATTCCCTTCAAAATTATTCTGGTTGAAAGTCTTCTTCCAAAAGACTTGAGGTTTTGGTTTTTGAGCACCTAAAGAAAAGCTCATTGGTGTCAGGAACCTGATAAAAAACCTGAGTGAATTCCTACCAGGGTGGTGGAAGAGTGGATGTACCCAGGTTGGAGAACCACTATAAAATTTCTTGTGTCGTCTGGTTGCCCTTTTCTTTTGTTTTGGCTGTGCTCTGTGATTAGATAGTTTGTTGTGCTTATTTATTTTATTTGCTGACTTGTTCACTTAGGAATACAACAAAAGTTGTAAAAACATTTGTAGTAAGCAAAATACCCTATTCACCCCCCTCCCTCTAGAGTATTTCAGATCTAACCTTCACTTTCAGATACCAATTAAAAGTTAGAGGATAGATCTTAACTTAAGCTGATTAGAGTTATAAAGATCACAACACAAAATAAAAATAAAAGTAAAGACAAGAAGAGCAAGCAACCAGAAAAGAGACACAAGGATTTTATAGTGGTTCCCCAAATCTGGGTAGTCCACACTTCTACCACCCTTGTAGGAATCCACTCAGGTTTTTGATCAGTTGGCTGACACCAATGGGTTTTGATCCAGTCCCCAAAAACCAACCCAACTATTTTGATCAGGTGACTTGCAACCGGGAATCACTTTTGAAGGGAGATGACAACCCTTTACAGAGGTGTGGGTGAGAGAGTCGATTTTGTCTTCTCTGTCAACAATCAGAGAGAAGACTTCTGGATTATTGATGTTAGCAAAGTGCTCCACCTGAGAAGTAGAATGGTTCAGGGAAAAAGTAGGAGCTTTGTTGCAGGGTGATAGGCCTTTAAGCTGATGATTTCTCCAGCAAGCTTCTTAGACAGATATTGATAGATTGTCTCTTTAGGATCCTGGAGCAGATGAAGAATTCTGATAAGTATGTCGATTGATGCAAAGTTCTTCTTCTCTATTGAAAGAATGGCATGTGTTGTTTCTTTAGTCTGCGTGACTGTCTGTACTGTTCTTTTTTTCGTCTCTATCTTCTATATTCAAAAATCTCCAATTTTCTTTTACTGTAATGACTAGTTGATTCCGAGAATCGTAATTGCTTTTTGTGAATCAATTAGCATTAACTCTTGATTAATTCCATAGTTAGTTGGTTCTTCAAATGACTATATGTAGCATTAATTCTGATAGTTGTAATCTCCATAACTGTATTAATTAATGCTGCTAGCTGTAACATTCTGTTTGAATAACGTTGATAGAATTCATCGACCAGAACTGAGACTGTTATGTGTTCGTCGACTGGAGATCGCCGATCATCGAGCTCAGCCTCTATATCATCGATTTGGGAATCTGTCTGCAATCATCAAGCTGAGAAAGCTTGTCTTGAGTACACCGTTCGTCGACCTGAGTTCGACGTTCGTCGAACTCAGCTGAAGTTCTTCGAGCTGAACAACTTGCTGATTTCGTCGAGCCGAACTTACTGATTTCGTCGACCTGCGTTCGACGTTCGTCGAACACAGTTCGACGGAAGTCGAACTGATTTTCTGTGAAGTAATTCTGGAATTTAGACAAACTGACGATCTGTGTGTCGACACAAGTCCCATGGGTGTCGATACAATTGGCTTGTGGTGTCGACATGATTCCTTCTGATGTCGACTCAGGTGGTGTCGACTAATATACTGAAGCTTCGACAGTCTTGTACCTGGTGTCGACACAGATCCTTTGTGTCGACACAGACTATCCACAGTGTCGACACAGTTGCTCTGTGTGTCGACACAGCCTTTCTGGAGTCTTTGACAGTTGTTGAAGGCTGATCCAAGGTGTTGATTCTGAATTAGACTATAGACAAAAACCTATGACCCATGACTATACATTTTGGGTCAGTCTAAGCAAACCTAATAGTGAACCTTGCCCAAATCATAACTAGGGTTCCAATAAACTTCTCTATATCTACACTGATTTACAAAGAGCAGATATTTTCACTAAACCCTTAGATGAAAGAAATCACTTGTTCTTTATAAATCAGCAATGCATGATCAATGGAGAAGCCTTGATTTAATTTCTGTCTGCACTCGACGAATTTTTCAAAGTTTATCGAACGGAGTTTGACGAATTGGGAAAAGTTCTTGAGATATTCGTCGTACGGAGATCGACGAACTCTCTGTGAGTGAAGTTGTTTTCGTCGAACAGAGATCGGCAAATCTACCTCAGAAAACTTTCGTAGAATGGAGCTCGACGAAATGTCTTCAAATATTCAGACTGAGCTCGACGAATTATTTAACTACACTTTGTTTCATCGATCTAAGATTGAAGAATTATTTATTTTTCGTGGAACGAAGTTTGTCGATTCATATTCCGGAAAATCTTATATCTAGGTTTTCTTCCACCTCTGTCCTGCGCTTTCAGTTCCCTTGTACTTGATCTTCATTTTTCTGTTGAAAGTGAACTAATGACGATTGCAACAGGCAGTCTTGTAGCGATGAAGTTCGATACAGGATTTGATGTGGACTTTGATTCCTTCCAACATTCAGACCCTATATTTCTGGACATCCTGCAACTCCTTGAAGAACATCAGTTGAAAAATCTGATGTCCACCAGGATCAAGATAGCTGGCGCTGAGATCAGAGAGTGTGTCTACACTTCTTCCACCACCGATGAGAATACCATGACCGGAACTATATCGGGTAATGCCGTCTCCCTTACCCTTGCAGTGTTAACCAAAATGTTTAGATTAAACAATGGTACAGAATAATTAGAGATCGAAAATGAAGAGTTTGTTGAGATGCTGAGTGTGATGGGTTATTTTGGAGAAACCCCTAACAAACTGGTGAAGAAACACCTTTCTACTGAATTTAAATTCCTAGCAGATCTTGTGGGCAAGGTGTTGCTGGGCAAACACACTGCTCATGATAACATAACCAGGTATCAATTCCTGGTGATGTGTGCATTGGTGAACAAGAAACGGGTAAACTGGGCTCAGATTCTATTGAGCTGATTAAGAAAAAGAACACAAAGAAAGAACTTTGTTTTGCAAGAATTCTAGGAATCTTCCTGAAGGACAAGGCTGCTAAATCACTGGCCTCCCGGACCATATTCATCAATGCTTCCAAGAGGCTCATATGTGCCCTCTTTAGCAAGTGGGAGAGGAGCATCAATAATCCCTCCAAGGCTTCTTCCTCTTCCACCAGGCCTTCTGAGAGCACTAGGGTTGCTCCAGCCACTTCCTAACCTGCTGAAGATCTCCCTCCTCCACCTCCATCACCTCCAGCCATCCAAACTCAACCTTAGCTGGCACACCAACTCCCCTCCCAAGTTCCCCTCACAGTCCCTACTCCCATACCTCCATCCTCCCCCCTACATACATCCCAACATGGTACATACATTCCCTCCAAAACTCCCACTCCCTCTCCCCATAGTACACCAACTAACTCCCCACCTTCCTCTCCCTTACCTCATCATCTGGCCAACATCCCATCCTTCACTCTACCCACTTCCCCTCCTCATACTTCGTCCATCCCAGATGTCCACATGATATGTTGGAACACCCTATTACTAATTTGGGTCAGGATCACTATGTCTTTAGGAAACATGTTTTGACCTCCTGTATAGATCTAAAGGTCAATTAGAATTGAGTCTAAGGGTTAGTAGTTAGGTTTGGAAGCTGCCCTAAAGACCAAGAGTTTTCAGTTTGGAGACTAAGTCATTTCGTCGAGCTCAGTACGACGAATCGTCGAACTCCAATCGACGATCGTTGAGCTCACTTCGACGGATCGTCGAACTCCATTCGACGATCGCTGAGCTCAACTTCAACAAATCGTCGAACTCCATTCGACGATCTTCGAGCTCAGTTCGACGATCTTGACTCCAGTATTGATTCTCTATCTCTGAGCTCAGTTCGATGATAGTTGAGCTCAGATCGACGATCTCTATTGCTGCCTAAGTCCAAATCGCTGAGCTCAGTTCGACGATAGTAGAGCTCAGTTCGACGTTTTTCTGAAGAGTTAAATGATTTTCAAGATTCAAATTCAGAACAGTTAAGGAGTTATTGTCAGAAATTAATTCAGAAGATTTTGTAGCCGTTTTCATTTATTCTGGACCAAGTTTCAAGGGATTATCAAAGAATGTTTCTTTGGACTTTCCCCTAGAAGACAATTGCAATTAAGGAAGTCATTTAATGACAGGCTAACATCTATTCTTATCAGAGGATCATTTTCTATTCAGAACAAAGGGAATAAAAGACAAGATTTTTTAATTTCTGATAACAAACAAGAAAAAGAAGAACAAGTGAGTGCACAAGAAGAAGAAGAAAAAACATATTCTCTGCTACAACTCTTCTCGGCAATAACAGCTTTCTCAACAACAATCACTCAAGAGAAAAAGAAAGAAAGCTGTAGACATTCTCTATCTCAAAAAGAATTCATACAAGAACACACAACCAAGGAGATCAACCAACTAAAATCTTCAAATCTCCTTTGATTCAAGTGTTCAAGGCCATCATCATTCAAGACTCCAGACACCTCATATTTCAGCTGTTGCTGAAATCATCAATTGCTGGAGATCAACTTTCTGAAGGCCTATCACCCTACAACAAAGCTTCATTTCCTGAACATCTCAAGAACTCAGGGGGAGCTTTGACAACATCAAATCCATATAGTCTTCTCAGCTGCTTTGAGAAAGAGAAGACTTTCATCACTCTCTCATCCCCATCTATGTAAAGGATTTCTCAAACTCCCTTCAAAAGTTTGTGCTTGGTTTTTGAGCACCTTATCAAAAGCTCATTGGTGGCAAGACACCTGATCAAAAAATCTGATTTGGTTTTTGAGCACCTTATCAAAAGCTCATTGGTGCCCAGGACACCTGATCAACTCATCCTGCAGTGGATTCCTACCTAGGGTGGTAGAAGAGTGGATGTACCCAAGTTTAGGGGAAACACTATAGCTCCTTGTGTCTTCTGGCTTGCTTGTCTTTACTTTTGTTTCTGGCTGTGATCTATGATTAGTTGTGATCTGTGATTAGTTAGGATCTGTGATTAGTTCGTTTGTAGATTGTGATTAGATAGCTGTTGTGTTTAGATTTACTATTTGCTTCCCTGTACACTCAGATTGCAACAACTGTTGTAAAAAGTTTTTAAGCACCATAATCTATTCACGCCCCCCTCTAGAGTATATCAGATCTAGCTGCACTTTCAATTGGTATCAGAGGGAGGTTGGTTAAACATATCACACCCTGGTGGTTGCACAGGATAACACCTGAACCCAAAGATTCCTAGTTAGATCTGTTTTCTTTTGATTTTATTATTAGATTATTTCTTCACAAATCATGGCCCAAAACAAAGATTATGTTAGCACCAGACCTCCAGTGTGCAATCTATCTAAGTTCGCACTTTGGAAAGCAAGGATTAGACTATACATGAATTCTATTGACGAGGACATTTTTAATTCTGTTTTGACAGTTTGTCCAAGACCTCCAGAGAACACAAGTACAAATGCTGTTCCACCTCCATCAGGAACAGATGATGATATCAAGAAGTGGAAGGCAGCAGATGCAAAGGCTATGAACATCTTAGCCCAAACTATGTCTGATGACATATTCCAGAAAGTGGTTGAATGTAATTCAGCAAAGGAAATCTGGGATAAGCTCTCTGAAATAGTCTCAGGATTAGCTGATGAAAGAAAGGACAAGAGATCTCACCTCATATCCCAATATGAGAACTTCAAGAAGGGAGAAGCTGAGTCAGTTGGAGATATGTATAATAGACTCAGTCTGATAGTCAATGAACTCAAGACTTTGTATAAAGAGATCTCACTGACTGAACTTAATGACAAAATCCTAATATGCTTCCCAAGCACTTGGGACTCAAGGATCGGGCCAATCAAGGATGTCAGAAGCCTTAATGAGATCACCACAGAAGCTCTCTTGGGCAAGCTCAAATCTTATGAACTGCTCATTAAGAACAGAGAAGAAGAGCAGAAGGCTGCCTCACCAGCCACAAGAAAAGAAAAGAAAATAGCCTTCAAAGCAACTGAAGATCAGCCTGAAGATAAAGTCACAGGCAATGATGAACTGCTCAGTCTGCTGGCCAAAAGATTTTACAAGATGGTCAGAAAGGACTTCAGAAAGAGATCATACAAGGAGGACGATAAGCCAAGGTATGATAAGTCAAATAATAATGAAATTGTTTGCTTTGGTTGCAGGAAAACAGGGCACATTGTACCTGACTGTCCAGAAAACAAAAACAAGGACAGAAGGGACAAGAAAGAAAGAAGAAAGGACAAAGACTTCAAGAAGAATGGCAATGGCAAACCCTCCTCAAGCAAGAACAAACACACAAGGAAGTGATTTGTTGCTGAATCCTAAAGTGAAACTGAAGAGGAGTCAGAAGCTTCATCTAGCTCCAGTGATGATGAAGATGATGCTGAAGAGAAGGAGTTCTGCATGATGGCAATCAATGCCTCTCAACACAATTCTGATGAAGAAGAGTCAGAGTCAGACTCAGAGACTCAACTTGAAGAGGACCAGGTAATTAGTTCTTTTGATTTCAATTCAGAGGACTTTAAGTCTGAGTATAAAGCACTGTGTTTAGACTTACTAAAATCTGAGAAGGAAATTATTTCTCTCAGAAATCAATTGTCTGAACATAGTTCCTTAAAATAAGAAAACCTCAAACTCTCTGAGGAGTTGGAGTGTTGTAGGGAGCAGAGAGCTTCACTGAAAGGTGAGCTATCAGAGGCCAAGAAGCTTGAAGAATCCCTTAATGGGAGAAGTATCAAGCTGATGGACATCACAAGCACAGTGAACTCCAGATTTAATAGTACACTGGGCTTGGGTGCTTCATCCAGCCAACCTATAGTTCTAACAACCCCAATCAAGTTCATTTCTGATAAAGGGAAGGGAGTTGTAGAGGTAGCTAGGAAAAATTCTGATCTGCCTAAGAAAACCAAGTTCCAGCAGAAATCGTCGAACGGAGCTCGACGATCGCCGAACGCAGATCGACGATCTCAGGCAAAATCGTCGAACTCAGGTCGACGATCTCTAATTCCTGAACTCCACCACAGTCGACCGTCGAACGGAGCTCGACGATCTGACCCAAGATCGTCGAACGCAGCTCCATGATCGTCGAACAGAGATCAGAGCTCTGGAAATTCTTTCAAGGGCAAATCAAAATCCAATCCTAGGGGTCCGTCATCCCAAAGCTTTAACCCTTATACTGAATGGATAATACCTCCAAGGAGATATCATCCTGAAGGTTATAAGAGTCAACCTAGGATGTCTTTTATTTCTGAAATTAAAGATTATCAACCTAGGCCCAAGGTAAACTGGGTCAAAAACAAGTGAATTATTTTATGTGCAGGTAAAGACCTATCCAACATCAAACCAACAATGGTATTTGGATAGTGGGTGCTCTAAGCACATGACAGAAAACAAGGCAACCTCACATCCTTTAAAGCTAAGCTTGGACCCAAAGTCATATTTAGTGATTCAAACATTGGACAAACTAAAGGATATGGTGCAGTCCAGATTGGCACAGTCATATTCAGGAAGGTAGCCTATGTGGAAGGGCTGAAGCACAATTTAATCAGCGTCAGTCAGCTATGCGATGAAGGCTACCAGGTGACTTTCAGCAAAGCCTTATGCAAGATCAAGTCAGAGGACAACACAACTATGTTGACAGGTAAAAAGAAAGGTAACATCTACTTAGTAGATTTTCTTTCAACAGATGTAGACATTTGCCTGTTTAATTTTGTCTGTAGACCTAATGTTTTATGGCATAAGAGACTAGGACATTTAAACCTTAGAACCATTGCTAGGCTATCCAAAGACAACCTTGTTAGAGGACTACCTTCTGGCCCCTATAAGAAGGAAGGACTCTGCAGGGCTTGTCAATTAGGCAAGCAAACTAAAAATAGTTTCAAATCACTTAATAAGAGTGATTCACCTAGGATCTTGTATCTGTTACACATGGATCTTTTTGGACCCATTACAGTACAAAGCCTAGGAGGGAAATCTTACACTTTAGTAGTTGTAGATGACTTCTCTAGATTCACATGGGTGTTCTTTCTAAGGAAGAAGTCTGATAACTTTAAATGTTTGACAGAGTTTCTCAAATGTATACAGATTGAGTTCAATACTCACATTGCCCTGATCAGAAGTGATCATGGGACAGAGTTTGATTCTCTTCTTATACAAGAGTTCTGTCAGAGTGAAGGGATCATGCACACTTTCTCAGCTCCTTGAACTCCTTAACAAAATAGGGTAGCTGAAAGGAAAAATAGAACCCTTATTGAATCTGCCACTACATTGTTGTCAGATGCTCACCTTCCTCTATCTTTTTGGGCAGAGGCAGTGAACACCTCCAACTATGTGCTGAATTGAAGCTTAATACATAAACTAAAGGGAAAGACTCCCTATGAATTACTCAAAGGGAAGAAACCTAAAGTTGATTATTTTAGAATTTTTGGCTGTATTTGTTATATACATAATAATGACAAGAGATATTTAGATAAATTTCAAGCTAAAGCTGATGAAAGAGTGTTTCCGGGATACTCCATGATCAGTAAGGCTTCTAGGGTTTATAATAAATCATCTCTTTAAATTGAAGAATCTGTTCACATATCATTTGATGAATCTAACATGTCTTTCAAGGAGAAGAATACTTCTACCATAGAACCTTTGCAGGTACATTCACTTGCTGAAGATTTGAACAGGTTACAGGTTACTCAAAAAGAGGAAAGCAATGAAGATGAAGAAAGCATTCAACTTATTGAAGAGAAACAACTTGAAGAGCCAGTTGTTGTACCACAAGAGGAAACAACAACACAGGTTGTTGAATAATCAACACCCCCTGTTGATTTAGTAACATCAAGAGATCATCCAATTTCCCAAGTAATTGGAGACATCTCAGCTGGTGTGCAAACCAGAAATCAGGTCAACCAAAACCTGTTACATAGTTGCTTCCTATCTCAAATTGAACCTCAATCCATTCAAGATGCAGAGCAAGATCCACACTAGATCATTGCAATGCAAGAAGAGTTGCATCAATTTGAAAAGAACAAAGTTTGGGAACTAGTGCCAAAGCCTAAGGATCACTCCATTGTTGGAACAAAGTGGGTGTTCAGAAACAAATTGGATTATCAAGGAGTAATTGTAAGGAACAAGGCAAGGCTAGTTGCTCAAGGATACTCATAAGAAGAAGTCATAGACTATGACGAGACTTTTGCACCAGTTGCAAGATTGGAAGCCATCAGAATCTTCTTAGCTTATGCAGCACACAAAGGCTTCAAGGTATATCAGATGGATGTAAAAAGTGCATTTCTAAATGGAGACATCAAAGAAGAAGTCTATGTCAGAAAACCTCCAGGTTTTATCTCTCCAACCCATCCTGATTATGTTTTTAAGCTGAACAAAGCATTATATGGTCTCAAGCAAGCTCCTAGAGCATGGTATGAGACACTAGCATGCTTCCTTCTAGAAAATGAATTTATAAGGGGTAGAGTAGACCAAACTCTTTTCATTAGAATCCATAAGTCCCATACCCTACTAGTACAGATTTATGTAGATGATATTATTTTTGGCTCTACTGATTCAAATTTATGCAGAAGGTTTTCCAACCTAATGCATTCTAAATTTGAAATGAGTAGCATGGGTGAGCTATCCTTCTTTCTAGGATTGCAAGTCAAACAACATGCTAAAGGCATCTTTATTTCTCAAACCAAGTATGCAAATGAATTGGTCAAGAAATTTGGTATGTCTGAAGCATCTTGTATAAAAACACCTATGCCTACTAATGATGTATTGGATGCTGATGAACATGGGAAACCTGTTGATCAGACAACATATAGAGCAATGATTGGCTCTTTACTGTACCTTATAGCTAGTAGACCTGATATAATGTTTGCTACATGCATATGTGCTAGATTCCAAGTGAGCCCTAGAGAGTCACACCTAACATTAGTAAAAAGGATTCTCAAGTGTGTTAAAAGTTGTCCAAATCTAGGTCTCTGGTATCCAAAAGATTCAGCATTTGACTTAACTGGATTTTCTGATGCTGATTATGCTGGATGCAGAATTGACAGGAAAAGCACCAGTGGAACTTGTCAGTTTCTTGGTGACAGACTTGTCTCTTGGTTTTGCAAGAAACAAACTTCTGTGTCAACTTCAACTACTGAAGCTGAATATATGGCTACAGGCAGCTGTTGTTCATAAATATTGTGGATTCAAAACCAACTCCTAGACTATGGCTATAACTTAGAGAAGTCCAAAATATTTTGTGACAACACCAGTGCTATTTCTATAGCTCAAAATCCAGTCCTCCATAGTAGGACAAAACACATAGAAATTAGGCATCACTTTTTAAGGGATAATGTTGAGAAGAATAAAATTGAACTTCAATATATCCCAACTGATTTGCAAAGGGGAGATATTTTCACCAAACCCTTGGATGAAAAGAAACACACCTTCTTCCTAAATCAGTTAGGAATGTTAGATGGAGGAAGTCTATAATAATATCCAAGATTTTAAAACTTTAAAAATTGACCAAGACTAGGCAAACATCTTGATTTTTCTAAGTGTCTAGAGTGTATTTCTGGTCTCTGAACTGCACTCGACGATTTTCCCCCAGATCGTCGAATGGAGATCGACGCTTTCCGAAATCGTCGACCTGAGTTCAGCGCTTCTCAGATAGTGATCAACTATCTTTCAGGTCAGCGATCGTCGAACGACGCTCGACGATTTTGTTTTCTGAACTATCGTCGAACGGAGCTCGACGCTCTCCAATATCGTCGAACGAAGATTGACGATATTGAAGACCTTTCAGATTCCTTTAGAAGCCCCGATCGTCGAACTGAGTTCAACGATCTTTCCTTTTCTGCGTCGAACCCTAATATAAAATTCATTTTTTGGCCGTCGTTCTCCTTTTGCTCTTTCAATCTCTCTACAAAAATTCTCTTTCCCTCCAAACATCTCTACACTTGGTCGCTTTGTTTGTTGATTTTTGCAGGTAACCATGGCCGTCTCTGTTGCTGTTCTACCCGCAATGAAGTTCGATGCTGGATTTTGAAAGATATTGTACCTAATCACCTAGAGGGGGGGGGGGGTGAATAGGTGACTTAAATCTTTTTAACTTTTTAGGCAAAATTCAGATTTTATCACATACTTATAACTACTTTTCACAGCAATCACACAACAATCATAGAATATCACATGCACACAGTGAACACATAGGTTTATAGTGGTTCCCCAAGGTTTGCGTACATCCACTTTCCCCCTTCGCCTATCTAGTAGTGTACTAGATTCGGCCAAACTCCTCCACTATCTCAGATCCTCAGATCTTACACTCAGAACCTCAACTAGGTTCCTACAGCTCAGGCCCAAGGCCCTACAACTCAGTCTTCTCCAAAGACCTACACTCAGCTTCTTCACAAAGCCTACACTCAGCCACAATAGGCCTACACTCAGCCACAACAGGCCTACACTCAGAGATAAGAATCTCCTACACTCAGGCACACAGGCCCTACCACTCAGCCTTTATAATTACAGGCTTACAAACTTAGATCCCTAAGGATCCTACAAAAAATATAAAATACAAAGTGTATCTACCTACAACTCTGAATAGAGAGATGAGTTGATAGGTTCTTGATGAGTTCTTGGATGAACTCTGCTGAGATCAATCTGACTTGGCTTTCTTCAAAGCTTCTTGAATGTAGAACACAATAGGATTGATCTCTTCTGCAACTGATCCTTGATCTCTGCAACTTAAGATTCAGAACAAAGTCTGAACCCTTCTTCTCAGCCTGGTTCCAACGGCTGTCTTCTTGGATGGAGCTCTCTCTCTCCAACTACTTAGATCTTCACTTGATTCTTCAATGAATAGCTTGATCTTCTTCTTGTTAATGATCATCTTTTTCTGTAGACAGTATAAGCCTATATATAGGCCTTCTTCATGGTAACCGGCTGGTCCGGTTCATAACTGATTTCTGACAACTCTGACAGGTGCAGTAGACCGGCTGGAATGGCAGCTATCAAGTCATCCAGTCAGTTCTTGAAAAATCTGTAACTGTCTGAAAGTGTCGAGACTGTCTGTCTTTAAGTGTCGACACTTATAGACTAAGTGTCGACACAAGTTCACAAAGTGTTGACCCTAGCCTTCAAGGTGTCGACACAACTCCTTGTGTTGTAGAATTCACTTCTCGACACAGTTTCTTCTTCATGTGTCGACACTGAAATTGAGTGTCGACACAACTCCTTATTCTTCAGCACTTAGTTGAATTCTTATAAGTGTCGACACAACACCTTTGTGTCGACACATCTTCATGTGTTGAACTTGTTCAGTGTCGACACATCTTCTTGGTGTCGACACATGCCTTCTGTGTTGATACTTGCTGAGTGTCGACACTGCTCCTTGTGTCGACTCATTCTTCTTCTGTTGAGACTCTGGCTGAGTGTCGACACTTCTTCTTAGTGTCGACACTTGTACTTAGAATTTTTTTGAACTTTGCTAAGTATCGACACAGCTCCTTGTGTCGACACTTTCTTCAAGTGTTGAGTCTTCTGCTGAGTGTCGATACATTCTTTCTTGTGTCGACACTTTTTTCAAGTGTTGAGTCTTCTGCTGAGTGTCGACACATTATTTCTTGTGTCGACACTTTCTTCAAGTGTTGAGTCTTCTGCTGAGTGTCGACACATTCTTTATTATGTCGACACTTATACTTAGACTCTGCTGACTTTTGCTGAGTGTCGATACAGCCTCCAAGTGTCGACACTTTCTGATGTAGACACAGTTCCTCTGGGTGTCGACATAACTGCTAAGTGTCGACACAGCTTCACTGGACTTTTCTTCATTGACTGTCGACACAGCTCCTTGTGTCGACACTTTTTGTCTGGTGTCGACTCTACATCCCTGGTGTCGACACAAGTACTCCAAGTGTCGACACTGCTTGCCTGGGTGTCGACACAAGTCTTCTTAAGTGTCGACACTTTCCCTCTGGGTGTCGACACATGGACTTAGAATCTTTTCTGCTTTCCCTGTAAATACATAACCTGCACAAGGCAACTCAAAAATACATCAAATACATTTTGATGTATATCATTGAGTAGGGTGAGGCTTCTTCAAATCAGGTACATTAGAACCAATGTACCCAACAATCTCCCCCTATTTGGAGAAGTCATAACCCTTAGTCAATGATATACACCATACAGAATAAAATCATAGCATGATGTAAAGCAGGATTATGTAACAGGGCAAACATAAACATGTATTAAACAAACATGTATACATAGATATCATTTCAGAACAATATGAATTAGATTTATCACACAGCACATTGTTCTAACACTTTGTCAAATTCATTATACAAAAATTTACAGTGTTTTAAAAACAAAATATTACAACTATAAACTCAAGATAAATTCTATTCTAATTCTGATCAGCCTCCTTAATCACAATTCCTTTTCCTGATTGTATCTTGGCTTGCATAGGGGCTTCAGCAACTTCAGTATAAGCAGGCTTTTTCCCTTTCAGCTCCTTCTTCTTTAGCTCTTCAGCTTTAATCTTTTGCCTCTCAAAATAATGATATGGCTTGGGAAAGTACTTGCTAGGCTCCTGGGCAGTAGGAGGTACCTTTCCCATCTTTGCCTTTCTTCTATATTCTACTATGGCTTCTTGCCTAGATTCATGCTTTCTCCACTCAAGTTCAGAAAACCACTTATTTCTATCTTGAACATTATCTTTGGCAGCCTTCCATGCAGTCAAAATAATGTTTCTTGAAGTGGGGCTCCACTGCTCAAAATCTGGTCTTTGTTCAGCTTGCTCTCTGAACCTCTTCTTAGACAATCTAGCTTCTTGTTCTTTCAGCAAAGCTTCTTGCATAGCCTCAGATACTGGCTGAACCACCTTCTCTATGATAACATTTTCCTTTCCCTCAGGTGGGCTATACATTGTCTGGATATCAACTTGTATCATATCAAAATCTGGAGGAGGGTAGATTACTTGAGCCACTTCAGGTTGCTCCCCTCCTAGATATGCAGGATGTATCCCAGATTCTGCCACATTATCATCATCACATAAAGGAGGATAACTAAGAGTAGCTCTGATAGAAATAGAAATCCACTTAGCATGATCAGAGCTGGCTTTGACTAACACCCTATCCCCCTTTATGACTTCTCTTTCTATGTGATCTCTTACATCATCTTTCTGAAATCTCACCTGGGCATCCAAATAGTTTACTCCATCTTTAAAGTAAGGTTTCAACCTTTGGAGTTTGTCAGTGATTAGCTTCTGAGAATCTTGTATAGCAGTTGTAACAGCAGTTAAGCTCTCTTGTAAGTGCTTATCAAAAGTTTCTTTGGCTGTGGCACTTTCTGCAGACTGTGCAGTGGCTATATTTTTTATCTCAGTTACAATTGCATTGTGAGAAGCAGTCAAGTTATCATTCATTCTAATTTGATTGTCTAGAACATAGCCTTGCTTGACTTCAAGTTCATCCACTTGAGCTTTTATCTTCTCTTAATGAGTTGCTAAATAGACCACTGCATTCCCTCCCTTGTGGAAGCAGTCAGTCATCTCCTTCTTATTGAGATTCATTTCAAATCTTATAGACTTTATGTCTTGGGCCAAATCAAACTGTAAAGACTTATTCCCCTCATCCATATATGTTTCTAAAGCATTCCTTTGCTCATCAAGCTTGATTTGCATAACAACCATCATGGAGCTAAAATCTACAGATGGTGCTGGCTGCAATGTATGCTGAGGTACTATAGTTTGTGGAGCTTTCTTATAAGTCTGGCTCCTTCTCTTGAAAACTTAGAATTTCCTTTTCTTTGCTCTGGCAGTTTCCTCATCTTCAGATTCTGATGTACTTGCAATTTCTACCCTCTCCTTAGGGCTTGGAGGTAACTCCTTCTGCACTTCTGGTGCCTTCCTTGTTGTTGCCTCAACATGAACTCCTTGCTCCCCCTCAACAGGTGCAGTCTCCCCCTCAGCAGCAGCAATGTCCTTCTCAAGGTCTGCTTTATCCAGATTAAGGAAGAGATCTTCCATAGTAAATTCTTCTGGAGAATGGGCTGGAGAAACTCTTGGCTCATCTACCACTGGATCATATACCACTTGAACTGTAACAGATGTGTCCTTCATGACAACATCTGGGGGTTGACTATCAATCTGAGATTGTTGATTAACATCATTTAATGAATCAGACAAAACATTATCTTTTATAGGTAAATCTAAAGCATTAATCTCAGTGATTACCTCGAGGATGATGTGGGTGGCTCTTTCACTTTCAAGAGGAGTTGGCTCTTCCACCACTAGAGGCTCCCCCTGAATTTGATCCTGGTGTATGGGGCTAGCTGGTGGTAGCTCCCCCTGCCTCTCTGCAGCATCTTGTAGAGCTGGAGACTTTCCAGCATTTCCTTCTACATCCTCATCAGGAGTAAAGACAACTTGCTCTTCACTACCAGAGCTGCTAGATGAATCCTGAGCCACTAGGGCTATCTTCTTCTTCTTCTTTTGAGGAGTTATTTTCTCAGGAGTAGGCATATCCTTAGTTAAAACTCTGTCCCATCTTGAGAAGATCCTCATGTCCATCTTTCTCATATGGTTGATCTTAGTTCCAGCAGCTTGACTCATAACCTCTGATATACTACCAGCAAGATACAGACTAAGAATCCTACCCAAATTAGGTTTCTTTAGGCTCTCCTTAATATTATCAAAGACAACAACAGACCAATCAGTTTGCAGGGTGAAGATAATCCTTGTCATAAGATTGAACATATGGGCTGATACCCTATCATGCCCTCCAGGCTTACTTAAGATCACTTTTCCAACAATTTCAGAAAGAAATTTCCCCTGGTTGTTCATGCCTTTCCTATTGAATACAGAACCAATTTTCATCTTTGCATCCAGTCCACACCATGTTAATGCTTCTCTGGTCTTAGAAGCAGTTACTTCATCCTCTTCTTTTGTCCTTATCAGGTTTAGGACCTTTCGTAAACTCTTTGGTGAGACCTTCACTTTTTCTCCATGTACCCTGGACTTTATCTTAAATCCTAATTCGTTTAGGGTTGCTCCATTTAGAAATTCTAAAACTTCTTTCTTCCAAATCTTTGTGGGCTCTGAAACAAGAAATTCTAACCCTAAGTTTGCGACTAGGGTAACCACATTCTTGATCTCTTGTTCTGCATCGTCAAACGCATGCAGCACCAATTCATAGCCTTCATTCACGTTCTCCTCAAGCTTTGGCGCCATTAGGGTTTGAAAAATTTGACTGCAGAGAAGAGAGGTGTCGACACACAAGTTTGGTCTCGAAATTTTGGTGAGCGTGTCGACAGACAATGGCGAAATCCTATTTATACCTTTCTAGGTTTGAAGATGAAAGGGCGGGTTAACTAACTTAAATTGTGTCGACACCGTTGAAAAGTGTCGACACAGACTTATAATGTCTCGACACCAATGTGTCGACATAAGTTTAGTCAACAGAATATATTTGTCGACACTTATTTATGTGTCGACATCACTCAACTCGACACTTAGTCGAGACTTCACTTAGATAATACTGAGTAAATGCTAAGTGTCGACACCACCTTGGATGTGTCGACACCTACTTATCATGTGTCGACACTAATTTTCTGAAGTGTCGACACCAACTTCCTAGATGTGTCGACACCTTTTCTCTGAAGTGTCGACACCAATTTTCTGTCTCGACACATACAACTCTGTGTGTCGACACTATTTTACTTAGCCATTTCTATAAACTTATTCTAAGTTTATCATACCTAGTTCAATTTTAAACCTATTGAACTTTGTTTCTTCTAAAGGCTTAGTATACATATAAGCTAGTTGATTATCTGTCTTAACATATTCTAGTGAAATATCTTGTTTTTCTACATGTTCCCTTAGAAAATGATACTTTATTTCAATATGTTTAGTTCTACTATAGGAAATAAGATTGTTTGCAATTGATATAGCACTAGTATAATCACAAAATAGTGGTGTTCTAGTTACCTGAATTCCATAATCCTCAAGCTGATGTTGTATCCATAGAAGTTGAGCACAGCAACTTCCTGCAGCCACATATTCTGACTCTACAGTGGAGATAGCCACACTTGTTTGCTTCTTGCTACTCCATGAAATCAGTCTTCCACCTAGGAATTGACAGGTTCCAGATGTACTTTTTCTGTCTTCTTTGCATCCTGCAAAATCTGCATCTGAATATCCTGTTAGTTCAAAGTCTTCATTCCTAGGGTACCAAAGGCCTAGATAAGGAGTGCCCTTTAGATATCTCAATATCCTTTTGACTGTTGTCAAATGAGACTCCTTAGGGCATGCTTGATACCTAGCACAAACACATGTAGCATACATGATATCTGGTCTACTTGCAGTCAAATAGAGTAGGGAGCCAACTATCCCTCTATACAAAGTCTCATCTACAGGTTTCCCTGCATCATCTTTACTAAGAGACATACTTGACCCCATAGGAGTCTTCATGGTACTGGATGAATCCATACCATACTTCCTTATGAGTTATAGGGTGAACTTAGACTGGCATATGGATAAACCATTCTCAGTCTGTCTAACTTGGAGACCCAAGAAGAACTTAAGTTCCCCCATACTGCTCATCTCAAACTGTCCTTGCATTAGTTTTGCAAACTTTTTGCAAAGACTACTTTCAGTAGACCCAAATATTATGTCATCTACATATATTTGGACTAGTATTATTTTGCCTCTGGATTCCCTAAGGAATATAGTCTTGTCTATTTTCTCCCTTGTGAACTTATTCTCAATGAGGAAACTAGACAGGGTTTCATACCAAGCCCTAGGGGCTTTCTTTAACCCATACAAAGCTTTCTTAAGTCTATAGACATAATTAGGTTGAGTTGAATCAACAAAACCTGATGGCTATTCCACATAGACTTCCTCTTTTAGATTTCCATTCAGAAAGGCTGACTTTACATCCATTTGGTAAACTTTAAATCCTTGATATGTTGTATAGGCCAGGAACATCCTTATGGCTTCCAGTCTGGCTACTGGAGCAAAGGTTTGATCAAAGTCAATACCTTCTTCCTGCCTATATCCTTTAGCAACCAATCTAGCTTTGTTCTTGACAATTACTCCATGTTCATCCATGTTGTTCCTAAAGATCCACTTGGTTCCAATTATGTTGTGGTCTTTTGGTTTAGGAACAAGCTCCCAGACTTTGCACCTCTTGAACTGATTCAGCTCTTCTTGCATTGCCTCAATCTAATGAGGGTCTAGGATGGCTTCTTCAAACTTCTTTGGCTCAACTTGGGATAGAAAACTAGAGAAGAGTGCTGCACTCAGATTTTTGCTCCTTGTTTGTACCCCTTGTCTTAGATCACCAATGATTTGATCTGCTGGATGATCTTTTAGATGCCTATTAGCTGGAGGCATCCTGGCTTCAGGTTGAACTTCTTCAGTTTCTTCATCTTGCTGCACTCCTTGAACTTCTTCTGTATTAGGTACATGTAGTACTCCCCCTGGACAATAGCCACTATCTTCTACATGCTGTCTTACAGTAGGTCCTTCTTCTATAGTGAGCTTGTCCATCTTCTCAGTCACACCTGTGGAGTTGCAAATACTACTAGACAACTCATTATTAATAAGTCTAGTTTCATCAAATACTACATGTACAGACTCTTCTACAACTTGAGTAGACAAGTTGTAGACCCTATAAGCCTTACTATTATTGTTGTACCCAACAAAGATCCCCTCTTGGGACTTGGCAGCAAACTTAGTCAAGTAAGACTTTCCATTGTTAAGTATGAAGCACTTACAGCCAAAGATCCTGAAATAGGATAGGTTTGGTTTTCTGCCTTTCACAATCTCATAGGGGGTCTTGTTGTGGCTTTTAGTAATGGTATCCCTATTAATTACATGGCATGCAGTATTCACTGCTTCAGCCCAAAAATATTCTGGTAGTGATGTATCACTTAATAGGGTTCTACCTGCCTCAATCAAGGTTCTATTTTTCCTCTCAGCAATGTCATTTTGCTGAGGTGTTCTACGTGAAGAAAATTCCTGAAATATCCCAAATTCTTCACATAGTTTTGCCATACTATCAGACTGAAATTTAGTACCATGGTCACTTCTTATCTTGACCACTGTACTATCTAGTTCATTCTGAATTTGTTTGACAAAGCTATAGAAGATACTAGGTGTTTCAGATTTCTGTCTAAGGAAGAACACCCAGGAAAACCTTGAGTAGTCATCTACAACTACAAAGGTATAGACCTTCCTACCTAGGTTGTGAACTGGCATAGGACCAAAGAGATCCATATGCAAGAGGTATAAACACCTCACAGCATCTTTGTTTTTAATGCTACTAAAGGTGGATCTAGTCCGCTTGCCCTTTTGACAAGCTAAGCATATTCCATCTTTAATACACTTAACTTGAGGACCATTCCTCACTAACTCTTTGCTAAAGAGTTGGCCAATTATCTTGTAGTTGAGTTGAGCTAGCCTCTTGTGCCATTTGACATAATGAGAGACTTTCTCATCAGCTACAAGACACAATGGAGAACCATTGTTCTCACACATAATGTCTAGACAATAGACATTTCTTTTTCTATAACCTGTCAAAATGATCTCTTGATAATTTGACCTCCTGATATGACAACCATTTTTAACAAATGAGATGTCATATCCTACATCACTCAGTTGACTTATACTAATAAGGTTATGTTTCAAACCTTTAACATAAGCCACTTGAGTAATAGTTATATGGGAGCTAGAAATGTTACCAAAACCCTTGATGATTCTTTTTTCAGAACCACCAAAGGTGACTTTTGGACCATCCTTGATGGGTGTGTAGTCCTTTAGCAATCCCCTTGTTCCAGTCATGTGTCTGGAACATCCACTGTCCAAGTACCATATTGGGGCATGGCCACTTGGACTCACCTGCAAAACATATTAGTGAACCTTAGAACCCAAAGAATTCTTGGGTCCTTGGTACTGGTTAGTTTGCTTCCTAACAAAGCTACATGCAGGTTTTCCAACAGGCAGTTTGCTACTCACTTTGGCACTTGCATTGTGCCAACAGTCCATGGCAAAGTGGCCTACCTTGCCATAGCACCAACACTCAAACCTATTGTACCTTTGCTTAGGTACATTCTTAGCTGTTTTATCTACAGCTGGCTTGTTGAGAGCTGGGGCTTTGCCCTTGGACTTTGTTGGAACACCCTATTACTAATTTGGGTCAGGATCACTATGTCTCTAGGAACCTTTATTTGACCTCCTGTATAGCTTAATAGGTCAACTAGAATTGAGTCTAAGGGTTAGAAGTCTAGGTTTGGAAGCTGCCCTGAAGACCAAGTTTTTCTGTCTGGAGACTAAGTCTGATCGTCGAGCTCAGCACGACGATTCGTCGAACTCCGGTCGACGATCGTCTAGCTCAACTTCGACAGATCGTCGAACTCCATTCGACGATCGCTGAGCTCAACTTCATAATATCGTCGAACTCCATTCGACGATCGGTGAGCTCAGTTCGACGATTTTGACTCTGCCTTGGATCTTTATCTCTGAGCTCAGTTCGACGATCTTTGAGCTCAGATCGACGATTTTTTTGCTGCTTAAGATTTCCAGATCGCTGAGCTCAGCTCGACGATAGCAGAGCTCAGTTCGACGATTTCAGATAACTTCCAGAATTCAAATTCAAATCAGTTAGGAGTTATTCTGCAATTAATTCAGAGATTTGCTAGCCGTTTTCATTTAATTCTGGACCAAGTTTCAAGGGATTTTTCAAGGAATAATTCTGTGGACTTTCCTCCAGAAGAGATTATGCAATTAAGGATGCAATCAATGCAGACCAACGGCTATCCTTGACAGAGAATGATATTCTATTCTGTACCAGAGAATAAAAGACAGGATTTTTGAATCTCTCTAAGACAGAGCACACACAATACAGATTACAGAAAAATACTCAAAAATCTTCTGTCAAAAAGAATTCAGAAGAACACTCATCAAAGGAGATCTAGTTTTCAAATCTTCAGATCTCTTCAGCTTTCAAAGTGTTCATGGCCAACATCATTTCAAGACTCCAGACACTCAACATTTCAGCTATTGCTGAAATCATCCATTGCTGGAGTTCAATATTTGAAGGCCTATCACCCTCAAGCAATGCTTTTCTTCCTGAAGATTTCAAGGATTCAGGGGGAGCTTTGACATTTATCCACATAGTCTTCTCAGTTGTTTGAGAAAGAGAAGACTTCCATCACTCTCTCACCCTCACTCTGCAAAGGGTTTTTCAAACTCCCTTCAAAAGTTTGAACCTGGTTTTTGAGCACCTTGTCAAAAGCTCATTGGTGGCAAGACACCTGATCAAAAAATCTGCTTTGGTTTTTGAGCACCTTATCAAAAGCTCATTGGTGCCCAGGACACCTGATCAACTCATCCTGTAGTGGATTCCTACCTAGGGTGGTAGAAGAGTGGATGTACCCAAGTTTGGGGAACCACTATATTTCCTTGTGTCTTCTGGTTCTGCTTGCTTTCATTTTTGTTTCTGGCCTTGATTTGTCTGTGCTTAGTGTTTTATTTAACTTAGTAGTGTGGTTAGATTTTTATTGCTTCCCTGCTCACACATATTACAACAACTGTTGCAAAAGCTTATAAAAATTTATAAAGCACCATATACTCTATTCACCCCCCTCTAGAGTATATCAGATCTAGTTTCACTTTCAATTGGTATCAGAGGGAGGTTGGTTAAACATACCATATCTGATTGGTTGTACAGGGTAACACCTGAACCCCAAGATCCCAAACTAGATCTGCTTTTCTTCTGTATTTTATTATTAGATTTTGTTTGCACAAATCATGGCCCAAAACAAAGATTATGCTAGCACCAGACCTCCAGTGTGCAATCTGTCAAAGTTTGCACTTTGGAAAGCAAGGATTAGACTTTACATGAATTCCATTGACGAAGATATTTTTAATTCTGTTTTGACAGTGTGTCCAAGACCCCCAGAGAGTACAAGTACAAATGCTGTTCCACCTCCATCAGGAACAGATGCTGACATAAAAAAATGGAAAGTAGCTGATGCCAAGGCTATGCACATCCTAGCCCAGACAATGTCAGATGACATATTTCAAAAGGTAGCTGAATGCAATTCAGCCAAGGAGATTTGGGACAAGCTCTCAGAAATAGTCTCAGGCTCAGCTGATGAGAGAAAGGACAGAAGATCCCATCTCATCTCCCAATATGAGAACTTCAAGAAGGGAGAGACTGAGTCAGTGGGAGACATGTACAACAGACTGAGTCTAATTGTCAGTGAATTAAGGACATTGGACAAAGAGATTTCTCTAACAGAACTTAATGACAAGATCCTAATGTAATTCCCCAGCACTTGGGATTCAAGAATCTGGCCAATTAAGGATGCCAGAAGTTTGAATGAAATCACCACTGAAGCCTTGTTGGGTAAGCTCAAATCTTATGAGCTACTTATCAAGAATAGAGAGGAAAAACAGAAGGCTGCTTCACCAGCCACAAGGAAAGAGAAGACCATAGCATTTAAGGCAACTGAGGATCTGCCTGAAGATAGGAGCACAGGCAATGATGAACTACTCAGCTTGTTTGCCAAAAGATTCTACAAGATGGCCAGAAAGGACTTCAGAAGAAGATCATACAAGGAGCAGGACAAGCCAAGGTATGACAAGTCCATTAGCAACAATAAAGACATTATCTGCTTTGGTTGCAGGAAACCAGGGCACATAGTTCCTGACTGTCCAGAGAACAAGATCAAGGACAGAAGGGACAGAAAAGAAAGAAGAAAGGAGAAAGACTCCAAAAGAAATGGCAAACCTTCTTCAAGCAAAAATAAGCATACAAGAAAAGGGTTTGTTGCTGAATCCTAGAGTGAGACAGAAGAGGAGTCAGAAGCCTCATCCAGCTCCAGTGATGATGAGGATGATGCAGAAGAAAAGGAGTTCTGCATGATGGCAATTAATGCCTCATAGCACAATTCAGAGGAAGAAGAGTCAGAGTCAGACTCAGAGACTCAACCTGAAGAAGATTAGGTAATTAGTTCTTTTGATTTTAGTTCAGAAGATTTTAAATCTGAATTTAAAGCACTGTGTTTAGACCTGCTAAAGTCTGAGAAAGAGATTATCTCTCTCAGAAATCAATTATCTGAACACAATGTTTTAAAGTCAGAAAACCTCAAACTCTCTCAGGAGTTGGAGAAATGTAGGGAACAGATAGCTACACTGAAAAGTGAGCTCTCTGAGGCCAAGAAGCTTGAAGAATCCCTTAATGGGAGAAGCATCAAGCTAATGGAGATCACAAGCACAGTGAACTCTAGATTTAACAGTATACTGGGCTTGGGTGCTTCATCCAGCCAACCTATAGTCCTAACAACTCCCATCAAGTTTATTTCTGACAAGGGAAAGGGAGTTGTAGAGGTTGCTAGGAAAAATTCTGATCTGCCTCAGAAAACTAAGTCCCAGCAGAAATCGTCGAACGTATATCGACGATCGCTGAATGAAGATCGACGATCGCCGAACGCAGCTCGACGATCTCAGGAAAAATCGTCGAACGCAGATCGACGATCTCAGCCAAAGTCGTCGAACGCAGGTCGACGATCTCATATACCTGACCTCATCCATAGTCGACCGTCGAACGGAGCTCGACGATCTGACCCAAGATCGTCGAACACAGCTCCAAGATCGTCGAACAGAGGTCAGAACTCTGGAAACTTTTTCAAAGGCAAATCAAAATTGAATCCTAAGGGTTCTTCATCCCAAACCTTTAACCCTTATACTGAATGGATTATACCTCCAAGGAGATATCATCCTGAAGGATATAAGAGTCAACCTGGGATGTCTTTCATTTCTGAATTTAGAGGTTATCAACTTAGGCCCAAGGTAAACTGGGTCAAAAACAAGTAAATTGTTTTATGTGCAGGTGAAGACCTATCCAACATCTAACCAGCAATGGTATTTGGATAGTGGGTGCTCTAAGCACATGACAGGGAATAAGGACAACCTCACATCCTTCAGAGCCAAGCTTGGACCCAAAGTTATCTTTGGTGACTCCAACTTTGGACAGACTAAAGGATATGGTGCAGTCCAGATTGGATCAGTAACCTTTAAGAAGGTAGCTTATGTGGAAGGACTGAAGCACAACCTAATCAGCATCAGTCAGCTGTGTGATGAAGGCTACCAGGTGACCTTCAGCAGAACCTTATGCAAAATCAAGTCAGAGGACAACACAACAGTGTTGACAGGTAAAAGGAAAGCAAACATCTACCTAGTAGACTTTCTTTCAACCAATGTAGATATATGCTTGTTTAATTCAGTCTGTAGACCAAATGTTTTATGACATAAGAGATTAGGACACCTAAACCTTAGAACTATTGCTAGGCTATCCAAGGACAACCTTGTTAGAGGACTACCTTCTGGCCCCTACAAGAAGGAAGGACTCTGCAAGGCTTGTCAATTAGGCAAGCAAACTAAAACCAGTTTTAAGTCACTTAATAAGAGTGATTCACCTAGGATATTGTATCTGTTACACATGGATCTTTTTGGACCCATCACAGTACAAAGCCTAGGAGGGAAATCCTACACTTTAGTAATCGTAGATGACTTCTCTAGATTCACTTGGGTGTTCTTTCTAAGGAAGAAGTCTGATAACGGTAAGTGTCTGACAGAGTTTCTCAAATGTATACAGATTGAGTTCAATACTCACATTGCCCTGATCAGAAGTAATCATGGGACAGAGTTTGATTCTCTTCTTATGCAAGAGTTCTGTCAGAGTGAAGGGATCAGGCATACATTCTCAGCTCCTAGAACTCCTCAACAAAATGGGGTAGCTGAAAGGAAAAATAGAACCCTTATTGAATCTGCCACTACATTGTTGTCAGATGCTAATCTACCTCTATCCTTTTGGGCAGAGGCAGTGAACACCTCCAACTATGTGCTGAACAGAAGTCTGATACATAAACTAAAGGGAAAGACTCCCTATGAATTACTCAAAGGGAAGAAACCTAAAGTTGACTATTTTAGAATTTTTGGTTGTATTTGCTATATTCACAATAATGACAAGAAATATTTACCAAAATTTCAAGCCAAAGCTGATGAAGGAGTGTTTCTGGGATACTCCATGATCAGCAAGGCCTATAGGGTCTATAATAAATAATCTTTGAAAATTGAGGAATCTGTTCATGTTTCTTTTGATGAATCTAACATGTCTTTCAAGGAGAAGATTTCTTCTACCATAGAACCTTTGCAGGAACACTCTCTAGTTGAAGATATGAACAAGTTGCAGGTTGCTCAAGATAATGAAAGCAGTGAAGATGAAGGGAATGCTCAACATATTGAAGCACAACCTGAAGAGCCGGTTGTTGTACTACAAGAGGAAACAACAACACAAGTTGGTGAACAATCAACACCCCCTGTTGATTTAGTAACATCAAGAGACCATCCAATTTCCCAAATAATTGGAGAAATCTCAGCTGGTGTGCAAACCAGAAATCAGGTCAACCAAAACCTGTTACACACCTGCTTCCTATCTCAAATTGAACCTCAGTCCATTCAAGATGTAGAGCAAGATCCACACTGGATCATTGCAATGCAAGAGGAGTTGCATCAATTTGAGAGGAACAAAGTATGGGAACTAGTGCCAAAGCCTAAGGATCATTCCATTGTTGGAACAAAATGGGTATTCAGAAACAAACTGGATGATCAAGGAGTAATAATAAGGAACAAGGCAAGGCTAGTTGCTCAGGGATATTCTCAAGAAGAAAGAATTGACTACGACCAGACCTTTGCACCTGTTGCAAGATTGGAAGCCATCAGAATTTTTCTAGCTTATGCAGCTCACAAAGGCTTCAAAGTATATCAGATCTAGTTGCACTTTCAATTGGTATCAGATGGATGTCAAAAGTGCTTTCTTAAATGGAGACATCAAAGAGGAAGTTTATGTCAGACAACCTCCAGGTTTTATCTCTCCAACTTATCCTGATTATGTTTTTAGATTAAATAAAGCATTATATGGTCTCAAGCAAGCTCCTAGAGCATGGTATGATACCCTAGCATGTTTTCTCTTGGAAAATGGTTTTATAAGGGGTAGAGTAGACCAAACTCTTTTTATTAGAACCCATAAGTCCCATACCCTACTAGTACAAATTTATGTAGACGATATCATTTTTGGTTCTACTGACTCAAAATTGTGCAGAAGGTTTTCTAACCTAATGCATTCTAAATTTGAGATGAGTAGCATGGGTGAGCTATCCTTCTTCCTAGGATTGCAAGTCAAACAACATGCTGAAGACATCTTCATTTCTCAAACCAAGTATGCACATGAACTGGTTAAGAAATTTGGTATGTCTGAGGCATCTTGTATGAAAACACCCATGCCTACCAATGCTGTATTAGATGCTGATGAACATGGGAAACCTGTTGATCAGACAACATATAGAGCAATGATTGGCTCTTTACTGTATCTTACAGCTAGTAGACCAGATATAATGTTTGCTACATATATATGTGCTAGGTTCCAAGTAAGCCCTAGAGAGTCCCACCTAACATTAGTAAAGAGGATTCTCAGGTATGTTAAAAGTTGTCCAAATCTAGGTCTCTGGTATCCAAAAGATTCAGCATTTGATTTAACTGGATTCTCTGATGCTGATTATGCTGGATGCAGAATTGACAGGAAAAGCACCAGTGGAACTTGTCAGTTCCTTGGTGACAGACTTGTCTCTTGGTTTTGTAAGAAACAAACATCTGTGTCAACTTCAACTGCTGAAGCTGAATATATGGCTGCAGGCAGTTGTTGTTCACAAATATTGTGGATTCAAAACCAACTCCTAGACTATGGTTACAACTTAGAGAAGTCTAAAATCTTTTGTGACAATACAAGTGCTATTTCCATAGCTCAAAATCCAGTCCTCCATAGTAGGACAAAACACATAGAGATTAGGCATCACTTCTTAAGGGATAATGTTGAAAAGAATAAAATTGAATTACAATATATCCCAACTGATTTACAAAGGGGAGATATTTTCACCAAGCCTTTGGATGAAAAGAAACACACTTTCTTCCTAAATCAGTTAGGAATGTTAGATGGAGGAAGCCTTAAATAATCTCCAAGATTTTGAAAGCTAAAAATTGACCAAGACTAGGCAAAAATTCTGATTTTTCTTAGTGTCTAGAATTTTTCTGATCTCTGAACTGCGCTCGACGATTTGCCCTAAGATCGTCGAACGGAGATCGACGATTTCCAAAATCGTCGAACTGAGTTCAGCGCCTCTCAGATAGTATGAACTATCTCTTCCGGTCAACGATTGTCGAACGGCGCTCGATGATTATGTTCACTGAACGATTGTCGACCGGAGCTCGACGCTTTCCAAGATCGTCGAACGGAGATCGACGATGTTGGAGTCTCTTCAGATTCCTTTAGAAGCCTCGATCGTCGAACTGAGTTCAACGATCTTTCCAATTCTGCGTCGAACCCTAATATAAAACTCATTTTTCGTCGTCGTTCACTTTTGCGCTTTCGATTTCTCTGCAAGAATTTTCTTCCCTCCAAACAGTTCTACGCTTGGTCGTTTTGTTTGTTGAGTTTCTGCAGGTACAATGGCTGTGTCAGTTGCTGTCCTAGCTGCAATGAAGTTTGATGCAGGCTTTGACATTAATTTGGAATCCTTCAACACTACTGATCAGATTTTCCAAGACATACTGGGTTTATTCAAGGATCAAAATCTGTCTGCCCTCATGACCACTAGAATCAAGCTGGCTTCAGATGAGATAAAGGAATGGGTCTATACTGCTCATAATCTAGACAACAACACAATAGTTGGGTCTATTGCTGGAACTCAGGTACCCTTGACCCCCACAGTTTTAATAGAAGTTTTTGGACTGAGAAATGGAGAAGAATCTGCTGAGTTATCTGGAGAGGAGTTTTCTGACCTGCTTGCCAGAATGGGTCATCTAGAGGGAAACCCTAGCAAGCTATTCAAGAGGAATCTGTCTGTTGAATACAGGTTCCTAGCAGATGTGGTAGGGAAAGTGCTGCTTGCCAAGCACTCTGCTCATGATACTATATCCAGACATCAGCTCTGCCTCATGGGAGCTCTGATGGATAAGAAAAGTTTGAACTGGGGAGAGGTGTTTTTGACCTCATCAAGAAGAAAATAAACAAAGGTTTTGTTAATTTTGGAAGGATTATTGGAGTTTTCCTGCAGACCAAGTGCCCTGCCTTGCTGGTCTCCTCTGGACTTCACATAAATGCCTCCAAGAGACTTACCTGTGCCCTCTTTGGCAAGTGGGACAGGCAAATAAGCAAGCCTGGCAGGCCCTCCTCAAGTGCTCCTTCAGGCACAAGGACTCCAAGAGTCACTCTCCCACAGGTCTCTGCTCCTGCAGAAGACCTGGCTGCTGCTGTTGCTGCCTCTCCTCCTCCTCCAATTCCAACCCTACCTCTTCCATCCACCATTCCAACTCCATCCACCATTACCATATCCAGCCCATCTCCAACATCAACTCCCTCTCCAGACCCCATTCTACCTCCTCCAGCTGACCACTTCCAACCACTATTCTCCTACCCTCCATCAGATATTACATCATCACCATCCATACCATCCTTCACTCTTCTGGATGATTCCTTCATGGATGATTCCCCCTCATCTCCTCCTAATTTACCTTCCACCTCCACTTCATTCCAAGATCTCCTCCACCACATCATTGATCAACCAACATTCACTCCATCCATCTCCATCCCCTTGTCCTCCATATCCACCATCCCAACACCTCATCCATCCATACCACCACTCTCCAGCCCTCCACTTCCAGCATCTTCAGCTACACCTATTCCATCTTCCTCTGCTCCAGCAGTTGAGCAAGTAGACCTCTCAGCCCTAGCTGACAGGTTGTATGAGCTAATTGCCCCCAGGCTCTCTCTACTCTTGGAGACCTCATTGGCTCCTCTACACTTGTCAGTGGCAGCCCTCTCTGCCAGGCTTTCCTCCCTCCTTCCTCAGGCAGCACCTCCAGCAGTGTGCCTTGATACAGATGTATCTGCATCTAGGCAGGGGGAGATGCCCTATGAAGCAAGCCTTCATGCTGTTGCTGCTGCTGTTTCTGCTGCTGCTGCTGATGTTTCTGTGTCTGCTGCTCCTTCTGCTCCTGTTGCTGTGTCTCCAGAATGTCAGACTCCTACTGCAATTCTTGCAATTGACCTAAGGTCTTTGCTATCTGCCTTTGACACTGCCTTCTTCAGCTGTTTGCCAGAGAGTAATGCTGTCCAGCCCACAGAAGACTTATCCAAGGCACTGGTGCCTTTCTCTTGCTGTGACCCCAGCATTATCTCCTCTTTTGTACATTCAGTGATTGCTGCTACTGAAGATGTTGCTGCTGATGCTGAAGAAAGGATTGTTGATGCTGCTGCTGTTTCTGATGAGCAAATATCCAAGGATCTTCTGATGTTAGAGGCCACTGATTTTGAGCCTGCTGCAAAGTTTGATGATGTTACTGCTGTTATCAATGAAGTTGTTGCTGCTATCACCTCTCCAGCTTCTATGGTTGTTAGTGAATCTGCTGTTGAGAGTGAATCTGTTATTTCTGCTGATGATAGTGAGACAGTTGCTGCTGTTGTCACCAGTCCAGTATCTGCTGCTGCTGCTGCTGTAATTGCTTCTGTTGCACCCTCTCCATCTGCTGCTCCATCTGCTGCTGTCCCTGCTGCTGCTATCTCATCTTCTGCTGTTCAACTAAAGAAAGAATTGATGAAGAAAATAGATGCTATATATGATGGCCAGAGTTCTGAGACTGATGAATTTAAAACAGACTCTGATGATTCATCTGCTACCATTGCCAGAAAAAGGAAGGCAAGGAGCAAGGCTATGAAAAGGGTTCCTCCTGCAAAAGTTAAGGATAATAATGACATTCCATACTATATCCTTCATAATTGCCAAATTACTGAACACTGGATGCAGTATTCCAAAAACCAGCTGAAAGCCATGAAGAAAAAGAGAAAATATGAGAAGGGCTCATCTCAATTTCAGCACCCTCATCCTCCTCCACCACCTCCTCCTGATGCAGGTGCAGGTGGAAGCTCTGCAAGTCAACCCCCAGCTAGAAGCCAGGCTCCCTATGAACCCCATGCCAGATCCTACCAAAGGGAAAGCCAATCTAGGGGTTCATATTCTAGGAGAGGAGGATACAGGGGTAGTCAAAGAGATTTTCAGGTTTATTCCAAAGGGTATTCCAGGCAGCACCCATATTCTAGGGGAGGACATGTTTCATCTGATACTAATTCTGGTCCTTTCCCCTACAAGCTAAAAGAGACAGTGTCTGCCAGGCCTCCTCAAGACAATTCTTCCAACAGGTATGAGCCACCTGTACCATTTGAGGACCCTGAAAAGAATCCAGCTGCTTGGACTGCCAGGATGAAGGAGTTGGCTGCACTAGATCAGATTAAGAAGGCCAAAGAACAAGGATTAGATTCTTCCAACATTTCTACAATGTCAGAACAAAGACAGAAAGAATTAGACAGATATGCCTCCAGTAAATTCTTTGATGCTGACAGATACATGGAGTTGCATCCTGCTGCTGTGGTTCCCAGGCCTACAAAGCAAACATACTTGGGTGCAGCAGATGACACCAGGTCCAACAAAGAAGCCCTGAACCCTAACAGAGAAATCAAAATGGTTATAGGCAAAGAGAAGAAGTGACATTATAAGGTGATAGTTTCTGTGAATTCTTATTATCTGGATGATATATATATATCTCTGTGTTTCTGCTTGTCTAGCTGTTGTTTTTATGCTTAATACTTGTATGTTGTTATTTAAATTTTTCCAAAGTCTGTAAATAGTAACCCTAACCCAAATAGGGGGAGATTGTTGGAACACCCTATTACTAATTTGGGTCAGGATCACTATGTCTCCAGGAACCTTTATTTGACCTCCTGTATAGCTTAATAGGTCAACTAGAATTGAGTCTAAGGGTTAGAAGTCTAGGTTTGGAAGCTGCCCTGAACACCAAGTTTTTCTGTCTGGAGACTAAGTCTGATCGTCGAGCTCAGCACGACGATTCGTCGAACTCCGGTCGACGATCGTCTAGCTCAACTTCGACAGATCGTCGAACTCCATTCGACGATCGCTGAGCTCAACTTCATAATATCGTCGAACTCCATTCGACGATCGGTGAGCTCAGTTCGACGATTTTGACTCTGCCTTGGATCTTTATCTCTGAGCTCAGTTCGACGATCTTTGAGCTCAGATCGACGATTTTTTTGCTGCTTAAGATTTCCAGATCGCTGAGCTCAGCTCGACGATAGCAGAGCTCAGTTCAATGATTTCAGATAACTTCCAGAATTCAAATTCAAATCAATTAGGAGTTATTCTGCAATTAATTCAGAGATTTGCTAGCCGTTTTCATTTAATTCTAGACCAAGTTTCAAGGGATTTTTCAAGGAATAATTCTGTGGACTTTCCTCCAGAAGAGATTATGCAATTAAGGATGCAATCAATGCAGACCAACGGCTATCCTTGACAGAGAATGATATTCTATTCTATACCAGAGAATAAAAGACAGGATTTTTGAATCTCTCTAAGACAGAGCACACACAATACAGATTACAGAAAAATACTCAAAAATCTTCTGTCAAAAAGAATTCAGAAGAACACTCATCAAAGGAGATCTAGTTTTCAAATCTTCAGATCTCTTCAGCTTTCAAAGTGTTCAAGGCCAACATCATTTCAAGACTCCAGACACTCAACATTTTAGCTATTGCTGAAATCATCCATTGCTGGAGTTCAATATTTGAAGGCCTATCACCCTCAAGCAAAGCTTTTCTTCCTGAAGATTTCAAGGATTCAGGGGGAGCTTTGACATTAATCCACATAGTCTTCTCAGTTGTTTGAGAAAGAGAAGACTTCCATCACTCTCTCACCCTCACTCTGTAAAGGGTTTTTCAAACTCCCTTCAAAAGTTTGAACCTGGTTTTTGAGCACCTTGTCAAAAGCTCATTGGTGGCAAGACACCTGATCAAAAAATCTGCTTTGGTTTTTGAGCACCTTATCAAAAGCTCATTGGTGCCCAGGACACCTGATCAACTCATCCTGCAGTGGATTCCTACCTAGGGTGGTAGAAGAGTGGATGTACCCAAGTTTGGGGAACCACTATATTTCCTTGTGTCTTCTGGTTCTGCTTCCTTTCATTTTTGTTTCTGGCCTTGATTTGTCCGTGCTTAGTGTTTTATTTAACTTAGTAGTGTGGTTAGATTTTTATTGCTTCCCTGCTCACACATATTACAATAACTGTTGCAAAAGCTTGTAAAAATTTATAAAGCACCATATACTCTATTCACCCCCTCTAGAGTATATCAGATCTAGTTGCACTTTCAGACTTGGACTTAACTGTCCTTGCAGGTTTAGTAAACCCCAGTCCAGCTTTACCTTTTTGATGGACAAATTCATCAATTAAGGGTAGAACAGACTTTGGTTTAGAAAACCTAGCAACTAAATCTCTCTCCTTCTGAAGACTAATCTCCAGACTTTTGATTTGATCATTCTTAAATGATATAGTCCTCATCTGAATCATAGTTATGTGCTTCAGTCTGGCTATTTCATTTAGCTTTTGATCAATCATTTTCTCAAAATCAGTTGCATCAACTTTGAGACTAGCAATTTCCTTTGCCTGACTCTTGGCTAGGGACTTGCTCTTCTTAAAATCTTGCAACAGAACTTTATATTCATCTATCAATTGATGAATATCCCCTTCAGACTCAGATGCACTCTCATCACTTGATGATGATGAATCTGATTCTGAATTAGCACATGAAATTGAACTTAAAGAACAATTTTGTACCTTACTAGGTCCAGGCTGCTCCTGGATTTTGTCACTTTTTGTCAATGCCATCAGTCCTTGGCACTGACTGTCCTCTTGTTCATATATAGAGTTCATGATCTGGATGAACTCTTCTTCCTCTTCCTCAGCAAACAGTCCTATGTATGCTTCAGCATCTGACTCAGTTTCTGATGAAGATATGTCTGATAGGCTCTTATCCTTTTTGGCAACAAAAGATCTTTCCTTCTTGCCCTTGAATTGTGTCTTCTTCTTATCATTAGACTCCTTCCTTTTCTCTGGACAGTCTGCAACAACATGTCCTTGTCTATTACAGCAATAGCATACTATTTTTGATAGAGTTGCTTTGCTTGACTTGGTCTTTTTCCTGTCTTTCTTTGATGACTTCTTGTTCTGATAATATTCATCTTTTCCTTGTGAAGTAGATGGCCTTGTCCTCCATTGTTTCTTCTTTAAGAACTTCTGAAAGTGTCTTGTGAAGGCTGCAAAGTCCTCATCACTTTCGCTGCTCTCAGAATTTTTACTTGCTGACTCATCTAACTCAGTCTCAGCTACTTTAGGAGGTGGAGTTGGTGACTTACTTCTGTATTTTCTGGGGGCTTCTGTTTTAAATGCCACTGTTCTTTCTTTATTCTCAATTCTGGTATACTTCTCCTCTTCTTTCCTCACCATCAACTGCATTTCATAGGATAGCAATTTTCCAAACAAAGTTGGAGGAGGAATTTCTGCTAACTTTTCCATTTCCCTAATGGCACAGATCTTGGTGTCCCAATCTTTTGTTAGGGACCTTAGAAACTTATCATTAAGCTCATAATTACTGAACTCTCTACCATAGGACATTAGCTCATTCACAATCCTATAGAACTTCTTATAGTATTCAGTTATGCTATCAGCCCTACCTTGCCTGAAGCTTTCATATTCTTGATTTAATAAGGACTTTTTGTCCTGCCTCACTTCTTCAGAACCCTCCATGTACACAATAAGAGTATCCCACATCTCCTTAGATGTCTTACAGTGTATCAAATTCTGAAAGGTAGCATCATCTATAGCACTCACAATGATATTCTGAGCCCTCTTGTCCATTGTGGCTAGAACTATCTCATCTTTTGTCATTTCAGAAAAATCCTTTAGGTGTTCTCTGATTTGCATCCAGAACTGAAACCTTCATGGGCACATATGGCCCTTCTTTAACTGTGATGTATATCCTAGGGTCTGAGGCTTCCATAAATAGTCTCACCCTTTCCTTCCAGATGCCAAATATTTCTTTTCTGCAAATGGGTAGCTTCATGGATCACAATTCCTTATGATTCTCAGTGGAACCCATGGTTCTTGATTTTCTTGTTTCTGCAATTGACTTAGACTGAATCTGCCAACAGGATCTACTCAGACAGTTATGTCCCTTTTTGAGAAACCTGGCTTTGATACCACTTGAAAGATATTGTACCTAATCACCTAGAGGGGGGGTGAATAGGTGACTTAAATCTTTTTAACTTTTTAGGCAGAATTCAGATTTTCTCACAGACTTATAAGTACTTTTCACAGCAATCACACAACAATCACAGAATATCACATGCACACAGTGAACACATATGTTTATAGTGGTTCCCCAAGGTTTGGGTACATCCACTTTCCCCCTTCGCCTATCTAGTAGTGTACTAGATTCAGCCAAACTCCTCCACTATCTCAGATCCTCAGATCTTACACTCAGAACCTCAACCAGGTTCCTACAGCTCAGGCCCAAGGCCCTACAACTCAGTCTTCTCCAAAGACCTACACTCAGCTTCTTCACAAAGCCTACACTCAGCCACAACAGGCCTACACTCAGCCACAACAGGCCTACACTCAGAGATAAGAATCTCCTACACTCAGGCACATATGGCCTACCACTCAGCCTTTATAATTACAGGCTTACAAACTCAGATCCCTAAGGATCCTACAAAAAAATATAAAATACAAAGTGTATCTACCTATAACTCTGAATAGAGAGATGGGTTGATAGGTTCTTTATGAGTTCTTGGATGAACTCTGCTGAGATCAATCTGACTTGACTTTCTTCAAAGCTTCTTGAATGTAGAACATAATAGGATTGATCTCTTCTGCAGCTGATCCTTGATCTCTACAACTTAAGATTCAGAACAAAGTCTGAACCCTTCTTCTCAGCCTGGTTCCAACGGCTGTCTTCTTGGATGGAGATCTCTCTTTCCAACTACTTAGATCTTCACATGATTCTTCAATGAATAGCTAGATCTTCTTCTTGTTAATGATCATCTTTTTCTGTAGATAGTATAAGCCTATATATAGGCCTTCTTCATGGTAACCGGCTGGTCCGGTTCATAACTGATTTCTGACAACTCTGACAGGTGCAGTAGACCGGCTGGAATGGCAGCTGTCAAGTCATCTAGTCAGTTCTTGAAAAATCTGTAACTGTCTGAAAGTGTCAAGACTGTCTGTCTTTAAGTGTCGACACTTATAGACTAAGTGTCGACACAAGTTGACAAAGTGTTGACACTAGCCTTCAAGGTGTCGACACAACTCCTTGTGTTGTAGAATTCACTTCTCGACACAGTTTCTTCTTCATGTGTTGACACTGAAATTGAGTGTCGACACAACTCCTTGTTCTTCAGCACTTAGTTGAATTCTTGTAAGTTTCGACACAACACCTTTGTGTCGACACATCTTCATGTGTTGAACTTGTTCAGTGTCGACACATCTTCTTGGTGTCGACACAGGCCTTCTGTGTTGATACTTATTGAGTGTCGACACTGCTCCTTGTGTCGACTCATTCTTCTTCTGTTGAGACTCTGGCTGAGTGTCGACACTTCTTCTTAGTGTCGACACTTGTATTTAGAATTTTGTTGAACTTTGCTAAGGCTCGACACAGCTCCTTGTGTCGACACTTTCTTCAAGTGTTGAGTCTTCTGCTGAGTGTCGACACATTCTTTCTTGTGTCAACACTTTCTTCAAGTGTTGAGTCTTCTGCTGAGTGTCGACACATTCTTTCTTGTGTCGACACTTTCTTCAAGTGTTGAGTCTTCTTCTGAGTGTCGACACATTCTTTATTATGTCGATACTTATACTTAGACTCTGCTGACTTTTGCTGTGTGTCGACACAGCCTCCAAGTGTCCACACTTTCTGATGTAGACACAGTTCCTCTGGGTGTCGACACAACTGCTAAGTGTCGACACAGCTTCACTGGACTTTTATTCATTGAGTGTCGACACAGCTCCTTGTGTCGACACTTTTTGTTTGGTGTCGACTCTGCATCCCTGGTGTCGACACAAGTACTCCAAGTGTCGACACTGCTTGCCTGGGTGTCGACACAAGTCTTCTTAAGTGTCGACACTTTCCCTCTGGGTGTCGACACATGGACTTAGAATCTTTTCTGCTTTCCCTGCAAATACTTAACCTGCACAAGGCAACTCGAAAATACATCAAATACATTTTGATGTATATCATTGAGTAGGGTGAGGCTTCTTCAAATCAGGTACATTAGAACCAATGTACCCAACAGATTTGATATAGACATGGAGTCGTTAAGCACCACTGATCAAATTTTTCAGGACATTCTGGAACTGTTCAAGGAGCAGAAGCTTGTTACCATCATGTCCACCATAATCAAACTGCCTGCTGATGAGATTAAGGAGTGGGTCTATACTGTCCACCACCAGGACCAAAATACAGTGGTTGGTTCAATTTCTGGAACTCAGGTACCTTTGACTCCTGCTATTCTGACAGAGGTTTTTGAATTAAGTTATGGAAGAGATTCTGCTGAGTTATCTGGAGAAGAATTTTCTGATTTACTTGCAAGAATGGGTCATTCTGATGCTAACCCTAGCAAGCTGCTGAAAAAGAACCTAGCTGTTGAATACAGATTTTTGGCTGATGTAGTGGGAAAGGTCCTGCTGGCCAAGCATTCAGCACATGATACTATCTCTAGGTATTAAATGTGCTTGATGGGTGGCATTGTGGATAAGAAACAGTTAAACTGGGGAGAAGTCTTCTTTGACCTGATTAAGAAGAAAATAAATAAGAACTTTGTAAATTATGGGAGGATCCTAGGGCTATTTCTCCAACACAGATGCCCTCCACTGCTAGTCTCCTCTAGCATGCATATCAATGCCTCAAAGAGGCTGTCCTGTGCCCTGTTTGGCAAATGGGACAGGCAGATAGTGAAGCCCAGCAGGCCCTCTGCAAGCACAACTTCAGGCACAAGGACTGTATCAGTCTCTTCCCCTCAAGTCTCTGCCCCTGCAGATGACTTGTTTGCTGCTTCTTCTCCTCCTCCAACTCCTATTTCATCTCCACCAGTCACCTACACCATTCAAACTCCATCCACCATCATCATTTCCAGCCCATCTCCAACATCAATTCCATCTCCAATCCCAACTCTTCCAACAACAGAAGAAATCTTCCACACATTATATCACTACCCTCAACCAGACATTGACACATCATCCACCATTCCATCATTCAATCTTCTTGATGATTCCTTCATGGATGATTCACCTTCATCCCCTCCTGATCTACCCTCCTCATCCACATCATATCAACAGCTTCTACAAGATATCATTGATCAACCCACCTTCACACCCTCTATCTCCATACCACTTTCTTCCATTTCCACAATCCCCACAACTCAACCTTCACTTCTACCATCCACCAGCTCTCCACCACCATCACCAGTAGCTCCACCTCCAGTCTCTACCTCTGCTCACATCCCTGTTGAGCATGTAGATCTTCTAGCCCTAGCTGACAAATTATATGAACTGCTAGCTCCTCAGGCAATCCCTTCCTTTGGGTGCCTTGATCCAGCTCTCTCTGAATCTAGGCAGGGGGAGATGCCTTATGAAGTTAGATTGTCTGCTGCTACTGCTGCCATTTCTTCAGTCCCTGCTGCTGCTGTCTCTTCAACTCAAGCTCTAGTTTCAACACCTCCACCAGTTGCAGTCTTCTCAGTGGACCTCAGGTCCTTACTATCAGTTTTTGATTCATTATATTTCAGTTATCTTCCAGTGAGTAATGCAGTCCAGCCATCAGAGGATCTTTCCAAGGCCATTGTGCCCTTCTCAAGTTGTGACACCAGTGTTATAACTTCATTTGTAAATTCAGTTTATGCTGCTGAAAATGTTGTTGTTTCTGTTTGTTCTGATGCTGCTGATGTTCCAGTTTCTGAGCATATGCAGACAGAGACATATGAAATTGAGCCTACTGTTATTGCTGATGTTATTACTGATGATATTGATGCTACTGAAACTATTATATCTGAAACTGCTGATGTTGTTTTATCTGAAAATGTTTTATCTGTATCTGCTGTTGCCCCAGTCACTACTGTCATTACTGCTTCTATATCTTCTGCAAGTATTGCTCCAGAAAGTTCTGTGTCTGTTGTTACTACTGCTGCTGCTACAACTTCTGCTAGTACTATATCTGCTGTATCTGCTGTTGCTACAACTGCTGTCTCATCTGCTCCAACCCAACTTCAGAAAGAGTATCTGAAAAAGATTGATGCTTTATATGATGAGCAAAACTCTGAAAGTGATGAATTTAGGACTGATTCTGATGATTCTTCTGCCACCATAGCCAGGAAAAGAAAGGCAAGGAGCAAGGCTATGAAAAGAGTTCACCCAGCCAAAGTCAAACATACAAATGACATACCCTATTACATTCTTCATGACTGCCCCATTACTGAACAATGGATGCAATATTCCAAGAATCAACTTAAGGCCATGAAGAAGAAGAGGAAGTATGAGAAAGGATCTTCTCAGTTTCATCATCCTCATCCTCCTCCACCACCTCCTCCTGATGCAGGTGCAGGTGGAAGGTCAGCTGCTCAACCTTCTGCTAGAAGTCAAACTCCCTATCAGCCTCATGCAAGATCTCAATATAGGGGAAGCCAGTCCAGAGGCTCTCAATCAAGAAGAGGAAATTATAGAGGAAGCTAGAGGGAATTCCAAGTCTACTCCAAAGGCTATTTAAGGCAACATTCATACTCTAGGGAAGGACAAGCTTCATCAGATACAACTTCAGGTCCTTTTCCCCACAAGCTGAAAGAAGTAGTCTCATCCAGGGCTCCTCAAGACAATCCTTCCAACAGATATGAACCTCCAGTGCCCTTTTAGGATCCAGAGAATAACCCTACTACATGGACTGCTAGAATGAAAGAATTAGCTGCCTTATATCAAATCAAGAAAGTCAGAGAGCAAGGCAAGGTCACCTTCAGCATTACTACACTGTCTGAACAAAGAAAGAAGGAACTTGAAAGATATGCCTCAAGCAAATTCTTTGATTCTAAAAGATACATTGAGCTGCATCCTAAAGCTATGGTACCAAGGCCTAAACAACAAACTTCTTTAGGTGCAGCTGATGACAGAAGATCAAAGAAAGAAGCCCTTAATCCTAATAGAGAAATTAAACTTATAAAGAGCAAGGAGAAGGAATAATTCTGTAAGGTGACAATTATTCTGATTTCTGTCTGAGATATATCTATGATTCTGCATTATTGTTGTGTGTTATTTCTTTGTATGATGTTTTTAATTTCTCCAAATTCTGTAAATAGTAATCCTAACCCAAATATGGGGAGATTGTTGGAACACCCTATTACTAATTTGGGTCAGGATCACTATGTCTTTTGGAAACCTGTTTTTGACCTCCTGTATAGATCTAAAGGTCAATTTGAATTGATTCTAAGGGTTAGTAGTTAGGTTTGGAAGCTGCCCTCAAGACTAAGGTTTTTCAGTTTGGAGACTAAGTCATTTCGTCGAGCTCAGTACGACGAATCGTCGAACTCCAATCGACGATCATTGAGCTCACTTCGACGGATCGTCAAAATCCATTCGACGATCGCTAAGCTCAACTTCAACAAATCGTCGAACTCCATTCGACGATCTTCGAGCTCAGTTCGACGATCTTGACTCCAGTATTGATTCTCTATCTCTGAGCTCAGTTCGACGATAGTTGAGCTCAGATCGACGATCTCTGTTGCTGTCTAAGTCCAAATCGCTGAGCTTAGTTCGATGATAGTAGAGCTCAGTTCGACATTTTTTTGAAGAGTTAAATGATTTTCAAGATTCAAATTCAGAACAGTTAAGGAGTTATTGTCAGCAATTAATTCAGAAGATTTTGTAGCCGTTTTCATTTATTCTGGATCAAGTTTCAAGGCATTATCAAGGAATTTTTCTTTGGACTTTCCCCCAGAAGACAATTACAATTAAGGAAGTCATTTAATTACAGGCTAATGACTATTCTTGTGAGAGAATCATTTTCTATTCAAAACAAAGGGAATAAAAGACAAGATTTTTGAATTTCTGATAACAAACAAGAAAAAGAAGAACAAGTGAGTGCACAAGAAGAAGAAGAAAAAGCATATGCTCTGCTACAACTCTTCTCTACAATAACAGCTTTCTCAACAACAATCACTCAAGAGAAAAAGAAAGAAAGCTGTAGACATTTTCTGTCTCAAAAAGAATTCATACAAGAACACACAACCAAGGAGATCAACCAACTGAAATCTTCAGATCTCCTTTGATTCAAGTGTTCAAGGCCATCATCATTCAGGACTCCAGACACCTCATATTTCAGCTGTTGCTGAAATCATCAATTGCTGGAGATCAACTTTCTGAAGGTCTATCACCCTACAGCAAAGCTTCATTTCCTGAACAACTCAAGAACTCATGTGGAGCTTTGACAACATCAAATCCACATAGTCTTCTCAGCTGCTTTAAGAAAGAGAAGACTTCCATCACTCTCTCATCCCCATCTCTGTAAAGGGTTTCTCAAACTCCCTTCAAAAGTTTGTTCTTGGTTTTTGAGCACCTTATCAAAAGCTCATTGGTGGCAGGACACCTGATCAAAAACTCTGATTTGGTTTTTGAGCACCTTATCAAAATCTCAGTGGTGCCCAGGACACCTGATCAACTCATCCTGCAGTGGATTCCTACCTAGGGTGGTAGAAGAGTGGATGTACCCAAGTTTAGGGGAACCACTATAGCTCCTTGTGTCTTCTAGCTTGCTTGTCTTTACTTTTGTTTCTGGCTGTGATCTGTGATTAGTTGTGATCTGTGATTAGTTAGGATCTGTGATTAGTTCTTTTGTAGATTGTGATTAGATAGCAGCTGTGTTTAGATTTACTATTTGCTTCCCTGTTCACTCAGATTGTAACAACTGTTGTAAAAAGTTTTTAAGCACCATATTCTATTCACCCCCCCCTCTAGAGTATATCAGATCTACCTGCACTTTCGTGATAGATGCTTTACCTCCTCCTCCACCATCATCTTCCATCCCTCCATCTGTTTCCATTGAAACACCTTCTGCCACAGTGTCTCCCTCTCTGCCATTGGACCCCTCCATTATTCCATCACTCATTGCACTTCTCACTCCCCTCCTTAAAAGCATTATAGCAGAGGGTATTACACCTCTTGCTTCTTCCATATCCTCACTTACTGATGCCATCACTGCTCTCTCTGCTCCTCCATCTTCAGTTAGGGGTTTGGCTCTAGTTCCCACTGAAACAAGGTAGGGGGAGATGCTATATGAAGAAGTAGCAGCAGAAGCAGCAGTAAAAATAGCAGAAGCAGCAGTAACAGCAGCAGTAGTAATAGCAACAACAGTAACAGCAGAAAAGAAGCAGTAGAAGCAGATGCAGATGATGATAAAGATTTATTTGATTTAATTAATTTTATTGAGTCTGATATGGATCTGGATGAGCAGGTTCTAGAGGAAATAAACACTGCTGGTGATTTTATTATAAATCCCACAGTTGATCTCTTAAAGGTGTTGAGCAATTTTGATACAGTTTATTTTATTAATCTTCCAGAGTATATCATTAAGCCATACATGACTATAGTCCCCTACACCTCACCAATAAGCCCCAAAGTTGCCAAGCAACTCAAGTATAGTTTTTCCATTCCAGAGGCTCCTGTCCTGCCATCTCCACCCAGATCTGATCACATCATTGTTGCATCCCCTCCCAAAGACATCTATGTTCCAACTTTTGTAATGGATGATTCACCAATGCCTGATCTTGATGCACTAATCATGGCAGATATAGAAGAATAAAATAAAACATTTGCTGAAAAAACTGTTATGTATAGCCCTCGAGTTCCTCCCCCAGTTACTCCTCCAGTTCCTTCTCCAGCTCCTACTCGGGCTGAAAAGCCCATTGATAAATCAGTACTAAAAGCTATTGATGCTTTGTATGATGTTACTCAAGATTTTGATGATGAGGATGATGATGAAGAGGACTCTGAAGATGAGCCCAATAAAAAGAAAGTCACTAAGAAGAGGAAGGCTCCTGCACCTCCTGCTCCAAAACAAAATCCAGCAAATGATACACCATATTATATACTTCAGAAGATCACACCTTACAAGGGCATGCCAGCATGGATGTGGCTGTCCAAGAACCAGTAAAAAGAAAGGAAGAAAAGCAGGAGATACTCACCTACACCTCAGAGATTCAGAAAGGATCCTCCTCCTCCTCCTCCACCTGCTGCTGGTGCTTCATGTTCTTCAACTCAGGGGACTACCCAGTTTCAAACCTATCAGAGGCATCAGGGTAGGTCCTCCTCTTCTTCAGGAAGCAGCCAACAAAAGCATTATTCATCAAGCAGGCAACAGCAACATCATCAACAACAACAACAACCTCAACATCAATAACAACAAATTACAGAACATTAGAAAGCTGAAAGCTCAAAGAGACCTGCCTCCCCTCCTGTACCCTTTGAAGATCCTGAGATAGCTACAACTGCTAGGATGTCCAGATTCCAAGAATTGGTTGACCTATCCATGATCAACAAATTAAGAGCTGAAGGAAAGGATCCTTCTGAATACACTACCATGTCTAATATAGGAAGGAAGAGCTCAATAGGTTTGCTAATGCTAATAATTTTTTTTTAATGTTGATGATTATATGAAACTGCATCCTGAAGCTGTAGTGCCAAGGGCTACCTCCCTGAATATCATTGGAGATACTGACATTACAATGACAAAAGCTTAAGCAGCTGATCCTAAAAGGGAAATCAAATTTACTCAGCCAGGTGACAAAGCTAAGGAGGATAAGCCAAAGGACCCAAGAAGAAGAAATGTACATTTTGAATTATTCTTAATCTCTCTTTTATTTTAAAACTGCCTATATATATTCTTGATACAAAGCTCTCTGTGTGTATATATATATATATCTGCTGCATATGTTAAAATTTCTGTTAGATATATTTTTCTTGCTTTGGTATTAATGTGACTCTATAATTAGTGACCTTACCCAAATAGGGGAAGATTGTTGGATCCCTAGTTGGATTTGGGCTAGGTTCACTAAGATAGGATGTTTGACCCAACATGTATAGCTAGGGTCATGTATGAGTCTTAGAGTATGGGATATGTCCTTAGAGTCAACACTGCATGGACCATCCATCAACAGACTGCAAAAGACTCAAGACTTAGAGAAATTTCAAAGACTCAGAAAATGAGTTCGACGTTCGTCGAACTCAGTTTGACGATAGTGGTTCTCAGCTCGACGAACTCAGAGAAAATTCTCTGAGTTGAGCTCGACGAACTTGGTTCTCAGGTCGACGATCTATTGACACTATACTTCAACATTCCAAGTCTAGAATTCTTCTCACTAAACTCCAGTCGACGAAGTTAGAATATCAGCTCGACGAACTTGGTTCTTAGGTCGATGATTTTTGGATCATCTACTTCAACATTTTTAAGACCAGAAACACTTAAATGTTCTAAGTCTAGAATCATTCTTCAGTCGACGAATTCATTTTCTCAGTTCGACGAACTTAGACCACAGTCCTGACAATCTTTTATCAAGTAGCAGTTAGCAGTTCTCAGCTCGACGAAACTAGTTCTCAGTTCTACAAACTTAGACCACAATCCTGAAAAGCTTTTATCAAGTAGCATTTAGCAGTTCTCAGCTCGATGAAAATAGTTCTCAGGTCGATGAACCTAGTTCTCAGGACGACGATTTCTGGATATTTCACTTTAATATTCTAAAGTCCAAGAACCATTTCTATGAACACTAGTCGACGAACTTAGATTCTCAGCTTGATGATCTTGATGCACAGAATTGGCAAGGTTCCATAGAAAGCAGTTATCTATTCTCAGGTCGACGATCTTGTATCTCAAGTCAACGAACAAATATTATCTGGTCGACGAACATGACTTCTCAGATCGACGAACTCTGGACCCAGCTCGACGAATTCTGTTATCTGTTCGACGATTTCTGTGCAAATCCAGACATGGACTTTCCCTCCCTCTGTCCCTTAGTTTATTGCGATAATTCCAGAGTAATCAATGCTAAACATTCTCTGAATATTACCATTAGACGCAGTATTGATTACGGTCTTCATTTGGACTATTACTTGCCGCTTTTTAATGGGATAGTTGGGTAAATCAATCAATGCAAATATTCTCCAGGCAGTCAGCATTGAATGAAGGAAGAAATTCAAATTCAGAAGGAAGATTTCATGGAAAATATAAAAAGGATTTTTCATCTTTTCTTCTATAGAGACAACAAGACAACAAGATAGTGCACAAGGCTCTTCTTCTTCCTTCTGATCTGAACACAGAGAACAGAACACACAGGCCAATAACACAGTAGAGAAATCAGAAGCCCTAGACCAGAGAAAGAATAACAAGCTTAAGAAGAAGAAGAACATCAATCAAAAATCAAGAGTCTTCTTGCTTCTTCATCTCAGGATTCTTCAGAGGACAACAAATATTCTATCTGTCAAAGAAGCTCCGGGATACCTGTTGGTCAAGGCTGAATTATTGAAGGCCTACTGACCTTGCAGGAAGGCTCAAATCTTCCTGAGTTCAATATCTCAAGGGGAGCTTTTGCTAACATCATATATCCACTAAAGTCTTCTCAGTTGTATTTTGAGAAAGAGAATACATAATCACTCTCTCACCCCCACTGTAAAAATGGTTCTTTAGCTCCATTCAAAACTTATTCTTGGTTTCAAGTCTCCTGATCAAAAGACTTGGGTTGGTTTATGGGCACCTGATCAAAAGCTCATTGGTGGCAGTCACCTAATCAAAAACCTGCTAGTGAATTCCTACCAGGGTGGTAGAAGAGTGGATGTACCCAGGTCGGGAAACCACTGTAAAATTCTTGTGTTGTCTGGTTGCACCTTTTCTTTTGTTCTTGCTGTGGCTGTGAAAGTTATGTTTTGGTGTGCTTGTAATAGTTAGTGTCTGTGATAGATTATTTTATTTTAGGACTATGTTTTTTTATACAGCAAAAGTTTTCTAAGTTTTTCAGGATACTCTATTCACCCCCGTCTAGAGTATTTCAGATCTAACCCTTACTTTCACCCCCTATGCCAAAAACACTAGGAAACACCTTATCCTTGCGATTTTCTCCATAAGATTTCTTGAAAGATTCTGCCCCTTTGTTTTCAGCAAAAGATACGGAAAGTCAAATATTATTATGGAAGAGTGGTGGGAGCTTATGAGAATTTGAGAATTGAACAAGAAAGACATGAAACTCAAGTATATGTAAGTTAGTGAGTCATAAAGAAAAGATTGTTTACCAATGAAAATTTGTCACAAAAATTAAGGGAAACATTGTAAAACTCATCCTAATAGTGAATAATCAATTATTTTAGAGAGGAATATTCTAACTCTGTCGAGTCCAATTCTCATGAAAAGAAATGTTTGAAAAGATAATGAAGTGTACAAGCTGAGCTATATGGAAAGATATATATGGCGTAATTATTCCTCATTAAACAAATGAATTATAAAGTATAACGTAGAATATAAAAATGTTCATGATGCTCATAAAGAGATTCAAAACACAGAATATTGAATTGGAATGGCTTTATGTTTGCACATGGTACTTTACAATTCTTTTCAAGGTGATCAAACTCACAATGCTCACTAAGACTTATGAGGGGGTTGAGTAGTGCTTGGTGGATTTTCCTTGAGAATTTATTTTGCAATATTTTTATAGTAGTTAACATAATTCCTTTTATGTAATGGTCAAGGACTCAAAATTCACTTATTTTGAAAACATAATAATTTTGTATCAGTCTATATTGTTTCAAAAAGTGAGTGAATCACATATGAAGCAAGTAACCTTTATAATTCAAATGGTTAAGTATTTATAAGTCATACTCATGAGAAAAAACATTTTAAACAACATATATATCTTGGAACCAAAAAGTGTGAACGTGGATATTATTATCTAATGTAACACATTTCTCATACTTAGAGGCATGAGAATACAATCAGGAAGATTAGTTACTCTAATTTCATTGTACATTTAAATATTCAAGGCATGAATACGCAAAAAAAACATAATTCTTATAACTTGAAATGAAAAAATTATCATGATAAGTTATCTGAAAAAGAAAAAACAAAAACTTAACTGAATAATGAGTATTACAGTGCAATAAAGATGATCACAAGAAGTAGGAAGGAAATTTAGACACTTTTTCGCGATATCTTGCTATCGCACGCGATATCATTTTTTATAAAAGGCATGGATCCGATTCCTGATCTCAGATATTCCGAGTTTCATGCACCTCTTATGGAAGAAGAAATTTGTACATCTCACGAATTTCCAAATTAAAGGTAAAATACATGTCTTTTTCTTGAAATTTCTTAGCGATCTTGTGTTAAATATTATAAGAAGATGATATATGTGAGCAAAAATGGGTTTTAAATAAGAAATTTGGATTTTTATGAGGGTTTCATGCTTTAGAAAAAACATTCATTTTCATGTTTGATTTCACCAAGGTTTTTTAAGATCTAGAACATGTACGAGTTTGGAGAAGTTGGAAAATTGTTTTAAGAGAACCTTAAGAGGAGATCTAAATTTTTTTATAAGATTTCGGAATTGATGAAGGATTTCGCTATCGCCCGGCGATTGTCGATATCGCCGATGATAGGGAAAAACTGATTATTTCGAAAACAAATTCAGGAAATGGCATATAGTTCCAGAGCACGTAAAAATACTGCATGAAATCCCCATGCATCATACAAATCTTATTTATGGATTGAAAAAGCATCTATAAATATAACAAAGATTGTGGAGTTGGATATGACTCGAGAGGCACAGATCTATGAGTTGTTTGCCCAATCTGGTATATTATCACTGCTATTACCTGGAATGTTTAATTCAGTACTAGTCGAGGAATTTAATAACCATCTGGAAGATCGTACATATACTGGGCTAAATAGCGGGGTGAGATCAAAAGTACAAAGTGGTATAATAGAAAAAACTCATGATGACCTGAGGAATGAGTTTGGTTTGATCGCCAGTGAGAATATGTTGGATTATCTGGAGAATTATAGGAGGGATAGAGATTGGACACAGATTAACCAAGTTCTCCACAGAACAGTTACTAAAAATCACTTATAGACTACTACCATACTTACTCCAGACGCATATCTAGTGCAAGATATCTTGAGAAACACTGTATTGTTGATCACAGGAGATACGAGAAATATTACGACCTAGTTAAGCCTAGTCACCTGTCTAGTATTATAAAATGAGTCATTTGACATGGCGATAATATTGTTATCGGTGATCTAATACTCTTTCAAAATAAAGGATCCTTTGAGAAGGAAATTGAATACACATCCACTAGGATGTATCACTCAGCGGGTAATGTATCAAAAGTACCCATGGATACATCAAGAGCTATACATCAATGACTGTATTCCTCCAATTTATAGTTCAGATACAACATAATACCATTCAGGATGAGGTGAAGCACCTTCCTCTGCTAGACCTACAAGATTAGAAGCCTCCACTTCCACTATACCACCACTTCGTCGAGGATGTTCTCTTTGAGAGAGGGTAGATGATCTTTATGACTTAGTGGAAGATCATAAGTCATAAACTAAAGTGAAGTTGACTAGTTTAAAGAAATTCATGAAGTATATTGCAAAAGTTCCTAAACCTGACCCTAGAAGAAGAAAAATACTGGGAGAGTAAAGTGGAGGATCCTCCTCGTAATTCTATACGACACATTAGATGACTACAGGAGAGTGGACAAAGTTCAAGTGAGAACCATCAAACAACCAGTGATGATTGGGAATTTTGAATGTGTTTGCTGCAGGGTTGCTGGAATGAAAATATTACATGGTGATAGTGGGCTAATGCTGGGCAACAGGTAGCTATCACCGGGCAACAAGTAGCTATCACCTGGCGATAAGAAATATTTTAAATTATCATGTTGTAGTTTATTTTCTATACTATTATGGTGATGAAGACATTTGGGTGCATCTATTTTAATCAGTCTGTATAATTAATTAATTGTTGAACTTAGATTTTCATGAGTTGAATTTTTGACTAATTTGATTGTTTGACTATTTTCGAGCTTTCGCTAATTTACATTTTCTGATTAAATTATTTACACATTTAATTTGAATTGTCTAAGACACCTAATTCTAGTGTTAGTGAAGAAAATAGCGAATCAGGAAGTGCTTTAGTGAAAGTATTAGTTATCTCGTACTCGGTTCTTATAAAGTTGAATGTAATATTGTCCTTTTTATGCGATCTCTAATAAAATGATGATGAATGTCTATATGTTTAGATCGTGAATGATATACTATAGTATAAGTAAGATCAATTGAACTCTTATTACCGCACCTTAATTCTATAGTTTGATGATGTATTCTGAAATCTTCTAAAGTTTGTTTAATCCATAAAGCTGTGCACAACAACTACCTAGCACAATATATTTGGCCACATTGTTGGAGAGGGCAACAAATTTTTGCTTCTGACTTGACCATGAAATAAGTTACGGGCTTAAAAAGTGACAAGTGCCACTTGTTCTTTTATGATCTAACGAACAACCAGCATAATTAGAATCAAAATATCCAAGTAAAACAAAGTCATCATTATGAGGATACCACAGTCCTAGTTTAGGGTACCAATAAGATATCTAAAAATTGATTTAAATACTTTTAAATATGATTGTTTAGGATTAACTTGAAACCTAGTACACAAACAAACTGCAAACATAATATTAGGTCTAGATGCTATTAAGTATAACAAAGAACCTATCATCCCTCTATATAAAGTTTGATCAATTGATATTTCACTTTCATCTTTTCCTAATTTTAATGAAACACTCATGGGAGTACTAGCTTGTTTAAGATTTTCAAATCTAAATCTTTTAAAAATATCATGAATATACTTAGATTGAGAAATAAAATACTATCATATTTCTGAGTAATTTGAAATCCTAAAAAAATTGTAAGTTCCCCTACCATGCTCACTTCAAACTCATTTTTCATAATCATTAATACATGACTACATAACTCTTCATTAGTGGCTCCAAAAATAATATCATCAATATAAATTTGCAAAACTATTAATTCATTTTTGATTTGCTTAATGAAGAGTGTAAAATTAGCACAACCCATTTTATAATCATTTTTCAACAAATATAAATTAAATCTCTCATACCATTCACGATTCGCTTGTTTAAAACCATAAAGAGGTTTTTCTAATTTTTATAGAAGATTTGGAAATTTTTCATTCACAAAACTTGAGTGTTGTTCTACATATACTTCTTCCTTAATATACTCATTCAAAAAAGGAGTGTTTACATCCATTTAAAATAATTTAAAATTCTTAAAACTAGAAAATTAAAGGAAACTCCTAACTCCTTCAAGACGTGCTATGGGTGCAAAAGTTTCATCAAAATCTACTCCTTCAATTTGAGCATAACATTTTGTTACAAGCCTAGCTTTGTTTCTATTATCCTAGACTCACTATCTAGTTTGTTTTTGAATATCCACTTAACTCCTACAATAAGATGTTCAGAAGCTCTTTCATCAAGATTCCAAACCTTATTACATTTTAATTGACTAAGTTCATCTACCATAGCTAAAAACCAAGATTCATTTTTTTAAGAGGTTGAAACATCATTTGGTTCGATATTGGAAACAAAACAAAGATTTGAAAATAAATCATGTAAGGAAGAACGAGTACTTACCCCTCTTGATGGTTCTCCAATGACCAAATCTTGTGAATGATCATTTGAAAATCCTAGTTCACTTGTCAGCACATATTCTTCTCCTTCTATTTCTACTTTATCTTCTTCTTGATCTCCAATTTTTTCATCATCATCCGACTTCTGTGGGAAAAGTGGTTCTTAATCATAACCAATAGGGTTAGTTTCTATAGAAGCAGGAAGTATATAACTTTTATTGATTCTTCAACTATTTTTGTCCTCTTATTATAGACTCTATAAGCTTTACTTGTTGAAGAATAACCAATAAATATATCTTCATCACATTTTTCATCAAATTTTCCTAATGTGTCCTTTGTGTTCAAAATGAAACATTTGTAACCAAAAACTTTAAAATAAGATACAGTCAGTTTCTTCTAAAAATATTGTTCATAAGGTCTTAATGTTAAAAATGGTCGAAGCACAAAATGATTAATAACATAAAATGCAGTATTTATATATTCAGCCCAAAATGGTCTAGGTAATTTGTATTCAGATAACATAGTACGAGCTAGTTTTGAAGAGTCCTATTTCTTATCTCGACCACACCATTATATTACAGTGTGCAAGGAGCAGAATATTCAAGCTTAATTCATAACTCATTACAAAAAACCAAAACTATCATTATCAAATTCACCTCCAAGATCTGAACAAATGCAGTTTATTTTTAAGTCAAGTTCATTTTGAATATGTACACATAATTTAGAAAATATTAAGAATGCATCAGATTTTGAAGTTAAGAAAAATGTCCAACAAAAATGTGAATAATCATCAATCAAAACAAAAGTGTATTTTCTACCTCCTAGACTGTGTGTAGTAATTGAAACAAACAAATCCATGTCAATCAATTGTTAGAGTTTAGTAATAGAAATAAAATTTTTGCTTTTGAATGAATACCTTGAAAATTTTCCTTTTTAATCTGGCGAACATCAATAAGATAAACTTTCACTAAAAATAGGTAAGCCTTTAATTAATTTATCTTTGATAATTTTAAAATTAATTTGACAATAGAATGACCAAGTCGCATAAGCCATAAATCTAACCCCTCTTTTTTAGACATAAAACATTTTAAATAAATGATATTGTCCTTACTACCCCAAGGTCTCAAAATGTTTATATGATAAAATTTTATGATCCATTTGCAAAGGTTTGTGGCAGAGTCAAATAAAATATTTTGACCTATATCACATAAATGACTTAAAGAAATCAAATTTTGTTTTAAACCTTTGACATACAAAACATTTGATATAGTAAAAGAATTATTACCTACTGCTCCAACGTCTACGATCATTCCTTTACTTTTATTGCCAAAAGTAACTACTCCACCATTCTTCATTTCTAGGCCATGTAAATTTGACTTGTTACCCGTCATATGATTGGAACATCCTAAGTCCAAGTACCACACGTCTTCCTTGTCCTTATCCTGCCAACACACCTAGAAAGATGATGGGAGTAAAGATCTGGTTACCCAAATAGTTCCTCCTATAATATAGGTGGAAGCCTTAGGTGCCCAGACTTGTTTAACAAAACAGTGGCCTATCTTCCTATGAGTGTGTGTGGTGTGACCAATATTTTTACATTTAGCACAAGTGATAAATGAAATTGAAGGATATTTCAAAACATTTTGTGAATTCAAGCTTGAAGTAGCAATGATAGCATATTTAGTATTTTCATCTAAAAAAGTAAAATTTTTGAAATTTTGTCTACTGCCAACAATAGTGGCTATTGTCGGGCGATAGTCTCCAGAATTTTATCCGAGCCCAAATTTTGCTGAACCATAACATCAATTTGCCAAAATTATATCCACAGATTTTGTCTCACTCCAAACTTTTTAATTTCCATTTCTAAATAATAAACTCAAGCATTCAAGGTGGTATTTTTAGCGACTAACACACCACACTGGTTTGCAAAGGCCTTCTTACCATCGTCTATATGAGATTGAGAAAATTTTAGAGATCTTTCTAAGTCCCTTTTTTTCTTTGTAAGAGAATTAACATACAATTAAGACTTAGTAAGATCTTTTCCTTTGTAAGAGAATCAAAGAGTGACTCTCCTCTTGACAACTCACTTTCTCCTTCCCAAGTACTTTTAATTCTGTGGATAGTTTTTTACTTTCTTTTAGCAATATTTTGTTTTTTGATTTAAGTAATTCAATATCTTTTAATCTTTTATCAAAATATTTACAAGTTGTTAGAAATTCCGAATATAAATCATCATAAGTTGGAGAAGTTACCTCAGTGTCGCTCTGAACACTGCACTCATCATCAAATGGTGAGACTCTCTATCCCATCAAGCACATATTGGCCTCCTCGACAGCTTCTATACTTGATCCACTCACTTCTCAGATGTGACGTCATCACAAGTTTCAGCTTTGAGAACTTTCTTCATGTCATTCTTCTTGTGCATTTTCTCTTTCATCGCTTTCAAATATTTTGCGCAATTGCTCCTTATATGTCCGAATCTTCTGCATTGATAACATACAGGCATTGGATGCTCTTCATCATCCTCTATATCAAATTTTGCTTTCCCTTTATTGTATCCTGATTATTTCTTGTTGAAAAACTTTTTGAAAGAGTTTTTCCTTTCAGGATTTCTCAAAAACCTCTTGAAATTCTTAACGAGCAAGCTCTCCTCATCTTCTTCATCATTCTCATTTGATTCATTGTCCTCTTCCTTCTTGGATTTCTATGCAAACTGATGTGTTGTAAATATACCTATTTTTACGTACAATAAATAAGTCATTTTAGTTTATTTTTATCTTTTGTAGTTACTTTTTTTTAATAAAGTGCTCCTATTTTGTACATATTTTGCTAACTTAGATTTATTTTTATTTCTTGAAATTTTCAAGAAAATTGTCAAAAATCATAGTACACGCCAGTGTACTTTGGGTCACACTCGTGACCTGGGCGTGATACTTAAATTCTCGTGAACTCAGATTTTTTTGAAAAAATTGATGAACACGCCCCCAGACACGCCTGTAACGCCCCCGGTTTTTCCGTGTTTTGTTTGGCTGGCATTACGATGGCATATTTCCGGCTTTTTGCCATTGTAGAGCGTGGTCTTAGCTCTTAGGGTTCCCTATGTAGCCTATGTCCGAATCTTCTGCATTGGATGTTCTCTTACTCAAGGATTACGGACGATCAGAGAGTGATGCTCGCTGCTTACCAGCTCAAGGGCTTAGCAAAGAATTGGTGGATGAGGGAGAAAGAGAGCTTAGTGGCAGGTTGCACTTGGGAGTCATTTAAGGTGATGTTGTTAAGTAAGTTTCTGCCTTCAGTCGAGCGGGACCGGCTAATGAATGACTTTCTTCATTTAATGCAGAGGAAACTCACGGTTAGTGAGTATGAGATTGAGTTTAGTAAGTTGAGTCGTTTTGCCCCGGGTCTGGTGAGTGTTGAGGCAGACCGAGTTAAGCGATTTCTGGGTGGACTAAGAAGCGACATTCAGCAGTTAGCGAATGCCTATGGAGCAGTCAGTTATGCCAGCGTAGTTGAAGCTGCCTTGAGAGTTGAGGCCATTGAGAATGCCAAGAATAGAGGCCAGTAGTTAAGGAATGATAAGCGGAAGCCCGGTGGAGGGAAGAGCCCTCAGGAACCTGATGCTGTCTCAAGAAAGAAGGTCAAAGAGATTTGTAGCTTTTGTGGCCGGCCCGGCCAGCCCTTTGAGAAGTGTTTCAAAAGGTTGTGTGCCTTGTGTGGAAGGAAGGGGCACGTGGCTGCCCGTTGTTGGTAAAAAGAGAAGGTCTGTTTTCAGTGCGGCCAGAAGGGTCATCTCAAGACAAGGTGCCCCCAGACCCAGCCTATTCTACAGCCAGTTCCCCTCCAGGCTTTACCATCACCTCAGCAAATGGATAAAGGAAAGGGGAAGCTGAATGTGCTTTCGGCAGATGAAGAGCACACCTCGACCCAGGTTATCTCAGGTTCGACTCCTCCCCAGTCGTTTCGTTACGTTCCTTTTTTTGGTTGTAGTTTTCGTTTTAGCGCTTATTGCCTTAGATGCGTGTGCAATTCGTAGGACGATTTAAGGTAAAGAACCGCTGGGCACGCGATCTCTTCGATTCCGGCGCTACCCACTCGTTTGTGGCTAGAGCCTTCATGGAGCGGTTCAGTTTGGGCCTAGATCGTGTTGGTGGTGCCTTCTGCGTTAAGTTCCCCTCCGGTGACTCTGTGGTTACGGACCTGGGTGTCCTAGATTGTCCGATTTTGTTGGGAGATTTCTAGCCAAGGCAGATTTGAAGGTGATTGACCTGGAGGACTTCGACGTTATTTTGAGCATGGACTGGTTGTCAAGGTACGATGCTGTGATCCAGTGCAAGGGTAAGCGCTTGGACTTCGTCAAAGACAACGGTCAGCCAGGGAGCGTTTATGGATATTCTCTCCAGGAGTCTCCAATCATTTCTGCGGTGCGTGCTCGGAAGTTGCTTGTTTCTGGCTGTTTTGCCTGTGTGGTTTCTCTGGTAGGGTCGATTGTTAGTGTGCCCCGTTTGGAAGAGATTCCTGTGGTGTGTGACTTCTCTGATGTGTTTCCTGACGATCTTCCTGGTCTTCCACCCGATCAAGATGTCGAGTTTGTGATAGATTTGGAGCCAGGCACGCGTCCTATCGTAAAGGCGTCGTACCGGATGGCCCCGCGAGAGCTGGAAGAGTTGCGAATTCAGCTGGATGAGTTGTTGGCAAAAGGCTTTATAAGGCCGAGTTCTTCGCCTTGGGGTGCGCCAGTGCTGTTCGTTAAAAAGAAGAATGGGTCGATGAGGTTATGCATTGACTATAGAGAGCTGAACAAGGTTACTATTAAGAACATGTACCCTTTGCCGCAAATCGACGATTTGTTTGACCAACTGCGTGGTAGCGCCGTGTTTTCCAAGATAGATCTTCGTTCGGGCTATCACCAGTTGAGGATTCGGGAGTCAGATGTTCCGCGGACGGCGTTCCGCTCTCGTCATGGGCATTTTGAGTTTTTGGTTATGTCATTCGGTTTGACTAATGCGCCCTCAGCTTTTATGGATTTGATGAACAGAGTTTTCAAGGATATTCTAGATAAGTTAGTGATTGTCTTTATAGACGATGTTTTCGTGTATTCTAGGGATGCGGAGGAGCATGATCGACATTTGCGGCTGGTCTTGGCGACTCTGAGAGACCATAAGCTATACGCCAAGCTGAGCAAATGTGAATTTTGGTTGCCTCAAGTTTCTTTTCTAGGCCACGTGATTAATAAGGAGGGAATATCGGTGGACCCAGAAAAGATCGCTGCTGTTATGGAATGGGCGAGACCTGTTACCCCCAAAGAGATCAGAAGTTTCTTGGGTTTGGCTGGTTATTATAGAAGATTTGTAGAAGGCTTCTCTACCTTGTCCGCGCCGTTGACCAGGTTGACGCAGAAGAATATAGCCTTTATATGGGATGGCAAGTGTGAGAAGGCTTTTGAGGAACTAAAAAGAAGGCTATGTTCGGCTCCAATTTTGTCTTTGCCTACGGAGGGTAGTGAGTATGATATATATGTGGATGTGTCGCATGTCGGTCTGGGCTGCGTTTTGATGCAGGGCGGGAAGGTGATTGCGTACGGGTCAAGACAGCTAAAGACTCACGAGAGGAATTACCCTACGCATGACCTGGAGTTTGCAGCTGTGATCTATGCGCTGAAATTATGGAGGCATTTATTATATGGCGCGCAGTGCAAGATTTTCACGGATCATAAGAGTTTGAAGTATGTCTTCACTCAGAAAGAATTGAATCTGCACCAGCGGCGGTGGTTGGAGTACGTGGTCGACTATGATGTCGAAATTCAGTATCATCCGGGCAAGGCAAATGTGGTTGCTGATGCCCTGAGTCGGAAGTCAGGTAAGATTTTTAATCTTTCCACCGAGCATCTAGTGGAAGAGTTTCTTTTGATGGACATTTCTGTGGGAAGCTGTGATTCGCAGAGTATCTTGGCAGTAGCAGAACCTTCGTGGATTGCGCTTACGAGACTGCATCAGAAGGACGATCCCGATCCTCTGCATTTGTATCTTCGAGCTGAGAAGGGTGAATTACCAGATTTCTCTATAGATAATGCGGGTACCCTGAAGTGTCATGGCAGGTTTTGTATCCCCGCAGTTGGAGATATCCGGGATATGGTGTGCAGAGACGCCCACGGATCTAGTGTTGCCTACCATCCAGGGTCTACCAAGATGTATCATGATTTAAAGCAGATTGCTTGGTGGTATGGGATGAAGAAGGACATAGCCAGATTTGTTTCAGAGTGTTTTACTTGTAGGCGGGTGAAAGTGACCATGGGAGGCCTGGTGGCAAGCTGACTCCCTTGGAGATTCTGATGTGGAAGTGGGAGAGTATCTCGATGGATTTCATTACCGGCTTACCGAGATCGCCTAAGGGGCATGATTCAGTTTGGGTAATCGTAGATAGATTGATGAAGAGCGCTCATTTCGTACCATTTAAGATCGATTATCCGATGAGGAAGATAGCCGAGCTGTATCTGGAAGAGGTTGTCAGATTGCATGGTGTACCCGTAAGTATTATATCAGATCGAGACTCCAGGTTCACGTCTCATTTTTGGAAGAGCCTTCAAGAAGGGTTGGGTACAGATTTGAGATATTCCATGGCTTATCATTCGCAGACCAATGGTCAGACGGAGCGAGTAAATCAGATTGTGGAAGATATGATCCGATGCTATATTCTGGACCATGGAGGAGCGTGGGACGAGTGCTTGCGGCTTATGGAATTCGCATATAACAACAGTTATCAAGAAAGCTTGCAAATGGCTCCTTTTGAAGCATTGTATGGGAGGCGCTGCAGGACTCCCTTGTTTTGGGCTGAGCTTGGCGAGGGACCTTTGTTGGGTCCAGATGCGCTCGAGGAGATGGAAACCACTGTGAAGCTTATTCGGGAAAAGCTTCGGATAGCCCAGGAGAGATATGAGAAGAACGCCAATCGGCGTAGATCGGACTTGGAATTTGCTGTGGGGGACTCGGTGTTCTTAAAGGTCTCCCCGTTGATTGGAGTCAAGCGGTTTGGAAAGAATAGGAAGTTGGACCCGAGGTACGTGGGGCCGTTTCCGATTGTTTAGCGGATCGGGGTATCAGCCTACAGGCTGGCTTTGCCCGCATATTTCCCTGGCGTGCATGATGTCTTTCACGTCAGTCAGCTGCGAAAATGTGTGATAAATGGCAGGCAGGTTTTGGATTCTGTGCCTCAGTTGGAGCCGAATCTTTATTATGTGGAGGTGCCTGTTCGCATTTTGGATTCTCAAGTTCGGGCGTTGCGGAAGAAGACTATTCTTATGGTTAAAGTTTTATGGAGGAATCAGGATGTGGAAATCGCGACTTGGGAGTTGGAGTCGGCTATGAGGGAGGCTCACCCTCATCTGTTTCACTGATCTTGTGCCTGGTATGCTCTGTTTTATTATATAGCCCTTTCCTAGCTCTTTCTCTCTCCTTCTATATAGGAGTGTTGTGAGTAAAGTTTCGAGGCGAAACTTTCTTTTAGGGGGAGTGGCTGTAACGCCCCCGGTTTTTCTGTGTTTTGTTTGATCTTTGGCTGGCGTTACGATGGCATATTTCCGGCTTTTTGCCGTTGTAGAGCGTGGTCTTAGCTCTTAGGGTTCCCTGTGTAGCCTGTTTGTAGCCTGTCAGCAAGATTCCCCAGCTAGCCGATGTACGTTTGATGACTCGGCTGGGCCTCTTAGGGAATGCTTGTGTTTTGGCTTCGGGTGGTGTTATCCCGGGTTTTGTCCGTCGAATGTCAATTTCGACTTCGTGGTTGTGTTCGTAGCGTGGGTTTTTAGCTGCGATGCGAATTTTGTCATTTTCCAAGATGTTTCGGGCCTCGTGCTGTTTTGATTTTTGCGTGTAAGTCATGAATATGTTGATTGTTTATTATTAAATTGCTGTGTATATATATATAGCCTTAGGTTAGAATTGGGGCTGGGTTCTTTTGTCTTTTCTTTTTCTCTGCTTGGAAGAAGCCGCCGCCTGTGCGAGAGGAAGAGAACCACCAGACTACCCTAGCCTTCAGACGCCGATTCCTGGAGATTTAGCGGTCGGAATTCGATTTCGAGAGTCGATCTGGACTGCCCTCGCCTGGATCTGCGTTCTTTCTGCTCCTCAGCTGGTGCTCTACGGCTAGATCCGAGAGTGGGGGATGCCGCCGGCCAAGCTTTTCTGGTATTGAGGCAAGTGATGTCCCCTCATCCTTGCCAAAGTTGATCTTTGTCTTTTTCTTTGATTTAATTTTATCTCTTTCCTGCTTAGATCCTAGGTGTACGCTAGGGTTCGTTCCCGATCATGTCGTGGTTAGTGTAGAAAGTTCCAGTTAAATTTCAGTTTTCCTGAGGGATTGTGTCTATTAGGGACAGATTTGGTTCGGTTCGGGTCGTGTAGTTGCTAGTGTCGATGGATGTTGTACCCTAGAGAGACCTCGTTCTCGTTTCTGGTTGTTTGCTGGATCTGGAGCCTGTAGCCAGTAGCCAGTCGGGGTGTCGACACCGCTGTGTCGACACTGGCCAGTCGGGGTGTCGACACCGGCCAGTCGGGGTGTCGACATCGTTGTGTCGACACCGGCCAGTCGGGGTGTCGACACCGTTGTGTCGACACCGGCCAGTCGGGGTGTCGACACTTGGTGTCGACACCCAAAGCGGCATTGTCGACACCTTGTGTCGACACCGGCCGCAGTGGTGTCGACACTTGGTGTCGACACCCGCAGCGGCAGTGTCGACACCTTGTGTCGACACCGGCCGCAGTGGTGTCGACACTTGGTGTCGACAACCGCAGCGGCACTGTCGACACCTTGTGTCCACATCGGCCGCAGTGGTGTCGACACTTGGTGTCGACACCCGTAGCGGCAGTGTCGACACCTTGTGTCGACACCAGCCGCAGTGGTGTCTACACTTGGTGTCGACACCGGCAGTGGTTGTGTCGACACCTTGTGTCGACACCGGCTTGTCGTAGTGTCGACACATCGTGTCGACACTGTGTGGTGCGCTTGTTTTGGGGTCAGGTAGACTCGGGGTTGGTTCATTTTAGGCGTGCAAGGCCGCGTCGGTTGGACCCGACGTATTTGCCTTGGGTTCGTGTGTTTCTTAGGATTGTTAGTGTGACCTTTCCCTAAGGGGGGCATTGGGTGTTCGGCTAATTTCTGCATGCTGACTCTTGGGTCGTGGCAGGTGGTGGAGTTTTAGTGGCCTCTGGAGTGGTTTTTTTATGTGGAGAGCTGTGGCCACTGCCTTTTGCCCCGGTTTGGGTTGGTGTGTGTGGGACCCTAAAGCTGCCACTGTTTGACCCCTTAGCCCTTTTTGGGTCTGATTTTGGTTATGTATTCAGATCCATTTTTGACCACTGCCACTTACCCACGTGTTAGGACTGTTAGTCCCTTTCCTGTTTATGCTTTCCTATCTTTTGGCATATATGTATATGTCTTGTTGCTATTGTAGACTCTTTTGGTAGGGCATAATGGTTTTATTGCTCGCTTTTGGTGTGCTCTGCTGTGCTTTAGGCAGTACTCTCCTCTTACTGTCACCCCTTTTCTTTTGCTTATATCAGTTTGTTGCCAGGTTGGTAAACCCTTCTTCTTATTTGCTAACTAATCTATTTCTCTATTTACCTATTGATTGTTTCCTTGCTGAGGTGTTCTTTTCTTGAATGCCTCAGGTCCAGGTTGTAGCCAGTTCAGCGGCTAGTTCTTTTGGAGGGGCTTGTTGGTGGCCTCTAGGGTAGCTGAGATAGCTGAATCCCGTTTTGTTGTGAGGTAGTCCTTTACTTTTCCGTATAGACATACATACTCGCCAGTGGGTTCGTGTCAGGTTGTTGATGCCCACTGGTGGCTTCTTGTGATGCTGGGTATGAATTTAAACTGCTGATTTTGCCTGCTTGTGGTTGGTTGCTTGCTTCTGGGAAGGATTTATGCTAGGTTGCATGTTAGATATTTTAAAACTTAAAAGTATTATTATATGTACCCCATGCATAACATGTTTCTAAATCAAAGACACCAATTTTTTTCCTCAACGTAGAACACTATTTTTCATACCTACTATATTCACCTTAGAGTCGTGCACGCATAAGTCGTCCCTCGGGGACACTTATGCTCATTTAGGGTGTCACTTAATTGAACCAAAGTATTTTCTGCTGCGTATAAATATAATTTTAACTGTGGACTAGCTGATCCACCGTGCCGAGGGATACGGCCATTCAACTTAACTGATTTCTTTCACATTTAAATCAACAATTTTCCTTAAAAATCTAACGTCTGGAGTTTTGCCTGAGCGTGTGCAGTTATCCCTTACACGACGTGCCATCACGGCACGTGTTTTCTCTTAATCTGATACGATTTTACCGTTGAGAAAATGCGGGTTGTGACAAGCTCAGTTGGTGATGAGAACTGTTGAAGGTTTCTTATCAAGGGTTGCGGGTTCGAATCCCTGCAGCAACAACGCGCTGTTTGCTGAGAAACAGGCTAGAGAGGCGTTGGGGTGTACGGCCTGCAGGCCTTGGTATATTCCGGCTGTACCACCGTGGTCCGTGGTCTAAAGGTCCATGGGCTACTGGTGGGCCGGGCGGCCTTGGTCTAAAGGGCCGGGTCGTTACAAAAAAAGTGCACTTTTTTGTAACGACCCGGCCATTTAGACCAAGGCCGCCCGACCCACCAGTAGCCCATGGACCTTTAGACCACGGACCACGGTGGTACAGCCGGAATATACCAAGGCCTGCAGGTCGTACACCCCAACGCCTCTCTGGCCTGTTTCTCAGCAAACAACGCGTTGTTGGTGCAGGGATTCGAACCTGCAACCCTTGATAAGAAACCTTCAACAGTTCTCATCACCAACTGAGCTGCAGCTCAGTTGGTGATGAGAACTCTTGAAGGTTTCTTATCAAGGGTTACGGGTTCGAATCCCTGCACCAACAACGCGCTGTTTGCTGAGAAACAGGCCAGAGAGGCGTTGGGGTGTACGGCCTGCAGGCCTTGGTATATTCCGGATGTACCACCGTGGTCCGTGGTCTAATGGTCCATGGGCTACTAGTGGGTCGGTCGGCCTTGGTCTAAAGGGTCGGGTCGTTACAATGCCCGTGGCAAATGTTGTAACGCCCCGAAACTCAAAGGAGCAAAGGGCGACGTTTTGGGCCAGTTTGGGTTCTAGCTGCGGCACACGGCCTGGGACACGGGCGTGTCCCAGGGCGTGTCAAGCGTGTGTCGACACTTAGCCGCGAAGTCGTCGTGTTTTACTCGACGATTCGTCGAGAGTGGGCACACGGCCTGCGACACGGGCGTGTCGCAGGGCGTGTCGACCTGTGTCGACACTTAGCCGTGAAGTCGTCGAGTTATACTCGACGATTTGTCGAGAATGGGCACACGGCCTGCGACACGGGCGTGTCGCAGGGCGTGTCGACCCGTGTCGACGATCGTCCCGGGGAGTCGTCGAGATTCACTCGACGATCGTCGAGATAAGGAACACGGCCTAGGACACGGGCATGTCCAAGGCCGTGTCATCAAGTCGTCGATCTTCCCTCGACGAAATGTCCCGTGTACACGTCCTGGGGTCCAGGCGTGTCAATGTGACATGGGCAAGGACACGGGCGTGTCCTAGAACCCGTGCAGTGCTCGGGTTGAAAATGGGGGAAAATCATGGGGTACACGGCCGGCTACACGGCCGTGTCAGGTGGAACACGGGCGTGTCAGCTCGAACACGGGCGTGTTCGATACCCGTGTGAGGTTCCAGGTGATTCGATTTTGACGGCGAATGCGGCAAACGGCCCTGGACACGGGCGTGTGCCAGGCCGTGTTCGGTCCAGATTGGGCATTTCAGCCCCGAATCAAAGCCGTTCGTTTCCTTAGGTTGAGATCCAACGGCTGGGGGTTGTTCCTGAGAGGATATACCCGTGAGTTGACTTGGAAAACCTCACTTTTCATACCTTATCATCTCTCCAAGTCCATTGGAGAAAGAGGAAAGCCATTGGAGGAAGAAGAGCTAGATCCGCCATTGGAGGAGCTTCGGAGCTCCGAATCGCAAGCCGACTCCGGATCCACGGAGGCAACGCAAGTGCGGTGATTTCTATCCGATTACTTTTCGATGGCGCCAAAGAGGAACACAAGGGTAACGATCCTCATCTTGAGCATGAGTCGCTCTCTTTCTTAGCATAGGAAGCCCGCTCTCGCGAGTTTGCGGAGAGTTGGAGGCGTTCCTTCGGGTAGATATGTAAAGTCCCCGTTGTTTAGAGTCCGTATGCGAGAACGGACGTAGGCATGATGTGTGAAGCCTACCCGGACATGTTAGTCTGGATCGGTGATGTTGCATTGCATAAGGCCGGAGAAGACTCCGTGCTATGGTTTGTTTTTCGGGTTTTCTACGCGGTAGATTGCAGCAGGGAGCCTTGGGGACTAACCCAAAGGTGCACCCGGAAAACTGGGCGGATACGAGATCTTGCCAACTTGGTGGCCTGAGAGCCAACTTGAACATAACGGGGTTATGTGTCTTGCGGTAGAATGGGACTCGGTGGAAGTTTGACCCGCGCAAATGGCTTAAATTGCCGTTGCGATGTGAGCACGGGTTAGATGGAACCGTACCCGCTCTATGTCGTTCGGGCTAGAGAGACCTAAGGTTACGTGGCACTCACCGTTGGCATAGATATGAGTCTTCGGCGGTCAATGGCTTGAATTGCCGTGACCCAGGCCAGGAAGACAAATTGCTCATAGGTTTGGCCGTCTAAGTGGCGGTGGTGAGTCCGGAATGTTAATGGCTTTAATTGACGTGACATCGACCGGTTCACCGAGAATGTGCCCTGAGTGCACGGGGCGTGTGGCCGTGCGAGCCAACGCCTGTGATGAAATGGCTATGGTTATATAGATTGCTCGCTTATGCTAATGAAATGCAGGGAAGGAGCATCGCCGCCCCGAGTTGGGGGCGGGATCGTTATAATTTGGTTAGCATTGCTGACCGTTGCCTTGTTTTGCCACCGTGCGGTGGGTTTGTTGCTTGCAGGTGCAGCTGGACCAAGCGGTCAATAGCGGGCTAAAGCCCTTTTTGCGAAGCTGGCCCTCGAAGGCCCAAGTAGAAGTGTTTTCTGCTTTATTCATGTATGACTGGCCTGCGTGCCGAGGTTTGTAAAACATGTAATATTCAAGTGAAACATTTGTATGGCCTTAAGGCTTGTTTTGAGTATTTTGTAATAACATTCCTAAGTTGTTCTAGTGGACATTCATGCTTGTATGCTGGGTTCTTTGTTTACAACCTTTATAAACTGCTTCCGCTAGAATGCTCTGTGTAGGACATTGAGATTGGTTGGATGGTTTCCATACGTAACCACCCGGTCTGTCTGTGGTATATGGCGTCGGGCCCCGGCCGGACCTACTGCTATATGCCATGCGACGGATAGGGGGTGTTACAATTTGGTATCAGACTACTGGTTTCGGTTGGGCTTAAAGTGAATTCGTGGGCGAATTCTTTTTAAGGGGTGGTGAGCACATTGTGTGCGTCATCGTAATAACAGTAAAAAGAACCCATGAATGTCCACTTAGGAATGAAAATACTCATGTTTGAGGAACCTGCGTGTTCCTATAATTGCTGTTTGCAATTTATTTGGTCGCTTAACGGTGTTTTGTACCACTATAGGTGACCAGAAGTGGTGTTGGGCCGTCAGAACGCCGAGTTTCTGAGGCTAGTAGTGCACCGGATGTTGCTCCTGCAACACCTCTGTCGGCTGAAAATATACGATTGGTGGCTGAAGCGGTGTTGGCCGTGATTAATGCGCAGCCTGGAAGGAAAATGCAGCAGCCCGCTCCTATGATGGAGCAAGAACCTCTGCAAGAGGCTGAGCCGAGGAGGGTGGAGCAAGTGGTTGTAGAACCGGTAGTGCTAAGGAGGGCAACTGAGAGGCAGCTAAAGCATGTAATGAGCTTTAACCCTCCGTTATTCTCGGGGTTGGGAACCCCATCTCAGGCTGAATACTGGCTCTCTAGGGTGAAGAGAGTCATGACGGCGACGGAGACGGAGGAGTGGCAAATGACCACCATCGCTACGTTCCTGCTGGACGGTGAAGCGAGGATGTGGTGGGAAGGATTGGAGCTGCATCATTTGAGAGGTAGACAACTGATAGACGTTCCGATGGAAGAGTTCTCGGGATTGTTCTTAGCAAGATACCTCCCTTCTACTCAGAGGATTTCGATGGAGAATGAGTTCCTGAAGTTGGTTCAGGGCGAGAGAAGCGTGGATGAATATCTCCACGAGTTTACGCGTTTGAGTCGTTATGCTAGCTCCACCATCATGGATGAGGAGCGCAAGACTAATCGTTTCTATGAAGGATTGAGAGATGAGTTGAGATTATTACTCTCGGGGCCGATGACGCAGGGTTTCTTAACCTTGGTCAATACTGCCCGGTCCTTGGAGAAGGACATGAAGAGCGTGCAAGCGAAGAAAAGCTTGAGTGAAAAGAAATCTGAGTTCAGAGTGCCGACTACTTCAAAGTCCGGCTATCGGAGGGCTTTCAAGAAGCATAGGACTTCGGGTCCAGCTCCTTCTGGTGCTTCTGGGGCGACTACGAGTCGGACCCCGGGCGCGTGTTTTACATGTGGAAAGACGGGGCATTTCGCCCGTGATTGTTGGAGCGGACGTCCTAAGTCCGAGAGGAGGCCGGGAGCTACCTATGAAGAGAAGGGCAAGGCGGTGGAGTCGACCGCATCCCATTATGCTCAGGCCCAACCAAGGGTCTACAATCTTGGCCAACAGGAGGCCATTAAACAAGCTGATGTGGTGACAGGTACGGTTTAATTTATAGCAAGTCAATTTCTTTAAATACTTGTTATGCACATGTTACCTTACCACTACTTGTTTAGGATTCGTATTGATTTGTGAAAATCCGGCACGAGCACTCTTCGATACGGGAGCTTCACACTCCTTCTTGTCCGAAGGATTTATATCACGCATCGGAGTCCCTTCTTCGATGACGAAGGATAAGTTGGATGTGTTGTTGCCCAATGGGTGTTCGATGCGAGCGGATAGGATCTGCAATGTTAAGATTCGTATTGGGGAGCAGGAGTTCGACCTGCGTGCGTCTTTACTTCCGTTAGTGGAGTTCGACGTCATATTTGGCATGGACTGGCTCTCGGAGCAGCAGGCCCATATAGATTGCGGTAGCAAGGAAGTTAATCTGGGAGCAAGTCGTGAGACGACTTTTACGGGCTTAAAGGGGTCGAGCAAAACGTTGATGTCTGCTCTTCAGGTGGTGAAGGCGGTTCGTGCTGGAGCAGAACTGTTCTTTACACTAGTGGAGGTTGCAAAGCCGAAGCCCGCGTTGGATTGTATTTCAGTGGTATCGGAATACCCTGATGTGTTCCCCGCAGATCTTCCTGGAGCCCCGCCTCAGCGGGAGATAGATTTTACGATCGAGCTAGTGCCAGGTGCAAAGCCTGTGTCACGATCTCCGTATCGGCTAGCGCCTAAGGAAATGGCGGAGCTGAAAGTTCAACTGCAAGAGTTGTTGGAGCAAGGGTATGTGTGCCCGAGTTCTTCGCCTTGGAGCGCACCGGTCCTCTTTGTTAAGAAGAAGGACAGAAGCTTGAGGCTTTGTATTGATTATCGGGAGCTAAACAAGCTAACTGAGAAGAACAAGTACCCGATCCCTCGGATTGATGATCTCTTTGATCAGTTAGTCGGGTCGACGGTGTACTCGAAGTTAGATCTCAAGTCTGGGTACTATCAGCTGCGGATAAGGGAGAGTGATATCCCGAAGACAGCGTTTAGTACGAGGTACGGGCATTATGAGTTTACGGTCATGCCGTTTGGGCTGACTAATGCGCCGTCAGTATTCATGGATTTGATGAACAGCACGTTCAGGGAGTACTTGGAGCATTTCGTGATCGTCTTCATCGACGATATTTTGGTGTACTCGCAAAGTGAGGAAGATCACATCAAGCATCTTCATTTGGTGTTGGAGACGCTAAGGAGAAATCAGTTGTATGCCAAGTTCTCGAAATGCGAGTTTTGGCTATCCTCAGTAGCGTTCCTCGGGCATATAGTGAGTGGAGAGGGTATTGCTGTGGATCCGGCGAAGATTGTTGCGATACGGGAGTGGCCTGAGCTTGCTACGGTAGCAGAAGTCCGGAGCTTTTTGGGGCTTGCCGGTTATTATAGGCGCTTCGTAGAGAACTTCTCGCGGATAGCGTTACCTCTCACTACTTTGACGAGGAAGGAGCATAAGTTCGTTTGGACGCCAGAGTGCGCGCGAGCTTTTGAGGAACTGAAGTGTCGGTTGACCACGACGCCTGTGCTAAGTTCGCCATGTGGAACCGAAGGCTATGAGATATATAGCGATGCTTCAGGCAGCGCTTTGGGTTGCGTGCTACTGCAGCACGGAATCGTGATAGCTTATGGCTCGAGACAGCTAAAAGTGCACGAGAGGAATTATCCGGTCCATGACTTGGAGTTAGCGGCCGTGATTTTTTCCTTGAAGCTGTGGAGACACTATTTGTACGGTGTGAAGATTGATATCTACACCGATCACAAGAGCCTAAAGTATCTTATTGATCAGAAGGATCTGAATATGCGGCAGCGTAGGTTGATGGAGTTCCTGGGGGACTATACATTCAAGATCCACTACGTGCCTGGCAAAGGGAATGCGGTTGCGGACGCGTTGAGTCGCCGAGCCCCAGCTCAAGCCAATTGGCTATCGGTGCATGATGAGCGGTTGGTGCGGGAGTTGGAGGCGTTGGAGATTGTTTGTGTGGACAGACAAGCAAGTGCTGAAGCAGTTCTGAATTGGACTGAAGTCCAATATAACCTGACTGATCGGATTCGGCAGGCTTTGGATATGGATGCTCATATGAAGCAGTCCATGATAGAGGCTCTGGATGGGTCAAATTCCCAATTCGTCGTGGAGGACGGGTTGCTTTGGAAAGACGGTCGTTTGTGCGTCCCAAGTGTGGGCAATTTGCGGGTGGAGTTATTGTACGAGGCACACCATACCAAGTACTCGATTCACCCGGGGAGCACGAAGATGTACCGTGATGTAAAGAAACTGTTTTGGTGGCCGGGTTTGAAGAAGGATGTGGCGCTATACGTAGCGAAGTGCCAAACCTGCGCCTTGGTAAAGGCAGAGTGCCAAAAGCCGGGAGGATTTCTTAAGTCCTTGCCTATTCCGGAGTGGAAATTTGACGACATCGCTATGGACTTTGTGCACGGTTTGCCAAGGTCGCAAAAGGGGAACGACGCCATTTGGGTGGTCGTGGATCGATTAACGAAGGTGTCGCATTTTATTCCGCATAGGAAGGATGATCCGGTGGAGAAGCTGGCAAAGCTTTATGTGGATAACATTGTACGGCTTCATGGTGTGCCCCGCAGCATCGTGAGTGACCGAGATGGGCGGTTCACGTCCAATGATTGGAGGCTTGTGCAGCAAATGTTGGGAACTAAGTTGAAGTTCAGCACAGCCTTCCATCCGCAAACGGATGGGCAGACCGAGAGGGTCAATCGAACCATGGAAGACATGCTTCGCATGTGTGTCTTGGATTTTGGAAAGCAATGGGAAGACCACCTCTATTTGATGGAGTTCGCATACAACAACAGCTACCAAGAGAGTATTCAGATGGCGCCCTTCGAGGCCCTATATGGTAGAAGATGTCGCATGCCGTTGTCTTGGTTAGAAACGGGTGAGTCAAAGTTGTATAAGCGATCGGAAGTGGAGGATGCTACTTCTTTGGTGAGAACCATTCGGGAGAGGTTGCTTATTGCTCAGGACCGGCAAGCAAAGTACTATAATGCCAAACACAGGAACGTGGAGTTCGCTGTGGGCGATTATGTATACTTAAAGATCAAGCCGTTCAAGGGTGTCTCGCGGGTGCGGCGATTGAAAAAGCTAAGCCCGATGTACCTTGGACCGTTTGAGGTTCTGAGCGAGTTGGTGAAGCAGCCTATAGGTTGAAGCTTTCAGTGGAGCTAAGTGGTTTACATGATGTATTCCACATTTCGGTGCTTCGGAAGGCGGTGCAAGAGCCTACGCAAGTGATCGCGGGTGATCAAGTGCCGGTGGATAGTGGGCTAACGACAAAGGTCAAGCCCGTGCGGATTGAGGACTCAGAGGTCAAGCGGCTACGCAATAAAGAGATCAGGATGGTCAAGGTCCGGTGGGACAATTGCGGTCGTGAGGAGCTCTCTTGGGAGCGAGAGCAGACTATGCTTGACGAGTATCCGGAGTTGTTCCGCTCAGGTACAAATTTTGGTTTTGTATGTCTTTCCTTTATGTAATTTCGTGGGCGAAATTCTTTTAAGAGGGGGAGAGTTGTAACGCCCCGAAACTCAAAGGAGCAAAGGGCGACGTTTTGGGCCAGTTTGGGTTCTGGCTGCAGGCACACGGCCTGGGACACGGGCATGTCCCAGGGCGTGTCAAGCGTGTGTCGATACTTAGCCGCGAAGTCGTCGTGTTTTACTCGACGATTCGTCGAGAGTGGGCACACGGCCTGCGACACGGGCATGTCGCAGGGTGTGTCGACCCGTGTCGACACTTAGCCGTGAAGTCGTCGAGTTATACTCGACGATTCGTCGAGAATGGGCACACGGCCTGCGACACGGGCGTGTCGCAGGGCGTGTCGACCCGTGTCGACGATCGTCCCGGGGAGTCGTCGAGATTCACTCGACGATCGTCGAGACAAGGAACACGGCCTAGGACACGGGCGTGTCCAAGGCCGTGTCATCAAGTCGTCGATCTTCCCTCGACGAAATGTCCCGTGTACACGGCCTGGGGTCCAGGCGTGTCAATATGACACGGGCAAGGACACGGGCGTGTCCTAGAACCCGTGCAGTGCTCGGGTTGAAAATGGGGGAAAATCATGGGGTACACGGCCGGCTACACGGCCGTGTCAGGTGGAACACGGGCGTGTCAGCTCGAACACGGGCGTGTTCGATACCCGTGTGAGGTTCCAGGTGATTCGATTTTGACGGCGAATGCGGCACACGGCCCTGGACACGGGCGTGTACCAGGCCGTGTTCGGTCCAGATTGGGCATTTCAGCCCCGAATCAAAGCCGTTCGTTTCCTTAGGTTGAGATCCAACGGCTGGGGGTTGTTCCTGAGAGGATATACCCGTGAGTTGACTTGGAAAACCTCACTTTTCATACCTTATCATCTCTCCAAGTCCATGGAGAAAGAGGAAAGCCATTGGAGGAAGAAGAGCTAGATCCGCCATTGGAGGAGCTTCGGAGCTCCGAATCGCAAGCCAACTCCGGATCCACGGAGGCAACGCAAGTGCGGTGATTTCTATCCGATTACTTTTCGATGGCGCCAAAGAGGAACGCAAGGGTAACGATCCTCATCATGAGCATGAGTCGCTCTCTTTCTTAACATAGGAAGCCCGCTCTCGCGAGTTTGCAGAGAGTTGGAGGCGTTCCTTCGGGTAGATATGTAAAGTACCCGTTGTTTAGAGTCCGTATGCGAGAACGGACGTAGGCATGATGTGTTAAGCCTACCCGGACATGTTAGTCTGGATCGGTGATGTTGCATTGCATAAGGCCGGAGAAGACTTCGTGCTATGGTTTGTTTTTCGGGTTTTCTACGCGGTAGATTGCAGCAGGGAGCCTTGGGGACTAACCCAAAGGTGCACCCGGAAAACTGGGCGGATACGAGATCTTGCCAACTTGGTGGCCTGAGAGCCAACTTGAACATAACGGGGTTATGTGTCTTGCGGTAGAATGGGACTCGGTGGAAGTTTGACCCGCGCAAATGGCTTAAATTGCCGTTGCGATGTGAGCACGGGTTAGATGGAACCGTACCCGCTCTATGTCGTTCGGGCTAGAGAGACCTAAGGTTACGTGGCACTCGCCGTTGGCATAGATGTGAGTCTTCGGCGGTCAATGGCTTGAATTGCCGTGACCCAGGCCAGGAAGACAAATTGCTCATAGGTTTGGCCGTCTAAGTGGCGGTGGTGAGTCCGGAATGTTAATGGCTTTAATTGACGTGACATCGACCGGTTCACCGAGAATGTGCCCTGAGTGCACGGGGCGTATGGCCGTGCGAGCCAACGCCTGTGATGAAATGGCTATGGTTATATAGATTGCTCGCTTATGCTAATGAAATGCAGGGAAGGAGCATCGCCGCCCCGAGTTGGGGGCGGGATCATTATAATTTGGTCAGCATTGCTGACCATTGCCTTGTTTTGCCACTGTGCAGTGGGATTGTTGCTTGCAGGTGCAGCTGGACCAAGCGGTCAATAGCGGGCTAAAGCACTTTTTGCGAAGCTGGCCCTCGAAGGCCCAAGTAGAAGTGTTTTCTGCTTTATTCATGTATGACCGTCCTGCGTGCCGAGGTTTGTAAAACATGTAATATTCAAGTGAAACATTTGTATGGCCTTAAGGCTTGTTTTGAGTATTTTGTAATAACATTCCTAAGTTGTTCTAGTGGACATTCATGCTTGTATGCTGGGTTCTTTGTTTACAACCTTTATAAACTGCTTCCGCTAGAATGCTCTGTGTAGGACGTTGAGATTGGTTGGATGGTTTCCATACGTAACCACCCGGTCTGTCTGTGGTATATGGCGTCGGGCCCCGGCCGGACCTACTGCTATATGTCATGCGACGGATAGGGGGTGTTACAAATGTGACACGGTCGTGCCCTTGACCCGTGTCATTTTAGCTCGATGAAATCGCGCTCGAAGATCGTCAACCGACCCGACACGCCCGTGTCAAGATGTAACACGGGCGTGTACTTCTTCACCTGGCTCGACAAGACAGTGCGTCGACTTTTTGACGCTCCGTGCACTTTTCCACCTTCCCGACACTCCTTCCGACATGCCTATGTCGGCAGAGACACGGGCATGACCTCCACGTGGACCGCCTTGAAGTCAAAGTAGCCATCAAATCATCGGATCTAATCTTGTATAGAAGTGACATGCCCCCTACATGCCCGTGAACGAGGGCATGTACTTTGAAATTTTTTCCTATAAATAGCCAGCTGCTGTATGAGTTCATGTTCTCCTTTTTGGAACCATTTTGTATAAGAGATATGTTGTTAGATATATTTCCAAAGCCTTGTAAGGGATTTTATCCCCCTCTCTTTTATTTTCATTTTAGCTTTGTAATCGTCTTTTAGTATTAATAAAATCTATAGATTTTCTCCCGTTATATGGTTTTGGAATGCATCTATGTTCCCCTCCCTTATGCAGTCTTATTTATTTTTTTTTTGACTTTGTTTTTGTTCTTTTAATATGGGTGTGTGCGTGTATGAGTTTAGTTTTATGCTTTAATAGATTTCATAGTTTTCATAGTTTAGTTTTTTCGTTCTTCTTATATTTATTCTTATGAGTTTATAAAGATGCCTTAAAATGGTTTTGTTTTTTCTTTAACTTAGTTTTTTTGTTAGGATGTAAAACTTTTTGATCTTTTCTGCTTTATTTCACTTTTTAAGCTCTTATATAAAATCATAAGAATGAAAACATTATCGTTTTAGTTTTTCAAGCATTCCCATTTTCATTTTTATTTTCAAAACTTTTTGCTCTTTTAATTTTTATGTCTTCATTTTATTCATTTCTACCGCATTCTAGCGGTAGAAATGAATTTATTTTAGTTTTTCGAGCATTTTTATTTTGCTTGTATTTCAAAACTGTTTTGCTCGTTTAATTTTTATTCTCTCTTTTTATGCATTTCTACCGTATTCTAACGGTAGAAATGTAGTTGTTTTAATTTTTCGGTAACTTAGTTTTTCGCATTTTTGTACGCGTTCGTGTGTGTATGAGATAAATTTTATAGGTTTCTTTACTTTATGTAGAGTGTGTGAGTATTCCATTTCTATCGAGTGTGTGCGTGAGTTTTCATTTTTGTAGTGTGTGTGTGAGTTTTATTTTCTGTAGAGTGTGCGTGTGAGTTTTTAATTTGAGTAGAGTGAGTATGTGTATTTTACTTTTCTGTTGTGTGTGTGTTTTTATTTCTGTAGAGTGCGTGCGTGAGTGCATTAATTTTCTCTTACTCATTTGAGTAGGACTCGCTTTAATTTTTCGCCTACTCATTTGAGTAGGACTTGTGAGTGTGAGTTTTTACTTTCTGTCGAGTGCTTGTGTGTGTTTTCATTTCCATAGAGTTCTTGCATGGGTGCATTTATTTCCTCCTACTCGTTTGAGTAGGGCTCGCTTTCATTTCCTTCCCACTCGTTTGAGTGGGACTTGTCATTTTCTTCTTTCCTTACAGCTTTCCTTTACTGCTTTCCTTTTACTGCTTTCCTTTTATTGCTTTCATTTTATTGCTTTCATCGCAAGCCGTCCCCATTCCGATGAGTGGCTAACCGCTCTTAACCCCTCAGTATCGAAGATCATTGGGACAAATAAAATAGCTTTAAATAATTAAAGGTCATGTTTATTCTAATTAATAAAATTAACTTAAGGTTTACCCCGGGTTTACGAAGAGTAGAACTACTTAATCGATGTGTAGGCTCTATTTCCGTTATGCATACGCTAGCTAGCCAAGAGGCTGTACGTATGGACCGATCGACCCTTGGTAAAGGGAGTTCCAAAATAACCCTCGAGAGAGGAGGCATGCAAACTCTATCGGATTGGCTTCCCCACCCAATAATAGGGTTCTTAGCGTAATGCGTGGATTAAGAGGAATCCTTCGTTGGACAAGAGCCCGATCGAATAGTCTTAATGTTCAGGTGAGCGATAGTCCTAGAGATAGGTGAGCTCATTTTAGTGGAACATCCACGGCCAAGTCTCCGCATTAAATAATTTGAAACTTTAGATCTCTTTTTATTAAAAGTATATTTTAGTTCAAATTTTATTCGATACGGTTGAGCTATGCTCTTCATCAGCTCCTTCTTTTAATGCTTTTATTTTCTGTCTTTATATATATATAAAAATAATATCCTAACAAGATAAAATTATCGGTAAAATAATAGTCCCCTCCAAGGAAGACTGGAAATAATCAACACGAACCCGAGAACAATACGTCCTCGATATTCTACACCGGAATATCCTGTAGTACACGCGATAGGTGCACTTGCCTGCTCTCGTTAAAACTCAGTTTCAACTTTTTTATAATTAATAAATCCGCGTGCCCCGTCCTTCCAAAATAAAATATATAATCCTCTTTTCTTAAAAAAACCTCTTGGGGCGTCGCGTGCTCGAAATAATTTTTGGAGTTTTAACCATCACAAATGCTTTCTTTTTGCTCAAAATTATACTCTTGTTGTTGAATCCTTAGTTCCAGCTCATGCGTTTTCATATTTCCGATGAGATTCTCAATTTGAAGAGTCTTTAGATCGTGTGACTACGAGATGGCAGTCACTTTTGGATTGAATTTTGGGGGAAGTGATCTACGAATCTTCCTCACTAATTAACATTTGAAAACTCTTTACAAGAACCTTAGAGTCATTCACAATTTTGTTAAATCTCATGAACATGGAGTCTATGTCTTCATCAACCTCCATCTTGAATTTTTCAAATTCAAACATTAACTGGAATGACTTTGAGTCCTTCACCTCCGATTTACCTTCATGAGTAACTTTAAGTAAATTCCAAATATTATATGCAGTTTCACATGCGCACACTCGATTAAACTCAGTTTTATCTAACGAACAGAATAAAGTGTTAATTGCCTTAGCTTTATTTTTACACCGTAATTTGTCAGTTTCCTCCCATTTATCCAAAGGTTTTTCTATAATGACACTTACAACTACCGTTGTAGGTGGAATGTAGCATTTTTCTTTCATGCCCTATACTTCAATATTTAAGTCAATTAGAAAACATCGCATTCATGTTTTGCAATAGTTATAATCCGCGCTAGTGAATAAGGGAGGTCTACTAATCACTTGCCCCTCAGAAAATGCGTGATCATTATGTGCCATTACTCTTGGTGATGAAACTGTTTTAGAGTAACATATGCTCTGATACCAAGTGTTGGATCTTGTGGCACCGTTAGATGCGGGGGGGGGGGGGGGGGGGGGCTGGGGAATATGGTCAAATCAAAGTTTTTGTAAACGAAAAACTTATGGCATAAAATAACACAGATGTTATAACAATTTTTTTCACAACCCAAAAGATATTCCAAACACTCAGAAATTTAATGAAGAAGAATACAAAATTATATTTCTTAAGTATTGGAAAACCATAAACAAAGATTTCAATAAAGCTTGAAATCAAGGCTATATAAAAAATATCTTTTTTGTTTTCACCAGTCCTCCCAAGGACCGATAGGATAAAGCATATCTCTTCCTAGATACAGCTATTAGAGTCCCCCAAGATCACTTCATGACCTTATCGCTGCACACAAAGCAATGATTTCCCCCTAAGCCACTCACGAACCTAGTCGGTACTCACAAGGCGGCGATTTCTATAACAAATATAAGAAAAAAAAGAGTTAACAAAATAGAAATCTGAATAAAAACTCCCCCTAATGTAGAGCACTTGTAGAAGATGATGAATCCTTGCGAAGATCGCCTGAATTGTAACAAACAAATGGTCTTTTCTTCTCCCTTCAACTTAATTGCACACTTGGTAGAGTCTCTAATTCCATGAAGTTATAGGGCTAGTAAATTTCAACACTATTTCTCCGAGAGTTGTGTGTCACAAAAGGCACAAAAATAAACTTTTATGCAATCTGAGCTATCGCATCATGATAGCTCGATATCTCCTGCGCAATATCACGTCAGCCTTCCATATGGCCCACTTTGCTGCTACCATGTCAGAATGAGGGTGATCAAGCTGGATCATGTGCGATCTCCTCGCAATAGACAGATATCACCCGATAATATCAATGCATAATGTGTTGCACTAGAACCATTGAGAACATAGCTGATGTCATCATGTTTCTATTGCCTGGTGATAAATAGGTATCGTCGGTAATATCTACCGTCTTTGAAAATTCTACAGCTCAATGTCACTTTTAAAATATCAAAGTTTACCTGGATATATCTGCACACCATAAATACAGAATGATCAAATACAAACGAGATTTATTATTTTCAAACCAAGGAATGTGGAACGCATGCTCCAACATGTGTGCCTTGACTTTGTCGTATTATAGGAGGAATTTAGTCCTAGGCTACGGGCTGGAAAGACTAGAATTGCTTAAAGTTCCCATCTTGAGGACGGAAGTGGGGCTTGAATCTCAACACACCATAAATATGCCTTAAGTGTACGGGGCATATGGCCCCTTATACCAACGTCTGTGGTAAATGGTACTTAAATTGCATGTTCCGATTACGTTTATATATCTATGTTAAATGCTTCTTGGGAAGGAGCCCTTACACCTCGAGAGAGGGGTGGGGTTGTTATAATTTGCTCAGCTAATGCTGACTGTTGCCTTGTTTGTCACCTTTGGGGTCGAATATCTTCATGCAGGTGCAGCTGGGCCGAGAGAGAAACACCGAGCTAAAGCCCATGGTTGCGAAGCCGACCCTCGAAGGACAAAGCAAAGTGTGTTTACTTTTACTCTCAAGTGTGGCCGGCCTACGAGCCGAATTATGTAATACACTATTATTGGAGGAAACCTTTGTAAGTCTTAAGGACATAACTATTTTGTGTTTTTGTCTTATCATTCATATTTGGTTTAGTGGACATTCAAACGGTGGGGTTCTAAGCAATTAATTTACATCCGCTAGAATGCACTCTGAATTAGGATGCGCGTTTATGGATCCAATACGTAGCTCCACTAACTATCCGTAGAATATGACGTGAGGCCCCAACCAGTCCTTCTATTATATCATATATGACGGATGGGGTGTTACAATTTGGTATCAGTCTCGGGTACAGGACTTTATTATTTGAATTCGTGAGCGAATTCTTTTAAGGTATAGTGAGCACATGTATATGTGTTACCATTATACCATGAAATAACACATGAATGTCCACTTAGGAAGGAAAATACATATGTTTGAGGAACATGCGTGTTCCTATGATTGCTTTTTAGCAATATGTTTGGTCACCTAATTTAGTGTTTTATGATTATAGGTGACTAAGAGTGTTGCAGAGCAGTCTTAATGGCAGTACTCTGCGGAGAGTAGTGCGATTAATGACATGCCTGTGACCACACCTTCGATTGAAACCATATGATTGGTAGCTGAAGCGGTGTTCGCCATGATTAATTCCAAACATGGAAGGCATGTGCAACCTCCTGTCCTTAGGTAGTCTTCAATGCCTGTTGGCACTCTAGAGCAAATTGCAATAAGAAGAGCATTGGATTAGTAGTTGAACATGTGTTTGGGGAGGGAGCTCACTCAGTTGATGAGTTTTTGCATCTGTTTGTCATGATAAGGTGTTATGCAGGATTTGAGTGGGAGGATGAGCAGACTATGGTCAATAGATTTTATAACGGTCTGTGCGATGATCTACGATTTCTATTGGCAGGACCAAAGTTTCTTGGATTCTGAGCATTGGTGGAGTCGTCTAGGATTTTGGATGTAGATTGGGAAAATGCCCAACGAGGGCCAGAACTAAAAGTACCAAACTCATCAAATATTGGGTGTCGAAGATGGATTAAGAACTCCAAATCTATTGGCCCAACCTCCCCTTCCATTATGTCTAAAGCAACCACTAGTCAAACTTTGCGTAATTGCTATGTCTGTGGCAAGATAGGACATGTTTCCCGAGAATGTCGTAGTAATATCCCAAGGGGAAAGAAGGCAAGACCCGGAGCAACCTTTGGGCGATACCTAGTTATATGTTGTACTTGCGGAAAGCAGGGACATATAGCCCGCGATTGTTGGAGGGGCAAGTTAGAGGAAAAGGCAGGACGTCATAAGCAAAGTAATTAGGTGATATGTATGGTTTAGTTTACGGCTTTTGTTGATACCGGAAATCAGCTTCTGTAGTGTCCGAACCCTTGGGGAAGGGGTGACCTCACACTTTCTTTGGCTAGCAAGCTTGGCTGACTGAAGACTTAGAACTTGAAACAGTCCCAAGGCTCGAGCATAGAGATCCCACCACACAATCGAAAGATCTTAGAGCACTTCCCCTCCTTATCCTGTGCTGAGCTAAGGGCGCCTCAGAAAGCCCTATAAGATAAGAGAGTAAGGGAACTAGAAAGCTTGACTTCGGATGTACCCACTCGGGACTATTTATAGTTTTTTCAACATGGCCTACGAATAGCGTAAAGTCGATGTTCTAAATGGTTATATGAAGCCAAATATGGTCTGCCAACAGCCAAACACCGCAGTTTTGGAATGCTATTTGTAGTACTACAAGGGCATCTAGGTAATATTACCTCTAAATTCCACTAGGCAACTGGCCCATGAAGTCTCCAGTCTCCTAAAGGGGCGAGTGCGGAGTATGCCAGGCATTCGCCTCCATGACACCCAACTATGGGTAAATGTAGGATCTAAAGGCGGCTTGTCTAGTACTAGCGAGACTTTTAACACCTTCTCCGGGTGTGAGTCACCCTGTTTGTTGTGGGAGAGAGCCTTTTCGCTGTCCTTAGTCGAATGATATTCTGGAACGATCTCACTCGCCTTCTTGAGCCAACATCAGAAGGTGCCGACAGAACCAGCCTCACTCAGCGCCAATAGTGGAAGGCATCAACAAAACCAGACTCAATTAATGGCAAGAGAAGAAGGCGTCGACAGAACAAGACTCACTCAACACCTAAGACCGAAGGCGTTAATAAAGTGCACATCACTCAATGCCAAGAGTAGAAGGCATCGACATGGCGAGCCTCACTCAACGCCAAGAGTAGAATTCATCGACAGGTCACTCCTTGCTCAACGCCAAGAGAAGGTCTCGATAGGGTGATCTTCACTCAATGCCAAGAGTAGAAGGCATCGACAGGGCGACACTCACTTAATTCCAAGAGGAGAAGGCATCGATAGGGCGTTCCTCACTCAACGCCCATAGCAGAAGGCATCGACAGATCATGCCTCACTCAATGCCACGAGCATAAAGCATCGATAGAGCGTGCCTCACTCAATCCCAAGAGCATAAGTCGTCGACAAACCATGTCTCACGTAACGCCAAGAGCAGGTGTTGACATGGCGAGCCTCACTAAATGCCAAGAGCAGAAGGCATTGATCGAGTGCGCCGCACTCAATGCCAATAGAAAAAGGCATCGACAGGGCATATCTCACTCAACGATAAAGAACTGGCTTGTGTGGCTTGCTCGGCGAACACTGGATTGCACATGTTACTGGGAGAGTGCTCCTCGAAGCTTCCACTCACACGGGATAGTGAATGCTCAACCGGGATGCCACTTGCCGCTTCCAGATGAACTAGGGCGAGTGCGGTCCTATCCTGCCTCACTTGCCCCGCTTCCGCCTTTCCCAAATCCGGGCCAGTCGAGCTGTACCGATGCACTCACACCACCTGGCCGCCCGGCCTGAGATTCAAACTGTGCCACGTGATGGGGCCAGCTCCTGTCGATCCTACTCTCCAGATATGGTGTTGTACCCAATCCCCTCTCTTTGCAAGGTTGTCGCAAGCTCGGAAACAATCATCAGACCCCAAGAGATTCGACGAGTGCCAAAGGAGCAACGGGGAACCTTTTTGTGGGATCCACAAGCTGCTATATATATGCCTGCCTGCCTGGGAGATCGGTGCCAATACCCTCTATTTCTGCTTTTTACAATCATTCCTCTTTCAAAGGAGTTCCTTGTTAGAACCCTACTTTTGATTTATGCTAGGATCACTATTAGGTTTGATGACGCACCAAGTATAGTCTAGGGTCATATGTTAGTTTTAGGATTAAGGTGAATCACTTAAGGGTTAGATCACTGAGACCTACCTTTAGAAGACTTCAGAGAACACAAGACTTAAGAGACAAGGCAATTTTGAAGATTACAGAAAATGTGTTCGATGATTGATGAACTCAGCTCGACGATCGTTGAACTCAGCATGACAAACTCAGAGTTCCTTCTCTGAGTTTAGATCGACGAAATTTTAGCTTAGGTCAACAAACTGTGAGCTTATATTAGAATCTCAGCTCGACGAAGTGCCTTATCAGCTCGACAAACTTGGAGCTCAGTTTGGCAAGTACATTTTTATGTTTGACGGTCTAGGAGCTCAGCTCGATGAAGTAGAATTATCGGCTCAACGAACTGGGTGCTCTGGTCTACGAATTCTTTACCGAGGTCAACTAACTCCATTTAGGTTCTGCTCGAATAAACTTCTCTACAGATTATTTGATCGACTAAGGCAATTTAATTTCAGTAATTAATAAATTAATACTTTGATAATTAATGCATATATTCTCAAGAATATAGTCGTTTCCCAACATCATTAATTAGGGATTTTACAGAGTTATTACTTAACATATTTACTGGGACAGTTGAGGAAATGCATTGAAGACAAAAACAGCTGTTCCATTTCCCAAAAAATATGCAGAGGGCTTTAAGGATTTTGAATTTCAAATCAGCAATCAAGATATAAAAGAAATTTTCAGAAGATGGTTGTGTACCAGTTAAACAAGTCTAACAATCAAGAAGAAGATTTTTATTGAGTCAGGAAAAAATAAGAAGAGAACATCTGCATACAGAGAAGAAGAATCAAAGACACAAAACATATTGTTCATCATTCTTCTTCGAGCTTTTCTTCCATCAAACAATCATTATTCTGATATCAACTTCACAAACACTCAGATATATATACTGGAAGAAGTGTTCATATTTGAAGGCCTACACCCTGAATCAAAGTCTCCTCACTTGATTAGATCTATAACTCAGGGGGAGAATTGACAACATAATAAAATCCACTAGTCTTCTCAGAGGATTGGGGCAGAGAAGACAATATCAATTTTATTCTCCTTCACTATGTATAGGGTTATAACTCACTTTAAAAGTTAAACCTTTTTGTTGTCAGGTCTCCTGATCAAAATACTTGATTTGATTTTTGGGCACCTGATCAAAAGCCCAAAGGGTTGCTAGATCTCCCTTGAAATTAGATCTTGTGGTGACAGTGCACCTGATCAAAAATCTGTGGTGATAGTGCACTTCAACAAAAACCTGTGGTGGCAGGGCACCCGATCAAAAACCTATAGTGGATTCCTACCTGGGTTGTAGAAGAGTGGATGTACCCATGTTTATTAGAGAACTACTATAAATTTCCTTGTGTTGTCTGGTTGTGCATTACTTTTTATTTTGTTTTGGTGCGATATATTTTTTCTTACATATATATATTTATATACTTTATATCACTTATATATCACCTATTTTAATCCGCTGTAAAAATAACTTAAAGTTTTTTAAATATACTCTATTCACCCCCCATAGAGATAGTTATATCAATCCCTCAGTATTTGAGGCATCACTTTCAATTGGTATCAGAGCGATAGGTTACTTGGTTGTACAGGCTAACACCTGAACCAAAAGATCTTTGTTTGATCATATCTACTTTAGTTGTATTTCATATCATTGCATAAAATAAGGAGTATTAAAGCACCAGACCTCCAATGTACAATCTAAACAAGTTTGCACTATTGAAGGTAAGGATTAGGCTATATATGAATTCTATTGATGATGAAATATATAATTCTATTTTAACAGCTCCCCCATAACTAGTGGCAACTACAAGAACAAGTGTTGTTCCACCACCTGAGTGGACTGAAGCACAAAAGAAGGCAAAGATAGCAGATTCCAAAGCAATGAATATACTGGTACAAACCATGTCAGATGATATATTTCAGAAGGTTGCAGAATGTACTTCAACAAAGGACATCTGAGAATCACTAAATGTTATTGTGGCAGGATCTACTAATGAAAGGAAGGATAGGAGATCACACTTGATCTCACAGTATGAGAATTTTAAGGAGGAGGAATCAGAATCAGTTGTAGAAATGTACAACAGACTCAGCCTTATAATCAATGAGCTGAAGACTCTTGAAAAGGACATCACTTTAACTAGATTCTTATGTGGTTCCCAAGCACATGGGACTCTACGATCTGGCCAATCAAGGAAGCCAGAAGCCTGGATGGGATTTCCACTGAAACCTTATTGTGAAAGCTCAAGTCTTATGAGTAGCTAATCAAGAGCAGGGATGCTGAACAAAGGACTACCTCATCTTCAGCAAGGAAAGAACAAAGTATTACTTTCAAAGCATGTGAAGAAGCTGAAGAATCCAATCAAAAAAATGAAGACCTGCTGAATCTTCTGGCAAAGAGATTCTGTAAGATGGCAAGGAAGGATTTCAGAAGAAGATCTTCGAGAAATGAAGACAAACCCAGGTATGACAAAACCCCCACTAAAGAAATTGTTTGTTATGGGTGCAGGAAACCTGGACACATATTTCCAGAATGTCCTGAGAAGAAGAAATAAAAGAAGAAGGAGATAGACTCCAGAAAGCACTCCAACAAATCCTCTTCCGACAAATATAGGAAGAAAGAGAGAGGATTTGGAGTTGAGTCATGGAGTGACTCAGATTCAGAATCTTCATCCAGCTCCAGTGAGGATGAAGAAGAGGCCAAAGCCTGAGAGATATGCTTAATGACAATCAATGTCTCTTGCAGCAACTCTAATGCTGCAGATTCAGAAGCAGACAATTCAGAAGATGAATCCAAGTCAGAAGAAGATCAGGTAATCTGTTCTTCTGATTTTTCTTCTGATCAATTTAAACTTTATTTCAAATTATTGTGTAATGACTTGATGAAATCTGAGAAGGAAGTCAAACTTCTCAGAGATAAATTAAGTGAATTTGAAAATATTTCTTATGAAAACTCAAAACTTAAAGAACTAAAAACTGCTAATAGTAAAATATATTATTTAGAAAATAAATTAAAAGCAGATAAGCAATTTGAAGAATCCCTTAATGGGAGAAGCATCAAATTGATGGACAATATGAGCACAGTGAATGTCAGGCCTATTGACAAGCTGGGCTTAGGTGCTTCATCTAATTTGCCTCCTATTCTTCAGAAAAATATTTTATCAACCCCCATAAAATACATCTCTGCTAAAGGAAAAGAAGTTTTACAACTCACATATAAAGATACTAAAGTTCTACAATAGACTAAATCAAGACAAAATAAAAATTCATAGAAAAATCATGTTCAACAAAATTTGTCGAACTCATATTGACTAAATCAGTATTATGCGTTGAATGGCGATCGACGAACTCTGAACCCAGAATTTGGGCACAATTACTCATCTTCAGGTTCTCGATGAAATCAACACGTTTCGTCGAATAGAGATTGACAATCGTGGAATGCAGGAAATGAGTATTATCATTCTGTGAATCGAGATCGATGAAATCAATACTTTTCGTCGAACTCAGTTCGACGAACTGAATTAAATTCGTCGAACTCAAATATTGAAAACATAAATTTTAATTCCTATCAAACTAATAATCAAAAACCAAAACTTGTTAATCCTTTTAGTCAATGAATAATTCCTCCCAGTAGATATCATCCATTAGGCTATAAGGATTAACCTGATTGTTCTTATATTTCTAGTTTTTCTTATGAAAGATATCAAGGACCCAAGGTCACCTGGGTCAAGAACAAGTAATCTTATTTTGTACATGTAAAGAACTATCCTATAACAGACTAACAATGTTATCTGGATAGTGGCTGTTCAAAACATATGACAGGGTATAAAGGCAACCTGACTGATTTCAAAGCTATGCTTGGCCAAAGGTGGTTTTTGGAGACTCCAACTTTGGACAGACAGAAGGTTATGGAAATGTCAAGTTTTGAGCTGTTACCTTCAGGAAGGTAGCATATGTCAGTGGTCTCAAGCATAGCCTAATATCCATAATTCAATTATGTGATGAAGGCTATCATGTATCATTTAATCAGTCATCTTGCATTATTATTTCTGATAAAGACAAAACTGTTTTAAATAGAATTAGACAAGTAAACATATATGTAGTAAATTTCAAATCAGCTAGTACAAAAATTTGTTTATTTAATCAAATTAGCTCTACTAATGATTTGTGGCATAAGAGACTAGGTCATGTAAACTTTAAGAATATTGTTAAACTATCTACGGAAATCATTATTAGAGGACTTCCTTCTTATTCTTACAAGATGGAAGGACTCTGCAGTGCATCTTAATTAAGAAAACAAACCAAATATAGTTTTAAATCCATTAACAAAAGTGATTCACCCAGAATTTTGTACTGACTACATATGGATCTTTTTGGCCCTATTACTGACAAAGTTTGGGAGGAAACGCATACACTTTAGTTATTGTTGATGACTTCTCTAGAATCACTTGGGTGTTCTTCCTGAAAAATAAGTCAGAAAACATTAAAGTTCTTACAGATTTTCTTAAGAGAATATAGATTGAGTACTCTACTCAGGTTGCATTGATCATAAGTGATCATGGCAACGAGTTTGAATCTCTTCTCATGTAAGAATTCTGTGAGAAGGAAGGTATCATGCATTATTTTTCTGCTCCTAGAACTCTGCAACAAAATGGGGTAGCAGAAAGGAAAAATAGAACCCTTATTGAATCTACTGTGATATTGCTTGCATGTGCTTATTTTCCCATATCTTTTGGGCAGAGGTTGTGAGCACAACAAATTATGTTCTAAACAAAAGTTTAATTCATAAACTTAAGGGTAAGACACCATATGAATTACTTAATGGGAAGCAACCAAAAGAATATTATTTTACGGTATTTAGATGCAAATGTTACATTCATAATAATAATAAGAAACACCTTAGAAAGTTTGAAGCAAAGGCTGTAGAAGGAATTTTCCTTGGATATTCCCAAAACAGCAAAGCTTATAGGGTATTTAATAAGTCAACATTAAAAATTGAAGAATCTATACATAATGTTTTGATGAAGCTAACATGTTTTACAATGACAAGGATTCTTCCACAAAAGACACTTTGCAGGTACCCTATCCGTGTGAGAAGTTGGATGATTTAAACCTTACCCAAGAGGTTACATCTCATCCTTCTCCACAGATAGATGAACAAAGTGAAGAAGAAATTGCAGAAGAAGTTGATCCAACAACAACAACTATAATTCCATAAGAGAAATTAATTCCACAAGTTGTTGATCAACCAACTCCTCCTGCTGATCTTGTCACACTTAGAGATCATCCCATATCTCAAGTGATTGGGGACATATCTGTTGGTGTGCAAACAAGTCATCAACTCAACAAATTCTTGATGCATGCTTACTTCATTTCTCAACTTGAGTCTCAATCCATAAAAGATGAAGAGCAGGATCCCCACTAGATTATTGCAATGTAAGAGGAGCTCAACCAATTTGAGAGATGTAGAGTTTGAGATTTGGTTCCTAAACCCAAAGACTACCAAGTCATTGGAACTAAATGGGTCTTCAGGAACAAACTAGACGCACAAGGATAAATTATAATGAACAAAACAAGATTGGTACCCCAAGGATATTCACAGGAAGAAGGCATTGACTATGACAAGACCTTTTCCCATGTTGCAAGATTGGAATCCATTAGAATATTTCTTGCATATGTTGCATATCAAAAGTTCAAGGTTTACCAAATGGATGTCAAGAATGCATTCCTCAATAAAGAATTAAAAGAGGAAGTTTATGTTGAACAACCTCAGGGTTTTATCTCCTTAACTCATCCATCTTATGTTTTTAAGTTGCATAAATCTCTTTATTGTTTAAAGCAAGCTCCAAGATCTTGGTATGAGACCCAAGCTAGCTTTCATTTAGAACATATGTTCATTAGAGGCATTGTAGATAGAACATTATTCATTAGACATGATAAATAAAAACTTTTGCTAGTCCAAATCTATGTAGATGATATAATATTTGGCTCTACTAATTCCAAACTTTGTAAAAGGTTTTCTGACCTAATGCACTCAAAGTTTGAAACGAGTAGCATGGGTGAACTATCCTACCTACTTTGTCTCCAAGTGAAGCAAACCCCTGATGGTGTCTCTTTATCCCAGTCAAAATATACTAAAGAGCTTCTTAAAAGATTTGGGATGACTGATGCCCCAGTCAAGAAAAAGCCCATGCCATCAAATGTTGTAGTTGACTCTGATGAACAAGGCAAACCAGTTGATCAGAAAATATATAGGGCTATTGTTGGGTCCTTATTATATCTTACAGCTAGTAGGCCAGATATCATGTTTGCTACTTGCATTTGTGCTAGATTTCAGGTAAATCTTACAGAATCTCATCTTATTTTATTAAAAAGTATTTTAAGATATATAAAGGGTTATAATAATCTAGGACTCTGATATCCTAATAAGTCAAAATTTGATTTAACTGGATTTTCAGATGCTGAATTTGCTGGATTTAGAGTATATAAAAAAACTTTTCCCAAAGGGGCTACATCATGAGTCTCACAAAACTCACAACAGTCACCGACGGTAACGACGGTACCATCACATCAGGCCTTGTCGTTCTGGCCTGGCAACCCTCCTACATAACCTGTTGCTACTCTGTTTGCAGGGTTTCCACCTAAAGAGGAAGACATAGCAACTGTTAGTCATAAAGACTAAGTGGCTATCACATCCTCTCCCCCGGCGATTCCTCGGCAACGGGAGGAGAAATAAACAAGGGTACAATATATTTATATAAGCAGTAGTACAAGAAGGTGGAGTAAGTATACATGTCATGAGTAGCAATAGAAGTAATCTATAACAATATTATCAACATTCTATTCTAGCAATTCTACTCCAACTATATCAATCCATCTAAGCATATAGATCTACAACATGAAAGTAACTTAACTTATAAGAATGCTCATACAAACTTATAAGTTAAGGATTGCTTAATAGTAAAGTAACTCATCATATAAGAGTGATCATACAAACTTATATGATGAGGATCTTGTGTATGTAATGTATGTAATTATATGAATGCAATGCAATGCCTCACCCATAATCATGCACATGCAACTGTTATGTCGACACAGACTTGTAGTTCCCACTTTTCGAGCATGTAACTAACCTCTCAGGCGTCAACCGCCGTGGCCAGGCGGTGAAAGTAGAGCAGGAATCTCCACTACTAGGATTGCATCCACACTACCTGGCCTAGGCCTCCATATACCTCAACTCTAAGAACATAATAGCGGAGCTCGCATGCGTACTATGGCTCACCAGGAGTCTAGGGTAGATGTGCACCGAGAACCAAGCCCTGAACTGGAATATGTTGTGACCCGGAAGGAACCTCGGAAAAAGCACGTGGAACATGCCCAACCATCCACTTGGCACCGAAGGAGCCTCATGAATGAACACCGAGGAGCAAGACAAACCGCCCAAAGTCTATCTGTCAACTCCCATCGGTGTGATGACTGGCGAGCCTGTAGGCCTGCCACACTATCCTTAACCCAGGATTATGATACCACGTGCCAACTTACACCGCATGAATTTTCTCTTGGCCTTACAATACATCGTGGCTCGAAAGGAGCCTCAGAACAAATACGAGGACCAAGCCCAACTGACCACTTGGCCTTGCCATACTACAACTTCAATCCCTATGTTCACCTCGGGATGGCGCCCCTTTGAGCACCTCGGGAAATCTTAGTCATTCACCTCTTCTTACTATCTCAATCATTTTACTATAAAGCTCCTCCAATCAACTCCACTAACATGTCTTGTTCAAGTACACTTCACTACAACATTTGTTCATTAAGGATCTATCCAACAAATGTCATTAATCATATTTTATCCCAAATATTTATAGTCTAAATTCACCAAAACATTAACATTATTGTACTACAATCTCTCTACCAAATCCAAAGCTGATTCAAGATAAACTTGTGAGTTACATGTGTTGGAAAGATTATTGTACAACAACATCGATCGGAAATTCCCGAGGTAACAGGAATCTGGTGAAGGCGTGTAACCTCTTATTGGAAAGGACTGTCCATGGGCTACAACTTTCATGTTCAGTCCACAACCCTTATTCGGAGGCATCATTTCCGAAAATGGTATCGAAGTTCGTTGCGCGCCTCAGGTATGGGAATCTGCAACTCCTACTCCAGAACAATTAGATTATGTTAATAATAATATGCTTAGAAATGCTTTTAATAATTTTTCTGCTACGAATTTTAATCCTCCTGGTTTTGTTTTTCCAAATAGTTATAATCATGCTTTAAGAAATCACGCCCTAGGTCACGGGCGTGACCTAGGGGCGTGACCCCCAATTAACGATTTTTGGCGGTTTCGCGCAAACGTTCCGAAGACTTGAAGAGGAAGTTTCTGAACCCGACACACCCTAGGTCACGGGCGTGACCTAGGGGCGTGACCATCCAGCAAACTTGCCTATAAATTCCAGGCAATTCCAGAAGCTGAGGAGGAGATTTTGGGAGCTTTATTTTGTATTCTTTACTGTATTTCTTGCATTTTCAATTCATAGTGTAACTCTTTATTTCAAGTTTTTCTTAATCATGTCTCTCTTCAACCTTTCATGTAATTCTCCCATCATGATGAGTAGCTAATTTTCAATTAGCACTTGATCATGATGTACTTTGGAATGGAATAAAATTCTTCTTTTTATCTAAAATTTTCAAGCTCTCTATTTTATGTACTTCGATTTATCTTTGAATTTAACTTCTTCGAATTCATAAGTTGCAAATTATGTTTATTCCATTTTAAATCTGTATCCTAGATTTACCGAGAGGTTGTGGATACGAGTAGATCACACAAGGATAAAGAGAGTTTCATGCACCCCTCGAGAGAGGAAGGTAAAATTGTTCCGCATTGGAGTCAATTCCATTAGTGAGGTTCACCGCCTAAAGAAAGCTTAGGTTTTTCGACTGGCCAAGATGTCTTAATCAATCAACCTAAGGTTAGTTGAATGCGTATTCTCGAGAGAGGTGCTTCGTAGCTATGGAACCTCCGCGGTCGAAGTTAATAATTTAGATGCTTGTATTTATTTTCTTTTCATGGAAATTTATGAGAGTAAGGATTAGATCTGAAATACTCTAGAGGGGGGGGGGGGGTTAATAGAGTATTTTGTGTTTATAAAATTTTTGCTTATTAATTCAATCTATTACTAGTGCTGTAGAAATTAAATTAAAACACAAAAACAGCAACCTAGAAAGCACAGCCACAGCAAGAATAAAAGAAAAGAGCAACCAAGATAACACAAGAATTTTATAGTGGTTCCCCTAAACTTGGTTACATCCACTCTTCTACCACCCTGCTAGGAATCCACTCAGATTTTTGATCAGGTAACTGCCACCAATGAGCTTTTGATCAGGTTCTCAAAAACCAATCCTCAAGTCATTTGATCAGGTGACTTGCTACCATGAATTACTTTTGAAGGGAGTTAAGAACTCTTTATACAGTAGGGGATGAGAGAGTGATTTTGTCTTCTCTTTCTCAGATACAACTGAGAAGACTCTAGTGGAAAAATTATTTTAGCAAAGGCTCCCCCTGAGATATAGAATGGATCAGGAAGTTGAAGCCTTGCTGCAGGGTGATAGGTCTTCAAAATTTTGCTTTGACAAGTAGAACTCCAGGAACTTCTTGACAGATATAGTGCTTGTGGTCCTTTGAAGAATCCTGGGACGTAGAAGAAAGAAGACTCTTAATCTTGAATATATGTTCTTCTTCTTCTTCAGCTTGCAGTTCTTTTCTCTGGTCAAGGGCTAGGGCTTTTTGTCTCTTGACAGTATTGTTGACCTGTGAGCTCTGTATACTGTATATTCTCTGTGTCAGTTTTTCTATTCTCCTGTATTGTTGTGTCTTCTTATTGTCGTCGAGAGAGATGAAGAAAAATCCCTTTTTTATTTTCCATATAATTTAACTTTGCAATTTGAATTCATTTCTTCATTTAATGCTGACGGCCTGGAGAATATTTGCATTGATTGGTTTCCCCAACTGTCCCATTGAAAAATGGAAAGCAATAACCCTGATGAAGACCGTAACCAATGCTTGCTTCAAAAGGTGTTATTCAAAGAATATTTAAGCATTTATTACTCAGGAATTATTGTAATAGAAAAGGACAGGAGGAGGAAAATTTTTAAGTCTGGAACTCTACAGAATTCGTTGAGCGGAAAATAGAATTCGTCGATTTGTGTCCAGAGTTCGTCGAACAGAGAAGTCAATTCATCGACCTGATAATAGTTATTCGTCGATCTATGATCCAAGATAGTCGACCTGAGGACAAAATTACTTTCTCTGGAACCTTGCCAACTCCATGCATCAAGATCGTCGAGCTGAAAATATGACTTCGTCGACTGAATAACAGAATTCCATGTTTCTTGGACTTAAGAATGTTGAAGTAACGTGTCCAGAAATCATCGACCTTAGAACCGGGTTCGTGGACCTGAGATCTAGTTTCGTCAAGCTGAGAACTTCTAACTGCTACTGGATAAATCTTACCAAGACTGTGGTCTAAGTTCATCGAGCTGAGAAGGTGAGTCCGTCGACTGGACCGTGATCTTGGACATAGAATAGTTAGTTGTTTCTGGAATGAGATGTTGAAGTAGAATACCCAGAGATCGTCTACCTGAGAACTAAGTTCGTCGACTGGAGTTAAGTGAAGAATTCTGGACTTGGAATGTTGAAGTATACTCTGGAATTCGTCGACCTGAGATTCAAGTTCATCGAGATCAACTCAGAGAATTGTCTCTAAGTTCATCGAGCTGAGCACGACTTTCATCGACCTGAGTTCAACGAATGTCGAACTCATTTTCTGAGTTTGAGATTTCTCTAAGTCTTGAGCCTTCTGCAGTCTGTTGATGGCTAGTCCATATGGTGTTGACTCTAAGGACAAGGCCTATACTCTAGGACACACACATGACCCTGGCTATACATATTGGGTCAAACATCCTAGTTTAGTTAACCTAGCCCAAATCCAATTAGGGATCCAACAATCTCCCCCTATTTAGGTAAGGTCAGTAATTACAGACTCACATTAATAACCAAGCAATAAAACATATATCTGACACGAAAAATATAAATGTCCAGCAGATATATATAGACAGAGCTTTGTATCAGAATATAATTAAGCAGTTTTTAGAATAACAGAAAGACTGAAAACAGTTTATAATTTATTTCTTCTTCCTTTGTTCCTTGTGCTTTTCCTTTTTGGCCTTCTCACCTGTCTGAGTAAACTTAATCTCCCTGTTAGTTTCTGCATCTTGAGCCTTGGTCTTTGTCATGTCAGCAGCCACAATAATATTAAGAGATGTAGCCCTGGGCACTACTGCTTCTGGATGTAGTTTCATATAATCATCAACATTAAAGAACTTGTTAGTCTTAACAAACTTGTTCAGTTCTTCCTTTCTGTACTTGGACATTGTAGAGTATTGAGAGGTATCCTTCCCTTCAGGTTTTGCTTTATTAATCATGGAAAGGCCAACCAGTTCCTGGAACCTGGCCATCATAGCTGTTGTAGCTATCTCTGGATCTTCAAATGGTACAGGTTGGGAAGCAGGTCTTTTGGGGCTTTCAGCCTTTTGATGTTCAGGAAATTATTGTTGTTGTTGTTGATGCTGTTGTTGTTGTTGTTGTTGATGCTGTTGTTGTTGTTGTTGGTGGTGCTACTTGCCAGATGAATACTTCTTTACTGGCTGCTTCCTGAAGAAGAGGATCTACTCTGATATCTCTGATATGTCTGAAACTATGTAGTCCTTGGAGTTAAATAACTTTAAGCACCAGTAGTTGGTAGAGAAGGAGCAGGAGGGTCCTTTCTGAATCTCTGTGGAGGAGGAGAATATCTTCTTTTTTTCTTTCTTTCTTTTTGTTGATTCTTGGACAACCACATCCATGCTGGCATGCCCCTATAAGGTGTGATCTTTTGAAGTATATAGTATGGTGTGTCATTTACTGGATTTAATTTTGGTGCAGGAGGTGGAGGAGATTTCCTCTTCTTAGACACTTTCTTTTTCATGAGCTCATCATCTGAGTCCTCCTCCTCCTCCTCCTCCTCATCATCATCAGAAGAATCTTGTGGATTATCATACATTGCATTTATTTATTTTAGTTCTTTAGCAGATATCAAAGGTTTCTCAGCCTGGGAGGGAGCTGGAGGAGGAGCTAGAGCTGGAGAACTTACACTTCAGTGCTTTCAGCAACTGACTTATTTTCCTCTTCTATATCTGCCATGATCAGTGCATCAAGATCAGGCAGTGGTGAATCATCCATAACAAAAACTGGGGCAAGAGGAGATGAGACAATGGGTGAAATAGCTTGTGGTGGAGATGGAATGGCTGGAGTCTCTGTTACTGCAAAACTGGCCTTTAGTTGCTTGACAACTTTGGGGCTTATTGGTGTGGTGTAAGGAATTATAGCCATGGATGGCTTAGTGATGTCTTCTGGCAGAAAGTTCAAATGAACCGTATCAAAATTTCTCAATAAATTTAACAAATCTACTATGGGATTTATAATAAAATCAACAACAATTATTATTTCCTCTGTTACTGTATCATCCACAGTATCTATTTCCATATCTGTTTCAATAAAATTAATGAAATCCATGAATTTATCATCAGCATCTGCTTTTTCTGCTGTGTCTGCTGCTGCTGTTTCTACTACTGCTACTACTATTGCTGCTGTTGCTGTTGCTGCTATTGCTTCTTCTTCATGGAGTATCTCCCCCTGCCTGGTTTTAGTGCACACTGGAGCCAGGCCACTAACTGAAGAGGAAGGAGCAGAAAGAGCAGATAATTGTGCAACAAGGGAGGAAATGGAAGTAGCAAGAGGTGAAATGACCTCTGCTATATTGGTTTTAAGAAAGGGAGTGATAAGGGCAATGAGTGGTGGTATGATGGAGGGATCTAATAGTGGAGTTGAAGAGGGTGGTGTAGAAGGTGTAGCAGTGGAGACAGAGGTAGGAATGGAGGAGTATGGTGGAGGTGGAGGTGGAGGTGGTGCATCTTGCATTAGTTCATCCTGAGGAGTAGATGTATTGAGGGGGGTGGGGGATGAAGGCAGATTGAAGAATGGGATGTTGTCCAAATGGGGGGTAAGGGAGATGAAGGTGGCGAGGGAATGAGTGTACCAAGGGGGGATTGAGGTGGGGTTGGTTGTGGTGATTGAGAAGGGGAGGATTGTTGAGATTCCTGATGGGGTGAAGAGGGGATGTCAGTGATATCTATGTGTGGAGAAGTTGCAGGAGATGGAGCTGGAGTAGGAATATGAACTGGTTGTTGTGGTTGTTGTTGTGGTTGTTGAAGAGAAGAAATGGTAGAGGAGGAAAGAAGTTGATATGCCATTTGAGGATGAGGTTGGATGGCTGGAGGTGATGGAGGTGTATGAGGGATCTCTTCAGTAGGGTAGGAAGTGGCTGGAGCAGCCCTAGTACTCTCAATGGCCCTAGTGGAGGAGGAAGAAGCCTTGGAGGGCTTGGTGATGGTCCTCTCCCACCTGCAAAAAAGGTCACAGGTGAGACTCTTAGAGGAATTGATGAATATGGTCTGGGAGATCAGGGATTCAGCAGCCTTTTCTTTTAGGAAGATCCCTAAGATCGTTCCAAAAATAGACCACTTTCTTTGTATTCTTTTTCTTTATCAGATCAAACATGATCTGAGCCCAGTTTACCTTTTTCTTGTTAACTACATCACACATAATCAGGAATTGGTGCCTGGTTATGTGGTCATGTGCAGTGTGCTTGCCCAGCAACACTTTGCCCACAATGTCAGCTAGGAATTTAAATTCAACAAACATGTGTTTCTTCAGCAACTTATTTGGGGTTTCTCCAGAATAACCCATCATACCCAACATCACATCGTATTCCTCAGTATCAATTTCCAATTCTTCTTCACCATTACTTAACCTAAAAAATTCTATTAAGACGGCGGGAGTAAGAGAAATAGCACTACCTAATACTGTCCCTATCAGAGTGTTCTCATGTATGGTGGAGGAAGTATAGACCCACTCCCTGATTTCAATGCTGGCGAGTTTGATCCTAGTTAGCATCAGTGTCTTTAACTGCTGTTCTTCAAGCAGTTGCAGGATTTCCAGGAAGATTGGGTCTGAATGCTGGAAGGAATCGAAATCGACTTCAAAACCAGTGCCGAATTTCATTGACGCAAGATTTCCTGCTGGAATCGCCATTATAGCACCTGCAAGAGAAACACGATGAGCAAGTGAAAGGAACTGAAAGCGTGGGTTGGAGGTCGAAGAAAACCTAGATATAACGTTTTCCAGAATATGAATCGACAAACTCCGTTCCATGAAAAATAAAATAATTCTTCGATCTGAGGACGACAACATAATTTGCAGTTAAATAATTTGTCGAGCTCAGTCTGAAGATTTGAAGACATTTCGTCGAGCTCCATTCGACAAAAGTTTTTTGAAGTAGATTCGTCGATCTCTGTTCGACGAAAATGACTTCACTCACAGAGAGATCGTCGAACTCCATTCGACGAATATCTAAAGAACTTTCCCTGCTTCGTCGAGCACCGTTCGACGAACTTTGGCAAATTCGTCGATTGCAGACAGAAATTAAACTAAGGCTTCTCCATTGATCATTCCAAGCTAATTTATAAAGAACAAGTGATTTCTTTCATCCAAGGGTTTGGTGAAAATATCAGCTCTTTGTAAATCAGTGTCGATGTAGACATTTTTAATTTTATTTTTATCTACACACTCTCTAATGAAATGATGCCTAATGTTTATATGCTTAGTCCTACTGTGATGGACTGGATTCTGTGCTATGGATATAGCACTTGTGTTATCACATAGTAGAGTTTAATTATTTAAGTTGAAACCATAGCCTAGGAGTTGGATTTGAATCCACAACATCTGAGAACAACAACTGCCAGCATCTATGTATTCTGCTTCAACTGTTGATGTAGACACATATGATTGTTTCTTACAGAACCAAGACACTAATCTCATACCAAGGAACAGGCAAGTTCCTAAGGTACTTTTCCTGTCAACCCGGCATCCAGCAAAGTCAGCATCTGAATATCCAGTTAAATCAAATTCTGACTCTGTAGGATACCATAGGCCTAGATTGGGACAACTCTTTATATATGTCAAAATTCTTTTTACAAAAATTAGGTGAGATTATTTAGGTTTCACTTGCAACCTAGCACAAAGGCATGTGGCAAACATTATATCAGGTCTACTAGCTATAAGATATAATAGGGACCCAACAATGCAACTATATATCTTCTAGTCAACAGATTTCCCATGTCTATCAGAATCTATTACAGCATTAGTAGCCATAGGTGTTTTCTTTGCTGGGGCATCAGCCATTCCAAACATCTTAAGAAGCTCTTTATCATACAAAGCTTGGGAGATGAAGATGCCATCAGGTAGCTGCTTCACTTGGAGACCGAGGAAGTAGTAGAGCTCACCCATGCTACTCATCTCAAACTTAGAATGCATGAGGTCATAAAAACTCTTGCATAGTTTAGAGTTAGTAGACCCAAATATGATGTCATCCACATAGATTTGTACTAACAAGATTTTATCCTTATGGTGCCTAGTGAATAATATTTTATCAACTATGCCTCTAGTGAATTCATGCTCTATCAAGAAGCTAGCTAAGGTCTCATACCAATCTCTTGGAGCTTGATTTAGACCTTAGAGGGCTTTATGCAGTCTAAATACATAAGATGGATGAGTTTGAGAAACAAAACCTGGAGGTTGTTCAACATAAACCTCTTCTTTTAGTATTTCATTTAGAAAAGAACTCTTTACATCCATCTGATATACCTTGAACTTCTTGTAGGCAGCATAAGTAAGAAAGATTCTGATTTCCTCTAACCTTGCAACTGGTGCAAAGGTCTGATCATAGTCTATGCCTCATTCTAGCTTATATCCTTGAGCAACAAGCCTAGCCTTATTCCTCACAATTGCACCTTGGGCATCTAGTTTGTTTCTATATACACATTTTGTTCCAATGATTGGGTAGTCTTTGGGTCTTGGAACCAAATCCCAAACTCTACATCTCTTAAACTGGTTGAGTTCCTCTTGCATTACAATGATCCAGTGGGGATCTTGCTCAGCATCTTTTATGCATTGAGGAAAACTCGAGATAGAAAACATGCAAGCATCACATCTTGGTTGAGTTGATGCCTTGTTTGTACACCTACTGTTATGTCTCCAATTACTTGGGATCTGGGGTGATCCCTTAGTGTGACAAGATCAGTGGGAGGAGTTGGTTCAGCAACAGTATTTGGATTTAATTCCTCTTGTGGAATTATGTTTGCTGTTGAATGAAGTTCAATCACTTCAGTGCTTTATTCTTCACTGTTTTCATCAAGTTGTGGAGAATGATGTGTCGGAGCCTCTTGGGTGAGGCTTAGTCTATCCAAATTCTCACACAAGTGAGGTACCTGTAAAGGATTACAGGTAGAAATCTCTTTCTCCTTATAAGACATGTTAGTTTCATCAAAGGTAACATGTATAGATTCCTCAATTTTTAAAGTTAATTTATTGAACACCCTATAAGCTTTGCTTACTTAGGAATATCCTAGAAAGATTTTCTCTTCAGCCTTAGCTTCAAACTTTCTAATGTATTTCCTGTTATTATTATGTATATAACATACACATCCAGATACTTTAAAATATGTGTTTTTAGGTTTCTTCCCTTTAAGTAATTCATAGGGTGTCCTATTCTTAAGTTTATGTGTCAAACTTCTGTTCAGTACATAATTTGTTGTGCTTATAGCCTCTACCCAAAAGTATAGTGCCATATAAGCATCTGCAAGTAATGTGCCTGCATCTTCAATCAGGGTTCTATTCTTCCTTTCAGCTACCCCATTTTGTTTGGGAGTTCTAGGAGCTGAGAAGTAGTGCATGATACCTTCCTTCTAATAGAACTCACGCTTAAGAAGAGACTCAAACTCTATACCATGATCCCTTCTGATCAATGCAACATGAGTAGAGTACTTAATCTGTATGGTCTTGAGAAAATCTATAAGAACTTTAAAGGAATCTGACTTAGATCTCAGAAAGAACACCCAAGTGAATCTTAAGAAGTCATCTACAATGACTATAGTGTAGGATTTCCCTCCTAGGCTTTGTACTGCAATGGGTCCAAAGAGATCCATGTGTAGCAAGTACAAGATACTAGGTGAATCACTCTTATTAATTTATTTAAAACTATATTTACTTTGCTTGCCTAGTTGACAAGCCCTGCAAAGGCCTTACTTCTTGTAGGGACCAGAAGGTAAGCCTCTTATAAGACTATCTTTAGATAGCCTAGCAATATTTTTCATGTTTACATGTCCTAGTCTTTTATGCCATAATTCATTTTCATTGCAAATAATATTAAGCAAAGAAATATCTGAATTGGTAGAATAGAAATCAACAAAATAAATGTTTCCTTGTATATTTCCAATTAAAACATTTTGTTTTTCTTTATTAGAAATAATACAAGTTTTTGAGTTGAAATGTACATGATAACCTTCATCACATAATTGGCTTATGGAGATGAGGTTATGCTTGAGTCCACTTACATAGGTCACCTTTTTGAATATGACAGCTCCAATCCTTACTTATCTATAGCCTTCAGACTGGCCACACTTTGAATCACCATAGATTACCTTTTGTCACAGCTTGGACTTATAGTTGATTAGGTTGTTCTTGCTGCCAGTCATGTGTTTGGAGCATCCACTATCCAGATACCAAGTTTGATTAATCACTGGACAACCCTTTTCCTGTAATGAAAATAGTTAGTTGTTCTTGACCCAGGTTACCTTGGGTCCTTTATATTATTGATAAGAGAAACTGGATATCACAGAATACTCAGGTTGTGATTTATATCCTAATGGGTGATATCTTCTGGAAGGTATTATCCAATCTGCAAGTATGTTAAATGGTTTCTTAGTTTGATTGGAGTTGGTGTTGTAATTATAATTTTTGTTAAGTCTTACTGGGTTTGGCGAATTGTTGTGAGTTTGTCGACCAGAGTTCGATGAAATGGGATGAGATCGTCGATCTTTTCTCAGAGAATGACCATGGTCATTTTCTGTGCCCCAAGTTCGTCGATCTCTGATCGATGAACCATACACAGTTCGTCGGTCGCAGTAAGACAAATGATTATTGTATAAATTTGCGTTCAGAGTTCGTCGACTTGATTTCGACGAACTGTCCACATTTTGTCGATCTGAGTTCGAGGAAATCTGCTGAACTTTGTTTTTATTCAAGGTTTTCTGATTTCTTTTGTACTGACCTTTTAAGTTAGGCATTTCTTCTGTGGTTTCTTAATTGGTTATTTTTTCTTTGCCCTTAGCAGAAACAAATTTTATGGGGGTTGTTAAAATGTTTTTCTTGAGAATGGGGGGTAAACTTGATGAATCACCCAAGCCCATCTTGCCATTCTATCTGGAATTGACTGTGCTTGTAATGTCCATCAGCTTGAGGCTTCTCCCATTGAGAGATTCCTCAAGTTGTTTGGCCTCACATAACTCAGTTTTTAACAGAATAATTTGTTCATTATCTAATGAAAGTTCACCTTTTAGCTTAGTGTTTTCAGATTTCAGTCTCTTGACTAGTTAGTTTTTCCCTAAGTACTTTGATTTATTTTTTAGAGTTTATTAAATCAATGCACATATTTTTAAATTCAATTTTAAAAGCATCAGAACTATAGTCAATAGATAAGAGTACCTGATCAGCTTCTGTTTCTGAAGCTTCTTCATTGTCAGACTCTTCTTCATCTGATTGACTCATGGAGGCATCAATTGCCATAAGGCATACTTCCTTGGTCATTTCCTCTTCCTCATCTTCATTGGATCTGGAGGATGTTGATTCATCCTCAGTTTCACTCCAGGATTAAGCTACAAAGCCTTTCTCCTTCTCCTTGTATTTGTTGGAGGAAGGCCTGCTGCTTTGCTGTCTTCTAGAATCCTTCTCTCTTCTCTTTTCCTTCTTTTGATTTTATGGACACTCTGAGATGAAGTGTCCAGATTTCCTGCAGCCAAAGCAAACCACTTCTTTAGTGGGTGTTTTGTCATACCTTGGCTTGTAATCCTGCCTTGATGACTTTCATCTGAAATCATTCCTTGCCATTTTATAGAATCTCTTAGCAAAGAGATTCATCAGCTCTTCATTCACAGTTGATGCTTCAGTTTCTTCAACAGCTTTAAAAGTTATGTTGTGCTCCTTCCTTGTTGGTGGAGGTGTTCTCTGCTCAGCTGCTTCTTTGGATTTAATGAGCTGCTCATAAGATTTGAGCTTTCCTAAAAGTGATTCTGTGGAAATCTCTGTTAGACTCCTGGCCTCCTTGATGGGCCAGATCCTTGAATCCCATGAGCTTGGGAAGCACATGAGGATTTTGTCATTCACCTCAGTGAGGGTGATGTCCTTGTCTAATGTCTTTAACTCATTGATGATTGTGCTCAACCTATTGTACATATCTGCAATTGATTTTGCTTCCTCCTTTTTGAAGTTCTCATATTGTGATATGAGATTGAATCTTCTATCCTTTCTTTCATCAGTAGATCCAGCCATTATTTGATTAAGGGAAACCTAAATGGACTTGGATGATGTGCATTCAGCCACCTTCTGGAAGATGTCATCTGACATGGTTTGTGCCAGAATGTTCATGGCCTTGGCATCATCAACCTTTGCTTTCTTCTAGGCTTCAGTCCACTCAGGTGGTAGAACTGTATTTGTGCTTGAAGTTGTTGTAGATGTAGAGGCAGTAGCTTGAGGAGGACCTGTCAAGATGGAATTGTAGATATCCTCATCAATAGAGTTCATATATAACTTAATTCTTGCCTTCCAGATGGAAAACCTATTTAGATTGCATACTGGAGGTCTGTTGCTTGCATAGTCCCTGTTCTGTGCCATGCTATGAATATAAATCTAACAGAAATAAAACTCAGTTCTAACACAGGATCTTTTGGTTCAAAGTAACTTGTACAACCAAAGGAACTTGCTCTGATAGCAATTGAAAGTAAGGATTAGATCTGAAATACTCTAGAGGGGGGTGAATATAGTATTTAGGGTTTATAAAATTTTTGCTAATTAATTCAATCTATTACTAGTGCTGCAGAAATTAAATTTAATACACAAACACAGTATCCTAGAAAGCACAGCCACAACAAGAATAAAAGAAAAGAGCAACCCAGACAACACAAGAATTTTATAGTGGTTACCCTAAACTTGGGTACATCCACTCTTCTACCACCCTGGTAGGAATCCACTCAGGTTTTTGATCAGGTGACTTCCACCAATGAGCTTTTGATCATATGCTTAAAAACCAATCCTCAAGTCTTTTGATCAGGTGACTTGCAACCAGGAATAACTTTTGAAGGGAGTTAAGAGCCCTTTATACAGTGGGGGATGAGAGAGTGATTTTGTCTTCTCTTTCTCAGATACAACTGAGAAGACTCTAGTGGAAAAATTATTTTAGCAAAGGCTCCCCCTGAGATATAGAATGGATCAGGAAGTTGAAGCCTTGCTGCAGGGTGATAGGTCTTCAAAATTTTGCTTTGACCAGAAAAACTCCAGGAACTTCTTGACAGATAGAGTGTTTGTTGTCCTTTGAAGAATCCTGGGATGTAGAAGGAAGAAGACTCTTGATCTTGAATGTATGTTCTTCTTCTTCTTCATCTTGCTGTTCTTTTCTCTGGTCAAGGGCTAGGGTTTTTTGTCTCTTGACAGTGTTGTTGCCATGTGAGCTCTGTATACTGTATATTCTCTGTGTCAATTTTTTTATTCTCTTGTATTGCTGTTTCTTCTTCTTATCGTCAAGAGAGATAAAGAAAAATCCCTTTTATATTTTTCATATAATTTCACTTTGAAATTTGAATTCCTTTCTTCATTTAATGTTGACGACCTGGAGAATATTTGCATTGATTGGTTTCCCCAACTGTCCCATGGAAAAACGACAAGCAATAACCCTGATGAAGACCGTCATCAATGCTTGCTTCTAACGGTAATATTCAGAGAATATTTAAGCATTGATTACTCAGGAATTATTGCAATAGAAAAGGATAGTAGGAGGAAAATTTCTAAGTCTGGAACTCTATAGAATTCGTTGAGCGGAAAATAGAATTCGTCGATCTGTGTTCAGAGTTCGTCGAACAGAGAAGTCAAGCTCGTCGGCCAGATAATAGTTGTTCGTCGAACTGAGATCCAAGATCGTCGAGCTGAGGACAGAACTGCTTTTTCTGGAACCTTGTCAACTCTATGCATCAAGATCATCGAGCTGGAAATATGACTTCGTTGACTGAATAACAAAATTCCATGTTTCTTAGACTCAAGAATGTTGAAGTAACGTGTCCAGAAATCGTCGATCTCAGAACCGGGTTCGTCAACCTGAGATCTAGTTTTGTCGAGCTGAGAACTTCTAACTACTACTTGATAAATGTTGCCAAGACTGTGGTCTAAGTTCATCAAGCTGAGAAGGTGAGTCCGTCGACTGGAGTGTGATTCTGGAATTAGAATACTTAGTTGTTTCTGGAATAAGATGTTGAAGTAGAATACCCAGAGATCGCCGACCTGAAAACTAAGTTCGTCGACTGGAGTTAAGTGAAGAATTCTGGACTTGGAATGTTGAAGTATACTCTGGAATTTGTCGACCTGATATTCAAGTTCATCGAGCTCAGCTCAGAGAATTTTCTCTAAGTTCATCAAGCTGAGCAGGACTTTCGTCGACCTGAGTTCGACCAACGTCGAACTAATTTTCTGAGTTTGAGATTTCTCTAAGTCTTGAGTCTTCTGCAGTCTGTTGATGGCTGGTCTATGTGGCGTTGACTCTAAGGACATGGCCTAGACTTTAGGACACACACATGACCCTGGATATACATATTGGGTCAAACATCCTAGTTTAGTGAACCTATCCCAAATCCAACGAGGGATCCAACAATTTATTCTAGCCCAAGGGGTTTCTAGATCAAGTGCTAGCTTTCCTATCATCATATTTCTCCTCTTCGTTTAAACATTTTCTTTTTCGTAAAACCAATTTCCGTTCAATAAAATAATAGCACTTCCTTGTGAGTATAAGTACTCAACGGTCCCCGAGTTTAAATACGACAAATCCTATACTAAATTTTGATAGGTGCGCTTGCCTAGTTTGAGATTTTAGTTTGGATACACATTTTTAAAACTGTAAAATCTTCATCAAAAACCTTTATTGGATTCCTACCAGGGTGGTAGAAGAGTGGATGTACCCATGTTTATTGGGTAACCACTATAAATTTCTTTGTGTCGTCTGGTTGTCTTTTACTATTTATTTTGTTGTGCTGTGATATATTTTCTTTTCTTATATATATATATCACCTATTTTAATTCGCTATAAAAACAATTCAAAGTTTTTTAAATATACTCTATTCACCCCCCCCCCCCTCTAGAGTTAGTTAGATCAATTCCTCAGCATTTGAGGGATCACTTTCATTCCTACAGAGGCTTAACCGTGCTAGAGCACTCAATGCCTCACGTGTTGTCCAGCTTAGCCCCCGGCTCTCAAACCCGTCACCGAGCAGGTTGCCGTAACATAAGACCGCAAAAAAGTTCAAACCTGACCCCAAGGTCGGCGAGTCCGTCCATGCAGATCTGGTCCATATGCCAGATCACGGACTCCCCTCTTCCTCCATTCCGATCGTCGAACCAAAATTGAAGATGGTTGAAGGCATCCCCTCTGATCCTAATACATGCCTAGATGATGTGGGGACTCCTCTGGTCTGAGTCGATTCCCCTCGGACTTCCTCACGCTCCCAAGCTGCCACTGATTCTCACGCGTAGAGGCTGGCGCCAACCTTTGGGACCACCGAGTTTAGCTTGTCGCCACCTAACTCACCAGTTTGTGGACACAAAGAGAAAGAGGTTGAAGACATCCCCATCCCTACCTTTGAACTAGTCACTTCTCCAGGCTCTTACCTTCCGGGTCGCGGAAAGACCCTTATCTCTGCTCCCGCTCTGCCTCTGCAGAGATGGCAGAATTGTTCCCACCTACCACACCTCCATGGGGAATCCGCCTCGCAAGATTATTTGAAGTGTTAGTCATATTTATGACCCCAGGATCATTACCTGAATTGATTTATCATCGCAGGTCTTCCTGGTCTATCTAAATCTGAGGAATACTATAATATAAGAGGTTACTCGCCACCTCCATCTCCCAACGCACTGGAAGGATTCCTAGACGCCTCCATAGAGCCCTCCGAGGTGAGGAGACGAACCATCGGGATACTCAGAAGTACGGGCTCACGCTTCGCGAGATTTAAGAAGAGCGAGTTATTGAAGGGGAGCGGCTACACGCGCTGCAAAAGGACTACGTGTTGCTGGTGGATGAGGTGAGGTACAACTTGGCAAGTGAGGTTAGTTCCCTAGGGCCCCTCATGGATCAGATTCAGGAGAATCTGTATTTCATTCATCTAGACCTAGAGCTGGTCCATGAATTTAACAACCCTCGCCATCCACCAGGGATGGGGACACGATGCCGAGGTTGATGAAAATGGCTCCTTAACTGAGCCTACCGGCACTCGTCCCCGAGACCCCCAGCTCTCGCATGTTATGATAATAATTTATCCTCTACTATATTTTTTGAACATTTGACATTGTTGTGTAATAAGTTTAACTATTTTTAAATCTGATTTCCAATATTTGTAACTTGCGAATTACGATGCGCTTCATTCTTGGTTAGCATTAGGGTGAGTATGGGGGGGGGGGGGGGGTCGGGCATTTCGAGGCCCACGAGTTGGGCTGGACCAGTTGGCTCGGCAGGTTTAATTCGCTTTCTATAAATAGGGCCCCTTACCTACCCTTGGCATATCAGATTTAATGTTGTCTTATAACCACCTTTGTTGCTCTTCTCATCACTTGCACTTGCCCCAAGATCTATAGAAATGGGCAAGATGCCACCCGGCATCGATGGGCGGTCAAATTGTGCCAAACAATTTTCAGAGTACCCTATCTTTTATGGGAATACTACGGGGGAGGAGCTTAATGCCTTCATGATGGACTATGTACTGCCAGGGTTCACTGTGAGATGGCCTAGGCGGGGCGAGGTGATCAACAACTTCTTCACCGACTAACTCACCTTTCCCATCTCGCATTTAGAGGTGGGTTTGCGCCTGCCCCTCTGGATAGTGGTCTGCTTGGTTTTAAAGTACTTTGGGGCCATCCCCGTGTAGATGAGCCCCAACACGATCACCATGTTTTTGTCTCTCTCGAGCTTCCTTCAGAAAGAGTGAATTGAGTTCAATCTCGCTGTCTTCAAAAAAATCTTCATCTATTGAACCACTAGTGATGGGGTCGCCTTCTTTGTCGAGTGGCAGTTAAAGGTGCACGAGATGGCCAACAAACACCATAACTGGTTCACGAAGTTCGTCATCATCAAGGGTGAACTCGGCAACATACCCTTCTCGCCAATCCAGTAGGGCGAGGAGGTGTACCAGTCGCTGTCCCTGACAGGTGACGATGTCATCCTCCACCAGTTCTTTTTGCATAAAGATTTCGAGATCGCCTTCATTCGAAGTGGCCTCGACACGCTCCCGCAAGTTCTACCTCGTGAAGGTATGACTTGCCATTATTACTCTCACTGTGGACTCGCCACGATATTTTCTAACAGTTATTTTGCAGGGGAGTGGCTGATCCATGTGAACCTGATGTTCGAGGATTCAGGGTTGTACCCTAACCTGCTACCACAAGATAGGGTGGCTGCGGCAGCTCGCCGAACGGAGCGGGATTCCTCCAAGCGCTCCTCCATCTAGAAGCGGGCTGAGCTCCCCAGATCCAGCACTCCTTGCGTACCGCTGCCACCGAAGAAGCTAAAGAAGATAGTGGTCCCCAGGGAAAGGTCGGTCCTACTATACTCGCCAGAGAAGGAACGACGTGATAGCACATATTAGTGAATTTTTACATAGCAAATGTCTTTTATCTTTCAATGTTTATTTTATGCATCGCAATCGCACATGTATTGCACGCGCGTATGTATACCTCGCTGCTAGATATCATTTGGTTGTTGGAATACATACCTGTGTAGAGACCTCGAGATCTCGCCACCCCTTAGAGATTTGTTCTAGTCCCGTTTTTTCGAAGTAAAATCTTGATAGGATGGTCTACCGTTGTCAGAAATTAAGTCTGTGATGTTGGTTAGACTCAGCTCGCCCTCATATGATTGATGCAGGTGAGTGTAACCTTTTGTCGAGATCCACCGTGAAGGGGCGCGACTCGCATTCTTTTAAGATTGCCCACCTCGTTAGTTGGTGATATAACGGTCCAGGCCCATCAACATGGGACCCAGCTAGACCGCCGACCTACAAGAGTCCAGTCTCGGGCTCACTGTTGGTAGTCAGCCTATCATATTCAAGCCTACAGGCCATGCACCCCAATCCCTCTCCGGCCTGTTTATCAGCATGGCGGGTTGTTGCCACTGGGGATCGAACCAAGGACCTTGATAAAAGAGCTTTACGCCACTCCCTCATCACCAACTGAGCTGCAGCTTCCTTCAAAAAGAGTGAATTGAGTTCAATCTCACTGTCTTCCAAACACTCTTCATCTACTGCACCACCAGTGATGGGGTCGCCTTCTTTGTTTGCTCGTAGTTAAAAGTGCACGAGATGGCCAACAAAAACCATAACTGGTTCACGAAGTTCATCATCATCAAGGGTGAACTCGGCAACATACCCTGCTCGCCAATCCAGTAGGGCGAGAAGGTGTACCGTCCACTGTCCCTGACAGGTGATGTTGTCAGCCTCCACCAGTTATTTTTGCATAAAGATTTCGAGATCGCCTTCCTTCAAAGTGGCCTCGACACGCTCCCGCAAGTTATACCTTGTGAAGGTATGACCTGCCATTATTACCTTCACTGTGGACTCGCCAAGATATTTTATAACAGTTATTTTGCAGGGGAGTGGCTGATCCATGTGAATCCGATGTTCGAGGATTCAGGGTTATACCCTGACCTGTGACCACAAGATAGGGCGGCTGCGGCAGCTCACCGAATGGAGCGGGAATCCTCCAAGTGCTCCTCCATAAAGAAGCGGGTTGAGCTCCCCAGCTCCAGCTCGTCTTGCCTACCGCCGCCACCGAAGAAGGCGAAGAAGATAGTGGTCCCCAGGGAAAGGTCGGTCCTACTATACTCGCCAGAGAAGGAACGAGGTGATAACACATATTAATGAATTTTTACATAGCAAATGTCTCTAATCATTCAATGTTTATTTTATACATCGCACACGCACATGTACTGCACTCGCATATGTAGAACTCGCCGCTAGATATCATTTGGCTGTTGGAATACATACCTGTGCCGAGACCTCGAGATCTCGCCACCCCATAGAGATTTGTTCTAGTCCCGATTTTTCAAAGTAAAATCTTGATAGGATAGACTACCATCGTCAGAAATTAAGTCCATGATGTGGGTTAGACTGGGCTCGCCATCACATGATTGATGCTGGCGAGTGCAACCTTTTGTCGAGATCCTCCCTTAAGGGGCACGACTCGCCTTCTTTTAAGATTGCCCTCCTCATTAGTTGGAGATATAACGGTCCAAGCCCATCAACATGGGCCCACTACTGACTACCAGTAGTGGGCCCGGGTCTGGACTCTGGTAGGCCGACGGTCTAGCTGGGTCCCATGTTCATTGGCCTGGACCGTTATAAAAGTGCACTTTTTGAAACGGCCTCCCTAGCACCACGCTCGCAAGGACGGCCACCGGCACCCCCACCACCATGCTAGAAAGGGTTCAGCATAACCAGGTTTTCAGACCATGCGCCCCAACCCCTCTCCATGCCTGTTTATCAGTAGCGGCGGGTTGTTGCCACTGGGGATGGAACCCAGGACCTTGATAAGAGAGCTTTATGCCACTCCCTCATCACCAACTGAGCTGCAGCTCAGTTGGCGATGATGGAGTGGCGTAAAGCTCTCTTATCAAGGTCCTGAGTTAGATCCCCTGTGGCAACAACCCGTCTTGCTGATAAACAAGCCGGAGAGGGGTTGGGGTGCTTGGCCTGCAGGCTTGAATGTGATTTATAAAGGTCCAGGCCCATCAACATGGGACACAGCTGGAACTGCCGGCCTACCAGAGTCTAGACATGGGCCCACTGCTGGTAGTCAGCCTTTCATATTCAAGCCTGCAGGCCATCGACCCCAACCCCTCTCCGCGCCTGTTTATCAGCAGCGGTGGGTTGTTGCCACTGGGGATCGAACCCAGGACCTTGATAAGAGAGCTTTACGCCACTCCCTCATCACCAACTGAACTGCAGTTCAGTTGGTGATGAGGGAGTGGCGTAAAGCTCTCTTATCAAGGTCCTGGGTTCGAGCCCCAGTGGCAACAACCCGCCACTATTGATAAACAGGCGTCGAAAGGGGTTGTGGTGCATGACATGCAGGCTTGAATGTGAAAGGCTGACTACTAGCAGTGGGCCCGGGTCTGGACTATGGTAGGCCGGTGGTTCCAGCTGGGTCCCATGTTGATGGGCCTGGACCATTATAAAAAGTGCACTTTTTGTAACGACCTCCCCAGCACCACGCTCGCAAGGACGGCTGCCGACACCCCCAGCATCACACTCGAAAGGGTTAGTCCTAACCAGGTCTGCAGACCATGCACCCCAACCCCTCTCCATCCACAGGAGGGTTGTTGAGCTCAGTTGGTGATGAGGAGTGGTTTGAAAACTCCTTATCAAGGAGGTCTTGGGTTTGATCCCCGACCTCAACAACCCACCTACGGATGGAGAGGGGTTGGGGTGCATGGTCTGCAGACCTGATTAGGCGTAACCCTTTCGAGCATGATGATGGGGGTGTCGGTGACCGTCCTTGCAAGAATGGTGTTGGGGAGGTCGTTACAAAAACTGCACTTTTTATAACGGTCCAGGCCCATCAACATGGTACCTAGCTGGAACCGCCGGCCTACTAGAGTCCAGACTCGGGCCCACTGCTGGTAGTCAGCCTTTCACATTTAAGCCTGCAGGCCATGCACCCCAACCCCTCTCTGTGCCTGTGTATCTATAGCGGCAGGTTGTTGCCACTAGGGCTCGAACACATGACCTTGATAAGAGAGCTTTACAGATAAACAGGCACGAAGAGGGGTTGGGGTGCATGGCCTGCACGCTTGAATGTGAAAGGCTGACTACTAGCAGTGGGCCCGAGTTTGGACTGTGGTAGGTCGGCGTTTCCAGCTGGGTCCCATGTTGATGGGCCTGGACCGTTATAAAAAGTGCACTTTTTGTAACGGCCTCCCCAGCACCACGCTCGCAAGGACGGCCGCCGGCACCCCCAACACCACGCTCGAAAGGGTTCAGCCAAACCAGTTCTGCAGACTATGCACCCCAACCCCTCTCCATACACAGGCGGGTTGTTGAGGTCGGGGAACGAACCCGAGACCTCCTTGATAAGGAGTTTTCAAACCACTCCTCATCACCAACTGAGCTGCAGTTTAATTGGTGATTAGGGAGTAGCGTAAAGCTCTCTTATCAAGGTCCTAGGTTCGAGCCCCAGTGGCAACAACCCGCCGCTGCTGATAAACAGGCACGGAGAGCGGTTGGGGTGCATGGCCTGTACGCTTGAATGTGAAAGGCTGACTACAAGCAATGTGCCAGGGTCTGGACTCTAGTAGTCCAGCGGTTCCAACTAGGTCCCATGTTGATGGGCCTGGTCCGTTATAGGCGAGATCCCAGCTCGCTATAACCTGGTAATTTGGGATTTTGCTGGATCTGACCTTCAATTCTCCATATGATTTTTTTCCCTTGACCTTTTCCTCAAGTTTTACCCTTGAATGCCTCGTGTTGACTGGTGGGATCCCTGCTTGGCAAGATCTCCTTGAAGACTTATGTTTCTTCCCAAAAACCATATACTCTCCAAGACTTGTTGACTGGCGAGAGCTGCTCGAGACTTATTTTCAGGGCCTTTCACGACATCCATCTAGTTCCCCTACCCTTCCATTTAGATTGAAGCCTGGCAGTGAGAGCAGCTCGGGACTTTGCTCCAGAGCAATAATAATATTCACTAAGGACCTTGCCATACTAGCTAGGTGAAAGACTGATAGAGGGAGTGGCTCGGGACTTAGCTCTAGAGCAACAATAATGTCAACCGAGGGCCCCTGCCCTGCCAGCTAGGTGGAAGCCTAACAACTGGAGATGCTCGGGATTTGGATCCAGAGCAACAACAATGTCCACCGAGGGCCACCTGCCCTACCAACTAGTTGGAAGCTTGAGAGCGGGAGCAGCTCGGAATCTGAGTAGATACCATCGAATGACATCCAGTCATGCTAGCTAATGGAGCTTGGCAGCAAGATTTGCTCGGGGTCGGGGAGGATGCCATCGATTGACGTCCATGCCCTGTCAGCTAATGGTAGCATGGCAGCGGGATCCGCTCGGTGTCTGGGAGACTCTCTCGAGTGACATCTTGCCCTGCAAGCTAGTGGGAGCCTAGAATCGTGATCTTCTAGTGGTCTGGGAGACTCACATAAGTGACATCCAGCCCTGACAGCTAGTGGAACCTGGCAGCGGGATATGCTCTAGGTCTGAAAAACTCTCTCGAGTGATATCCAACCCTGCCAGCTAGTGGGAGCCTGGAAATGGAATCTTCTCGGGGTCTTGGAGAATCTCTCGAGTGACATCCAGCCCTGTCAGCTAGTGGGAGCCTAGTAGCAGGATCTATTCGGGATCTACGACAATCTATCGAGTTACATCCAGCCTTTCTAGCTTATGGGAGCATTGCAACAGGATCTACTCGAGGTCTAGGAGACTGTCTTAAGTGACATCCAGCACTTCCAACTAGTATGAGCCTGGTAGTGGGATCTGCCCAGGGTCTGGGAGACTCTCACAGGTTACATCCAACCCTGCCAGCTAGTGTGATTTGCTCTGGGTCATGGAGCACACTATCGAGTGACGTCTAGCCCTACCAGCTAGTGGGAGCCTTGAAGCGGGATCTGCTCGGGGTCTGGGATACTCTCTGGACTGATATCCAGCCCTGGCAGCTAGTGTGAGCCAGACAACAGGATCTGATTGCGGTCTGGGAGACTCTCTCGAGTGACATCCAGACCTGCCAGCTAGTGGGATCCTAGAAGCTGGATTTGATCGGGGTATGGGAGACTCTCTCGAGTGACGTCCAACCTTGCCAGCTACTGGGAGCCTTATATCGGCATCTGTCGGGGGTCTGAGAGAATCTCTCGAGTGACATCCAGCCCTGCCAGCTAGTGGGAGCCTAGCAACGGGAATTGCATATGGTTTGGGAGACTCTCTAGTGTGACATTCAGCCCTGCCAGGTTGTGGGAGCCTTGAAGCGGGATCTGCTCGATGTTTGGGAGACTCTCTCAAGTGACATCCAGCCTAGCCAGGTAGTGGGAGCCTGGTAGCAGGATCTGCTCGGGGTCTACTCGGTGAACTCTTCCCCTATTCATATGAATCATTGTAGAAGAAAACTAGAATATCAAGAAGATTCATGTCATCACCACTCCAAATGTGACTTAGTGTCTCGCTCTCTACATTTCAGAGGCGATACCCATTGACTTCAATGCCTCATTGACAATAAATGGACCCTCCTAGTTTGGGTTGAGCTTTCCCATGGCAATTGATCTCCCAGCATAATCTACTCTTTTCAAGACCAAGTCCACTTCTGAGAACTATTAGATTCTAACATGTTTGTCAAAGTACTTAGCCATGCACCGTTTGATTTGTTCTTGCCATACGGTGGCAACATCTTGAAGCTCCTCTGTTATGTCCAAGGAGAGTCGTAGCTCTTTCTCATTCTCAACCTTCCACTCTTATCCACCTTCCTCCACCTCTACTCTCCGCATTGTCTCGACCTCGAACACTATTGGGAGTACAGCTTCGCAGCCATGGATGAGTTTGAAGGGGGTCTCCCCCGTGGCTATATTGGGGTAGTCCTCAGGGCCCAGAAGACTGAAGGAGGTTCTTCCACCCAACTCCCATACAGGTTCTCAACCTAATTTTTCTACAGATGTATAATGATCTTGTTCGCCGCATACACCTGCCCGTTACTCCTGGAGTGGTGGATCGACGCGAACCGGATATCGATCCCGAGCTGAACAGAAATACTGATGAACTCTGTTCTTGCAAACTAAGGCCCATTGTCCATGACAATGTCCTGAAGCAACCCGTTCTTACAAATGCTCTCCCCCCATACGAAGTTTCGGATCACCTGGGAGGTCACCATGGCTAGCGCCATAACCTCTAACCACTTAGATAAAAAATCGATCAGTACGAACACGAACCTCCTCTGCCCACTATCCTGGGGAAAGGGTCCCACAAGATCCATTCCCGGATAGCAAATGGCTAGGGCGTAGTGACACTCTTGAGTCTCTAGGCTGGTAGTAGTTTGTGAGGGTCGAATAACTAGCACTTTTGGAACTTCTTTGCGAACTCGGTGGCGTCCCGACCTAGGTTCGGCCATAAATAACCTTACCTCACAATCCAACCCTCTAAGGTCCTACTTCCTGTGTGACTCCCGCACTCCCTGGAGTGAACTTCCTCCATGATCCTTAGGACCTCCTCTTTAGCCATGTTGTGTGTTAGAAGCCCCAAAGAGCCTTCTGATACAGCTTCCCATCACGCATAAAATAAATACACCACCATATGTTTGAAGCGGTTGTTATCCATGCCCTTTAGAAACTCTCATGTGTCCAAGATGGTTGTAAAGGGGTCCATCTAGGAGGGATGTCGGTCCACTTCTATCAGCTCCCTCTCTTCCCTGGAGGGGCGAAAAAGGTCGGTAAGAGTTCCTCCCGACTGGTCCTGTTGGATCTAGTGGCCAACCTTAGAGGGCAGTGAATAAGGTTTTAACGATGTTTATTAAAAATCTGAAATATTTCTAACTCAGAGAACTAGTTCAGGAAGCTACCATGAAGCAATAGGTATCTAGAGCGTGGCAGTATGTCTCTGAACTCATTTTCCTGGGAAGATTCTCCTTTGGAGATCTATACACTCTTCAGAACAGTACAATCTAACAACCACAACAGTACATACATGTAGATAAACAGGAAAAGAATTTCATTGCCAAATAAAAAATCAATAATTGTTTTTAAAGATTACAAAACTTGATCTCCGTGATGCCGGAGATTGAAGGCGGTGAAAAACACAACTTTGGGTTTTCAATACCGACCAGCTCCACAGACCGGTTGGCTATCTCCCTTTCCCTCCAAGAAAGGTTTTTGATCCAGATCTTCACCTCCACCCATGGAAGGGTCTTAGAGCCTCGCTATATCATCTGATCTAGACGTCTCTTTCCCAGGACAATTTCTCACGGAATCCTTCCCCTGATTATGACGACCTTCCTCGGTCATTTCTTCACCAAAAAAAATACAAAGAAGAGAAAGAGAAAGATTACAACAAATGTCTAACAGATTTAAAGTAATTAAAATCTCCCCCTTGACGATTCCTCCATCGAGCGATCCACGACCGGTGCATGTGGTCTTTGTGTGATTGCAACCAGTCATCTCTTCGTAGTCGATGTAGTTCTAGGCTCACCAGAGTTCTTCATTGGCGAATGGGAGGGAGGCGGTATTCTTGTTCTTCGACGAAGATTATGGAATGGACATGTGAGAGGAGGCTAAACCCTAGGAATCATAGATCTTTGTCTCTTTTCGTCTTAGGTTTTTAACACAGAAAACAAGGCTCCTTTATTTACGTCTCTGTGAAAATAGGCTACCGCCGGCAGTAAGGCTAGTGCCCAGCAGTAGGTTCACGTGCCTGCTGTTGACAGCTTCCCTCCAAATTTTGAAAAATATTCAAAATAAATATTTTCCTTTTTATAATGCTAGCATGGTAGGTAGTTAGTGCCCGGCAGTAGACCTGTGTTGATTCACTCGACGCCACAATCTCAACTCTCTTAATGCCTCGAGCGTTGAGCGTGTTATTGTGGTATGGTACCAAGCTAGCGCCTGGCGATAATTATGTCTCGATACTCTCAATTCCTCTGTCTCAGCGAGCGTTAAGTGACCTATCACGGTGTAGTAGAAAGCTAGCGCCGACGCGGTAGGTTCCTGAGTGTCGAGCTATTTAATTCATTGAGCTAGTGCGGGCGGTAGGACTAGCACAGCATGGTAGATTCCCAAGTGCTTTGTCCATTTAATTCAGGCTACCGCCCGATGTTAGCTACTACTGCTCGGCGGTAGGTTCCTGAGGAGGGCTCCTTGAATTTCTTGGACCTATAAACTAGCACACTCTACCAAACACAAGATGTAATCAAATACAACCTGTGAGTTGATATTATCAAACTAAGGATATGTGATCCTTCAACTCCAATAGGTCCACCTTCTCATTTTCTTCCTGCGGCATATGCCTGATGGAGAATTTTTGAAACATGCTGATGATCTCCTTCACCTTTGTCAGGTATAGTAAGATAATAGGCTCCCTCGCTACAAACTCATCGTTTATCTAGGAGGACACCACCATAGTGTCCGTTAGCACCTTCACGGCCTGCACTCCCAGCTCCCTAGCCAGCCGAAGTCCAACGATCATTGCCTCATACTCTGCTTGATTGTTAGTGATGGGAAAGTGAATGACCATTATTTGGTCAATCTTAATCCCCCGCGGTCTCTCCAACATCACTCATACCCCAAAGAAGTGCCTCCCCAACTTGCCATCAACCTTCACACTCCAAGGAACTGGACGAGTGAGCTCGACCTCCGCCACCTCCACCACGTAGTCGACTTGGAAGTTGTCCATCGACTAGGCCTTGATCGAGAGGCCAGGGGCAAAGGAGATATCAAACTCACTCAGCTCTACTGACTACTCAGCTAGCCTCCTGGATTGCTATACCCCCTCAAAGATATTGCAGATGGGATGGTCAGTCACCACACGGATAGAGTGTGTATAGAAATATGGATGGAGCCTCCGGGTTGAGATGACCAGGGTGAAAGCCAACTTCTCCAAGATAGGATACTGAAGCTCTTCCTTCCTCAAAACCCTACTCACATAGTAGATCGACAACTACTTCTTGCCCTCTTCTGAACCATGACGGAGCTCAGGGCCTCGAAGGAAACCCCAAGATATATAGATATGTCTTCCCCTTCATTCGATTGCTAGAGTAGAGGAGCCTGGGTCAGCTACCTCTTAAAGACTTGGAAGGATCTCTCGCACTCCTAGGACCATTCAAATTTCTGGCCCCCTCTCAACTCTTTGTGTAAAGTTAAGCACTTGTCTCCAGTCCGGGAGAGGAACCTGCTCAGCCCCATAACCTTCCCTATCAGGCACTGGACCTCCTTGGCATTTTGAGGTGACCCCAACTCCATGATGGCCCTTACCATGTCATGGCTGGCCTCCACTCCTGCGGGAGTAAGGAGATGGCCTAAAAAATTACCAATGCTTGCCCCGAAGACACACTTCAAGGGGTTTAGCTTCATATTATATTTTCAAAGGGTGCCAAACGTCTCTTCCAGGTCCAGGAGGTAAGAGTCAACATCCCAACTCTTTATCATGAGATCATCCGCATAAACCTCCAAGTTCCTCCACTTCTGCTTTAGGAAGACTCGATCCATCATCCTTTGATACGTTGCCCCTACATTTTTTAGCCCAAAGGGAATCATTTTATATCAGTAGCACCCATGCCTGGTGATGAAGAGACATCTTTTATGTTAGGCGGGTACATCCTGATTTGATAATAACCTGAAAAAGCATCTAAGATATTCATTAGAGACAAAACGATGGCTAACACAACCAGTATTTCTATTCGAGGCAAGGGGTAATAATCCTTAGGACATGATTTATTCAAAAGATAGAAATCCACACTCATCCTCCAATAGCCGTCTCCTTTTCTAACCATTATAACATTGGATACCAAGCCTGGATACTGGATCTCTGAAATGAATCCAGCCTTGAGGAGCTTACCCACCTCCTCCCGGATGGGCTCAGCCAACTTGTCTACAGAGGTGTCTTCTTTTAACAGATGTGGAGCGCCTCCGAATCCAGGTTGAAGCGGTGGCATGCAACATATTCATCAATCCACGTCATGTCCACCACAGTACATATGAAGATGTCGATGTTCTTTTGGATGCAGTCAACCATCCTCCCTTAGTCCTACGGGCTCAACCCCCCCCCCCCACCTCACTGACACGCACCTTATCCGCCCTTCCTTCTTGGGTGAGGACCTCCATCTCCACTACCTCCTCCACTGCCTCCAGCCGGGATTGGTCTCCCCACTCGCCCACGGCCCCCTGGCCTCGGACAAGAACCTCCTCCTCAGCCTCCTCCATCGACATCATTATGGCTTGCTCCTCCTACACTTCCTCCGCCACCTCCACACGGTTGTGGAACTCATCCTCCTCCACCTCCATCTCCTCAGCTCCTCCCACAGCCTCCTAGAGAGATAGATCCGCAATCCTCCTCTCTATTTCCAAGGATCCTTCTTGCTAGGAGATGGAGTTAACCTCAGTCACGTATCACTCCCTTGCCACCTTAGGGTCTGCCCGAACCTGGACCTGGGAGCCCTCAACATTGAACTTGAGGCACTGGTGGAATGAGGAGGGAACGCAATAGAAGGCGTTGATGAGGGGCCGTCTGAATATGGTGTTGTAGCTGTAGGGAGCATCCACGATGACAAACCTGTAGTTTTTGGACTAGCCCCCGAAGGTAACATGGAGCCTCCTCCTCCTTCCACCTCCATCCTCTCCCCAGAAAATTCGAACAGTTGCCCATCCAAGGATAACAGCCTTCTGGCCTGCATCTTCATGGCATCGAACACCTTCTTGAAGACGACGTTGATAGAGCTTGAAAGTCTTTAATTCCAAGGTAGCTAAACAGCTAGAGTGGGTGAATATGTTTTCTAGTACTTTATTGTTATCTTTAATTTTTTGCGCAGTTAGTTAGTAGTTATATGCTTTCAAGACATACCACAAAAAACACAAAGAATTTATAGTGGTTCCCCAGATTATGTGTACATCCACTATCCTCCCACCTTTCTAACTTTTTGTTAAACAAGGTACTTCTCCAAAAACATTACTCCTTAGAACTTACAACACAGATTTCTCAGGATCTCTCAGTCTTCCCAAGACTTACAACTCAGGCACAAGGCCCTACCTCAGAACAAATTTGCTCCTAAAATTCAGTGATCAATTGATCACCTACCTCAGACTTGATTCCAAGTCCTACAGCTAAAGCTATGAAGGATAGCCCTACCTCAGAGAGAATGACTCTCCAATAGCTTAAGCACAAAGCCCTACCTCAGATTCAAATCTGGATCCTACAATCAGACCAAAATGTCGTATACTTAAATATGATGACTCTCCTATAACTCAGGCAAACTACCCTACCTCAGGCGCAAAGGCCCTAGAGCTCAGATCCAAAAGGATCCTACCTCAAACGCAAAGGTCCTATAACTCAAATCCAAAACTAGAACCTATACTCAGGCAAATCTGCCCTACCTCAGGCACAAAGGACCTATAACTCAGATCCAAAAGGATCCTATTGAAATGAAAGGGGTTTTGTTTGTGCTGATTTGACACAAAGATATTTCTCTACTTTTTGAGCTGAGTTATATTATCCCTAATTATCTTCTTTGCGCAAGATAATGATCTTCAGTATGTAACTATCTCTGCTAGAAGAACCTCATAAACTAGTTTCTGAACTTGCTGAAGAAGACTGAAGACTTGGCAGATTTTGAGTTCTTTAAACAGCTAACCTGAACCTATAGATAACTGAAAGCTCTGCTTGACTTTCTTTATCAGAAGCTTATCTGACCTTGCTGTAGTAGAAGAAATTGCTACAGCTATCTGGAATAAACTTTTATATTAGTTGAATCAACTTCAAGCATCTAGCTCAGCAACAATGGCGAGGAAGATGAAGTTTTGCCGACACTTTTTGAAAAGTACAAGACCCTTAAAGTTAAAGTTCTCCTTGTGAACTTGTCCCATTTTATCTTCCACCTATTAATGGCACCAAGAAGCAGTGGGCAACACCTACAGTTGTCAGCTGTAACATGCTTTAACGGAAGAAGGAGTACAGTAGGCCTCCAGAACTATTTGGCGTGTTATGTAGCTTTCCCGCAAATAATTTGAACTCTGTTGACTTTTGTTGACTTTGGCTGACATCATCAATTATGGACTTGGCCAATTTCTCGGATTCACGCCATGCATTGAGTGCATTGTGTGAAAGGCCTTCACTCAATAAATCTGGACTTAGTCAAATTCTCTGCATCATCAGCCGTTGAGTGTGTTGACATCACTCAATGCAGCTGGATTTAGCCGCAACTATCTTTATCTGCGAGGCATTGAGAGCATTGAGTAAATTTTCATCACTCAACGCTCTTTTACATGGCCCCTACTCTGGACTGCCAGCTTGCTGAGGCATTGAGTGTGTTAATTGAGCTGCCTTCACTCAATGCCTCTGAACTTAGTCAATCTTTTCTACACTGCCAAGCGTTGAGTGCATTGAGTGATTTGGCATCTCTCAACTCCCCTGGACTTAGATGCAACTCTTTATCTGCTAGTCATTGAGAGCGTTGAGTGAAGCTTCCTCACTCAACGCTTTTCTACTTAGACTCTTCTCTGAAGTATGCCAGCTTGCTGAGGTGTTTAGAATATTTACTGAAGCTTCATCACTCAATGCTTTTGTACTTAGCCGGTTTCAGTCTTCTTTCTTCTTAGGCTTTGACTGTAGTAGCATGACTTAACATTTTTGTTTTCTAGCATTGAGTGAACAAGCTTCACTCAATTCCTGTGGACTTATAAGCTTTTTTAACCTGTAAACACTGAGGCTTTGACAGACTCAGCTATACTCGACGCCTTCTGATATCTTGCGTTGAGTGAACTGCCTTCACTAAATGCATGTGGACTTATCCACAGAATTTCTTTGCAGACTGCTAGGGTTTGAATGTCCACACCATACTCAGCGCTTTTTGGCATGTGGCGTTGAGTGAACAGGCTTCACTCAACGCCTGTGGACTAAGTCGGTTTTCAGCATTTCCAGCATCTTCCTTTAACTTCTTACATTGAGTGATCTGACTTCACTTAACGCTTTTGGACATAGACATATTTCTATATCTCCACACCTCCAACTTTTTACCTCCTATCACAATCACTGAGATAACTAGTCTAAACTTATTACATTGAACATCCTGCACATGACGAGCTTGAACAACATCAAATACAACTATGCTCTTAATATTGATGGTGATGCCTCTTCAAATCAAGACTAGGGAACATTGAGGGAAATATTCCCAACAATCTCCCCCTATTTGAAGAAGGCCAAACACCCAGCAATACTAAGAAGCATTAACATTATAAGCATATTAATTTCATGTACTCCATTTAAATGCATTGACTCAATATGTAACACCCCAAAGCCCAATTTGGGTTCAGGTTGGGTGACACGGCCTGGGACACGCCCGTGTCCCAGGGCGTGTCATGCTCGGGTTGAGCAGCCTCTCGAGTGCTTGACGAAATGCACTCGAGAAGTTCTCGAGAGGGAACACGCCCTGTGATACGGGCATGTCTACGGGCATGTCCGAGGCATGTTCGACAAATTTCACTTGAGTAGCTACACTCGACGAAATCTCGAGAGAAGGGGCACACGGTATGTGACACGGGCGTGTCATATGGCCGTGTCCTTCTCTATGTCTACTCGAGTTGGTGTCTCGAGTAGGTCCGTAATGTCTTGAGTATGAGGGTGACTCGGGCGTGGCACTTATATAACATGGGCGTGACATGTCCAACTACTCGAGTAGTGGTCTCATGTGGGTCTCGAGAGGAAGACACGGGCATGTCAGCCAGTTGACACGAACGTGTCAGCCATGTGACACGGGCATGCCATATGTCTGTGCCCTGTTCTGGAAAAGGCGGTTCGTGCGCCGCTTAAGAGACACGTCCTGTGACACGGGCCTAACACAGGGCATGTAAGACCCGAAAGAGCCATTTCAGAGATTTTTGTAGTCGTTCATAGCCTTCCCTTGGGGATCTGATGGCCCAGGATTCTCCTTGCTACTTTAAGGCCGAAGTTGAGAAGATAGTTCTCATTTCACTTTGGCCATTCTCTTTCTAAAAGATAGCGAGAGAGAAGGAAGAGCAAGGAGGAAGAAGGAGAAGCACTAGCTGCCGGAGGATCGTTAGAGTGCCGAATCGAGAGCCGAGTGCGGATTCATGGAGGCAAGACCGTGGCGGTGATTTCCATCAGGCTAGTTCAGGGCTCCAAAGCGATCGTCGAGGGTAACGACCTCCTTCTTGGACAAGAGAAGTCCTTTCTTTATGCATATGCACGGAATCCTCCACCAAGTGGTGGAAAGCGTAAGTGATTCCAAGTTGGGTCTGCATCTAGAGCCCGAAGTGCGTAGTACGGCATAGGCATGCTGTGTGGAGCCCATCCGGATGGTTCATCTAGATTAGTGATGGTTATGTGTGAACCATAGAAGACTCCGTTTATTGTATGGATGTTTGTGAATTGTGAATCCTTAAAGGCTTGTATGAACCCTTGAATATGTGTGTTGAACTGGATGGATTGGAAAGCGGCTCTGCGAGAGCCGTGTTGTGGGAGGTCGATTGGTGGCAAGGCTTGCTGCAGCACAATGGTGGGTCGATCTGAATGCGTGTGGGAGATCGATTGGTGGCAAGGCTTGCTGCAGCACTTTGGTGGGTTGATTGGAAGGCTTGTGGGAGATAGATTGGTGGTAATCCTTGCTGCACCACAATGGTGGCTCGATCTAAATGCTGGTGGGAGATCGATTGGTGGCACAGCTTACTGCACCACAATGCTGGGTCGATCTACATGCTCGAGTTTGCCGTTAGGTTAGTATCTCTGAGTGGGATGGACGGAATGTCACCATCAAGCTTGTTGGTGGACTAGGATCGGCCAACCAACATGTTAAAAACCTCTGCTCGGTGATGGTGCCAAAGAGCCCGGCATACCGTAATGTCCCCTGAGTGTATGGAGCATCCGGTAGAAATGGGCGTTTGTGATATTGTGTAATTCTTGTTGTATTATAGCTGCGATGCATATAGGGAATGAACCACTACCCCGGGTAAGGGGTAGGGTCGTTATAATTGGTCAGCTAATGCTGACCGTTGCCTTGTTTACCTCTCTTGGGGTGGATGTCTAATTGTAGGTGCTGATGGGTTGAATTGAATTGAGCAGAACGAGGACTTGCTGCCTAAAGGCCCTTGAAGGCCGTGCGAACAATTCTTGGATTTCATGTGTGGCCAGCATGCGTGCCGATGTATGAAGTTGTGTATTTTGTAAAGAGCAACTTGTTTGGCCTTAAGGCCATGAGCATGTGTTTGTTGTATACATTCTTGGTGATATATATAAATATATGGTTTATATGTTGAGTGGACATTCATGGGGTTGAGTTCTTAAAACTTAAAATGCTGCGCTAGAATGCTCTGAGTTTGTATTCGAGTAGAACGTGATTTGATATTCACACATAATTCCGCCGTTTGTCGGTGAAATATGGCGTGGGGCGTCGACCGGAGCCAATATTATATTCCATATGACGAATGGAGGCGTTACATAGTGGTATCAGAGCCATATTTGAGATTTGTGGGAGGGAGAACATAATTGATGAATTGTAAATTTACGTATTTTTGTGCACATTAATTTAGTCGTTTTCATTTATTTTCGTCGTTTTTACTTATTTTTGTTCAATAAAATGCTCCTCTTCTTGTAAATTTACTACTAACTTGTTTTCTTTTATTTTGCAGAAAAATTCCAAAATCTGCCAAAATTGGGCAGTACACGCCCGTGTCATTTTGGTCATGCCCGTGACCGGGCCGTGACATTACATTTCCCGTGGAATCGGATGATTTTGAAGAGAAAAGTTTGACACGCCCTGGGTCACGCCCGTGTCACCCGACACGGGGCGTGACACAAGCCCATGTCCATTCCACTCGATGAATTCTATTCAACGATCGTAGAACCCGCGACATGCCCAGCGTCACGCCCGTGACCTAGGGCGTGACTCAAGCGTAGCTCGACAATTTCAAGCTCGACACTTTCCGCTCGACGTTTGTGGAGTGTCGACACCAACCGACACGCCCAGAGTCACACCCGTGACCTGGGGCGTGAGTTCTCCACCTAGCCGACAAGATGCTGCCGAAGACTTTTGACGCAACCCGTGCCCGGTTCTACCTTCCCGACACGCCCAGCGTCACGCTCGTTACTTGGGGCGTGACATCCTCGAACTCAGCCTGAAGTCAACTTTCCTATCAAATCGTCGGCCTCCATCATGAATAGTAGTGACACGCCCCCCCTACACGCCCGTGTCGGAGGGCGTGTACTTAGAATTTTTTGCCTATAAATTGCCCATTTCTGTAAGGGCCAAGGGTTCATATTTTTGAGCCACTTTTTATGTGTTTTGTGTGCTGCATCCGTGATTCCCTTGCTATGTAAGGAGATTTCTCCCCCCTTTTCTTTCATGTTTGTTTTTTGCTTTAGCTTTAGCTTTGTAATAGCTTGTAATAGTTTCCTTTAATCAATAAAAATGTTAGCTTTTCTCTTCTTATTTGGCTTTGGAATGAACTCATGTGCCCACTTTTATTCTCATTTTATCCTTAGTTTCACATTTGTTTTTCTCTTTATGAAAAGTGTGCGTGTGTGTATGAGTGTAACATGTTTAATAATCATGTTTTTAACTTGTCTTCATGATAGGTTTTGTAGTAGATTTCATTTCCAAGCATGGTATGATGTGGTTATCTCATCTTCAACATGTTCTTCCTTAATGTTTTTTTTATTATTTCATACTTATGTATTTATAAAAGAGATTTGAAAGTGAATTTTATTTTCTTTTCTTAGTTTTTTTTGTAGGATTGTAAAACCTTTTTTTGTTCTTTTTATTTTTTTTTTCACCTTTTTATCACTTTTATGAAAACATAAGAATGAAAATCTTGTAATTTAATTTTCCAAGAACTTTGGTTTTTAATTTGTTTTGAAAAATTCAAAAAAACTTTTGTTCTCTAAAAATTTTATTTGTTCTTTTTATTTGTTTTTGACAAAACCTAAGCATGAAAAAGTAAATGTTTTAATTTTTAGGTAACTTTCATTTTGCTTTTAATTTGTGTGTGTGAGTGTATGAGAATAATGTTTTGATGCTTTGTTCAAATTATGTAGAGTGTGAGAGTGTAGGTGTTAGTTTTTCATGCTTTATTTTTCATGCTTTTTTTTATCGTTTTCTTTAATTATGTAGAGTGTGTGTGTAGGAGATAGTTTTATGGCTTTCTTTCAATTCATCTAGAGTGTGTGTGTTTGTGAGCATTTATTTCCGTCTACTCGTTAAGAGTTAAATGGCGTATCGTTTTCATTTCCAGCCTACTCGTTTGAGTAGGATTTGTAATTTTCTTTCTTTATTTTTCCACCTACTCACTTGAGTTAAATGGACGGACTTTATTTCCCGCCTACTCGTTTGAGTAGGACTCGTACTCGCATTTATTTTCGCCTACTCGTTTGAGTTAAATGGCGTATCTTTATCTCCCTGTAAATATTTGAGAAAGCCCTGTAATCGCATTTATTTTCTCCTACTCATTCGAGTAGGACTCGCTTTCATTTTAGTCCTACTCGTTTGAGTAGGACTTGCAATTTTCAGCTTTTATTTCCCGCCACCACACGTTTGAGTGGGACTTGCAATTTCAATTATGCAAATTTCTTTTATGTGTAACATAGTTTCTGTTTTATTTATAATTTGGAGTGTGCGTGAGTTCTTTTTTTAGCTAACTTTTCAACATTCTAAATGTTTGTTATTTTTTATGTCCTCTTCTTATAATCATTTAGCATTTAATTTCGAACTCGTGCCTCATTAAATTATAAAGCCGTCCCCATACCGATGTGTGGCTAATCGTTATTAGCCTCGGCATCGAAGAGCTTTGGGACATTTAAAATAATTTGTAATAATTAAAGCTCTTTATTTTCACTTTAATTTAAGGACCTAATGTTTACCCCGGGTTAACGACGCGTAGGACTACAAATCGATGTGTGGGCCCTATTTCCGTTATCCATACACTAGCTAGCCGAGAGGCCGTGCGTATGGACAGATCACCCCTGGGTAAATAGAGTTGCGTGCATACCCTCGAGAGAGGACAAGCGTAATTCTACCGGATTGGGTTCCCCACCCAATAGCGGGGTTCTTACCGTAAAGCAGGCGTTTAGAGGAATCCTTCGTCGGACTAACGTTCGGTCGAATAGTCTTAACGTTCAGGTGAGCAATATTCCTAGAGATAAGTGCGCTCACATTTGTGGAACCTCCACGGCCAAGTTGCCTTTTATTAATTTGAAAACTAAGTCCTATAATTATTAAAAATTATTTTAGTCTTAATCCGGTTCGATGCCGAGCATTAACCCTTCATCGAATATTTTCTAAATCTTTTTTTCGATCCTTTCCTTTTTCCGTCTTTACTTAATCAAAACATCCACCCTATTTTCAGTAAAATAATAGGCCTCCCGGAGGAGTAAGAATAGCCAACACGACCCCGAGAACAATACGACCTCGGTATTCCCCCGAATATCGAGTACTACTTGCGATAGGTGCACTTGCCTACCTTAGCAAGCCCGCGACGATCGACTCACCGAACCAACCACAGTAAGAGTCTGTTCGCGGGCGATCATGTTTTTGGCGCGGTTGCCGGGGAACTTCTTCGAGTTGCTATTTCGAATTCCGGAGTCTATTACTTTTACTTATTTTTTATAAATAAAAAAAAACTAAAAACTTTATTTTAAATAAAATCAAAAACAACAAAAAAGAGTTTATTTTGTTTTATTTTTGTTTAGGGTGTATGACCCGTGGACAACCCTCCGAGTCTGAAGATTTTGACTTCAACCCTGAGATCGAACGCTCTCTTGCGCGTATTCGATCTCAACACCGAAATCCTTCTTTAGATCCCGAGGAATCTATCGGAGAACCCACTGTTGTAGTTATGGCCGCACCTAACCCTGCCCCGGCGGCCGAGCGTACTATGTCTTATTACGCCCGGCCTAACCTGGATGATTCTGGGTCGATATTGTTCGCCCTGCGGTTGCGAATAATTACTTTGAAATAAAGTCGAGTGTCATTCAAATGGTTCAAAACGCTGTGCAGTTCGATGGAATGCCGGATGAGGACCCAAATGTCCACTTGTCCAATTTCTTGGAGATATGCGACACCTTCAAGATTAATGGCGTCACTGATGACGCCATTCGCTTGCGCTTATTTCCTTTTTCCCTTAAGTCCAAAGGAAAGGCGTGGTTGAATGCCCTCCCACGAGGATGTATCACCACGTGGGCTGAGTTGACGGAATGGTTCCTAACGAAGTACTTTCCGCCCGCAAAAACTGCAAAGTTGCGGGCGGACATTTCTTCATTTGTGCAAAACGATCCTGAGTCTCTATACGAGACTTGGGAATGGTTTAAGGAATTCCTCCGCCGGTGCACGCACCACTCGCTGCCAACGTGGTTGCAAGTTCAAATTTTTTATAATGGGCTTATTTTTCAGACGCGTCAAATGATTGACGCGGCTGCCGGGGGTACACTGAATAATAAAACCCCCGAGGATGCCCAGGCTTTATTTGAAGAGATGGCTATGAACGCCTATCAATGGAACATCCCGCGGGGATGCCCAAAGCCGGCGGCTGGTCTTTTTGAAGTGGATGCCACTGCTCTCTTAACCCTTCAAGTTGAAAGTTTAACAAATCAGGTGGCGGAGATGTCTGCTGCCTCCTCCACTCCGCCTTGTTTTATTCCCCCTAACGTCTGCGTGGCTGAAGAGTTCGTGGATTTCATGGGAAATTCGGGTCGACCTTCCTTCAACCCCAACAACAACCCTTATAGTAATAACTATAATCCGGGTTGGAGGAATCACCCCAATTTCTCTTGGAGCAACCCGAATAATGCTCAGCGCCCCCCTATTTCTTATGCGCCCAGATTTTTGCCTCCTCCTCCTCTTGCAAAACCCTCCCCGATGGAGGAAAATTTTTCGAAGTATATTGCGTCCAACGAGTCAAATATCCGGAACATCACCGGATCGCTAAAAACTCTCGAACAACAGGTTGGACAGCAGGCGAGGATGATGTCCGAGTGCGCGCTCGGGGCACTACCGGGAAACATGGAGCCCAATCCGCGGGAGATCGCCAATGTTATAACCCTCCGTAGCGGAAAGGAGGTGGTCGATCCAAAACGGACCGACCCTCAGGTACATATTTCACCTCCGACCCCTCTTCCCCTTTCTTTGATTACGCCGCCTTTACCGATTTCAAAAGAAAAAATTATTTTAAACAAGGCACTTCCATATCCGCATAAGTTAGATAACGAGCGTAAGGACGCGCAATATGAAAAATATATTTTATTATTAAAACAAATTCACATTAATGTTCCTTTTTGCGAGGCTATCTCGCAAATGCCCAAATATGCGAAATTTTAAAAAGAAGTACTTTCTAATAAACGTAAATTAGAGGATATTTTGCATGTATCTCTCAACGCTGTCTGCTCGGCGGCCCTTACTAATAAATTGCCCACAAAACAAAACGACCTGGGACAGTTTTCCATCCCGTGCCTTTTTGGCAATATATTAGTAAAGTACGCCTGAGCTGATTTAGGGGCTAGCATTAATCTGATGCCATTCTCGCTCTTTTTACATTTAGGTTTGGGTACTCCTAGTCCTACGAATATGCACATCCAATTAGCGGATCGCTTGGTTAAGTTCCCTATCGGGGTTGTGGAGGACGTCCTTGTCCGAGTAGACAAGTTTACCTTCCCGGTAGACTTCGTCATCTTAGACATCGAGTAGGACGCCGAGGTACCAATAATACTTGGTCGCCCTTTTCTCGCCACCTCCCGCATACTAATAGATGTTAGTAATGGTAGTCTTCTCCTCCGAGTAGGCGATGACCAAGTTACTTTCTGTATTAATCCCTCGATGGACAATTTGTCATCGAGCGACGATTTCTGCTATTCTTTAGATACCTTTTTTGGAGATCGTTCTTCTCCCGTTTTCGAGTCCGTGTTTTTAAATGACGATATTTATGCACTCGAAAATTTTAAATGCGATGAGGATACTTCTTTAGACTTGCCTTTCGAACCAATTGGTAAGAAAGCCATAGGAATTAAAACCTCCCTAGAAGAACCGCCCATCCTAGACCTCAAACCCTTACCCGCATCGCTCAAATACGCATTTTTGGGAAAAGGTGATACGCTTCCCGTTATCATTTCTTCGGACTTGAGTGATTCGGAGACTTCCGATTTATTGGAAGTTTTATTTAAACATCGCCACGCAATTGCGTGGCAAATCTCTGACTTAAAGGGGATTAGCCCCTCCTTTTGCAACCATAAGATATTTCTTAATGATAATTGCCACAAAACGATTCAGCCGCAGCGTCGTCTTAACCCAAACATGGAAGACATCGTTAAAGCTGAAATTATTAGGTTATTAGATGCGGGGATTATCTACCCTATTTCAGACAGTGCATGGGTTAGTCCCGTACATGTCGTGCCCAAGAAGGGCGGTCTAACCGTAGTGGCGAATGAGCACAACGAGCTCGTCCCAACCCGTACTGTTACGGGTTGGCGAGTGTGCATCGATTGTAGGAAACTTAATGATGCCACCCGCAAGGACCATTTCCCTCTGCCTTTTCTGGACCAGATTTTAGAGCGTTTATCTGGTCATCCATATTATTGTTTTCTTGATGGTTTATCGGGGTTTTTCGAAATCCCCATTTCCCCCGATGATCAAGAGAAAACAACTTTTACTTGCCCGTTTGGCACCTTCGCCTATCGAAGAATGCCATTTGGACTCTGCAATGCGCCGGCTACATTCCAAAGATGTATGCTAGTGATCTTTGGCGAGCTATTAGAAGACATTATGGAAGTCTTTATGGATGACTTCTCTGTTTTCAGACGCTCTTTTCCCGATTGCCTTCACAATTTAGATCGTGTCCTTCAACGGTGCGAGGACACAAGCCTTATTTTAAATTGGGGAAAATGCAACTTTATGGTTCGAGGAGGTTTGGTCCTCGGCCATATGATTTCGTCTAAGGGGATAGAGGTGGATAAGGCCAAGATAGAAATTATATAAAAACCCCCGCAACCAACAAACGTAAAATCTATTAGGAGTTTCTTAGGCCATGCGGGCTTTTATCGACGCTTCATTCAAGATTTTTCAAAAATAACAAAGCCGCTAACTCAACTCTTGGAAAAGGAATCACATTTCATCTTTAGTAGCGAATGCGTGTCCGCCTTTAATTTAATAAAACAAAAACTTATCACTTCACCAATTTTAGTGGCCCCTAAATGGTCCCATCCGTTCGAAATTATGTGCGACGCTAGTGATATTGCCTTAGGTGCCGTTCTTGGCCAACGCGTGGAAAAACATTTTCATCCTATTTATTACGCTAGCAAGACGCTCACTTCCGCAAAAGCAAATTACACGACAACGGAAAAAAAACTCTTAGCCGTCGTTTTCGCTTTTGATAAGTTTTGCTCGTATATAACGCTATCTAAAGTTATCGTTTTTACCGATCACTCCGCGCTTAAATATTTATTTGCTAAAAATGATGCGAAGCCCCACCTTCTTCGATGGATTCTCCTCCTATAAGAGTTTGATTTGGAGATCCGAGATAAGCGGGGTGCGGAAAATATAGCGGCAGACCACCTCTCCCGTTTAGAAAATCCGGGTGCGGAAGCGCTCGTCGAATCTGAAATAAATGACAGATTCCCCGAGGAACGCCTCCTAGCTATTCAAAATTATTCTTCGTCATCTTTGCCTTGGTTTGCAGATTTTGCAAATTACTTAGTAGTGCGGGTGCTTCCAAAAGAGTTTTCAAGTCATAAAAAGAAGAAATTCTTTTGACTTGAAAAATTTCTTTTGGGAGGACCCATTTCTTTTTCGTATCTGCGCGGACCAAGCGGTTCGATGATGCGTTGCGGGTGTGGAGTGCTTGCAAATTCTTAAGCACTGCCACGAGGGTCCAGCCGGTGGGTATTATCAAGCCAACCGGACCGCTCGGAAGGAGCTAGAGGCGGGCTACTTTTGGCCCACTCTCTTCAAAGACGCGCATAATTTTGTGCGCACATGCGATAGCTGTCAGCGGTCGGGTAACATCTCTCGTCGCGATAAGATGCCCCAAAAGTTGTTTTTACAGTGCGAAGTCTTCGATTTGTGGGGCATAGATTTTGTTGGCCCCCTACCTCCGTCTTTCAAAAATATGTATATTTTAGTGGCGGTCGACTACGTATCGATGTGGGCGGAAGCGCAAGCTCTCCCCACCAACGATGCGCGAGTCGTCGTTACATTTCTTAAAAAATTATTTTCTCGCTTCGGCACGCCTCGCGCAATTGTTAGTGATAGGGGAACGCATTTCTGTAACGCTCTTATGGCAAAGACGTTAGCTAAATACGGAGTCACGCACAAGCTTGCCACCCCCTACCACCCGCAAACCAGTGGCCAAGTAGAGGTAGTAAATCGAGAGATTAAGCGAATTTTAGAAAAAACCGTTTCACTAAATAGGAAAGATTGGTCCGTTAAACTCGACGATGCGTTGTGGGCGTATCGGACGGCATACAAAACCGCAATGGGTTGTACTTCGTTCCGGTTAGTCTACGGCAAAGCGTGCCATTTACCCGTAGAACTCGAGCATCGTGCTCTTTGGGCTTTAAAACTCTTAAATCTCGACTCCAACTTAGCCGCTCAGAATAGAAAACTGCAACTAAACGAGCTCGATGAATGGCGTGCGAACACTTACGAGAGCAATAAATTCTATAAGGAGCGTTCTAAGTTATATCACGATCGAAATTTAAAGTCCCCAAAAATATTTTCTCCGGGCAATCTTGTCCTTCTTTATAATTCACGCCTTAAACATTTTTCGGGTAAACTAAAATCTAGATGGTCCGGTCCCTTCTTAGTTGAAGAAGTCTTTCCATATGGGACCGTACTCGTCTCCAACCCGGAAAGAGGTTCGTTTAAAGTAAACGGTCATCGGCTTAAGTTATACATAGCGGGCAACCCAGTGATCGAGCATTACGAAACCATAACCCTCCTCGATCTATAACTCCGTCAAAATAGTCAAGCTACACGACTATAAACAAAGCGCTCCTGGGAGGCACCCCTCGCTTATCTTTTTCGCTCTTTCCTTATCATCTTTGCTGCTTTTTCTAATAAATGCAGGGTTTCTGATTGGACTTCCCCCTACGTATTTCAGGGAAGCTTCTATCCCCCTCTCTTTATTTTCTTTATATATATTGTCTTTCCTCTTATTCCGCATACTTACGTTACAACATTGGGGACAATGTTGGACTTAAGTATGGGAGTATTTTCGTGCTTTACTTTCTGCACTTCAATTTTTCTGCATTTCAAAAATACAAAAAATACATATAACAACAAAACAAAACAAAAATAAAAAAAAAACAAATCTTAAAATGAAAAACTTAAAATGAAAAATAAAAAAAAAATTCATTTTCTTTTTCTTTCTTTTTTCCAAAAACTCAGAAAAAAAATTATGAAACAATAAAAAACAAAAAAATATATTTAGTTTCACTTTGTAAATATTCTTTTTGTACATATTCTTTTTGTAAATACTCTTTTCTCTCTCCCCCTTCCTCATTCTTGTAAAAACCTCTCTTTTTCTTCCATGTTTTTGTACATAGAATGAAAATTTTCTTAAAAACTATAAAAAAAAAGATAATAGTTCAAAAAATTCAAAAAACATTTTGAGTAAAACAAAACAAAAATACAAAAAAAGAGATAATAAATGAAAAAAAAATGATGATAAAACTATAAAAATAAAAAAAAATGTTTTGAAACAAATAAATCAAATATTTCATTCTTAACTTTCCTGCTATCCAAAAATTTCGCTTTGAGTTTATTTGTAGGCGAATTTTATTAATTCTCTGTTTGTTATTCGTTTATCAATTATTGAGTAAAAAATTTAAATAGCCGGGGTTAAGTTTTAAAGAATTTACTATGCTTTGTTAAAAATAGCGAACTCGTTTTAGGCACTACTTCTAATTTTTCATTGATAGGAGCACGTGTATTATGTTAGGAAATAACGACTATAGAATTCAATTATACTTACTTTTAGCTTTCTGAAAAATTGGAACATACAAATTATTAAGGTTGCTCTCAAAAATTTTTAGGATTAAAAATCTAGCTTTCTTTTCTCCCCTTACCTTTCATGACCTACTTGGCATGAAAACTTTTTATCCCTAAAAGATCCTATGTCAATGGGAATAAGATTTCGTTCTGTAAACATAGGCACCCAATAATTTAAAAAGATTATATGTTATGGAGTAAGAGAATAAAATTCATTACTCCTACACATATACATTGGGTCTATTTTATTTTTATGAAGATGAAAAACAATTATGATATTAGGAAAATAAGATTTCATTTTCCTAATAATCCAAAAAAAAATGGAGGTTCGAGAAAAAATTACCTCACCTCAAAATCAAAACCCTTTTCATAAACCCACTACCCCCTTATAGCCAATTACACGATTCTAGAATTAATTCAAAAGTTGATTTGAGAGCATAATTAGTAAATTGTATTATTTCCAGTAACACTCCTATAAGCTAGAGTTCATATAATTCCAAACTATTTTTGTTAATCTAACCATTACAAATATTGCCTTCTATTTGATTACATCAAGAAGTCTTTTGGCCAAAACTTTTGCGCTATTTAAATCATCTACATAATTTTAGGACTTAACTCTTACACCCCGTATATTGATTTCGATCTCTCTTATAAATGATTAAGCGGTAGCTAAACTTAGAGTTTTTTTTATTCCTTATAAATTCACCTCAAACTTTTGCTCTGGAATAGCAAAAGCTTAAGTATGGCGGTATTTGATGAATTGTAAATTTACGTATTTTTGTGCACATTAATTTAGTCGTTTTCATTTATTTTCGTCGTTTTTACTTATTTTTGTTAAATAAAATGCCCCTCTTCTTGTAAATTTACTACTAACTTGTTTTCTTTTATTTTGCAGAAAAATTACAAAATCTGCCAAAATTGGGCAGAACACACCCGTGTCATTTTGGTCACGCCTGTGACCGGGCCGTGACATTACATTTCCCGTGGAATCGGATGATTTTGAAGAGAAAAGTTTGACACGCCCTGGGTCACGCCCGTGTCACCCGACACGGGGCGTGACACAAGCCCGTGTCCATTCCACTCGACGAATTCAGTTCAACGACCGTAGAACCCGCGACACGCCTAGCATCACGCCCGTGACCTAGGGCGTGACTCAAGCTTAGCTCGACGATTTCAAGTTCGACACTTTCCGCTCGATGTTTGTCGAGTGTCGACACCAACCGACACGCCCAGAGTCACGCCCGTGACCTGGGGCGTGACTTCTCCACCTGGCCGACAAAATGCTGCCGAAGACTTTTGACGCAACCCGCGCCCGGTTCTACCTCCCCGACACGCCCAGCGGCACGCCCGTGACCTGGGGCGTGACATCCTCGAACTCAGCCCAAAGTCAACTTTCCTGCCAATTCGTCGGCCGCAACCATGAATAGTAGTGGCACGCCCCCCCTACACGCCCGTGTCGGAGGAGAATTTTTTGCCTATAAATTGCCCATTTCTATAAGGGCCAAGGGTTCACATTTTTGAGCCACTATTTATGTGTTTTGTGGGCTGCATCCGTGATTCCCTTGCTATGTAAGGAGATTTCTCCCCCCTTTTCTTTCATGTTTGTTTTTGCTTTAGCTTTAGCTTTGTAATAGCTTGTAATAGTTTCCTTTAATCAATAAAAATGTTAGCTTTTCTCTTCTTATTTGGCTTTGGAATGAACTCCTGTGCCCACTTTTGTTCTCATTTTAGCCTTAGTTTCACCTTTGTTTTTCTCTTTATGAAAAGTGTGTGTGTGTGTGTATGAGTGTAACATGTTTAATAGTCATGTTTTTAACTTGTCTTCATGATAGGTTTTGTAGTAGATTTCATTTCCAAGCTTGGTATGATGTGGTTATCTCATCTTCAACATGTTCTTCCTTAATGTTTTTTTTTATTATTTCATACTTATGTATTTATAAAAGAGATTTGAAAGTGAATTTTATTTTCTTTTCTTAGTTTTTTTTGTAGGATTGTAAAACCTTTTTTTGTTCTTTTTATTTTCGTTTTTCACTTTTTTATCAGTTTTATGAAAACATAAGAATGAAAATCTTGTAATTTTAATTTTCCAAAAACTTTGGTTTTTAATTTGTTTTGAAAAATTCAAAAAAACTTTTGTTCTCTAAAAATTTTATTTTATTCTTTTTATTTGTTTTTGACAAAACCTTAGCATGAAAAAGTAAATGTTTTAATTTTTAGGTAACTTTCATTTTGCTTTTAATTTGTCTGTGTGAGTGTATGAGAATAATGTTTTCATGCTTTGTTCAAATTATGTAGAGTGCGTTAGTGTAGGTGTTAGTTTTTCATGCTTTATTTTTCATGCATTATTTTTATCGTTTTCTTTAATTATGTAGAGTGTGTGTGTGTAGGAGATAGTTTTATGGCTTTCTTTCAATTCATCTAGAGTGTGTGTGTTTGTGAGCATTTATTTCCGCCTACTCGTTAAGAGTTAAATGGCGCATCGTTTTCATTTCCCGCCTACTCGTTTGAGTAGGATTTTTGTAATTTTCTTTCTTTATTTTTACGCCTACTCACTTGAGTTAAATGGGCGGACTTTATTTCCCGCCTACTCGTTTGAGTAGGACTTGTACTCGCATTTATTTTCGCCTACTCGTTTGAGTTAAATGGCGTATCTTTATCTCCCTGTAAATATTTGAGAAAGCCATGTAATCGCATTTATTTTCTCCTACTCATTCGAGTAGGACTCGCTTTCATTTTAGTCCTACTCGTTTGAGTAGGACTTGCAATTTTCAGCTTTTATTTCCCGCCCTCACTCGTTTGAGTGGGACTTGCAATTTCAATTATGCAAATTTCTTTTATGTGTAACTTAGTTTCTGTTTTATTTATAATTTGGAGTGTGCGTGAGTTCTTGTTTTAGCAAACTTTTCAACATTCTAAATGTTTGTTATTTTTTATGTCCTCTTCTTATAATCCTTTAGCGTTTAATTTCGAACTCGCGGCTCATTAAATTATAAAGCCGTCCCCATACCGATGTGTGGCTAATCATTATTAGCCTCGGCATCGAAGAGCTTTGGGACATTTAAAATAATTTGTAATAATTAAAGCTCTTTATTTTCACTTTAATTTAAGGACTTAAGGTTTACCCCGGGTTAACGACGCGTAGGACCACAAATCGATGTGTGGGCCCTATTTCCGTTATCCATACACTAGCTAGCCGAGAGGCCGTGCGTATGGACAGATCACCCCTGGGTAAATAGAGTTGCGTGCATACCCTCGAGAGAGGACAAGCGTAATTCTACCGGATTGGGTTCCCCACCCAATAGCGGGGTTCTTAGCGTAAAGCAGGCGTTTAGAGGAATCCTTCGTCGGACTAACGTTCGGTCGAATAGTCTTAACGTTCAGGTGAGCAATATTCCTAGAGATAAGTGCGCTCACATTTTTGGAACCTCCACGGCCAAGTTGCCTTTTATTAATTTGAAAACTAAGTCCTATAATTATTAAAAATTATTTTAGTCTTAATCCGATTCGATGCCGAGCATTAACCCTTCATCGAATATTTTCTAAATCTTTTTTTCGATCCTTTCCTTTTTCCGTCTTTACTTAATCAAAACATCCACCCTATTTTCAGTAAAATAATAGGCCTCCCGGAGGAGTAAGAATAGCCAACACGACCCCGAGAACAATACGACCTCGGTATTCCCCCGAATATCGAGTACTACTTGCGATAGGTGCACTTTCCTACCTTAGCAAGCCCGAGACGATCGACTCACCGAACCAACCACAGTAAGAGTCTGTTCGCGGGCGATAAATATTTCAACTCAAGAATGTCCACTAGGAATGTAATACATACACGTTAGGAGCATAAGCGTGTGGTCAAAGTATGTTTGGCATTATAGAAAGGACATAACTGGTATTTTGTACATTGATAGGTGACGAGGAGTGGTGCTGGGCAGTCTAAGCCCCAACATTCCGATGAGAGTACGACACCAGTTGAAGCGCCTACACCTTCCTCGGTGGAGATCATACATGTGGTGACTGAGACGGTGCTCACAGTATTGCAAGCACAGCCTATTGGGGAGGCAAGGCCTGCAGGGGTGCCAGTACGGCTGTAACACCTCCCCTGTAATTACGGTATAATATGGGTCCGGACAGGGCCCCACAACATACAGACGCCACTGCTTCAGTATTATAAGATGATATAACTACGCAAAATCAAAACTCATAACACAACACAGCGGAAATAACAAGCAAGACTAGAAGTTATCCACACCTACAAGAGTAACGAAATGGTCTTATGGCCTTACAACAAAAGTGAGTCCAAACTCAAATAATACATCAGTCATAAAAGTGCATAAGCACTCCTCCTGTACATCATCATGCAAGCCGGTCAACATGGGCATCAAACATAAAATGTCATAAAAAGTAGAGCTACAGCAAAAAGGTAACTCTTCATGAGGCTTAGGACTTTCTGGTCGGCGAGCTAGCTCCTGCTTGCGATCCTGGCCCTGTAAAAATTATTAGTAACGTGGGTCAGCAAAGGCTGAACTCAAACTGTGTAACCAACACATCTCCTCCCGGCCGCCCATAACGGACCCCCGGGTACTCCTCCAACCTGCAAGTTAGCACTTCGTATGAAATATTCATAAGCAAGAAAACCAACTAAGGAAACATGCTTGGATGTCTCAAACATCATACATGTTCTCTACTATTGAGCATATAATAATAGGGCCTACTGTGCAACATGAATGCAACACCCGGGCTTTACCCAAGGCACCCTATAACGTATGCATCTAGCACAACATCACATTATTTGGGTACTCATCATTTCCCCATTGGCATAAAGCCACAAACAAAGGGGAACCACAATCCCCCAACGGCATACAAGCCGCCACACGGAACTCTTGCCAAGGCCCCACCCGCTCACGGTCGTCGACCCGGGCTTGCCGACAAACTCTGACTTCTCATGTTAGGATTTCGTCCAACACACTGACCGATTCTAACAACCCTTGCTGGACCCCAAACGCTCATGGCCTCATTGCCCGGGCTTGCCCCATGCTCGGCGTTCTTGTCAGTCTCACAAAAGGGGACTAGTCTCGCCGAGACACTTTCCACACATGACTTTCATGTCACGGGATAGCCAGACGACCACAGAGACACAGCCACCCCTTGGCACATCACAATCCAAGACAATTCCACCCTAATCCCCCATTCATACTGCAGCGTTCCCGTGCACCAAGGAAACCATATACCACCCATGTGGAGCAAACCTTGTCAACCAAGGAAACCATCTACTGCCAATGAGGAGCTAACCTTGTCCGGTACCGGCCACACGTACTCACGCAAGATAAAGTGAAGAATACCACAAACATCACACATCACAAACGGCCTCTTGCCGCAACGGATCTCTACGAATCCTTAAACCTTGTATGCAACATCACCGAGTCGGACTAACGGTCGCGACTACGGCTTCACCCACCATGTCTAATCCACTAACGAAGAGGATCTCTAATACAAAAACATGCCGGGGACGGACTCAATCAACCCGGAGGTTCCTCTTGAACCTTGGCAACCCAAACCCCTCTCATTTGAAAGTTTTGTGCCCAAAAACTAGAAAATAAAAGATGTTAAAACAAGCATCCTAAAACCAAGAGGAGAAGTGTCGTTACCCTCCGACTCCTCTTCCTATCAATGGAAAAATAGCCGGATGAAAACCTTCGCAACGATCTAGCCTCCACGGATCTGGACTCGGCTCACGATTTAGAGCACCGAAGCCTCTCAAATGGTGGGATCTCCTTAACCGTCTTCCGTGCTCTCCCCTCTCTCTAGAACTTTAGTAAGAGAAAGCTTAGAGAAGAATGAGGGTTTCTAACCCTATTTTCCGTCTTAACTCAGCAAGAGCAATCCTGGACCATCAGATCCCAAACGAAAGGGAAGAACGGCCACGATTCGAACTGAAAATCAAAACACCTGGGCCGAACACGTCTTGTGACACGCCCGTGTCCAAGGCCGTGTTCCCTAATCGACGCCGAAACCATCGCACCCAAAACAAGATACGGGGCCTTTACACGCCCGTGTCACATTTGACACGGCCATGTCCAACCTGAACACGCCTGGGTTCCAGGCCGTGTCCACCCCTTTACATGTCCCGGCTCACAACGCGAGAAGGACACTGCCTGGGACACGCTCGTGTCTCAGGCCGTGTTCGAAGCCTCGACGATCATAGAATGCAGATCGTTGATCGCTGGCCAGATCATCGAGCGCTGGCCAGAACCACGATCACTGGCCTGATCGTCGAACTAAAATCATCGACCGCGCAAATCGTCGAGTGCAGATCGTCGATCGCTGACAGAACGTCGAGTGCTGGCCAAATCAACGATCGCTGGCCTGATCTTCGAACCCAAATCATCGACCGCGCAAATCGTCGAGTGCAGATCATTGATCGCTAGCCAGATCGATGATCCCTGGAGAGATCTACGATCTTTGGAGAGATCGACGATCTCTGGAGAGATCGACGATCTCTGGAGAGATCGACGATCTCTGGAGAGATCGACGATCTCTGGAGAGATCGACGATCTCTGGAGAGATCGACGATCTCTGGAGAGATCGACGATCTCTGGAGAGATCGACGATCTCTGGAGAGATCGACGATCTCTGGCGAGATCGTCGAACCAAAATCATCGAACGCAAACTCGACCACACTTTGTCGACTTCAAATCGACGACCTCCCGGGCTCTTGACGAGCCTGAGCTAGACACGGCCAGGGACACGCCCGTGTCCTAGGCCGTGTGACTCCCATCTAAGACCCAAACTTGGCCAAAAATGCTGATCGTCCCTCTTTCAAATTTTGGGGCGTTACAACTCTCTCCCCCTTAAAAGAATTTCGTCCCGAAATTACTAAGCAAAAAGGGAACAAAACTTAAATGGTACCTGCACTGAAGAGCTCTGGATACTCTTCCAGCATGGATTGTTCTCGCTCCCAAGAGAGCTCCTCACGACCGCAGTTGTCCCATCGGACTTTCACGAGTTTGACCTCTTTATTCCGCAACTGCTGAATCTCCAAATCCTCTATAGCAATGGGACGGACTCGTGTCCTCAAGTCTTCCTCTATCGGCACCGATGTCGGCTCGATCACCACACTAGCCTCCACCAAGGCTTTCCTTAAGACGGAGATATGGAAGACGTCGTGCAATCCACTCAGCTCTGCGGACAATGCCAACTGATAGGCTGTTTCTCCCACCCGTTCAACAACTTCAAAAGGTCCCAAAACCTTAGACTCAACTTCTTGAGTCGGCGAATCCGTGAGAAGCCTTTGAATGCCTTGATCTTCAAATAGACCCAATCACCTACCGCAAACTCCAACTTCCTGTAACGAGCATTAAAGTATTTTGCTTGCCGGTCTTGCGCCACCTTCATACGCTCTTGAATGGTCCGTACCAACTCACAAGCGTCAACTACCACCTCCTTTACCAAAATTTTGTTGTCTCCCGCCTCTGTCCAAGACATCGTTGTTCGACACCGTCTGCCATACAAAGCTTCGTATGGCGCAATTTTTATACTTGCTTGATAACTGTTATTGTACGCGAACTCCACCATGAAGAGGTGATCCTCCCACTTCTTGCCGAAGTCAAGAATACACATTCTCAGCATATCCTCCATAGTACAGTTCATTCTTTCGGTTTGCCCATCTGTTTGAGGATGGAACGTCGTACTGAACTTTAGCTTCGTGCCCAAACTCTTCTGAACCAACCTCCAGTTCTTGGACGTGAAAGGCCCGTCACGATCGCTGACTATACTTCTAGGAATCCCATGCAGTCGCACAATGTTGCGAGCATATAACTCCACCAGCTTCTCTACGCTGTCCTCCTTCCGATTTGGGATGAAGTGAGCCACTTTGGTTAAGCGATCCATGATCACCTAAATAGCATCATTGCCCTGCTGCGATTTAGGCAAACCATGAACAAAATCCATGGAGATGTCATCAAATTTCCACTCAGGGATTGGAAGAGGCTTCAAGAACCCGCCCGACTTCTTACACTCGACCTTCACCAAGGTACAAGTTTGGCAACAATTCACATACAAAGCTATGTCCCGCTTCAGCCCCGGCCACCAAAAGGATTTCTTCATATCCAAGTACATCTTTGTACTACCCGGGTGAATGGAGTACTTTGTGAAGTGAGCCTCAAACATCAACTACTCACGGAGCTTGTCGAACTGCGATACACAAATCTTTCCGTCCTTCTTCAGAATCCCATCAATCATTTCCCAGGCGTTGCTCTCGCCCTTTTGAGCCTCCACCACATATGGTTGAAACTCCACATCCAAACGGGTCGCTTCCCGAATACGATCGGACAAGTCGTTCTGCATTTCAATCCAGTTCAACCGAGCCACGCTGGACTCGCCTCTTGCCACACATTCCAAACCAAGGGACTCACATTCCCATACCAACCGCTCATCATGAGCTTTGATCCAATTCCCTTTCCCCGAGTACTTTCTACTCAAGGCATCCGCCACCACATTGGCTTTACCTGGCATATACTGAATCGCCACCTCGTAGTATCCAAGGAACTCGACCCACCTGCGTTGCCGCATGTTCAAGTCCTTTTGATCCAAGAGATACTTCAGGATTTTATGATCTGTGAAGATCTCCACCCTTGCACCGTAGACATAGTGTCACCATATTTTCAACGCAAAAATTATCTCCGCCAACTCCAAGTCATGGACGGGGTAATTCCTCTCATGAAGCTTCAGCTGCCTCGACCCAAAAGCTAACACATTGCCATGTTGCACCAAAACACAACCCAAACCGCATCCCGATACGTCACTGAAGATCTGAAATCCCTCCATCCCTTGCGGTAGACTTAGGATTGGAGCCATCATCAGTCTCTCCTTCAGTGACTTAAATGCTTGACTACATTCTTGAGTCCACGCAAACTTATGGTCTTTACAAGTGAGTGAGGTGAGGGGTAGAGCTATCCGCGAAAAATTCTCCACGAATCTCCTATAGTACCCGGCTAGTCCAAGAAAACTTCGGACTTCCGCCACGGTCCTCAAAATCGGCCAATCTCTGATGGCTTCCACTTTTGTTGGATCCACTGCCACCCCATCCCCACTAATCACGTGGCGCAAAAATGCCACCTTCGCTAACCAGAACTCGCACTTTGGGAACTTTGCATACAACTAATTCTCTCTCAACACCTGCAAGACCACTCTCAAGTGGGTCTCATGCTCCACTTCAGATTTGGAATACACCAAGATGTCATCAATGAAGACAACCACAAAAGAATCCAAGTATTCCTGAAATACTCGATTCATAAGATCCATGAACACAGATGGCGCATTCGTCAGCCCGAACGGCATCACCGTAAACTCAAAGTGTCCATACCTCGTACCAAATGCATTCTTGGGTATGTCCTCGTCCCGAATTCGCAACTGATAATAACCTGACTTCAAGTCCAATTTTGAATACACCGCCGACCCCACCAACTGGTCGAACAAGTCGTCTATCCGAGGAATCAGATACTTATTCTTGACGGTTAGTTTATTCAGCTCTCGGTAGTCTATGCACAGCCGCATACTACCGTCTTTCTTCTTTACAAACAACACCGACGCGCTCCACGGTGAAGAACTGGGTCTGATATACCCTTGCTCCAACATTTCCTGCAACTGTACTTGGAGTTCAGCCAAATCCTTTGGTGCCATCCTAAAGGGAGGACGTGAAACCGTCCTAGCCTCCGGTACTAACTCGATCGAGAAGTCGATCTCCCGCCGAGGAGGCGCTTCAGGAAGTTCATCCGGAAACACATCCTTGAATTCTACCACTACGGGCACTTCCTTAATAGATAACTGGGAGAGGCGAACCTCCAATAACGCTACAAGCACTACACCACCCTGGTTAACCGCCCGCATCAACTGCATGGTCGAAATCAGGGAATAGGCCACTCCACAAAGGCCCTCGAACTTGACTTACGCCTGCCCCTTGCTCCTTAGGGTCACCACCTTGGATAGGCAATCAATACTGGCGCGCTGCTCTGCAAGCCAGTCCATGCCCAAAATCACATCAAACTCAACCAATGGTAAAATCGCTTCCACCAATACGATGTCAACTCCATCCAGCTCCCAATAAATATGCCCTTTGGCCCCGGTGGTCATGGATGACCCATTGGGCATGCGCACTTTCAGCTCCGCGTCCGCCGAAAATGACTCAACTCCTATCCTCCGGATGAAGCTCTCCGCAAGAAAGGAGTGTGATGCTCCCGTATCGGACAATACCCTAGCGGGGTATCCAGAAACTAATACGAAGCCTATAACATAGACATCACACATAAAGGTCTAAAAGTATGAAGCACAAAGTTAAACTTAAATTTCCTCATACCTATCACCACATCGATTTGGCGGATCGCTTCCTGCTATCCAAGGTTGTAGGCCCTTGGTTGCACCGGTTGGAACCGAGAAGTACTACATTCCACCATCTTCCCTTTCTATGCGGCACTGGGGCCGGAGCGCACAGTCTGCTCCTGCCTTTCCTCTTGCTCCACTCCTACTTGAGGACAAACACGAGCGATGTGCCCCACCTTACCACAGTTGTAGCACGTCGGTGGACCCCTAGAGTGAGAACCTCCATACGTCCACTTGCTTTTCTCACCGGACTTGTATGGGTGAGGCTTCTTCCTCCATCTATTCCCTTCCGACTTTCCTTGGGATTGAGAAGGCTTCCCTTCTCCTTGCTTGGGGGCAAAGCCCTTACGACGTTGGCTTCACTCTAGATCACTCTCCAATGTCCTGGCAGCCTCAACTAGCTCATTAAAACCAGCTCTCTTCATGGAAATGAGGGGTTGACTCAGATTCTCCCTCAACCCCTGGTAGAAGAGGTTATCCCTCTCTACATCATCTGCCATCATTGTTCCCGCATAACGACCCAAACAGGTGAACTCCTGCACATACTCGTCCACCGTCTTGTCTCGCTGCATTAAGTGCAGAAACTGCCTCTGAAGGGCCAACCGTGTAGAAACGGGAATGTACCTCTTTCGAAAAGCATCCCAAAATTCTTCCATCGACGGGGTACATCCAGGAAATTCGCGGCCGCTATGGCTCACCCACCACAACTTGGCGTCTCCTTCTAACATGAACGCCACATACTTAGATTTCTTCTCTTCTAGCGCCTCTGCCGCCCTCAAAAGCTCTTGAATCCGAGCCCACCAATCCTCCGCATCAGTTGGTGTACCAACTCCCTTGAACGACGGGGGATGGAAGCTCAAAAAGTACTTCATCTGCCGGTCCCCATGCCCGACGACCACTCTTTCTGCCAAAGGCTCTACTCACCTGACTTCTCTGCCTAGAATGGCCGTCGCCGTATCCAGGGTAGCAGGAGTTGTTACCTGAGCTGTAGCTGCAGCTTGGGCTTCCACCATCGCTTCTGGAAGCTTGCGGCAGAAGTCGCCCGGGTTTACACCCGTGCCCAAAAGACCCGAAGCAGTGGCACTGCTTGCCGAAAGGTCTTCTCTTGCTCTCGACGTACCTGCCTCGTTGCTTGCACTCTCCAAGAAAATAAGAAACAAGGAATCATTCTCTAATCTCAAGACTTAAACAAAAGGACACTCATGGTCCCGCGTTACTCTTATGTGGATAACTTCTCTACGCACTGACCTTGAATCTAACCTCCCTCTGATACCAAATTATAACACCTCCCCTATAATGATCGTATAATATGGGTCCGGCCGGGGCCCCACAACATACAAATGCCACAGCTTTAGTATTATAAGATGATATAACTACCCAAACTCAAAACTCATAACACAACACAGCGGAAACAACAAACACGACTAGAAGTTATCCACACATACAAGAGTAACGAAATGGCCTTACAACAAAAGTGAGACCATACTCAAATAATACATCAGTCATAAAAGTGCATAAGCAATCCTAGTCTACCTCGGCATGCATGGCGGTCAACATGGGCATCAAACATACAATGTCATAAAAAGTAGAGATACAGTAAAAAGGTAACACTTCAGGAGGCTTAGGACTTTCTGGACGACGAGCTTGCTCCTGCTTGCGATACTGGCCCTGTAAAAATTATTAGTAACGTGGGTCAGCAAAGGCTGACCTCAAACTGTGTAACCAACACATCTCCTCCCGGCCGCCCCTAACGGACCCCGGGGTACTCCTCGAACATGCAAGTTAGCACTTCGTATGCAATATTCATAAGTAAGAAAAGCAACTAAGCAAACAGGCTTGGATGTCTCAAACATCATACATGTTCTCTACTATTGAACATATAATAATAGGGCCTACTATGCAACATGAATGCAACACCTGGGCTTCACCCATGGCACCCTATAGCGTATGCACCTAGAATAACATCACATCATTTGGGTACTCATCATTTCCTCATTGGCATAAAGCCACAAACAAAGGGGAACCACAATCCCCCAACGGCATAGAAGCCTCCACACAGAACTCTTGCCAAGGCCCCACCCGCTCACGGTCGTAGACCCGGGCTTGCCGGCAAACTCTGACTTCTCATGTCAGGATTCCGTCCAACACATTGACCGATTCTAAGAAACCTTGCTGGACCCCACCCGCTCATGGCCTCATTGCCCGGGCTTGGCCCATGCTCAGTGTTCTCGTCAGTCTCACAAGAGGGGACTAGTCTTGCCGGGACACTTTCCACACATGAATTGCACGTCACAGGATAGCCAGGCGACCACGGAGACACAGCCATACCTTGGAACATCACAATCCAAGACAATTCCACCCTAATCCCTCATTCGTACTGCAGCATTCCCGTGCACCAAGGAAACCATCTACCACCCATGCGGAGCTAACCTTGTCCACCAAGGAAACCATCTACCGCCAATGAGGAGCTAACCTTGTCCGGTACCGGCCACACGTACTCACGCAAGATAAAGGGAAGAACACCACAAACATCACACATCACAAACGGCCTCTTGCCGCAACAGATCTCTACAAATCCTTAAACCTAGTATGCAACATCACAAAGTCAGACTAACGGTCGCGACTAAGGCTTCACCCACCATGCCTAATCCACTAATGAAGCGGATCTCTAATGACAAAACATGTCGCGGACGGACTCAATCGACCCGGAGGTTCCTCTTGAACCTTGGCGACCCAAACCCCTCTCATTTGAGAGTTTGGTGCCCAAAAACTAGAAAATAAAAGATGCTAAAACATGCATCCTAAAACCAAGAGGAGAAGTCTTGTTACCCTCCAACTCCTCTTCCTAGCCATGGAAAAATAGCCGGATGAAAACCTTCGCAACGATCTAGCCTCCACGGATCTGGACTCGGCTCGCGATTTGGAGCACCGAAGCCTCTCTAATGGCCTGATCTGCTTCACCGTCTTCCTTGCTCTCCCCTCTCTCTAGAACTTTAGTAGGAGAAATCTTGGAGAAGAATGAGGGTTTCTAACCCTATTTTCGGTCTTAACTCATCAAGAGAAATCCTGGACCATCAGATCCCAAAAGAAAGGGAAGAATGGCCACGATTCGAACTGAAAATCAAAACACTTGGGCTGAACACGGCTTGTGACACGCCCGTGTCCAAGGCCGTGTTCCCCAATCGACGCATAAACTGTCGCACCCAAAACAAGACACGTGGCCTTGACACGCCCATGTCACATTTGACACGGCCGTGTCCAACCTGAACATGCCTAGGCTCCAGGCTGTGTCCAACCCCTTACATGTCCCGGCTCATAACCCGAGAAGGACACGCCCGTGTCTCAGGCCGTGTTCGAAGGCTTGACGATCGTCGAACGCAGATCATTGATTGCTGGCCAGATCATCAAGCACTGGCCAGAACTACGATCACTGGCCTGATCGTCGAACTAAAATCGTCGACCGCGCAAATCGTCGAGCGCATATCGTCGATCGCTGGCAGAATGTTGAACGCTGGCCAGATCAACGATCGCTGGCCTGATCGTCGAACCCAAATTGTCGACCGCGCAAATCGTCGAGCGCAGATCGTCGATCGCTGGCCAGATCGACGATTGCTGGAGAGATCGACGATATTTGGCAAGATCTACGATCTCTGGCTAGATCGTCAAACCTAAATCGTCGAACGCAGACTCGACCACACTTCATCGACTTCAAATCGACGACCTCCCGGGCTCTTGACGAGCCTGAGCTATACACGGCCAGGGACACGCCCGTGTCCAAGGCCGTGTGACCCCCAACTAAGACCCAAATTTGGCCAAAAACGCTGATCATCCCTCTTTCAAATTTTGGGGCATTACAACGGCCTGGTTCAAGGCAAGAGTGTGTTGATGTTGTGGTGGATGAGCAAGTAGCTGACGAGCAACTAAAGCGGTTTATGGAGTTTCATCCAGCTACGTTTGGTGGAATGGGTTCCCCAACGCAGGCGGAAGATTGGCTTGCAAGAGTGAAGAGGAACTTGGCAGTAATCTGGACTATGGATGCGTAGAAAGTTACCTGAGCTACTTTTCTATTGGAGGGAGATGCGTGGTTTTGGTGGGATGAAGTGGAATTGCACTACTTGGCAGGTCGAGGATTGGAAGAGGCGTCGATGAAGAATTTTCATGATTATTTCTAGCCATGTATTTGCCAGAGTCACAACGGATTGCTATGGAGAATGAGTTTCAACGTCTGGTGCAGGGTGAGAGTGATATTGATACTTACCAGCATGAGTTTACCAGACTAGGGCGCTATGTGGGGTCTACTTTCACTGAGGAGGCGTGAAAGACGAATAGATTCTTTGAGGGACTGTGTGATGAGCTATACTTGGCACTCCCAAGTTCAGTGAACCAAGACTTCCAAGCGTTGGTAGATACAGCCCGTGCGCTGGAGAAAGATTTATAACGGGTGCACAATAAGAAGAGCTTGGCGGTGGAGAAGTCGGAATTCAAATTTCCACAGTCGGGAAGATAATTCTCATTTCACTTTGGCCATTCTATTTCTAAAAGAGAGCTAGAGAGAAGGAAGAGCGAGCAGGAAGAAGGAGAAGGACCGGCTGCCGGAGGATTGTTAGCATGCCGAATCGAGAGCCGAGTGCGGATTCATGGAGGCAACGCCGTGGCGGTGATTTCCATCTGGCTAGTTCATGGCTCCAAAGCTATCGTCGAGGGTAACGACCTCCTTCTTGGACAAGCGAAGTCCTTTCTTTATGTATATGCACGGAATCCTCCACTAAGAGGTGGAAAGCATAAGTAATTCCAAGTTAGGTCTACATCTAGAGCTAGAAGTGTATAGTACGGCATTGGCATGCTGTGTGAAGCCCATCTGGAAGGTTCGTTTGGATTGGTGATGGTTGTGTGAACCGGAGAAGACTCCGTGTATTGTATGGATATTTGTGAATTGTGAATCCTTGAAAGGCTTGTATGAACCCTGGATTGGTTATGTTGAACTAGATGGATTGGAAAGCGTGTCTGCGAGAGCCGTGTTATGGGAGGTCGATTGGTGGCAAGGCTTGTTGCACCATAATGGTGGGTCGATCTGAATGCTTGTGGGAGATCGATTGGTGCCAAGGATTGTGCACCACAATGGTGGGTCGATCGGAAGGCTTGTGGGAGATCGATTGGTGGTAAGCCTTGCTGCACCACAATGGTGGGTCGATCTATGTGTTGGTGGGAGATCGATTGGTGGCACGGCTTACTGCACCACAATGGTATGTCGATCTACATGCTCGAGTTTGTCGTGAGGTTAGTACCTCTGAGAGGGATGGACGGAATGTCGCCAGCATGCGTGTTGGTGGACTAGGACCAGCCAACCAAGACGTTAAAAACCTCTGCTCGGTGGTGGTGCCAAGGAGTCCAGCCCACCGTAATGTGCCCTGAGTGCACGGAGCATCCGGTGGAAATGGGCGTTTGTGATATTGGGTAATGCTTATTGTGTTATAGCTGTGATTCATACAGGGAATGAACCACTACCCCGGGTAAGGGGTTGGGTCGTTATAATTGGTCAGTTATTGCTGACCGTTGCCCTGTTTACCGCTCTTGGGGTGGATGTCTAATTGCAGGTGCTGATGGGTTGAATTTAATTCAGCGGAATGAATCCTTGGTGCTTAAAGGCCCTTGAATGCCGTGCAAAGAATTCTTGGATTTCATGTATGGCCAACCTGCGTGCTGATGTATGAAGCTGTTGTTTTTGTAAAGAGCAACTTGTAAGGCCTTAAGGCCAAGATTGTGTGTGTGTGTTGTATACATTCCTAGTGATATATATAAATGTATGGTTTATATATTGAGTGGACATTCATGGGGTTGAGTTCTTATAACTTAAAATACTGCGCTAGAATGCTCTGAGTTAGGATTAGAGTAGAACGTGATTTGATATTCACATGCAATTCCGTCATTTGTCAGTGAAATATGGCGTGGGGCCTCGGCCGGACCGACCGTTATATTCCATATGACGAATGGAGGCATAGCTCAACATGTCAAGCCTGTAACACTGCCATCCGTCATATGGCGTATAACAGAAGGTCCAGCTGGAACCCGATGCCATATACTACGGACAGTCGGAAGGGTTACGTATGAATAACCAAACTATTCAATTAAGATTACTCGTCCTAACACAGAGCATTCTAGCTGAAGCTTTTAAACAGTTGAAAGAACCCATAATCCGTTATATTCCATATAAACATGAATGTTTTCCATACATCGGCTCGTAGGCCGGCCACACATGACAAAATAAGGAACAACTATTCGCTTTGGACTTCTAGGGCTAGCACAACAACATGGGCTCCAACCCGTTATTTGGTACTCGGCTCCGCATCACCTGTAAGCAGCATTCCACCGCACGGTGGCAAATAAAGCAACGGTCAGCCAAAGCCGACCAAATTATAACGACCCCGCCCCTAACTCGGGACGGCGGTGCTCCTTCCCTTCAATTCATTAGCCCATCTAAACAATATAGTACAAACATGCTTCACCACAGGTGTAGGCTCGCACGGTCAAACACCCCGTGCACTCAGGGCACATTAACGGTGAATCCTGACACTTCAGCGTCTTCACCACCACCCCCAGGATGGCAACCTCGTGAACATTTTAGCCTTTCTGACCACTGTCTAAGCCTCCCGACTATGCCAACTTCTAGTCCACTCTTCGGGTCTCTCGCACCGAACCACATAGCCTAGGTCTGATTCCACTTGCTCGTTGCTCACAATGCATAGTACACCTTAAGACTTACGCACGAGCCAAGCTTCTCTCGGATCCTGACATTTCCAAACAATCACATAACCCAGTTATGTTCAAGGCCTGTCCCCAGACCGCCAAGTTAGCAGAACAACGATTCCACTCTGTTTTCTGGGTGAGCCTTGGAGTTAATCCCCAAGGATCCCTGCTGCAATCTACCGCGTAGAAACCCGAAAACCCAAAGCACGAAGTCTACTCCGGCAAACCATAACAAATGCAACATAACCGATCCAGACCAACATGTCCGGGTATGCTTAACACACAATATCTATGTCCGTACTTCGATTCCGGACGCTATATGCAACACAAGGGGGACTATTCTTGTCAACCCCAAGGAACACCGAACACTCGCCGTACACTCGCGGGAGCGGGTTTCCCTATGCAAAAAGGAAGAGAGCTTCACATGCTCAAGTAGAGAATCATTACCCTTGTAGTACGCTTTTGTGCCATGGAAAATTACACGGATAGAAGTCTTCGCGATGGGATTTCCTCCATGGATCTGCTCTCGGTTCTCTAAATGGTGCTCCGACACTCCGCCGGAGGCCAAAATCCTCCTCCTTATTCCTCCTCTCTCTAAATCCTTGAAAGTGAGTGCTTAAGAGAGAAATTAGGAATTGATCCTCTATTTCTGACCTTAATAGAGCAAGAACTCATCTAGGCCGTCGGATCTTAATTAAAGAAAACAAACGGCTCAGATCCACTCAAAAATCCCCAAAACTGGGCCGAACACGGCTAGGCAAACGGCTGTGTCCCAGGACATGTACCTCGATCCAGGCACGATCGTCGAACACAGATACTCACACGGGCTCAGACACGCCCGTGTCGCAATCGACACACCCGTGTCGGGATTCTGACACGCCCGTGTCCTGGGACCGTGTCACAGAAAACCGCCACGCCAACCGACATGACTCTTGGGAACACGGGTACTGACACAGGTAGGCACACGCCCGTGTCAGATGACACGCCCGTGGCACTCTGCCGTGTTTCCTGCCATGTCCTTCTCGGGACACAGCCGGGCAATAGAGGGTTCCACAAGGCCTTGGACACGCCTGTGTCCTAGGCCATGTACCCCTAACCAGGCACCAAAAATTCTCTTTTTGACGCGACCAGCTCGATTCCGATTTTCGGGGTGTTACAAATCTCCCCCACTTAAAGAATTTCATCCTGAAATTAAGTAAAGGTATACAAAATTAAATGTTACCTGAGTGGAATAACTCGGGGTATTCCTCCATCATAGTTTGCTCTCGCTACCAAGAAAGCTCCTCACGTCCCCAGTTATCCAAACGGACATTAACCATTCGGATTTCCTTATTGCAGAGTTGTTTGACTTCAACGTCTTCTATACGTATAGGCTTGACCTTTGTCGTCAACTCGTAATCCACCGGCACTTGATCTACCGCAACTATCTGTGAAGGCTCTTGCACTGCCTTACACAACACCGATACGTGGAACACATCATTTAGCCCACTCAACTCCACCGACAGCATCAATATATACGCTGCTTCGCCAACATGCTCCAGGATTTCAAATGTTCCAAGGTATCTCAGACTCAGCTTCTTCAAGCATCGAACTCGCGAAACACCCTTGAACAGCTTGAGTTTTAAGTACACCTAGTCGCCAACATCGAACTCCACGTTCCTATGCTTGGCGTTATAGTACTTTGCTTACCTGTCCTGAGTGATCTTCAACCTTTCCTGAATTGTACGTACCATTGAAGTGGCGTCTTCCACTGCTTGACGTTTATACAACTTCGACTTGCCTGTCTCCAACCAAGACAACGATATACTACACTTCCTCCTATACAAGGCCTCGAAAGGTGCCATTCCAATACTCGCTTGAAATCTGTTGTTATACGCAAACTCCATCATGTACAGGTGATCCTCCCAATGCTTTCTGAAATCTAGGACGCACATGCAAAGCATATCCTCCATCATCCTGTTGACCCTCTCGGTCTGACCGTCCGTCTGTAGGTGGAATGTTGTGCTGAAACTCAGCTTAGTTCCCAACAAACTATACACCAGCCTCCAGTTCTTTGACGTGAAGCATCAATCTCGGTCACTAACAATATTGCGTGGCACACCATGCAACCGTACGATATTATCCACATAGAGTTTGGCTAACTTTTCCACCGGATCTTCCTTCCTATTCGGGATGAAGTGCGACACTTTTGTCAACCTATCTACGACCACCCAGATGGCGTCATTTCCCCTCTGTGACTTTGCCAAACCATGCACAAAATCCATAGAAATGTCGTCGAATTTCCATTCCGGGATAGGCAAGGAGTTTAGGAAGCCTCCGGGGTTCTGGCACTTCGCTTTCACTAAGGCACAAGTTTGGCACTTGGCCACATAAAGTGCTACATCCTTCTTTAATCCTTGCCACCAGAATAACTTGTTCATGTCTCTATACATCTTCGTGCTTCCCGGGTGGATTGAGTACTTGGTATGATGTGCCTCATACATCAACTCATCCCGAAGATTATCCGCACTAGGGACGCATAGACGACCGTCCTTTCTCATCAGTCCATCTTAAAAGAAGATAGATCTTAACAAAATACTAGAGTTGAGTCGCAGCACAAATAACAAACAAAATAAACAAAGAGGCATATCAAGCAACACAAAAGACACAAGGAAATTTATAGTGGTTCCCCAAATCTGGGTAGTCCACTCTTCTACCACCCTGGTAGGAATCCACTCAGGTTTTTGATCAGGTGCCTGACACCAATTGGTTTTTGATCAGTTCCCCAAAAACCAACTCAAGTCTTTTGATAAGGAGACTTGCAACCAGGTATCACTTTTGAAGGGAGATGACAACCCTTTATATAGGAGGTGGTGAGAGAGTGATGGAAATCTTCTCTCTCTCAAAGCAACTGAGAAGACTATATGTATATTGATGTTAGCAGATTTGCTCCCCCTGAGATGTAGAAAGGTTCAGGGAAAACTGGAGCTCTGCTACAGGGTGATAGACCTTCAATCTTTAGGCCTGGACCAGAGAAATCTTCAGGAACTTCTGACTGATAAGAGGTTTGTTGTCCTTGAAGTTGTCATGTAGTAATGAGGAAGAAGAAGACTCTTGATAGTGATTGGATGTTCTTCTTCTTCTTGTGATCTCTGTCTCCTCTGATCTAGGGCTGCTAATTGCGTTGTGATATTGCCCTTTGTGTTTATTACTGTTCTTCTTTTTCTTTGTATCTTGTGTCTCTGTCTTTTTTTCTTGTTCTCTTTCTCTGTATATATTCAGACATTCAAAATCCTTGGCCTTGATGGCGGAAGAGAAACATTCCCGAGAGTGGAGATGCATTGGGAATTGATTTATAATTAATCCAACTGTAACTGTCCGTTTGAACGGCTATTTTCACTGAGAATGTTGACTGTAATTATTCCTCAATTACTTCTGCCAACTGTTACTGATTGCTCAGAAATCGTCGACCTGAACTTTCGTCGAGTGCATCAATCGTCGACCTGAGTTAGACATTCATCGAACTCAGCTAAATTCGTCGAGCTGAATATCTTGTCTGCATTCGTCGACCGGAGCCTGTAGTTCGTCGAGCTCAGTTTCTGTGTTCGTCGAGCTGAGAGAACTATTGAGTGTCGACACAGTTGCTGTGAGTCTAGATATCGTCGACCTGAGTTCAGAGAAGCAACTCAGAATTCGTCGACCGGAGATTGTCGTTCGTCGAACTGCGTTCAACGATCGTCGATCTCATTTTCTCCCTTTGTCTTAACTGCATTTCTTGGACTTCTTTTCTGCAATGCTAGAGAGTCCTTCTGAATGACCGATCCTGGAAAGTGGTCCTATGACCCATGACTATACATGTTGGGTCAATCTAAGATTCCTAATAGTGTTCCTTACCCAAATCAGAACTAGGGTTCCAACAATCTCCCCCTATTTGGGTGAGAACATTATTTACGTTCAAAACAAAATAAAATACAAACCAATTAAATACAATCTCCCTAAATCTGGATCAAGAAAATCTGCTGTTGATGTTATTGATCCTTGCCCAAATCTACAGCATTATAATTTGTTGTTGCTGTTGTTGATCCTTGCCCAAATCTGCAGCATTATAATCTGTTGTTGTTGCTGCTGCTAGAAGTTTTGCAGGTTCATTTATAGGCATCTCCCCCTATTTGCATAGCCTTTATTCCTCTGTGGTAAAACAAACAATCTCCCCCAATTTGCATTTCCTTGCCCAAATCCAACAGCCATTGATATCCTGTAAATTTGCGGGACTGAAATCTTTTCCTGCAAGGAGATGTTAGGAGCTCTGGACCTAGATCAACTTGGGTCCAGGTTCTTTATGATCATAATTTAGAAAGGAAAGAGCATTTTAGGTTGATCCTTGTATCTAGGTGGATGATATTTCCTAGGAGGTATTATCCACTCAGTGAAGGGATTATTAAAATGCTGACTTTGCTTATACTTCTGAAGAGAACAAAAATTTCTGTTCTGAAATCCTGAGTTCGACGAATTAAAGTACTTTCATCGATCGGAGTTTGACGAATGATATTGAGTTCGTCGAGCTCTGTTCACAGAATGACTTTCTGTGTTCCATTTTCGTCGATCTCTGTTCGACGAATAGTATTGATTTTGTCGATCATAGATTCCTGAACAGTTGAAATCAAAATCTTTATTCAGAGATCGTCGATCTGAGTTCGACGAATAGGATTGATTTCGTCGATCTCCGTTCGACGAATTACTTTGAACTAAGATTTTTTGAAGATTTATACCTGATGAAAGGTCAAGGGTAGAGATCACTTGATCTTATTCTTCTGATTCACACTCTGATTCTTCAGCATAGCTGCTGCGAGAAGCATCTATTGCCATTAGGCAAAATTCTCTTGCTCTTGCTTCTTCTTCATCACTCTAGGATTCAACTTCAATTATTCTTTCTTTAGCTGATCCAGCAGCCAAAGCTGTGAGGGAGTCCCACATCTCTTTTGCAGAAGAACATTCAGCAAGTTCTTCAAAAATGTCATTAGACATTGATTGGGCCAGAATGTTCATTGCTTGTGCATCAGCAATCTTCATCTTTTTCTGGGCATCTGAGGCTGCAGGTAGTAAAATGGAGCTTAACAAAATAGATTGACAGATGTTTTCATCAAAGGAGTCCATATAAAATCTAATCCTTGTCTTCCATAGTGCAAACATATCTAGATTGCACATGGGCAGTCTGGTGCTTGAAAAATCTGCAATTTGTGCCATGATAAAACTCAAAAGATATTTAAGATCTATCAAAGGATATTTTGATTCAGGTGTTAGCCTGTGCAACCATTAAGGTGTGGTATTTTAACCAACCTCGCTTTGATACCAATTGAAAGAGGATAGATCTTAACAAAATACTATAGTTGAGTCACATCACAAAATAACAAACAAATAAACAAAGAGGCAGATCAAGCAACACAGAAGACACAAGGAAATTTATAGTGGTTCCCCAAATCTGGGTAGTCCACTCTTCTACCACCCTGGTAGGAATCCACTCAGGTTTTTGATCAGGTGCCTGGCACCAATGGGTTTTTGATCAGGTCCCCAAAAACCAACTCAAGTATTTTGATAAGGAGACTTGCAACCAGGAATCACTTTTGAAGGGAGATGACAACCCTTTATACAGGAGGTGGTGAGAGAGTGATGGAAATCTTCTCTTTCTCAAAGCAACTGAGAAGACTATGCGGATATTGATGTTAGCAGATTTGCTCCCCCTGAGATGTTGAAAGGTTTAGGGAAAACTGGAGCTCTGCTACATGGTGATAGGCCTTCAATCTTTAGGCCTGGACCAGAGAAATCTCCAGGAACTTCTGACTGATAAGAGGTTTGTTGTCCTTGAAGTTGTCCTGTAGTAATGAGGAAGAAGAAGACTCTTGATAGTGATTGAATGTTCTTCTTCTTCTTATGATCTCTGTCTCCTCTGATCTAGGGCTGCTAATTGTTGTAGTGATATTGCCCTTTGTGTTTATTACTGTTCTTCATTTTCTCTGTATCTTGTGTCTCTATCTTTTTTCTTGTTCTCTTTCTCTGTATATATTCAGACATTCAAAATCCTTGGCCTTGATGGCGGAAGAGAAACATTCCCGAGAGTAGAGATGCATTGGGAATTGATTTATAATTAATCCAACTGTAACTGTCCGTTTGAACGACTATTTTCAATGAGAATATTGACTGTAATTATTCCTCAATTACTTCTGCCAACTGTTACTGATTGCTCAGAAATCGTCGACCTGAACTTTCGTCGAGTGCATCAATCGTCGACATGAGTTCGACATTCGTCGAACTCAGCTAAATTCGTCGAGCTGAATATCTTGTCTGCATTCGTCGACCGGAGCTTGTAGTTCGTCGAGCTCAGTTTCTGTGTTCGTCGAGTTGAGAGAACTGTTGAGTTTCGACACAGTTGCTGTGAGTCTAGAGATCGTCGACCTGAGTTCAGAGAAGCAACTCAGAATTCGTCGATCGGAGATCACCGTTCGTCGAACTGTGTTCGACGATCGTCGATCTGATTTTCTGCCTTTGTCTTAACTGCATTTCTTGGACTTCTTTTCTGCAATGCTGGAGAGTCCTTCTGAATGACCTGTCCAGGAAAGAGATCCTATGACCCATGACTATACATAGTGGGTCAATCTAAGATTCCTAATAGTGTTCCTTACCCAAATCAGAACTAGGGTTCCAACACATCCTCAACCGCAAACTGGGAATTTGACCTATCCAAAGAATCATCTAAGATCCGCTTCATGCTGTTATCCTGAACGAAAGCCCGTCGAACTCTATCAGCCAGATCATACTGCACCTTTGTCGAACATAATATCGCCTCGGCACTGGACCGTTTATCAACGCAGGAAATCTCTAATGCCTCCAAATCACGGACCAAGCTCTCATCATATACCAACAACCAACTGGCCTGCGCATGAGCCCTGCGGCTCGATGCATCCGCCACTGCATTTCCTTTCCCTGGTACATAATATATCTCGAAGTTGTAGTCCCCCAAGAACTCCATCCACCTCTGTTGCCTCATATTCAGATCCTTCGTATCTAACAGTACTTCAGGCTCTTATGATCGGTGTAGATATAAACTTTTACACCATACATGTAGTGCCTCCACAGCTTCAGAGCGAATAAAACAGCAGCTAACTCTAGGTCAAGAACCGGATAATTCCTCTCATGAACCTTCAATTGTCGTGAACCATAGGCTATCACGCTCCCTTGTTGTAGCCAGTCCTTAGGGGACAGTGTGGCTATTGTGAGCTTTGTGAGCTCATAAAGGCTAGTGAGCCGAACGAACAAGGGGATGCCGACCCACGTATGTCTAGACATCGAACTGACAATTTGAGCAACAGGCAAGGGCTGAACTGTATCCGCGTGATGGTTTTCTAACTTTAGTGCCTGAAAAAGTGGTTTGTTAGGGTCACAACATGAGAGTGTTGGGTTGTTCTCCATCAAGACTAAAGTCTTCGATCGTGAGCCATGGAGCATGAAAGCTCAAGTTTACCATTGGGTTTGAATCCCGAGAATGGTGGTGGGACCCTGTTTTCCAGTACACCGAGAATGTGCCATGAGTGCACGGAGAGTCGGGCCGTGTGGTCGTCGTTTGTGATATTTTGATGGTGCGTGAGTGCACATCTTCTGATATATCTACTTTTGAGATGCTATGCCTGTAGGGAAGGAATACCGTTGCCCTGGATAAGGGGTAGGGTCGTTATAAATTAGTTAGCTGAATGCTGACCGTTATTTTGTTTGCCACGGTTAATGTGGATTGTCCCCATGCAGGTGCTAGAGAGCCGAGCGAAAAATAGTGTCCTGAGGCCCTTGCTGCCACTGTTGCTATGATTGCCCTGGAAGGCCCATAAAAGAAAAGTGTTTTGTGAATGTCATGTATGGACATCATGCATGTCGATGTATGTAATCCACACGTATGAACAAAACTCGTAAGGCCTTAAGGCCAAACACGTTGGTGTAATTTGTATACATTCCTGTGGGATATATATAAATATGGTGGTTTATATATAGTGGACATTTATGGCTAATGAGTTTAACATTAACCCCTAATGCTTCCGCTAGAATGCTTTGAGTTAGGATGCGTGGTTTGGTCGTTGATATTAACATGTAACCTCGCCGCTTGTTTGTGATGTATAGTGTGGGGCCCCAGCTGGACCTTCTATTATATGTCATGTAACGGATGAAGACGTTACATAGTGTTGGGTATATTGGTTCTAATGTACCTGATTTGAAGAAGCCTCACCCAACTCAATGATATACATCAAAATGTATTTGATGTGTTTTGAGTTTACTTGTGCAGGCTAAGTATTTACAGGAAAGAAGAAAAAGTTTCGAAGTCCATGTATCGACACCCAGAGGGAAAGTGTCGACACTTAAGAAGACTTGCGTCGACACCCAGGCAAGCAGTGTCGACACTTGGAGTATTTGTGTCGACACCTGGGATGCAGAGTCGACACCAGGCAGAAAGTGTCGACACAATGAGCTGTGTCGACACTCAATGAAGAAGAGTGCAGTGAAGCTGTGTCGACACATAGCAGTTGTGTCGACACCCAGTGAAACTGTGTCTACACCAGAAAGTGTCGACACTTGGAGGCTATGTCGACACTCAGCAAAAGTCAGCAGAAACTAAGTACAAGTGTCGACACCCAGAACAATGTGTCGACACTCAGCAGAAGAGTCAACACTTGAAGGAAGTGTCGACACAAGAAATAATGTGTCGACACTCAGCTGAAGACTCAACACTTGAAGAAAGTGTCGACACAAGGAGCTGTGTCGCACTTAGTAAAGATCAGCAAAGTTCAACAAAAATATTCTAAGTACAAGTGTCGACACTAAGGGGATGTGTCGACACTCAGCCAGAGACTCGACAGAAGAAGAATGTGTTGACACAAGGAGATGTGTCGACACTCAGCAAGTATCAACACTGAAGACATGTGTCGACGCCAAGAAGCAGTGTAGACACTTAACAAATTCAACACATGAAGATGTGTCGACACAAAGGTGTTGTGTCGACACTTAGAAGAATTCAACAAAATACTGAAGTACAAGTACTTGTGTCCACACTCAATTTCAGTGTCGACACATGAAGAAGAAGTAGTGTCGAGATATAAAATCTACAACACAAGGAGTTGTGTCGACACCTTGTAGGCTAGTGTCGACACTTAGACAACATGTGTCGACACTTGGTCTATAAGTGTCGACACTTAAAGACAGACAGTCTCGACACTTGGAGACTGTTACAGAATTTTCAAGAACTGACTGGATCACTTGACAGCTGCCATTCCAGCCGGTCTACAGCACCTGTCAGAGTTGTCAGAATTCAGTTATGGACCGGACCAGCCGGTTACCATAAAGTAGGCCTATAAATAGGCTTATACGGTCTACAGAAGTTATTGTTGAAGTGGTCGAAGTTCAGATCAAGTGATTGTCTAAAGAAGATCTAGCTATCAAGTGAAGATCTAAGAAGTTGGAGAGAGAGAGCTCCATCCAAGAAATCAGCCGTTGGAACCAAGCTGAGAAGAAGGGTTCAGATTTATTCTGAATCTTAAGTTGCAGAGATCAAGGATCAACTGCAGAAGGGGTCAATCTAATTGAGTTCTACATTAAAGAAGCTTTGAAGAAAGCTAAGTCAGATTGATTTCAGCTGAGTTCTTCCAAGAACTCATCAAGAATCTCACAACTCTTCTCTCTTGTCACTGAGTTGTTGAGTTATAATTTTTGTATTCATTTTATCTTGTAGGATCCTTTGGATCTGAGTCTTGTAAGCCTGTAATTATAAAGGCTGAGTGTAGGGCTTGAGTGCCTGAGTGTAGGAGATTGAAATCTCTGAGTGTAGGACTGTTGTGGCTGAGTGTAGGCCTTGGTGGCTGAGTGTAGGCCTTTGTGGCTGAGTGTAGGCTTTGTGAAGAAGCTAAGTTGTAGGGCTTTGGGCCTGAGGTGTAGGAACCAGTTTTGGGTTCTGAGATAGTGGAGAAGTTTGGCCGAATCTAGTACACTGCTAGATAGGCGAAGGGGGAAAGTGGATGTACCCAAACCTTGGGGAACCACTATAAAACTGTGTGTCTACTGTGTGTTATGGTTTGCTGTGATTGTTGTGTGATTGCTGTGAAAAAGTAGATATAAATCTGTGTTAGAAACTGATTGCTGCCATAAAAAGTTAAAAAGATTCAAGTCACCTATTCACCCCCCCCCTCTAGGTGTTTAGGTACAATATCTTTTAAGTGGTATCAGAGCTAGGTTCCTCTAAAAGGGACATAACTATCTGAGTAGATCCTGTTGGCAGATTCAGTCTAAGTCAATTACAGAATCAAGAAAATCAAGAACTATGGGTTCCACTGAGAATCACAAGGAATTGGGATCCATGAAGCTACCCATATGTAGAAAAGAGATCTTTGGTATCTGGAAGGAAAGGGTGAGACTTTTTATGGAAGCCTCAGACTCTAGGATTTATATCACAGTAAAGGAAGGGCCATATGTGCCCATGAAGGTATCAGTCTTAGATGCAAATCAGAGAACACCAAAAGATTTCTCTGAAATGACAAAGGATGAAATTGTTCTAGCCACTATGGATAAGAGGGCTCAGAACATCATAGTGAGTGCCATAGATGATGCAACTTTTCAGAATCTGATACACTGTAAGACAGCTAAAGAAATGTGGGATACTCTTATTGTATACATGGAGGGTTCTGAAGAAGTGAGGCAAGATAGAAAATCCTTGCTAAATCAAGAATATGAAAGTTTTAGACAAGATAAGGTTGATAGCATAACTGAGTGCTATAAGAAGTTCTACAGGATAGTGAATGAGCTCATGTCCTATGGCAGAGAGTTCAGTAATTATGAACTCAATGATAAGTTTCTAAGGTCCCTAACAAAGGATTGGGACACCAAGATCTGTGCCATTAGGGAAATGGCAAAGTTGGCAGAAATTCCTCCACCAACACTGTTTGGCAAACTGCTGTCCTATGAAATGCAATTAATGGTGAGGAAAGAAGAGGAGAAATCAACAAGAAGTGAACACAAAGAAAGGACAGTGGCCTTCAAATCAGAAGCCCCCAGAAAGTATAGGAGTAAGTCACCAACTCCACCTCCAAAGGTTGCTGAAACTGAATCAGAAGATTCAGAAAGCAGAAAGTCTGAGAGCAGTGAAAGTGATGAGGACTTTACTGCCTTTACAAGACATTTTCAGAAATTCTTAAAGAAGAAACAGTGGAGGACAAGACCATCTACTTCACAAGGAAAAGAAGACTATTATCAGAATAAAAAGTCTTCAAAGAAAGACAGGAAAAAGACTAAGTCTAGCAAAGCAAATCTTTCAAAAATAGTTTGCTATTACTGTAATAGACAAAAACATGTGATAGCAGATTGTCCAGAGAAAATAAAGGAGTCTAATGACAAGAAAAAGACTCAATACAAGGGCAAGAAGGAAAAGTCCTTTGTTGGCAAAAAGGATAAGAGCCTGTCAGATTTATCTTCATCAGAAACTGAGTCAGATGCAGAAGCATATATAGGGCTGTTTGCTGAGGAAGAAGAAGAAGAGTTCATTCAGATCATGAACTCTATATATGAACAAGAAGACAGTCAGTGCCAAGGACTAATGGCATTGACAGAATGTGACAAAATCCTGGAGCAGCCAGGACCTAGTAAGGTACAAAGTTCAACTTTGAGTTCAGTTTCTTGTGCCAGTACAGAATCAGATTCATCATCATCAAGTGATGAGAGTGCATCTGAGTCTGAAGAAGATATTCATCACTTGATAGATGAATATAAAGTTCTGTTGCAAGCTTATAAGAAGACCAAGTCCCTAGCCAAAAGTCAGGCAAAGGAAATTGCTAATCTCAAAGCTGCTGCAACTGATTTTGAGAAGTTATTTGATCAAAAGCTTAATGAGATAGCCAGACTGAAGCACATAACTGTGATTCAGATGGGGACTATATCATTTAAGAATGATCAAATCAAGAGTCTGGAGATTAATCTTCAGAAGGAGAAAGACTTAGTTGCTAGGTTTTCTAAACAAAAGTCTGTTTTACCCATAATTGATGAATTTGTTCATCACAAAGGTAAAGCTAGACTTGGATTTACAAGACCTGCAAGGACTGTTCAGTCCAAGTCCAAGTCCAAGGGCAAAGCCCCAACTCTCAACAAGTCAACTGTAGATAAAACAACAAAGACAGTACCTAAGAAAAGGTACAATAAGTTTGAGTGTTGGTGCTGTGGCAAGGTAGGCCACTTTGCAATGGACTGTTGGCACAATGCTAGTGCCAAAGTGAGTAGCAAACTGCCTGTTGGAAAACCTGCAGGTAGCTTTGTTAGGATGCAAACTAACCAGTACCAAAGACCCAGGAATTCTTTGGGTTCTAAGGTTCACTAATCTGTTTTGCAGGTGAGTCTAAGTGGTCATGCCCCAATATGGTACTTGGACAGTGGATGTTCCAGACATATGACTGGAACAAGGGGTTTACTAAAGGACTACACACCAATAAGGGATGGTCCAAAAGTCACCTTTGGTGGTTCTGAAAAAGGGATCATCAAGGGTTTTGGTAACATTTCTAGTAACTTAGTTACCATTACTCAAGTGGCTTATGTTAAAGGTTTGAAACATAACCTTATTAGTATAAGTCAATTGAGTGATGTAGGATATGACATCTCATTTGTGAAAAATGGTTGTCATATCAGGAGGTCAAATGATCAAGAGATCATTTTAACTGGTTATAGAAAAAGGAATGTCTATTGCTTAGACATTATGGCTGAGAACAATGGTTCTCCAGTGTGTCTTGTAGCGGATGACACAGTCTCTCATTATGTCAAATGGCACAAGAGGCTAGCCCATCTAAACTACAAGACAATTGGCAAACTCTTTAGCAAAGAGTTAGTGAGGAATGATCCTCAAGTTAAGTGTATTAAAGATGGTATTTGCTCAGCTTGTCAAAAGGGCAAGCAGACTAGATCCACCTTTAGAAGCATTGAAAACAAAGATACTGTGAGGTGCTTATACCTCTTGCATATGGATCTCTTTGGTCCAATGCCAGTTCACAGCCTAGGTAGGAAGGTCTATACCTTTGTAGTTGTACATGACTACTCAAGGTTTTCCTCGGTGTTCTTCCTAAGACAGAAATCTGAAACACCCAGTGACTTCTATAGCTTTGTTAGACAAATTCAGAATGAACTAAATAGTACAGTGGTCAAAATAAGAAGTGACCATGATATTGAATTTCAGTCTGATAGCATGACAAAACTATGTGAAGACTTTGGGATATTTCAAGAGTTTTCTTCACCAAGAACACCTCAGCAAAATGGCATTACTGAGAGGAAGAATAGAACTTTGATTGAGGCTGGTAGGACCCTATTAAGTGATACATCACTACCAGAATATTTCTCGGCTGAAGCAGTGAATACTGCATGCCATGTTATTAATAGGGCTACCATTACTAAAAGCCTCAACAAGACCCCCTATGAGGTTGTGAAAGGCAAGAAACCAAATCTATCATACTTTAGGATCTTTGGTTGTAAGTGCTTTATACTTAACAATGGAAAGTCTTACTTGACTAAGTTTGCTGCCAAGTCCCAAGAAGGAATTTTTGTTGGGTACAGCAACAATAGTAAGGCTTATAGAGTCTACAACTTGTATACTCAAGTTATAGAAGAGACTGTACATGTAGTATTTTATGAAACTAGGCTTATTAACAATGAGTTGTCTAGTAGTGTATGCAGCACCACAGGTTTAACAAAGAAGATGGACAAGCTCACTATAGAAGAAGAACCTACTACAAGACAGCAAGTAGAAGACAGTGGTTGTTGTCTAGGGGGAGAACTACATGTACCAAATGCAGATGAAGTTCAAGGAGTACAGCATGATGAAGAAGTTGAAGAAGTTCAACCTGAAGCCAGGATGCCTCCAGCCAATAGGCATCTTAGAGATCATCCAGCTGAGCAAATCATTGGTGATCCAAGACAAGGGGTACAGACAAGGAGCAGAAATCTGAATGCAACAATCTACTCCAGTTTTCTATCCCAAGTTGAACCAAAGAAGTTTGAAGAAGCCATCCTAGACCCTCATTGGATTGAGGCAATGCAAGAAGAACTCAATCAGTTCAAGAGGTGCAAAGTCTGGGAGCTTGTTCCTAAACCTAAAGACCACAATATAATTGGAACCAAGTGGATCTATAGGAACAAGATGGATGAACAAGGAGTCATCATTAAGAACAAAACAAGATTGGTTGCTAAAGGAAATAGGCAGGAAGAAGGTATTGATTTTGATCAAACCTTTGCTCCAGTAGCCAGACTGGAAGCCATAAGAATGTTCCTGGCCTATGCAACCTTTCAAGGTTTTAAAGTTTACCAAATGGATGTCAAGTCAGCATTTCTAAATGGTAATCTAAAAGAGGAAGTCTATGTGGAACAGTCATCAGGTTTTGTTGATTCAACTCTACCTAATCATGTCTATAGACTTAGGAAAGCTTTATATGGGTTAAAGCAAGCCCCTAGGGCTTGGTATGAAACCTTGTCTAGTTTCCTCATTGAGAATAAGTTCACAAGGGGTAAAATGGACAAGACTCTATTCCTTAGGGAATCTAAAGGCAAAGTAATACTAGTCCAAATTATGTAGATGACATTATATTTAGATCTACTGAAAGTAGCCTTTGCAAAAAGTTTGCAAAACTAATACACGGTCAATTTGAGATGAGTAGTATGGGAGAGCTAAAGTTCTTCTTGGGTCTCCAAGTAAGACAGACTGAGAGTGGTTTATCCATATGCCAGTCCAAGTTCACCCTAGAACTCATAAGGAAGTATGATATGGATTCATCCAGTACCATGAAGACTCCTATGGGGTCAAGTATGTCTCTTAGCAAGGATGATGCAGGGAAGACTGTAGATGAAACCTTGTATAGAGGGATAGTTGGCTCCCTATTATACTTGACTGCAAGTAGACCAGATATCATGTATGCTACATGTGTCTGTGCAAGATATCAAGCCTGCCCTAAAGAGTCTCATTTGACAGCAGTCAAAAGAATATTGAGATATCTAAAGGGCACTCCTTATCTAGGCCTCTGGTACCCTAGGAATGGGGATTTTAAACTAACAGGTTATTCAGATGCAGACTTTGCAGGATGCAAAGAAGACAGAAAAAGCACAACTGGAACCTTTGAATTCCTAGGTGGAAGACTGATTTCATGGAGTAGCAAAAAGCAAACAAATGTGGCTATCTCCACTGCAGAATCAGAATATGTGGCTGCAGGAAGTTGCTGTGCTCAACTTCTATGGATACAATATCAGCTTGAGGACTATGGAATTCAGGTAAGTAGAACTCCACTCTTTTATGATTCTACAAGTGCTATATCAATTGCACATAATCCTATTTCCCATAGTAGAACTAAACATATTGAGATAAAATATCATTTTCTTAGGGAGCATGTAGAGAAAGAGGATATTTTACTAGAATATGTTAAAACAGATAATCAACTAGCTGATATGTATACTAAGCCCCTAGAAGAAACTAAGTTCAATAGGTTTAAAATTGAACTAGGAATGATAAACTTAGAATAAGTTTATAAAAATGGCTAAGTAAAAAGGTGTCGACACACAGAGATATCTGTGTCGACACAGAATAGTGGTGTCGATGCTTCAGTGAAAAGGTGTCGACACATCTAGGAAGTTGGTGTCGACACTTCAGAATATTAGTGTCGACACATGACAAGTAGGTGTCGACACATCCAAGGTGGTGTCGACACTTAGGTTTTACTCAGAATTATCTAAGTAAAGTCTCGACTAAATGTCGATTTATGTGGTGTCGACACATAAACAAGTGTCGACACATATAATCTGTTGACTAAACTTGTGTCGACACTTATGTGTCGAGACATTATAAGTCAGTGTCGACACTTATCGACAGTGTCGACAATATTTAAGTTAGCTGCCCGCCTTTTCATCTTCAAACCTAGAAAGGTATAAATAGGATTTTGCCTTAGTCTGTCGACACGCTTTCAAAAGTTTGGAGACCAAAACTTGTGTGTAGACACCTCTCTTCTCTCAGTTCAAATTCTTCAAACCCTAATGGCGCAACACATTTGGTGATGCAGACCCGGAAATCAAGACTGTAGTAACCCTAGTTGCCGACTCAGGGTCGGAATTTCTTATTTCTGAGCCCACAAAGATCTGGAAGAAGGAAGTCTTAGAATTCCTAAATGGAGCTAAGGTAGACGACTCTGGACTCAAGATCAAATCCAGAGTTCATGGTGCAAAGGTTAAGGTTTCACCAAAAAGTCTGAGAAAGGTACTTCAGTTTCCAAGAACTAACGAAGAAGATGAAGTTACTGCTTCAAAGACCAGAGAAGCTCTAACTTGGTGTGGACTAGATTCTAAAATGAAAATTGGATCTGTTTTCAATAGAAAAGGTATGAACAGCCAAGGGAAATTCATGTCAGAAATAGTTGGCAAAGTGATTTTAAGCAAACATGGAGGGCATGATAGGGTCTCTGCCCATATGTTCAGCATTATGACCAGGATAATCTTCAATCTGAAAACTGACTGGTCTGTAGTGATCTTTGAGAAGATCAAGGAAAGCCTGAAGAAGCCCAACTTGGGCAGGATCTTAAGTCTCTACCTTGCTGGAAGTATTCCAGAGGTAATGAGTCAAGCTGCTGGAACAAAAATAAATCATATGAGAAAAATGGATATGAGGATATTCTCTAGATGGGACATGGTGTTGTCTAAGGAGATGCCAACCCCTGAGAAGATCATTCCTGAGAAAGTATCACCTCAAAAGAAGAAGAGGAAAACTGCTCCAGTGGCTCAGGTTTCCACAAGCAGCTCTGGGAGTGAAGAGTAAGTTGTTTTCTCATCTGATGAGCATGAAGAAGAGACTGTTGAGAAGACTCCAGCTCGACAAGTAGTTGCTGAAAGGCAAGGGGAGATACCACCAGCTAGCCCCTTTCACCAGGATCAAGTCCAGGGGGAGCCTCTAGTTGTAGAAGAACCAACTACCCTGGAAAGTGAACAAGCAACCAACATCATTCTAGAGGTAATCACTGAGCTTAATGCTTTAGATTTTCCTTTAGAGGATACTGATTTGTCTGATGTTTATCAGCAACCACAGATTCATAGTCAAGTCCCAGATGTTGTCATGAAAGACACATCTGTTGAAGTTGAAGTTGTAGCTGATCCAGTGGTAGATGAGCCCAGAATTTCTCCAGCTCATTCTCCACAAGAATTTACAAAGAAAGATTTATTTCTAAATCTGGATCAACAAGACTTTGACAAGGACAATGTAGCTGCTGAAGAGGAGAATGCTCCAGTTGAGGGGGAGCAAGTGCCCATTGTTGAAGAACCTGCAAGGCATGAGCCTGAGAAACAACCAGCTGTTGAGGAGCTACCTAAGGAGAGGGTAGAAATTGCTAGCTCCTCAGCTTTTGAAGATGAGGAAGCTGCAAGGGCAAAGAAAAAGAAATTTCAAGTATTCAGAAGAAGAAGCCAGAGTTATAAGAAGGCTCTCCAAACTATTGCTCCACATCCTATATCACTGCCAGCTCCAACTGTTGATTATAGTGCTCCAATGGTTGCAATGCAAATCAAGCTTGATGAGCACAGACAGGCCATTGAGAAGTATGTGGATGAATGGCAGAAATCATTGCAGTTTGATTTGTTCCAGGATATAAAGTCTATAAGATTTGAAATGAATCTTAACAAGAAGGAGATGACAGACTGCTTACATAAGGGAGGGAATGCAGTGGTGTACTTGGCTACACATCAGGAGAAGATAAAAGCACAAGTTGATGACTTTGTAGTCAAGCAAGGATATGTACTTGAAAATCAAATTAGGATGAATGATAATTTGACTGCATCTCACAATGCCATAGTCACAGAGCTGAAGAATCTAGCTGCTGGGCAGACTCCAGCTACAGCAAAAGCAGATTTTGACAAAGTATTCCAAGAAGAAATAACTGCTGTTAAGACTGCCATCCAAGATTCTCAAAAGTTGATAACTGACAAACTCCAAAGGTTAAAACCTTTCTTTAAAGATGGAGTTAATTATTTGGATAATCAAGTGAGATTTCAGAAAGATGATGTCAGAGATCATATAGAAAGAGAAGTCATAAAGGGGGAGAAGGTTTTAGTCAAAGCCAGCTCTGATCATGCCAAGTGGATATCAAATTCTATCAGAGCAACTCTTGTTTATCCTCCTCTTTGTGATGATGATAATGTTGCTGAATCTGGAATACATCCTGCATATCTTGGAGGTTAGCAACCTGAAGTAGCTCAAGTTATCTATCCTCCACCAGATTTTGACATGATACATGCTGATATACAGTCCATGTATAGCCCACCTGGGGGCAAGGACAATGTTATTATAGAAAAAGTTGTTCAGCCAATCTCTGAAGCCATGCAAGAAGCTATGCAGAAAGAAGAAGAGACCAGATTGTCTAAGAAGAGGTTCAGGGAGCAAGCTGAACAAAGACCTAACTTTGAGCAGTGGAGCCCCACCTCTAGGAACATTATTTTGACTGCATGGAAAGCTGCAAAAGATAACATTCATGACAGGAACAAGTGGTTTTCTGAGGCTGAATGGAGAAAGCATGAGACAAGGCAAGAGGCTATAGTCCAATATAGAAGAAAGGCCAAGATGGGAAAGCTACCTCCTACTGCTCAGGAGCCTAGCAAGTACTTTCCCAAGGCTTATCATTATTTTGAAAGGCAAAAGATTAAGGCTGAGGAACTTAAGAAGAAAGATCTGAAAGGCAAGAAGCCTGCTGATGCTGAAGTTGCTGAAGCTCCTATTCAAGCCAAAGTACAAGCTGGAAAAGGAATAGTGATCAAGGAGCCTGAACAGAAATAGAATTAGAATTTTCTTAAAGTTTACTATGTAATCTTTTTGATGAAAAACATTCTGTAAACTTTTGAAAATGAATATGACAGAACAATGTGTTATATGTTAAATCTATTTCATATTTGATCTGTGATGATGTCTATGTATACATGTTTGATTGATACATGTTTATGATTGCCCTGTTATATATTCCTGCTATACATCATGTTATAATTCTATTCTGTATGGTGTATATCATTGACTAAGGGTTATGACTTATCCAAATAGGGCGAGATTGTTGGGTACATTGGTTCTAATGTACCTGATTTGAATAAGCCTCACCCAACTCAATGATATACATCAAAATGTATTTGATGTGTTTTGAGTTTACTTGTGCAGGCTAAGTATTTACAGGAAAGAAGAAAAAGTTTCTAAGTCCATGTGTCGACACCCAGAGGGAAAGTGTCGACACTTAAGAAGACTTGTGTCGACACCCAGGCAAGCAGTGTCGACACTTGGAGTATTTGTGTCGACACCAGGGATGTAGAGTCGACACCAGACAGAAAGTGTCGACACAAGGAGCTGTGTCGACACTCAATGAAGAAGAGTGCAGTGAAGCTGTGTCGACACGTAGCAGTTGTGTCGACACCTAGTGAAACTGTGTCTACACCAGAAAGTGTCGACACTTGGAGGCTGTGTCGACACTCAGCAAAAGTCAGTAGAAACTAAGTACAAGTGTCGACACCCAGAACAATGTGTCGACACTCAGCAGAAGAGTCAACACTTGAATGAAGTGTCGACACAAGAAAGAATGTGTCGACACTCAGCTGAAGACTCAACACTTGAAGAAAGGGTCGACACAAGGAGCTGTGTCGACACTTAGTAAAGATCAGCAAAGTTCAACAAAAATATTCTAAGTACAAGTGTCGACACTAAGGGGATGTGTCGACACTCAGCCAGAGACTCGACAGAAGAAGAATGTGTCGACACAAGGAGCTGTGTCGACACTCAGCAATTATCAACACTGAAGACATGTGTCGACACCAAGAAGCAGTGTCGACACTTAATAGATTCAACACATGAAGATGTGTCGACACAAAGGTGTTGTGTCGACACTTAGAAGAATTCAACAAAATACTGAAGTACAAGTACTTGTGTCGACACTCAATTTACGTGTCGACACATGAAGAAGAAGTAGTGTCGAGATATAAAATCTACAACACAAGGAGTTGTGTCGACACCTTGTAGGCTAGTGTCTACACTTAGACAACATGTGTCGACACTTAAAGACAGACAGTCTCGACACTTGGAGACAGTTACAGAATTTTCAAGAACTGACTGGATGACTTGACAGCTGCCATTCCAGCCGGTCTACAGCACCTGTCAGAGTTGTCAGAATTCAGTTATGGACCGGACCAGCCGGTTACCATAAAGTAGGCCTATAAATAGGCTTATACAGTTTACAGAAGTTGTTGTTGAAGTGGTCAAAGTTCAGATCAAGTGATTGTCTAAAGAAGATCTAGCTATCAAGTGAAGATCTAAGAAGTTAGAGAGAGAGAGCTCCATCCAAGAAATCAGCCGTTGGAACCAGGCTGAGAAGATGGGTTCAGATTTATTCTGAATCTTATGTTGCAGAGATCAAGGATCAACTGCAGAAGGGGTCAATCTAATTGAGTTCTACATTCAAGAAGCTTTGAAGAAAGCTAAGTCAGATTGATTTCAGCTGAGTTCTTCCAAGAACTCATCAAGAATCTCACAACTCTTCTCTCTTGTCACTGAGTTGTTGAGTTATAATTTTTGTATTCATTTTATCTTGTAGGATCCTTTGGATCTGAGTCTTGTAAGCCTGTAATTATAAAGGCTGGGTGTAGGTCTTGAGCGCCTGAGTGTAGGAGATTGAAATATCTAAGTGTAGGCCTGTTGTGGCTGAGTGTAGGCCTTTGTGGCTGAGTGTAGGCCTTTGTGGCTGAGTGTAGGCTTTGTGAAGAAGATGAGTTGTAGGGCCTTGGGCCTGAGGTGTAGGAACCAGTTTTGGGTTCTGAGATAGTGGAGAAGTTTGGCCGAATCTAGTACACTGCTAGATAGGCGAAGGGGGAAAGTGGATATACCCAAACCTTGGGGAACCACTATAAAACTGTGTGTCTACTGTGTGTTGTGGTTTGCTGTGATTGCTGTGTGATTGCTGTGCAAAAGTAGATATAAATCTGTGTTAGAAACTGATTGCTGCCATAAAAAGATAAAAAGATTCAAGTCACCTATTCACCCCCCCCCCCTCTAGGTGTTTAGGTACAATAGCTTTCACATAGACACCACCTTCATTGGAGTGGATTGCGCGGACATTTCCTGAGAGGAGTTCAGAGTAGCTCTATTGGAGCATTTTGTACCACAGTCGTCAAGGAATGAGTTGGAGTACAGTTCCTGCAGTTGAGGCAGGGCATCTGAACGACGATTCTAGGCGTAAGACCCGGTAACATAACAAGAAAAAGGGGGGTATTACATAACCGACACCTGAGGTGGTGGGAACCTACCCTCCCACACCAGTCATAAAACCACTCCGGGTAAACCCACTAGGGCAAAGATTGATATGCTGGCCTTAGGTTGGTGGTCCTTTATCCACTCCAACCATGGGCCCCACCAAAAATATCCATAAAACACCGATAAACCCCTAACCGAAACACAGGATTACTCCAATGGCAAAAAGGAAAAAAATCCTGAAAATCACCTTAAGGACAAACTCGCCGAATTGGACTCAATTCAGCAAGAAGATTTTAAGTCAACACTGATTCATCGAGTATACCCGACAAATGCAGTAGACACTTGACGAATTCAACTTAACAAAAATCTGGCTAAATGGTGATAATTGATGAATCGACTAACATTACCTTGATACTCAATGAATCAGCACAAATCACCAAGTCCACGGGAAATTCGTCGATTATACTCAACGAATTTGTAGCTCACTCAACGAACTCAATGCCAAGGTGGTTTCACTCAATTCCTAGACTTAACTCCACGAACTTTACTTCACTTGACGCCTAGCTGATTTCACTCGACGCCTAGCTGAGTTTACTCAATTCTCTCGACAGCAAATGCACATACTCAAAGCACTCAACACCATACAATTTCCCTCGATGCACTCGTCGCCAAAATGTCTTAACTCGATGAAAAAGACTTAGACTCACAGGTCACTCAACGCTCTCGACGTCAACACCATAATCAATGAATTCATCGAGAATACTCGACGAATTTGACTTAGTATCACAAATCACTAGACCATCTTGGTGCCAAAACAAAATTGACTCAACGCCAAGACTGATACTCAACGAACTCGATGACTAAACTCAACGAATGCAGAATTGCTCGACACCAAGGCTGATACTCGATGGATTCGTCGAGAATACTCGACGAAGATAACTTAGTCCCAAAACCCATATTAGACGAATTTCACTCAGGCTGACCCCAACATATATGATGAATTAAACTTAGGTTGACTACCCTATAATCGACAGATTTCCTTTAACTCGACTCAGAACTTATAGGACGAAATTTCCTTGGATGAAAATCCTGCACTTCTCAGCAGATCGATTTTTGCCAAACCATACACTACTCGTACATTCTGACGACGGAATAAAAAGAAAGGAGTGAAAAGAAAGAAAAAAACAAGGGAAATATACACCACTTGCCGCAAAGCTTCTGAAATCTGGCTTTACGAGCGCTCCTCCTCACGGATCCTGCCACAAGAACACCTTGACTACACTTCTTGAAACGTTTCGGCAAAAACGAGGGTCAAAAATGAATAACCTAATGCCCAAAATACCAAGAAACGGGAAAAACTCATCGCTCACACGTAGATCCCGGCGAGAGCTTTCTGAATCTACCTTCTGACGACGATTTCATGCACAGGAACTCCTATAGTTGACGACCAAAAGCTTGCGTTGTCTGCCGCTTTCACTCTTCCGTGAATCGATCTGACAGCTTGGAAGAAGAAGATTAATAGGGTTTCACCAAAATGTACACTCTTATATATAAATATAATATAATATTATGTTATTAATTAAACGTCCAAACGACCAAAAACTCGAATCAACTCAGATTTTAACGAAATTTGCACCGAAGCTAAATACCGATGCCACAAAACCAACAGCGAAGTCGAAATTACCATTCGACAAACCAAACTTGGGTTAAAATTCCCTGAAGTTTGAACCAACACCAACCTACTAAAAACCAATCAAGTCAAAACCTCAGATTTCATTATGCAAAACAACGCTCCAACAATGACAATAGTTAACTACGCGTCAATGTACTGCCCTATCATCATTATTACGTCACTATAGAAATTAAAATAAACATTGAAAAATCAGGGGTGTTACAAAGATGGAAGTGACTTATTCTACTGCTTGAGTGATGATGGCAGAGGAAATGGATAGATGTGTATTTGTTGTACTTTCATTAACAAGTGTTGAATGTAATGCTACATCATTCTGAGTTTCTTGATCAATTGATTCAGGTAGCAATATAGGTTCCTGCTGATTGGGTGAAGTTAACACATTATTGTTGGGGAAGGAATACTATCTCTTGGAGAAGATGAAGGTGTAGGCTCCTTTTGAGATTCAAGATTAGCAATTTGTCTAGACCATTTTGAGAAAAGGGCGATTAATAACTTCTTTCAGGGAGGAATTGGAATTCTCTTATATATTCAAAGATTTTTAAAATTGTACAACAGAACGTAACTCATTATAGTCATGTAAGCACTCTTATTATATTTATACTTAGGTTCAATAATTTTATCATCCTTTCTGCCCTTTTGATTTTCTTTCCCAGCACCAAAACCCGCATTAAATGTTGTTGAACTTTAGGGATTGTATCACGTACTGAAGTTTTACAAATCAACACTTTCCCCACTATATCTTCTAGAAACTAATAGTCCTCTATGTAACAACCCCATAAGTCACGAAGAATATAATAGAAGGTCCGGCCGGTGCCCCACTCAATATTCTACAGATTGTCAGTGGAGTTAAGCATTGAAACCAAATCATCCACGTATCTTAAGTCAAAGTTACATTCTAGCGGAGGCTTTAAGTTATTAAGAACCCAACACTAGGAAAATCCACTAACCAAACATAGGAAATATATATAAATACATAAACTATTTGGCCTTAAGACCTTACAAATTGTTTACTTCACAAATGTGTTTTACATACATTGATACATATGCTGGTCACACATAAAATAGTTATAAATGCTTTGTTTGGCCTTCGAGGGCCAGCACCATGGGGCTTCAGCCCGCTACTTCCTGCTTCGCTCTCCTGCACTTGCAGAAAGACAGTCTACCAAGATGTGGCAAATGAGGAATTAGTCGGCTTTAGCTAACCAATTATAATGATCCCACCACCTTCTCGGGGCGGTAGAATTCCTTCCCTGCAAATAAGCTGAATGGTACTTTATATATATTTACATAATAACATGCAATTTATGCACCATTCATCACATACATTGGTGAGCATGGCCATACATTGCATACAGTCAGGGCACATTATCGGCATACTGGCAATTCCCCAGCCCCACCACCATCCTAAGCATCAACCACTTAGACGGTAACATTTGAGCATTAACCGATCATAAGCTATTGTGCTTCTGGCATAGTTATCAGTCATAAGCTATTTCTCTTCTGAAATAACTCTCAGTCATAATTTATTACTCTTTTGAAGCATTTGTTGGTCATTATTTATTACGCTATCAGAATCTCCATATGCTCATTCACAACATACATAATCGTGTTATGTTCCAAGGTTGGCACTCACGGCGACCATAACTGGGCACTCCAAGCTCAAAGCTCAATAAGTTAGCCTCCTAATCTCCAAGAGATAGACCTCACAATTATAACTCACTAGTAGCTATCGCCAGCGGTAGCACTACCACCAGATGGTATCAGACAGAACAATGATTTTCTCCACTTTTCCTGTTTTTTCCTGAAATTAGCCTCCAGGACTCCCTACAAAACTCTACAATTCTCAAATCCCGAAAACTGTATACTCATCACGGAGTGTTCTCTGGCATTTAATAAACAAGATAACCATCACCAATCCAGACCAACTTGTTTGAACGAGATTCTCATATCATGCCTATTTCGTACATTGATTCTGAATTCTATATACAATTTCATACCGGGGATATCATCGATCAACCCGTTGGAAACTTCTTGTTCTCGACCAAATGGCGGGGGTTTCCATAAACATGCCAAATAAGGACTTCACTTGACCAATAAGGAATACCATTACCCTTATAGATTGTTGTGTTTTTGAGGATGGCACAACACTTGTGCACGTAGAGGAAATAAGAACAAGAAAAAACCCAAACGAGTTCAGATCTGACAATATTCATGAATCATGAAGTAAAGCATGTTGTAATAAAATTACCTTTGAGTGATTAAGTATAAACTCAATCTAGATGCTCAAAAAATATCCAGCCGGTCACTTAGATGCTTGAGTCTTGAGCACAGAAAGTATATCCGTGCCTCCATAGTAATCCACAAGATCAGGAGAACTCGTAGCAACTTGTCGCACAAGTTCTAGGTCTGGAGACAACACTCAGCATCTCCACAGACTGCTAGATCTGTTGTAGGAAAAACGGTCGCGACAGTCATCGGGATCGGGATCGGAATCGACGACGGCGAAGATGGAATGACTTCCGTCGGCTTTCTAGGGTTATTAGTCTTATCGCACAGTATGGCTCATGTTCTTAGACAGATAAAATAAAACCGTAAAGAGTAAACCCTAAAAACTTCCTATTTATACTCCAGGAGATAAATAGAACAACTTCCCTTCGGTATCTACAGACCCAAGACCTATATTCCAGAATTCAGTAAGCCAACATTTGACTCAGCACAGGCCTCGAGTGAGCTCGACACATTCAATGTATATGCGTCATGGCGTTGAGTGAATTTAACACACTCAAAGTTGTCAACTCATCCCGCGCCAAAGACTAGACTCATTGAACAGCATTCGTCGAACTGCCTTTATAGAACAGCGTTTGTCGAACAGCGTATGACTTCTACGCCAAAGTCCAGATTCATCGAACGGCATTCGTCGAACGGAATTCATCAAACTGCATTCGTTGAACTATATTTGAATTCTGTGCCAAAGGCCAGATTTGTCCAACGGCGTTCAACGAATCCATGCCAATGTCTATATTCGTCAAATGACGTTTGCCGAATCCGCGCCAAAGGCCTGATTCGTCGAACGGCGTTCGTCTTATACGCCTTGCCGTTAAGTGTCAACGCTGTAAACGCTTCTGCGCCATGTCGTTGAGTGAACTCAACACACTCAATGCCAAAGGCTAGATGCGTTGAATGGCGTTGAGTGAACTCAATGCACTGAAAGCTTTTTGCCATAGAATATTTTAAGCTTTTTTCAATTTATTTCACCTCATCATATGAGCTATACCATAAAGATCAAATCTCCCAATTTCTCCACAATCTTATGTACGACCCTGATAAGCTTATTCCGAGTTAGCAGTGAGGCTACATGCTCGATCACTTCTAGATCACTATGGTTGCACCAACAGTCTCCCACTTGATCTAGATAGTATCAAACAAAAGCTTCAGAAATATTGAGTGACATCTTGCAATAGATCATTGCTCCCCAAACAGTAAGAGTCTATAAACTCAAAAGCCATTGTGACCAATGTTACAGTATTGTCAGGTCCCTTCGTCACTTATATTCGGATAGAAGTAGAGGTATAGACTGTATCACCCTCATAATTGTTCAATCCCAGTTTCTTGATATAGAATGGACTTTTAGAAATTCGTGAGCCCAATATCATATATTGACTCAACCAAGCATGACCTTGCATCTCTAAGTCCCATTCCATCAAGAGAGCTCATGGATGCAACTCCTATCATATAGGAGGACAAATCTCATCTCTACTCACACGCAGACACCCAAATGATTCATAACTTACCCATTGTAAGACCTCACTCTCGGAATACAAAACATGGCACGATGGGCGTCTTATGCCCAGAGCAGCCACCTTACGGTAGCATTAGCACTCAGGCTAACCTGTACTACAAGACACCTATCCTGCCGGCTATCATCAATATTAAACATTGCCAACCCAACCAAGATTATATAACAGAAGTCAAATCCACACATAAGTAAATAGTCCAAAAGTATATCAAATAAAAGAAGCATCAACAAGCTTCTAAAATATCAGAGTACGAGTAAAACTTGACCTAGGGGGCGACATAATGAGTCTCTCAAAACTCACATCAGTCACTAACGGTAGCGACGACACTGTCCCTTCAGGCCCTGTTGTCCTGTCCTGGCTGCCCTGCTGCATAACCTGCTGCTGCTCTGTCTGTGGTGTTTTCTCCTAAAAAAGAATACGTAGCAACTGTTATTCATAAGACTAAGTGGCTATCACATCCACTCCACCGGCGACTCCTCGGCACCAGGTGGAGAAAAGAATAAGGGTACAATATATATAAATAAAACAGTAATACAAATAGGTTGTATAGAGTGAGAAGTATCAAGTATATCGGCAGTATAATAAATGAGTAAAGCTACAACATAAAGTAACTCTACTTATATGAATGCCCATACAAACGTATAAGTGGAGGATCGGCTCAATAGAAAATAACTCATCGTATAAGAGTGCCCATACAAACTTAAACGATGAGGATCTAGTGTATGCAATGTAATATAATTCCATGAATGCAGTGTAATGACTCACCAATGATCACGCACATACAACTGCTATGTCGACAGAGACTTGTAGTTCCCACTTTTCGAGCAGGTAGCTAACCTCTTAGGCTTCAACCATGGTGGCCAGACGGTGATAGTGGAGCGGGATTCTCCACTACTAGGCGGGCATCCACACTACCAAGCCTAGGTCTCGGTACGCCTCAAAGCTAAGAACACAATAGGAGTTCTCACATGCATACTATGGCTCAGCAGGAGTCTCGGGTAGATGTGCAGCAAGAACCATGCCCTAAACTTGCCTATGTTGTGACCAGGAAGGAGCCTCGGAAAAAGCACGAGGACCAAGCCCAACCGTTCACTTGGCACGGAAGGAGACTCGGGAATGAACACCGAGGACCAAGCCTAACCGCCCAAAGTCTATCTCTCAACTCCTGTCAGTGTGATGACTGGCAAGCCTGTAGACCTACCACACTGTGCTTAACCCAGGATTACAACACCACGTGCCAACTCACACCACACGCATTTCACAAACGGGGCTCCATATTGAGCCCCCTTTTCATTATTCACATTTCTTGATCAACAGCACGAAAGAGCTCCACACCGAGTCTCTTACCATTACATAATTCCAGTGCGTCAACTCTCATGCACTTTCAACCCTTTCACATTTTCGTGCATCCAAGGCAGCAAGGGTTCACCAACAACATAATGGTACTCACACATATTCACCAACCATTTGGTTATCATAATTAATAGAAGTTACGTACAACAAACTTCAAGTCAACTTCATCATTATTCAATGTGTTACCATTATCAAGTACATCCCAATCGATTCCTGTATTTAAATCATTCCTACCATCACAACACGTCAATCCATTTGTTCACTAACTTCACCAAATCGCCTCGATCAAGTACACTTAACTACACCATTTGTTCATTAGGGATCTATCCAATAAATGTCATTAACATATTTTATCTCAATTACTTATAGGCTAAATTCAACAAAACATTAATGTTACTGTACCACAATCTTTCAACCAAACCCAAGCCGATACAAACCAAACATGAGAATTATATATGCAGGAATGATTACTGTATAGCAACTTCGGTCGGGGATTCCCGAGGCTACAGGAGTTCGGTGAAAGCGTGTAACCACTCGTTGGAAAGGTATTTCCCAGGGCTACGACCTTTGTATTTATTCCAAAGCCCAAATATGGCCGAATCTTGTCTAAAACCGTCCTCGAATATTGTTGCGCGTAGAAAATAGATTTCTACGCGCCTCTTAAATCAGATCGAACGTCATCGGTTTGTCTTCTTACTCCAACCAAACTTTCCAAAAAACATCAAATGTTTCTCCTCCCTCATTCACCCTCATATGGCCACTTCTCTTCACGAAACCAGTCCACAAACTTCATTTGAAGTGAGGAGAGTTTGAAGACACTAATTCCTAGAACACAAGTCCTAGCATGGCCTCTTCCTAAAAACCTTCTTCTCACAAATCAAGACTCTTTTGAGTCGATATCTCTCCTAGGAATAACTAGAGATCTAGATCCAAGGGAGATGCTAGGAAGCTCACCTCATTTCCAGTGTTTCCACCATTTCCAAAAATGGATCTTGTCATCCTTCTTGGCGGCATCTTCTTCTCCTTGGTTGGTGTTCGCTCTTCGCAGGAAAGAAGATCGGCTCCAACAATCTCTTCCTCTCTGATGGTTTCTCACAGTGGTGACTTGGCAAGAAAGATAAGAGATGGCTAGGGTTTACGATTTACTCCTTTTTTATAATAAGAATTAGGGTTGAAAACGTCCTCCACATGTCGTCCTATTATTGGACCGCTTATATTGCTCAAATATATCATTTTGAAAGGATGCAGACCATTTAAGTCGGTTTGGCATAATTCCCAAAAAACCTGGTTTAGCCTAATAATAAAGCAACAAACAAGGCCGAAAATTCACCAAAGGCAAAAGGAGTTGAGTTCAGTCAACACTCTCAATGCTTACAACAGCCAGAAAATTCTAAGTGCAAAAGCGTTCAGTGTATTGAGTGCACTCAATGCACTCAACATCTATAGACGGCAGAACAACTTAAATTTAAAAGCATTGAGTGTTGTCAAGTGCACTCGAAGCCTTTCAGCTTAATGACATTGAGTGCACTCAACGCACTCAACGTTGCATCGAGTGGTGTTGAGTCCACTCAACGCCAACTTTCCATGAGAGTTTCTAAGTTAAATAGCATCGAGAGCGTTGAGTCCACTCAATGCTCTCAGCGCCTTAACCTCCAGAAACTCCAAGCTATATGGCGTCGAGAGCATTGAGTACACTCAACGCTCTCCACGCCTTAACCCGCAAAAATAAACTAAGATAAATGGCGTCGAGTGTGTTGAGTCAACTCAACGTTCACAACTCCTAACTCGCCAGGATTTCAAAGTCAAATGTCGTCGAGTGCGTTGAGTCCACTCCACGCTCTTGATGCTTATCCTGCCAAAATTTGTAAGTTAATTTGCGTTGAGTGTGTTGAGTCCACTCAACACACTCAATGCCTAACTTGCCAGAATTTTGTAAGTTAAATCCTGATCTAGTCGTTTAGTCCGGTCGAAAAATTTACAAAGTCACCTCACGGCTAGCGACAAGCTCGTGTCACTACCCGTGTCATTCTCGGGAGGAATCTATACCTCGTCCCCCACTCAGGTGCAAGCCTGTCTGCCAGCACACCCTGAGCCCAAGTTAGCTCTCCTGACTTAAAAGTGTGCACGAGGGGACTAGCGCGAATCAAGACGTTATGTAACGCCCCTAGCCGATCCAACGTGACAGCGTCACGGCTCCGCTCTAGGCGACGCTACCGGGCTGCAGCCCAAGCACCCCAACCCCTCTCCCTCCACGGGCGGGTTGTTGGTGGCCACAGCCTCCCTTTGATGAGGCAAACTCGATAGTCAAGCCCGCACCACGGGGACTTCCCAGGAGGTCACCCATCCCAGTACTACTCCAGCCCGAGCACGCTTAACTATGAAGTTCTTTCACTTCTCATCACCAATTGAGCTGCAGCTCAATTGGTGATGAGAAGTGAAAGAACTTCATAGTTAAGCGTGCTCGGGCTGGAGTAGTACTGGGATGGGTGACCTCCTGGGAAGTCCCCGTGGTGCGGGCTTGACTATCGAGTTTGCCTCATCAAAGGGAGGCTGTGGCCACCAACAACCCGCCCGTGGAGGGAGAGGGGTTGGGGTGCTTGGGCTGCAGCCCGGTAGCGTCGCCTAGAGCGGAGCCGTGACGCTGTCACGTTGGATCGTCTAGGGGCGTTACAATAAAAGTGCACTTTTATTGTAACGTCCCCTTTGCCGTCCGTGGATCAACACCACTAGGCCTCCGGCGGACCGTTACCGGGCTGCAGCCCAAGCACCCCAACCCCTCTCCATGGACTGCCTCAATCGGCGCCTCTGCCTACTGGCGGGTTGTTGGTGGCCACAGCCTCCCTTTGATGAGGTAAACTCGATAGTCAAGCCCGCACCACGGGGACTTCCCAGGAGGTCACCCATCCCAGTACTACTCCAGCCCGAGCACGCTTAACTATGGAGTTCTCAAAGTGCGAGTTTTGGCTATCGTCAGTGGCATTTTTGGGCCATGTGGTGAGTGGAGCGGGCATTGCAGTGGATCCAGCGAAGATTAGAGCCATACAAGATTGGCCAATATTGTCTTCCGTGGTCGAGGTCAGGAGTTTCCTTGGACTTGCGGGCTACTATAGAAGATTTGTGGAGAACTTCTCGCGGATTGTTTTGCCGCTAACCACACTGACGCGAAAGGATCAGAAGTTCGTTTGGACGCCAGAGTGCACACGAGCTTTTGAAGAGCTGAAGGTTCAGTTGATCACGGCGCCAGTGTTGTCTTCGCCACGTGGAACCGATGGATTTGTCATTTATAGTGATGCCTCAGGGAGCGGCTTAGGCTGCGTTCTTCTGCAGAATGGAAAGGTGATTGCTTATGGCTCACGCCAGCTGAAGGTGCACGAGCGAAATTATCCCGTCCATGATTTGGAACTAGCGGCGGTGATTTTTGCACTCAAGTTGTGGCGACACTACCTTTATGGAGTAAAGGTGGAGATCTATACCGATCATAAGAGCCTAAAGTATCTGTTAGAGCAGAAAGACTTGAATATGCGACAACGAAGGTGGTTGGAGTTCCTTGGGGATTATACTTTCGAGATTCATTATACACCCGGGAAGGGAAATGTTGTCGCGGATGCCTTGAGTCGGCGAGTTCCGGCTAGAGCAAATTGGTTACAAAGGCATGATGAACGGCTTATCCAGGAGTTGGAAGCATTGGAGATCTATTGTATTGGCAAGAATTCCACTGCCACTGCATGTTTGAACTGGATCGAGGTGCAATGTGACCTTGCAGACCGAGTTCGACGGGCAACGGAGTTGGATGAAGATCTCTTACGCTATGTGAATGAAGGGCCAGAGGGCAAATTCACCTGGATTGACGGTCTTGTACGAAAAGAGGGCCGTTTGTGCGTCCCGAATGTGGGGAAGTTGAGGGAAGAACTGATGTATGAAGCACATTATACGAAGTATTCCATTCACCCCGGGAGCACAAAGATGTTCAACGATATGAAGAAATTTTTCTGGTGGCCAGGGCTTAAGAAAGATGTTGCCCTATATGTAGCCAAATGTCAAACATGTGCGATGGTGAAGGCGGAATGCCAAAAGCCGGGCGGTTATTTGAAGTCACTGCCGATCCCAGTGTGGAAATTTGATGATATTTCCATGGATTTTGTGCATGGATTGCCAAGATCGCAGCGAGGAAATGATTCCATTTGGGTGATAGTTGACCGGCTAACAAAAGTAGCACATTTTCTCCCGAACAGGCGGGATGATTCGGTTGAAAGTTTGACAAAGTTATATGTTGATCAGATTGTGCGGCTTTACGGTGTTCCTCGGAGCATCGTAAGTGATCGAGATGGGCGATTCACGTCAAATGATTGGAGGCTAGTTCACCGACTGTTGGGCACGAAATTGACCTTCAGTACGGCCTTTCATCCCCAAACCGATGGCCAGACTGAACGTACCAACAGAACAATGGAGGACATGCTCCGAATGTGCGCCCTTGACTTCGGAAAGAGATGGGAAGATCATCTCTATATGGTCGAGTTTGCGTATAATAACAGCTACCAGGCAAGCATTGGGATGACACCATATGAAGCCCTATATGGAAGGAAGTGTCGTACTCCCTTGGCTTGGGTAGAAGCGGGTGAAGCCCGGATTGTTAAACCAAATGAGGTGGATGAAGCAAACTCAACCATTCGGACGATTCGCGAGAGATTGCTTATTGCTCAAGATCGACAAGCGAAGTACTACAACGCCAAGCACCGGAATGTCAAATTTGCGGTTGGCGATTGGGTCTACTTGAAGATCAAGCCATTCAAAGGTGTCTCCAGGATTCGACGATTGAAAAAGTTGAGTCCAAGATATTTAGGTCCTTTTGAAGTGGTTGAGCGAATTGGCGAAGCGGCTTATCGGCTAGCTCTGTCGGCGGACTTGGGTGGATTACATGATGTCTTTCACATCTCGGTGCTTCGAAAAGCCGTGAAAGATCCAGCTCAAGTGATCGCGGATGATCGTGTGCCGGTGGAGTATGAGCTAACAACGAGAGTTAGACCCATTCAGATCGAAGATCGAGCCGAGAAACAGTTGCGGAACAAGACGGTCAGTATGGTAAAAGTCCGATGGGACAACTGCGGCCGTGAAGAGCTGACGTGGGAACGCGAGCAGACCATGCGAGAAGAGTTCCCTGGGTTGTTTCTGTAATTTGTAGCGAGAATGTTGTAACATAAAAATTTTATATGTTGTTACATTTTTCTTGCTGCTTTTTGTTACTTTCCTGTCTCTGAATTTCGAGGACGAAATTTCTTGTAGGAGGGGAGGATTGTAACAGCCCAAAGTTCTGAAACAGGCAAATTTGGGTGACACGGCCTGGGACACGGGCGTGTCCCAGGGCGTGTCAGGTGACACGGCCTGCGACACGGGCGTGTCACAGGGCGTGTCGAGGTTGTGTCGACGATTGGGCTTTGTCTCGACGATTTTTGATCTCGACGATTCGTCGAGATGAGGCACACGGCCCAGGACACGGGCATGTCCAAGGCCGTGTCGCATGCTCGACGATTTTTACTCGACGATCGTCGAGTGTCGAGAAGTGAGCGTCGAGTGTTGAACACGGCCTGTGACACGGGCGTGTCACAGGGCGTGTCAAATCAGGCGACGAACTCAGCCCGCCGAAGGGTTTCGACAGGGCGTGTCTTTGTGCCGTGTCTGGGCACACGGCCTGGGACACGGGCGTGTCACAGGCCGTGTGAAGTCTCGGGATGATTTGGGATTTTTTTCACCCAGGTACACGGCCACAGACACGGGCGTGTCTGAAGGCGTGTTGGTGACACGGCCCATAACACGGGCGTGTCACTGGTTTGGATAAGTCGGTTGACCACCGCTTGAGGCACACGGCCTGGTACACGGCCGTGTTCGAGGCCGTGTCGGGTCAAAATATGTGTTTTTGGCAGAATCGTGGCCGTCCATTCCTTCAGTCTAGATCCAAGGGCTGAAGCTTCTTCTTCTTTTTCCTTAAGGGCCGAAATCAGAGAATGATTTCTCACTTTGCTTTGGCCTTCATCTTTCTTCAAGAGAGAGAAAGAGAGAGAAAAAGGAGGAGGAAGAAGAAAGGGGGCTGCTGCTGGTGGTGCTGCGGTTTACCGACGAGAGATCCGAAGCCAGCGTTGCGGAGGAAACGCTCTTGCGAGTCTTGCAAGCTAGCTTGGAGGCCATGGCATCGAAGCGATCGTCAAGGGTAACGACTTTTCTTCCTAGCCATGTGAAGGCTTCATTTGTGGCATATCTTATGATTTCCCCCACCAAGAGGTGGCTGATTTTGGGAATCTGTGGGTGGATGCTTGAAATCCCCTTTGTGTTGCATATAGATCCGGAAATGAGTACGGAATAGGCATGCTGTGTGAAGCCCATCTGGACAGGTTGGTCTGGATTGGTGATGTTGCATACGAACCGGAGAAGACTCCGTGATAACGTGTAGTGTACGGAGTCTACGGGTTATGCCTGCGAAAAGGAGTAGCAGGAAGTACTGGGGTGGTAGCCCAGGAAAATAGCCTTGTGATGGTTTTGGTTCTAACCTGTGATTGAGGCACAGGAAGTACTGGTGGGACCAGGAAAGGCCCTTTTTGTGATGCTTGATGTCATAGGGTGTCCACCTGTGAAGCGAGTCACATGAAGTACTGGTGTGCCCAGGAAAGAACCCTGACATTTGTGCTTGTGCGGTGTCCACCTGTGGAGAGAATCACAGGAAGTACTGGTGTGCCCAGGAAAGACCCGCTGTTGCTATGAGGAAATGGGTATAGTGAAATACCCAGGCTTGAATGCCAGAACAGGATTGGTGAGACCGACCCACGCCTTTGATATAGCCATGAGTACGCTGTACTCGGAGAAGGCAAGGCGATTTGAGCAACAGGGGGTGGAGGATCCGACCTGCGCTATGTCCGTCTGACGTGAGACCAAAAAGTGCGGTCTGTTGGAGCGCATAGCAAGAGTCTTCGGCCTGCGCGCCATGACACAACGGGGGGCTATGGGCCATCCCGGTGTCCGAGGACTAACTCTGGCTGCACGCCATGGAGTAAATGCTCAAGAGATTTACCGTTGGGTGATAACCCTGATACGGTGGTGGGCAAGAGGTTGCCAGAACACCAAGAATGTGCCCTGAGTGCACGGACCGTTGGGCCGGGTGGCAAACGGTTGTGATGGCTTGTGTGCGTGAAAGCACCTTTTGATGATATAGCTTGCCATACTTGTGTTATGATATGCCTGCAGGGAAGAATACCGCTGCCCCGAGAGAAGGGGTAGGGTCGTTATAATTTGGTCAGCTGAACGCTGACCGTTGCTTTGGTTTGCCACCGTTGGGTGGATTGTCCCTGTACAGGTGCTGGCGAGCCGAGCGGGACGCATAGAGGTTGAAGTACCTGCTGGTGTTGCTGCTACTGCTGCTGTTAGCCCTCGAAGGCTAAGTGTGTTCTTTTGTGTGTGCTCTTTTATTGTGGCCGGCCTGCGCGCCAATTTGTTTAGGCCACTATGTGAAAGTGATGTAAGGCCATAAGGCCAATGCTTGTTCATATTGTAAGACATTCCTATATTTATATAAAATGTGGAGTTTTATGTTTGGCCATTCATGAGGAGTTCAAGTAGTTTAGGCTTCCGCTAGAATGCTTGTGATAGGTGCGATGCGCTACTCTGGTATCATCCTGTACCTTCACCGACTGTTTTGTGGTATATCCTGTGGGGCCCCGGCCGGACCTTCTAGAATATATCATATGAACGGATGGGGTTGTTACACGTTACACCCAATAACCACCTTTATCATCCAACTTTCTCAAGACTATACTTTTGATGGCATATAAGCACGCTCTTCCTCACTAAATGAAAGTTGTGACTTCAAGCCAAAGGACCACAAACATCATTGCCACTTGAGACATACTTGTGACACGTTCATATAACAATCCATAAAGTATTCTCACGGTGGGTCTGTCCAGTACAACTTGTTATTAACAAGTAACCATGTGATGACTTGATATCACAATATCATGAACTGTGAGGAAGGGTCATCACTCAATGCGCATGCTAGTCTTAAATGTATCATCATTGCCCTTAGCTTCTAAGATGATACAACGACCAGAGACCTTTATGAATGAAGCTTCTAAGATCATAGGTTCTCACATCAATTCACTACTTGACATATGGAAGCAAACACTCTAAGGGAATTTATAAAATTGAACTTTTCTATCATAATAGAAATAATTTCATAATAAAAGAACTTGCCAAAATATATAAAATGAAATGCATATAGTACTTTTTTTCATCAAATGACATATTACAGCCAACAAACATACACTCCACAAGACTCAAACTAGAGTTGATCATTTAGGTATCGTATACCCATAGATCTAACATGACCATCATGCTTTCTCTATACGAGAGGCTTTTTCAGTGGATCCGTAATGTTTTTTTTCAGTTGGCACTCTACATATGCTCACATCTCCTCAATCGACAATCTCTCGAATCATATGGAACTGCTAAAGTATGTGCTTGGAAAATTGATGAGATCTAGGTTCTGAAGCAACTGCAATTGCACCGTTTTTGTCACAGTAGAGATCTATAGGATGAAAAATGCTAGGAAATTCATTTAACTCACCGATGAATTTCCTAATCCATACAACCTCCTTCGTTGAATTTGCAGCAGCGATATACTCGGCCTCAGTAGTAGATTCGGCAACTATATCCTGCTTGGAACTCTTCCAGCTAACAGCACCTCCATTCAGGAAAAACACAAAACCTGACTGAGACATTAAATCATACCTATCAGTTTGGAAGCTAGCATCCATGTAACCACTTACAATGAGCTCTTCCTCTATGTTGAATACCAAGAATGTATCCTTAGTCCTTTTCAAGTACATGAGGATATTCTTTACGACTATATAATGACCTTCACCGGGATCAGACTGATACCTACTAGTCATGACCAAAGTATAAGGGACATGGGGTCTAGTACATAACATTGCATACATGATTGACCCAATTGCCGAAGCATAAGGAATCAACTTCATGTGGTCCTTATTTTCACAAGACTTAGGACACTGGTCCTTAGAGAGACTCACACCATGATACATGTGCAAGAATCCTTTCTTGTACTTAAGCATGTTGAACTGTTTCAACACCTTGTCAATGTACGTACTTTGGGTCAAACCCAGCAACTTCTTCGATCTATCTCTATAGATCTTAATACCGAGTATATAAGTCAAATCCACTAAGTCCTTCGTCGAAAAGCAGTCCCTTAGGTTATTCTTAACAACTTGCAGGGTCGGTTTGTCATTCTCGATCAACAATATGTAATCCACATACAATATCAGGAAGACTACAATGCTCCCATTAATCCTCTTATAAACATAAGTTTCATCCTCATTCTTGATAAAACTAAACTCTTTAATCTTTTCATTAAAATGAAGATTCCAACTTCAAGAAGCTTATTTCAGCCCATAAATGGATCTCTGCAGCTTGCATATTTTAGTGGCTTCACCTGGATATAAAAAAACCATAAGGTTGTGTCATATACACTTCCTCAAGGAGGTTTCCATTTAGGAAATCCGTTTTGACATCTATTTGCTAGATCTCATAGTCATAATACGCATCAATAACAAGTAGAATTCTGATGGACTTAACCATGACAACAGGGGAAAAAGTCTCATCATTGTCAACACCATGAATTTGCTTGAAACCTTTAGCCACAAGTCGCCCTTTGAATTTCTGTACATTACCATCCATGACGGTCTTCTTCTTGAATACCCAATTGCACCATATTGGTCTTTGGTTTCTACATCTCTATTTTGAAAAGAAATCCGAAGTAGCAATCCAATGAAGGCAAGTATACCTATCGAATTGTAGTGAGGGGACACAAGTTTTGTATTATAATCTGGGAACTGTTGAGTAATTCTACTCACACGAAAAACTATTATCTTATCAAAAAATCTTTTGGGGTTTGTTAACTATTTTTTGAAAGAAAGGAAACTACTTGCAATTATGGAAAGAAGAGTACTTGCACTAATAAGGACAACTACTAGTGATTAAAAGAGAGATTTAAATGATGAAAAGAAAGTAGCACTCGACCGTGAATCACCTCGGCATAAGTTAATCAAAGATACGGTAATAAACCTAATCTTAATATGGTAAAGGTCCTTGACAGTGGAGGTTCCCAAAGCTTGAACACGCTTCTATCGAAGTCCTGCCCAATTGAGTTTATGAAGGTCCGACAGGACTCTAGTCCAACTTCGGAGGCTTAAAGCCCGCCTTAAGTGGAGAACCCGACTATTGGATTTCACTCCAATCCGGGATATTTAATGTCTGCCTCTCTCGAGGGGTGCGTGCAGCTCTCTTTACTCTTGAGTGTTCACTTCAAACAATGAGCGTCTCAGCTAGGTAAGATTAAAAACCTAGATGGTAACTATATATCGATGATATAATTCCAAACATGATTATTCAAGAGTAAATAGAAGGCAAAAACCTAAAATCGAGAAAGTAAACTAAAGCATCATAACTTAATCAACTCAACCTCAGATCATCAAGATCAAGTGTTAGGAGGATTTAGTTACTTATTGATGTAGAGAAAGACAATTATATTGAAAATATGCATAACAAGAAGGAGAGAGAGAGAGAATTGGAAACAATTTTATTTCTTCTTGAACAACAATCACAAAGAGGGAATAAGGACATTATAAATAGGGTTTCAAAGAAGATTACAAATACAATAAGAAAGATCGTAAGAACATTAAAATAGAAAATCATTAAGATAAATACTCTGAAATAAAACTGTCAATAGCTCTCTACAAGTCTCTCTTCTGCCCCTCAACATTTGGAGAAGATAGCGATTTATAGAATTTTTTCGGGAAGTACACGCCCCCTTACACGACCGGGTAGGGCTTGTACCTGGGGCGTGTCACATTCGGTGTGACTTTTCTGGCTAAAATTTAATACTGGAAGTGACAGGGGTCGTAGTTGAGTTACACGCCCCGATGACATGCCCGTGTAAGATGGGCATGTAAGCTGTGGTGTGACAGTGTAGTGGGGAAAATTCGTGCTGCGGTGATTCCTCGGGACTTGGCGGGACACACCTCAGGTACATGCCCATGGGAGGGCGTGTATACTGAATTTCCTGGATCTGACTTCAAACCGATTGCTTCATTCCATTTGGGTTACACACCCTAAGTACACGCCTGGGGAGGGTGTGTCTGGTACAGGGTTGACCTCGGTTGCTGGATTCTGGCGGAAATGATTATTACTTCTGTACAATGGTGGACATGACCTAGGATATGCCCATTGAGGGTTTTTCAGGGGGCGTGTCAGGCTATTTTGGACAAAAGCTGTGAAAGCCTGCAAAAAGAAGAGAACACATTAGTGGCAATAATATAGGCAAAAGGAGTTCTGTTAAATTTTCTCAACGTGGTCAGCAAGATAGCCCAAACGCCAAATTAATATCTTCGGAACTACCCAGTTCGCACGTTGAACCAGCGGAAACCAAGGACTAGAGGTACAAAGGTAAATTCCAACAAACAATGGAAGCACAAGCAGGTTTTTTATTCAATCACTTCTTTACAATGCGAGGCATACATAGCGAGACATGATTTCGCTAGTATCATAGCTGTAAACAGAAAGCACCAAAAAACAAGCCGGGCGGACAACACCGGAGTCCGCCGAGACCGCGAGGTCGCCGAGGTCGCCGAGACCGCTGAGCTCGCCCGAGCTATGCTGCAATTCGCCGAATAGACACGGAGTCCGCCGAAGCCGCGAGGCTGCGCGGACACACCATTTTTCGCCTCCTGCTGAACCTGAACTGAGGAACACCCCCTACCCGCCTGAAGCCGGCGGACAGGTTATTGAAGCTGGCAAAGTTGAAACAGAACTGACAAGCCGCAGAGCGACCTCCTGCTGAGTCCGCAGAGACCGCACACTTCCAAGCACTTGACTGAAGTCACAGCCAAACTCCTGGCTCCTTGAAGCTATCCGCGCGACCTGCACACAGCAAACCGTCAGCCTGAAACAATCCGCGCGGACTGACAAACACAGACCGCAGCTCCTTGCACACCCCAACTTACTGTTCACTCTAGTTATTTAGGTTATGCCAGGGGGGTCCTATTTATAGGCAAGGTGAGGAGTGTGGTCACCGCCCAGGAGATAGCGACACCACCCCAGCCCGTGCGATAGCAAAAACACCGTCCGCTGAGTCTGCAAGGACTTAGCCGGATACCAAGGCAAACCGCTAGGAGCAAGGCAAACATTGGCGAACCCTCTCCAGTCCGCCCAAGCTATGCGGACAAGGCATTAGCCTGCAAAGCTCCAACTACTACAAGACAGCAACCCCCTTCAATGGAAGTCCGCACCAACCCGAGGCAGTCCGCAAGACTCACACCTCAATCCGCCACAAGTCCACGACCAAAGGAAGACAGCAACAGTCCGCCCGGTCACAGCGGACTTGGCGGATACCGCGGAAACCATGGCCTTGGCACAAAGTGTGACCAAGTCCAAAACCATCAAGGGCCAATGCGAGCATGGCGGACACAAACTATCGTCCGCCAAACACCCTAGAACAGACCGCCAAGAGTCCGCGATCTCCTCGCACTTCTGTCCAACGCAGCAGCCAACCCCGGACTCCAAAACACAGTCCGCCAATCGACCTCCACAGCAGATCGCCTGCTGTGCCACCAGAGCTCGACAAGGCCTCAGCCAAGCTCCAAGCCCAGTCCGCAACAGCCCACACCGCGGACACTCCAGTCCGCAAGCTTCTCGCGGACATGAGCCAACCCGCCTATCAGCACAAGCTTGCACCCGCGGCCACTGAGCAATGCACCAGTCCGCAAGCCTCCATCCGCTCAGGCCGCTCCTTGGCAAAGCCAATCAGCAAACACCCTATCCGCAGAAACCAGGCCGCATAGTCCGCGGAGTCCATGCAACAAGCCCCTCAGAAGACAGCCGGCTTTCCACTAGACCTTCCACCAGGCCGCACATCTCAGTCCGCCCAGTTCGCCTAGTCCGCCAACGCTGTCCGCCCCAGGCCGTCCGGCCTATCCCGTCACCCACTTCCACTTCACAAATTTCAACACTCCCCCTTGAAGTGGGAAGTGGTGACCAAGCCCAGCAAGCTGCGCAAGCGTTCAAAGGGCACCTTCCACAGTGGCTTCGTGAAGATGTCAGCAAGATTATCTTCACTCCGAACATGCCCGACCAGCAGAGACCCCTCCAACACCTTCTCCCTGATGAAGTGGTGATCAATCTCTATATGCTTGGTCCTGGCGTGACACACTGGATTGTTAACCAGTTTGAGAGCACTCTCATTGTCACCCCGGAGTAAAGTAGGCCCTTGCACTTCTTCATGAACATCCTCTATAAGCCTCCTCAACCAAACGGCTTCCCGAGCAGCCAAGGCCGAAGCCTTATACTCCGCCTCCGTGGTTGAAACCGACACCGAGTCCTACTTCTTGCTACACCACGAGATGCTAGCTGAACCGCAAGTGAACACATAACCTGAAGAAGACCTTCGATCATCCGAATCACCGCCATAGTCAGCATCCGTGTACCCGAGCAACGCAACCTCCGCGTCCCTTCTATAGAGGAGTCCCATGTTAGAAGAAGCCTTGACATACTTCAGAATTCCCTTCGCCGCCACTAGATGAGATTGCATTGGTTCAGCCATATACCGACTTACTCGGCCAACAACATAAGCGATATCCGGCCTTGTAATCGTCAGATAAATCAAGCTCCCAACAAGTGCCCTGAACACCAAGGGATCATGAATAACCCTTCCCTCATCTCGTCGAAGCTTCAGCCCAGATTCCAGTGGAGTAGAGCACTTCTTCCCTTCGCCCATGCCGAACCGCTTCACAATGCGATCAGCATACCCTTTCTGGCTAATGAGAACCCCGCACTCCTTCCTCTCCACTTCCAGACCAAGAAAGTGATGCAAATCTCCCAAGTCTTTCATCTCGAAGCGTATAGCACGCTCAGCCCTGAGCCTTGCTACTTCCCCCTCCGAGTTCCCTGTGACGATCATGTCATCCACATACAGCAGGACCAAGACTCGTAGCTCTCCCTTCTTCTTGACGAATAAGCTGGAATCCGAGTTAGAAGCAAGGTATCCACAGAATTGCAAGTACTCTGCAATCTTCCCATACCACGCTCTAGGAGCTTGCTTCAACCCATAGAGAGCCTTCCTGAGTTTGCAGACATAGTCCGGATGGTTCTCAGAGACAAAACCAAGCGGCTGATCCATGAATATGTCCTTATCAATCTCTCCGTAAAGAAAGGCATTCTTCACATCGAGTTGCCACAACCTCCATCCCTTGCTAGCATCCAAGGCGATCACCACTCTTACAGAAGTCATCTTCGCAACTGGACTGAATGTCTCCTCATAGTCTTCTCCATACTGCTGTGAGAATCCTCTAGCGACCAGGCGAGCCCTGGCCATAGTGCGCACGACCACTGGTCGTGCGCCACTGCTCGTGCGCGTATATGCTGATGCTTCTTGTCCAGGTTGCAGGTTTATTTGGAAAAGCCGCACGATCATCGACCTACAGTGCGCACGACCACTGGTCGTGCGCCACTGATCGTGCACACTGCTTCTGCTGTCTCCGTATAAAAGGCCCTGCTCCGCATTTTAGGTCAACGCCTGTCATTTGCTGTGATCGGAGAGTGCGCGGGAATCCCCTTTTCACTTCTCCAGCTGCTCCATCACTTTCACCTTCGTCGGGAAGCCATTTCCACTTACTCCGAAGCTTTCCAACACTCCGGCGAAGCCCTCGGCCATTGATGACTTCAACTCCAAGCTTTCCTGCAGAGCTGGTGAAGTAGATAACCTAGAGAACGGACTTAAAGGCCTTCGAGGTGACAGATCGTTGGTACCGGAAGCCTCCTTGGACTGAGCCCGGAAGCGGATTGACAACTCGCTACTCCGGCCACGACCCGCGGTGGATCTTCATTCTCTTTTGGTTTACTCCTCTTCCCCTTCCTCTGTGTTATGACTGTTTTGAGCAGTGTAATGAACATTTCCATCCCTGAATATCAAGTTTACTTTCTACTTAATGGAATGTTAGTTTCTTCTTATGCTTGTGAGTTCTGTCTGTGAATGCGCCTCACTCACCCCACATCCACTTCATTCCCGTGCCTTGTCCGATTGCAATCCACACAAGAACGCTGCAATCCATTAGTTTCCCTTCCACTCGCCCAACTGAAGTTCGGCATAGCGGCCGACAATCCCATTTCACCTTGCGAAGCGGTGCCGTCGACCCGCATAGTTTTTACTAGTTCAGTAGATCAAACATCCACAATCTCCCGAGTCCGCTATTTTCTTTTTGTTCTATTTTTAACTCTCATAACAATATTCTCGGTACTGTTGTCGTTCTACGCTAATTGCATTCCTCAAGAGACCGACACTTGGGGATTTACTCCCAAAACTTTATTACTTGTGCGACCGGTGCGCTTGTCGTATTACACGCATCAAGTTTTTGGCGCCGTTGTCGGGGAATGCAACTGTAGAGCGACTTCGGATGACTTCCAATATTGTTATCAGAGTTAGTATTGTTTTGTTTTGACTGCTGTTTCTTCTAGTGTGTAGCGTTTGCCGAAGTGAATGCAAGGCCGAGCTACAAGAGATTTTGTCACCTACGACCCAGAGATCGAACGTACTCTCTTAGCACGAAGACGCGCCGCAGCCATCATTTTTGCTCCAATGGGAGACCAGCTGAATATTGATGCAGGCAACCGAGTTGGAGGGATACCTCATGACGACGAAAATGAAGTGAATCCTCCCCAGGTCCGCACCATGAGGGATTATACTACACCCACTGTTTGGAGTATATACCCCGGTTTCGGACCTGCTATTACCAATCCTCAGTTCGAGATCAAACCAGCTATTCTGAATATTATTCGGAACAACGCTCAGTTCTCCGGAATGTCCACTGAAGATGCCCATCTTCACCTTACAGCATTCTCCGAGATCTGCGCCACGTTCCGCTACGCTGGAATCCCAGATGAAACAGTCAAGCTCCGCCTCTTCCCTTTTTCATTAAGAGACAAAGCCAAGACATGGCTTCACTCCCTTCCACCTGGAACAGCCCCAACCTGGGAGGCTTTGACTACCAAATTTCTAGCTAAGTTCCATCTGGTGGATCGGATCGTGAGCTTGAGGCGCGCAATAGCCAACTTCCGGCAAGCCGATCAAGAAAGCTTAGCCGAAGTTTGGGAGAGTTTTAATGAGCTGCTGAGGAAGTGCCCTAATCATGGATTCCAAACGTGGAATCTCGTCGAAAGTTTCTACTTTGCTATTGATCCCCACCACCGAGCCATGATCGATGCTGCCTCCGGAGGAACCAGCATGAATCTTGCTCCAGATGATGCTCTGAAAGTCTTGCAAGACACCGCAACTCACAGTGCGTACTGGACCGCGGGAAGAAACATCCCACGAAGCACCAGTGGAGTGTTTGCCTTGGATATCCCCAAGCCTGCTCCTGCCGCCCCAGTGATGGCAATCTCATGTCAAGGGTGCGGAAGCACTGATCATCACAGCTTCGAATGCTCAGGAGTTGAGGTAGAAGATGATTCTTTGTTTTTGAATGAATCTGTTAATTTTGTTGCCAATCAAAACAGGGGAGTGCCATACGGGAATACTTACAACCCGGGGGTGAGAAATCACCCCAACTTTTCTTGGAATCCTAACACATCTGGCCAAAGATGGCAACCGGGGCAGCATTAAAACGATGTGTATGCTTCCGGTAGCCAACCGCGGCCGCCTCAAGCGAATTATTCCCAAGGGCCCCCCATCGTTAAGAAAAATTCTTTGGAAGAAATGTTCGAGAAGTTTGTTGAGATTTCCCAGACCAACATGACAAATCAGGCCACCTCGATGCGCAAACTGGAGGTACAATTGGGCCAATTGGCTCAAGTGGTTTCCGAGCGCACCCAAGGCACCTTACCGAGCAACACGGAAAAGAACCCCCATGAACAAGGAAAGCGCCTTGGGGAGGACACTTCGGGAAACCGCAACGAACTTGTCATTAATTGTAAAATCAATAACATCGACACTCCAGCATTATGCGATTCCGGGGCGTCCAGCAACATACTCACTTTGCAAGATGCTGCAAAAATACAGTTACAAGTTGACATTGAAAATCGGAAATCACTTATCTTAGCTAATGACAATCTGGTTGACACGGAGGAAGGTGTGCGGGACGTTGAAATCGAGGTTAACGGCACCAGTATCACCACTGACTTTCAGGTTTTGGGACCACAGGACAATAACTCCATTCCTATATTAGGAGTCCCATTCCTAACAGCCAGTGGCGCATCCCTCGACTTTTCCAAAGGCCGTGTCACTTGGCCAAACGAAGAGTCCACCCTCGATGAAACATCCCTACATTTTTCTTCCATCCAAAATAACATTTCTCTGAGTGTCACAGATGTCAAGCTGGATTCAGGTTCCCCCGCATTGGAAGCACATCTGGAGAAGACGCCAAAGAACGTACTTCCTCCAGAAGTCGATGAGAAGCAGGAACTACTGGTCTACAAAGGGATCAATTTCACCAAAGCCACGACTGTCTTTCTACTGCCAGCCAATTCCGTTGTTGAGCAGGGAGAACTAAGTTTTATTCGGGAGAAATCCCTGGACAATAATTTGTATAATTCTGTTAAACGATCTGTGACTTGGGCAGATCCAGTTGCCGTCACAGTGTCGGATAGGCCTCCACCAACCACGATACAAGCAAACCCCACAGCCTACCTTCATTGGAAGTCTCCCACGGTGGAGAAACTGAAAGAGGCCAAGCGTTTACGCGAAGAGCGCTACGCTGCCTTCCGGCTCGCGAACGAGTGCACTCGCAGTAATAGGACAATGCCTACCCCGAATGCAAAAAGACACTCTGCTGTTCTCTCGCATCCCACCGACGAGACTTACCATAAATCTGCGTATAGCTGATTGTGCCATCCTCTTTCTTGCTACTTGTTGAATGCTGGTTGCTCTATTTTTAATTTTGTTTCCTTTTGTTACTGCCAAGAACTCTCTATTTGAACTGCTAATACAGGTATTTGGTCCACCTTAAGGACGGTAAACAAAAGGGCTTTCGGGAGACAACCCAAGTTGGACCGTTCGGTCCTATGCTTTATTTTGAGTTCGGTATATTTCCTCATATATATTTCTGTTCCAGATTTTGTTTGGCTTGCCTCCTTTAATCGCAGGTGCAGGAATATTAGAGACGCGGCAACTTGGCCGCACTTGGACATCTCATTGCCCGACTGGTATGCTCAATTTTGAGCATAGGTAACTTCCTACCCTAGCTATTTCTCCTCTTTGGAATGTTTATTTTTATTCGTTGTCAACTTTAAGTCTGGGGGGGGGGTAGTCTGCCTGTGGTCACTACACCGCACTTTCTGTTGCATTCCAGTTTCTTATTTACTTATTTCTTGTTTTTTTTGTTGCACACACTGAATCACCCACACGAGTGCGCTCTTACCCACACGCACAACCCGAGTTAAATTTATTGCTTTTGTGTAAACTTTAAAATAGTGGTACTGGCTTAGGATTTCAGGATTGAGTAGTTCGAAACTCATGCAGTGCTCCTAATCGAATACTCATGGTTTGTATAGAGTTAGGATAGAACTAATTTTTCTTTATGCTCGTAGAAATATTCTTTTCTGCTCACGTCAATATTGTTTGTACTGCTCAAAATCTGAATCTGGGATAATCAAACGGTAGTGTAGGAATGTGTGTAGCCGCCACTAGACTCGTATTGCTCGAGTCGGGGGGAAGGATCATCTTTCTCGGTGGCTAAGAACTTGCCCTAAGCTACTCTCGAAGCATTGGTGCACGGTTAGTTAAGCGTGAGCATGACGTAGGACTTCTTTTTGGCTAGTTTGAGCCTTGTTTAGCCATTCCTACCTGTTAACCATTGCATGCCAAATTTGTGCCTACCCTTCCTTTGATCCAGCTCCACTCACTTTCACCAAGGCCTGAAGGTAAACCCACCTTCGCAATCAAATGCTTGAGCTGATTTGTAATTCCTGTTTTGCCGAGGTTGTGATTAGTGGACATTGTTTTTGGGGGTGCTGATTTTATTCCCGTTTTGATTGCTTCGTTTGGGGATTGATAGCGCAGAAAAGAAAACAACAGTTTATGAAAATAAAAAGCTGATTCGTGCAATAGAAAAAACAAATATTTATGTGAAAGAATTGCTTTGAGATTTCGATCCCCATCCTCTGTATTGAATTTGGTCGGGTTCAGCCGTGTTCACACCCGGATTTCAAGCTAAGTCTGGGGGCGTGTGCCCCATTCTTTTCTAAGTGGCTGTTTTGGTTTGGGTTGTTTTTGCTCGCTTTGGTTGCATAGAGCCTTCATGTTTATCTTTGACCACCAAGCCGTTGCCTAAGCACCATTTCCTCCTACAAGTCCTACTGATTCACGCTTGAGTCTAACCCGCGCCGTGGAGAGAGTGTGAACGTGCAAGCGTATGGTCCCCGACATTGGTGGATTCCTTTGGAGGTGATCCTGATTCCCGAACTTTGGCAATGCTCACCTTAGTGGCCTGCCTACTTTCTTCCTGCACATGATCACACGATTCTCCAGAATTCTAATTTTGAGCAATTACAATATTTATTTACGTCTGTCAAATAGTTTAAACTACGTTGTATAATTAAAACGTTTTTCTATTATATCTTCTATACTCATGATATATTTGATTTCTCGTCTTACTTCTTTCTGAAATTGCTGAGCCAGTTAGCTATATTCGAGTCCATGGAGTGATGATTTGCTCGGGACGTGCAAATGGTTAAGTCCGGGGGTGTGATGAGTCCACATTTTACACAGATTTTTGGACTCATCTGGGCTAGTTTTATCGCCTTAGCACTACACTTGAGAGCCTTTATTGCTTATTTGTGTTTATGTACCTATTTCACGATTAAGTGCACTGTAGGCCCGCTTCTGTGTGCTCTCTGTGTTTCCATTTCTGTTGTTATTCTTTATCCCTATCTCGGGGATGTGGTGTGCATGTTCTGGTGGCCTTTCTGCCCCTTCTGCTGGTACAGGGGTCGTGTGCGTGTTCCGGGATGATTGTGAAACAGGAATACTGCGCACGATCAGGGGATCTAATGCGCACGACCACTGGTCGTGCGCCCCCGATCGTGCGCACTACTCTATGTTTTCTATTGAATCAGCCTGGGGTAAGCGCACGACCACTGGACTTACTGCGCACGACCACTGGTCATGCGCCACTGTTCGTGCGCATTACACCCCCTTTTTCATAACCCTGTCTCGGTAATCGCACGAGCACTGGCCATAGTGCGCACGACCACTGGTCGTGCGCCACTGCTTGTGCGCGTATATGCTGATGCTTCTTGTCCAGGTTGCAGGTTTATTTGGAAAAGCCGCACGATCATCGAACTATAGTGCGCACGACCACTGGTCGTGCGCCACTGATCGTGCACACTGCTTCTGCTGTCTCCGTATAAAAGGCCCTGCTCCGCGTTTTAGGTCAACGCCTGTCATTTGCTGCGATCGGAGAGTGCGCGGGAATCCCCTTTTCACTTCTCCAGCTGCTCCATCACTTTCACCTTCGTCGGGAAGCCATTTCCACTTACTTCGAAGCTTTCCAACACTCCGGCAAAGCCCTCGGCCATTGATGACTTCAACTCCAAGCTTTCCTGCAGAGCTGGTGAAGTAGATAACCTAGAGAACGGACTTAAAGGCCTTCGAGGTGACAGATCGTTGGTACCGGAAGCCTCCTTGGACTGAGCCCGGAAGCGGATTGACAACTCGCTACTCCGGCCACGACCCATGGTGGATCTTCATTCTCTTTTGGTTTACTCCTCTTCCCCTTCCTCTGTGTTATGACTGTTTTGAGCAGTGTAATGAACATTTCCATCCCTGAATATCAAGTTTACTTTTAGTTAATGGAATGTTAGTTTCTTCTTATGCTTGTGAGTTCTGTCTGTGAATGCGCCTCACTCACCCCACATCCACTTCATTCCCGTGCCTTGTCCGATTGCATTCCACACAAGAATGCTGAAATCCATTAGTTTCCCTTCCACTCGCCCAACTGAAGTTCGGCATAGCGGCCGACAAACCCATTTCACCTTGCGAAGTGGTGCCGTCGACCTGCATAGTTTTTACTAGTTCAGTAGATCAAACATCCACAATCTCCGGAGTCCGCTATTTTCTTTTTGTTCTATTTTTAACTCTCATAACAATATTCTCGGTACTGTTGCCGTTCTACGCTAATTGAATTCCTCAAGATACCGGCACTTGGGGATTTACTCCCAAAACTTTATTACTTGTGCGACCGGTGCGCTTGCCGTATTACACGCATCAAGTTTTTGGCGTCGTTGTCGGGGAATGCAACTGTAGAGCGACTTCAGATGACTTCCAATATTGTTATCAGAGTTAGTATTGTTTTGTTTTGACTGCTATTTCTTCTAGTGTGTAGCGTTTGCCGCAGTGAATGCAAGGCCGAGCTACAAGAGATTTTGTCACCTACGACCCAGAGATCGAACGTACTCTTTTAGCACGAAGACGCACCGCAGCCATCATTTTTGCTCCAATGGGAGACCAGCTGAATATTGATGCAGGCAACCGAGTTGGAGGGATACCTCATGACGACGAAAATGAAGTGAATCCTCCCCAGGTCCGCACCATGAGGGATTATACTACACCCACTGTTGGGAGTATATACCCCGGTTTCAGACCTGCTATTACCAATCCTCAGTTCGAGATCAAACCAGCTATTCTGAATATTATTCGGAACAACGCTCAGTTCTCCGGAATGGCCACTGAAGACGCCCATCTTCACCTTACAGAATTCTCCGAGATCTGCGCCACGTTCCGCTACGCTGGAATCCCAGATGAAACAGTCAAGCTCCGCCTCTTCCCTTTTTCATTAAGAGACAAAGCCAAGACATGGCTTCACTCCATTCCACCTGGAACAGCCCCAACCTGGGAGGCTTTGACTACCAAATTTCTAGCAAAGTTCCATCCGGTGGATCGGATCGTGAGCTTGAGGCACGCAATAGCCAACTTCCGGCAAGCCGATCAAGAAAGCTTAGCCGAAGTTTGGCAAGCCGATCAAGGAAGTGCCCTAATCATGGATTCCAAACGTGGAATCTCGTCGAAAGTTTCTACTTTGCTATTGATCCCCACCACCGAGCCATGATCGATGCTGCCTCCAGAGGAACCATCATGAATCTTGCTCCAGATGATGCTCTGAAAGTATTGCAAGACACCGCAACTCACAGTGCGTACTGGACCGCGGGAAGAAACATCCCACGAAGCACCAGTGGAGTGTTTGCCTTGGATATCCCCAAGCCTGCTCCTGCCGCCCCAGTGATGGCAATCTCATGTCAAGGGTGCGGAAGCACTGATCATCACAGCTTTGAATGCTCAGGAGTTGAGGTACAAGATGAATCTTTGTTTTTGAATGAATCTGTTAATTTTGTTGCCAATCAAAACAGGGGAGTGCCATACGGGAATACTTACAACCCGGGGGTGAGAAATCACCCCAACTTTTCTTGGAATCCTAACACATCTGGCCAAAGATGGCAACCAGGGCAGCATCAAAACGATGCGTATGCTTCCGGTAGCCAACCGCGGCCGACTCAACCGAATTATTCCCAAGGGCCCCCCATCGTTACGAAAAATTCTTTGGAAGAAATGTTCGAGAAGTTTGTTGAGATTTCCCAGACCAACATGACAAATTAGGCCGCCTCGATGCGCAAACTGGAGGAACAATTGGGCCAATTGGCTCAAGTGGTTTCCGAGCGCACCCAAGGCACCTTACCGAGCAACACGGAAAAGAACCCCCATGAACAAGGAAAGCGCCTTGGGGAGGACACTTCGGGAAACCGCAACGAACTTGTCATTAATTGTAAAATCAATAACATCGACACTCCAGCATTATGCGATTACGGGGCATCCAGCAACATACTCACTTTGCAAGATGCTGCAAAAATGCAGTTACAAGTTGACATTGAAAATCGGAAATCACTTATCTTAGCTAATGGCAATCTGGTTGACACAGAGGGAGGTGTGCGGGACGTTGAAATCGAGGTTAACGGCACCAGTATCACCACTGACTTTCAGGTTTTGGGACCACAGGACAATAACTCCATTCCTATATTAGGAGTCCCATTCCTAACAGCCAGTGGAGCATCCCTCAACTTTTCCAAAGGCCGTGTCACTTGGCCAAACGAAGAGTCCACCCTCGATGAAACATCCCTACATTTTTCTTCCATCCCAAATAACATTTCTCTGAGTGTCACAGATGTCAAGCTGGATTCAGGTTCCCCCGCATTGGAAGCACATCTGGAGAAGACGCCAAAGAACGGACTTCCTCCAGAAGTCGATGAGAAGCAGGAACTACTGGTCTACGAAGGGATCAATTGCACCAAAGCCACGACTGTCTTTCTACTGCCAGCCAACTCCGTTGTTGAGCAGGGCAAACAAAGTTTTATTTGGGAGAAATCCCTGGAAAATAATTTGTATAATTCTGTTAAACGATCTGTGACTTGGGCAGATCCGGTTGCCGTCACGGTGCCGGATAGGCCGCCACCAACCACGATACAAGCAAACCCCATAGCCTACCTTCATTGGAAGTCTCCCACGGTGGAGAAACTGAAAGAGGCCAAGCGTTTATGCAAAGAGCGCTACGCTGCCTTCCGGCTCGCGAAGGAGTGCACTCGCAGTAATAGGACAATGCCTACCCGAATGCAAAAAGACACTCTGCTGTTCTCTCGCATCCCACCGGCGAGACTTACCATAAATTTGCGTATAGCTGATTGTGCCATCCTCTTTCTTGCTACTTGTTGAATGCTGGTTGCTCTATTTTTAATTTTGTTTCCTTTTGCTACTGTCAAGAACTCTCTATTTGAACTGCTAATACAGGTATTTGGTCCACCTTAAGGACGGTAAACAAAAGGGCTTTCGGGAGACAACCCAAGTTGGACCGTTCGGTCCTATGCTGTATTTTGAGTTCGGTATATTTCTTCATATATATTTCTGTGTCCAGATTTTGTTTGGCTTGCCTCCTTTAATCGCAGGTGCAGGAATATTAGAGACGCGACAACTTGGCCGCACTTGGACATCTCATTGCCCGACTGGTATGCTCAATTTTGAGCATAGGTAACTTCCTACCCTAGCTATTTCTCCTCTTTGGAATGTTTATTTTTATTCGTTGTCAACTTTAAGTCTAGGGGGGGTAGTCTGCCTGTGGTCACTACACCGCACTTTCTGTTGCATTCCAGTTTCTTATTTACTTATTTCTTGTTTTTTTTGGTTGCACACACTGAATCACCCACACGAGTGCGCTCTTACCCACGCGCACAACCCGAGTTAAATTTATTGCTTTTGTGTAAACTTTAAAATAGTGGTACTGGCTTAGGATTTCAGGATTGAGTAGTTCGAAACTCATGCAGTGCTCCTAATCGAATACTCATGGTTTGTGTAGAGTTAGGATAGAACTAATTTTTCTTTATGCTCGTAGAATTATTCTTTTCTGCTCACGTCAATATTGTTTGTACTGCTCAAAATCTGAATCTGGGATAATCAAACGATAGTGTAGGAATGTGTGTAGCCGCCACTAGACTCGTATTGCTCGAGTCGGGGGGAAGGATCATCTTTCTCGGTGGCTAAGAACTTGCCCTAAGCTACTCTCGAAGCATTGGTGCACGGTTAGTTAAGCGTGAGCATGACGTAGGCCTTCTTTTTGGCTAGTTTGAGCCTTGTTTAGCCATTCCTACCTGTTAACCATTGCATGCCAAATTTGTGCCTACCCTTCCTTTGATCCAGCTCCACTCACTTTCACCAAGGCCTGAAGCTAAACCCACCTTCGCAATCAAATGCTTGTGCTGATTTGTAATTCCTGTTTTGCCGAGGTTGTGATTAGTGGACATTGTTTTTGGGGGTGCTGATTTTATTCCCGTTTTGATTGCTTCGTTTGGGGATTGCTAGCGCAGAAAAGAAAACAACAGTTTATGAAAATAAAAAGCTGATTCGCGCAATAGAAAAAACAAATATTTATGTGAAAGAATTGCTTTGAGATTTCAATCCCCATCCTCTGTATTGAATTTGGTCGGGTTCAGCCGTGTTCACACCCGGATTTCAAGCTAAGTCTGGGGGCGTGTGCCCCATTCTTTTCTAAGTGGCTGTTTTGGTTTGGGTTGTTTTCGCTCGCTTTGGTTGCATAGAGCCTTCATGTTTATCTTTGACCACCAAGCCGTTGCCTAAGCCCCATTTCCTCCTACAAGTCCTACTGATTCACGCTTGAGTCTAACCCGCGCCGTGGAGAGAGTGTGAACGTGCAAGCGTATGGTCCCCGACATTGGTGGATTCCTTTGGAGGTGATCCCGAGTCCCGAACTTTGGCAATGCTCACCTTAGTGGCCTGCCTACTTTCTTCCTGCACATGATCGCACGATTCTCCAGAATTCTAATTTTGAGCAATTACAATATTTATTTACGTCTGTCGAATAGTTTATACTACGTTGTATAATTAAAAAGTATTTCTATTATATCTTCTATACTCATGATATATTTGATTTATCGTCTTACTTCTTTCTGAAATTGCTGAGCCAGTTAGCTATCTTCGAGTCCATGGAGTGATGATTTGCTCGGGACGTGCAAATGGTTAAGTCTGGGGGTGTGATGAGTCCACATTTTACACTGATTTTTGGACTCATCTGGGCTATTTTTATCGCCTTAGCACTACACTTGAGAGCCTTTATTGCTTATTTGTGTTTATGTACCTATTTCACGATTAAGTGCACTGTAGGCCCGCTTATGTGTGCTCTCTGTGTTTCCATTTCTGCTGTTATTCTTTAGCCCTATCTCGGGGATGTGGTGTGCATGTTCTGGTGGCCTTTCTGCCCCTTCTGCTGGTACAGGGGTCGTGTGCGTGTTCCGGGATGATTGTGAAACAGGAATACTACGCACGATCAGGGGATCTAATGAGCACGACCACTGGTCGTGCGACCCCGATCGTGCGCACTACTCTACGTTTTCTATTGAATCAGCCTGGGGTAAGCGCACGACCACTGGACTTACTGCGCACGACCACTGGTCGTGCGCCACTGTTCGTGCGCATTACACCCCCTTTTTCATAACCCTGTCTCGGTAATCGCACGAGCACTGGCCATAGTGCGCAGGACCACTGGTCGTGCGCCACTGCTCGTGCGCGTATATGCTGATGCTTCTTGTCCAGGTTGCAGGTTTATTTGGAAAAGCCGCACGATCATCGACCTACAGTGCGCACGACCACTGGTCGTGCGCCACTGATCGTGCGCACTGCTTCAGCTGTCTCCGTATAAAAGGCCCTGCTCCGCGTTTTAGGTCAACGCCTGTCATTTGCTGCGATCGGAGAGTGCGCGGGAATCCCCTTTTCACTTCTCCAGCTGCTCCATCACTTTCACCTTCGTCGGGAAGCCATTTCCACTTACTTCGAAGCTTTCCAACACTCCGGCGAAGCCCTCGACCATTGATGACTTCAACTCCAAGCTTTCCTGCAGAGCTGGTGAAGTAGATAACCTAGAGAATAGACTTAAAGGCCTTCGAGGTGACAGATCGTTGGTACCGGAAGCCTCCTTGGACTGAGCCCGGAAGCGGATTGACAACTCGCTACTCCGGCCACGACCCGCGGTGGATCTTCATTCTCTTTTGGTTTACTCCTCTTCCCCTTCCTCTGTGTTATGACTGTTTTGAGCAGTGTAATGAACATTTCCATCCCTGAATATCAAGTTTACTTTCTAGTTAATGGAATGTTAGTTTCTTCTTATGCTTGTGAGTTCTGTCTGTGAATGCGCCTCACTCACCCCACATCCACTTCATTCCCGTGCCTTGTCCGATTGCAATCCACACAAGAACGCTGCAATCCATTAGTTTCCCTTCCACTCGCCCAACTGAAGTTCGGCATAGCAGCCGACAAACCCATTTCACCTTGCGAAGCGGTACCGTCGACCCGCATAGTTTTTACTAGTTCAGTAGATCAAACATCCACAATCTCCCGAGTCCGCTATTTTCTTTTTGTTCTATTTTTAACTCTCATAACAATATTCTCGGTACTGTTGCCGTTCTACGCTAATTGCATTCCTCAAGAGACTGACACTTGGGGATTTACTCCCAAAACTTTATTACTTATGCGACTGGTGCGCTTGCCGTATTACACGCATCAGATAACCTCCAAAGAAATCCACCAATGTCGGTGACCATATGCTTGCCCTTTCGCATTCTCTCCACGGCACTGGTTTTGTTCACACACGAATCAGTAGGACTTTAGGTGAAGAGATGGGGCTTGGGTTTCGGTGAGGTAAATAATGATAAATAAGAACGGTTATGCACCAAACCCAAATGAGCTAGTATTAAATGAATCCATCAGCTAACCAAAATACATGCGGGTACACCACACCGCCAAACTTAACTTTTAACATATGGGTGTGTGCACCTCCTACTCCAAAAATAATCACAACTGCAATAGGATTTTCAATTATACTTTTTCTTTTCACTCTTACTGTTCTTTTTTTTTTCATTATTCAAATCTTCTTTTTATTTTTTTGCAATTTCAGCAAATATAACATTGGAGCACATCCACATAATCACAAGTAAAATCACCACATCACACCCCAACATTAAAATGTAAACACTAAAGCTCAACTTGGGTGGTGACTAGGATTGGCTATGAGGCTTTTGGTGAAATCATGCAGGAGCTGAATCAAAAGGAGGGGTAGGTACAACGGGGCTAGCGAGGATAAGACGTTAGGAATGGTACAAAGCTCAACCGGGCCAAAATCATGGCCTACATCCAGCTCATGCATGACTAACCTATACCCATGCTTCAAGAATAGCTTGGGGCAATTTCTTAGCCAACGAGAAAGACTATCCATCCTCCCGACTCGAGCAATATGAACCTAACGGCCGTCTACACACATCCCTAAGCTACCGTAGGATTCACACCGGATTCACCAATTTTTGAGTAGAATAAAAAGTATTTACGCAATTAGAAAAATATAAAACTATAAGCATATAGAAAGATTAAATCGACTCAAATTTCTACACGAGACGAGAGCACTTGACTAGGAGGATAGCAAGGTCAACATTTTACTCTGTCTCACAATCCTATGTCAGCACCATAATTTTCCCAAATCATACAAAAGAAATGAGTTTAACTCGCAGCACGCAAAAAGCTAAGCACGCGCTCATGTGGGTGCAGTGGTGTGTGATGCAATGAACTAATCAAAATATAACTATAAAAACTTCTAGTATGCACGTGAGATGTGTACATGCAAAAGGTAACAAAACTAGCTCTCCCCCAGACTTAAACTAAGCAACACATCATATGATAGAAAAATTAAAATCATAAAGAGCTAAGGGAAGAGGTTACCCAATGCTCAGCTAGTGAGCATACCAGAAGACGCGTGGAAACCTGAAGCAGGCCTGCCATACAAAGAATCACAACCCCGCCAATGCGATTTGCTATGAATACTTGCATGGGTGAGCCCCGCAAAAACAAAAGAAAAATATACAAAAAGAAATGCTAAAACTAAAATAGACATGAAAATAAAAATGCAGGAAATGAAAGATAAGTACTGGGATTATTGTCATCCCAGCACGACTTATTCTGCTACGAAAAGGTTCTAGCTAATTGGCCTATGAAAATAAAAATGCATAGGTAACTGTTCCATAATCTGTTGCGGTAACGGGTACCGATACGGTGATAAAACAGTTACCCCTCTACCTAAATAGTAATACCTGCCTAACATATTTAGAGGAAATAGGAAGTAAGAGGAGAAGGAGCGCTGGTCCTCACTCTTCTCACCACAAAACAAATCCTTGCCTAGCAAGGTTTCGTCCACCACAAGTTCGCTGGGGGCGAAGGTGACGACAGGGGCTTCCACTGTGAAGGAGGTAGGAACCTCCTCACACAAGAGGATGCACTCGTCGACAGCCTGAGCACAAGGCTCAACGTCAACCCAACTTAACCGTGGAAATTCAACCTGCACATGCTCAGATAAGGAAGGGGGGTCAAGAAATAAAAGAGACGAAGAACATAAAGAAATAATCGGGGGAGTGATCCCGGTTTCACTCCCCAAAGGCTGAGGTAGAAAAATATCGTCAGTAATGTCGATAATGCTACAAGGCTCGGCCGGATCCATAGAGGCCTCCACCAAGACTTGGACTTCCTCCTTTGTTATCAAGGGAGAATCCTCGACACCAGGAAGGTTGTCCTCCTCAATGGGAGTGGAAACAACCCATGTATCACAAGCCTCAACTTGTGTTGCATCGTCAAAAATGTCGCCAGAGACGACTGAAGTAAAATGCACAAAAGGCGGAATAACTTTGCTTGGATAAAAGTCAAGCGCAGGTTGCTCAAAAAGAATAGGCTCCATGCTTGAAGATGTATGCACAGTAGAGATGGGCTCAGCCACGTCAGAGCCTAGATCAGCCACACATCTGGTGGTTGTTTCCACATCATTCCCTTCAACAAATGAAGGTGTCAGGGGAACATGACCAGATGATGAAGGTGTGCCACCGAGGGTAGGAATAGGGATGATCTGGATGTCCGGCTCATCATCCTCTTCCATAACACGGAGGTACTCGGCACAATCCTTCAGGACATGATCTGTTCTATGATAATACAAACACATTCTCCCATTACTCTACAGTCTTTGTGGGGCCGGAGAGGAATAAGAGAACGGTGTATGTGGCGAGGACGAATGACCATAAGCTCGGGGCACAATGTTTGAAGGGCTGTACGAATACAGCATCTCATGCATTATGCGCTGAGGCTTATGCTCAATATCTCTCGTAGGGCATTCATGACTAGCATGGGAAGGCTTTCCACACCAACAACATTGGGCATACAAATATCCCCACATGGTTTCGAAACAACAGATTCAAAATAAATTGTGCAAATTACTAAATCCAACAATATATTACTACAATTGCCTAAAGAAACAAGAAAAAGGCAGGTAAAATAGAAATAGAACAAAACAAAAGAGATTTACGAAGGAAAACGAAAACAATCTCACGTCTCCCTCTACAGAAACTCACACGACTGTGTTCCCCGGCAACGGCGCTAAAAATTTGATGCTTAAGATCGCGGCAGTGAACCGATCGCACAAGTAATATAAAATGGGCGAGTTTTCCCAAGTATCGATCTCTCAAGAAACACAGTAAGGTGGAGTTAATTTCGAGGAGAACTTGAGATTGAAGTCCTTAGGTCGGAGGTAACGATGGGGGTTTTGATAGTGCGGACAAAGAAAATGAAACACTATCAACTACTCCTATGCAACGCCGCTATGCGATGCTTCGCCAGGCGGGATGGAAGACTAGTCGGGTCGCTATACACCGAATCGTTGGGCGTATGGACGAGTAGGCTTACGGATGAGGTGGTGAGAACGGCGGAATAAGGGTCGAAAGCACCTCTTCTCTACGCACGCCATTAGCAATTGCTAGTGCGGCAAGGGTGGATGGATGGTGGATGGACTATGGCACACCTCAAGTAAATAACGAAAACATACAAAATCACATACACATGATTATATATAAACGTTTAACAAACTAAGCATACTTCATCATATACAAGAGTTCAACTACACATTCAACAACCAAACAAGAAAAGAGGGTGCGAAATCGACCGGATCCGAAGTCTTGCTGAGGATTCACGGTTGGAGTCGTCGGGTTGTCAATCTGCGTCCAAGCTCGGTCCTCAACTGCGTCCGGGGTAGAGAATGGCTGTCACCACCTTCCAATGGCCCATCTTCTTCGTGTCACTATCTGGTGGAGGATGGCACAACTACTCCTAGCATGATAGAGAAAGCTAGATCAAGCTCTTCTTGAAGCTCAAAGAAGAAGGAGGAGGACGAGAGGAAGCTTCGGCTTGGATTTGGTGGTGAAAGCTTGACCGGAGCACCTCCCTATGATGGAAGATGAAGGGGAATGGTGGAACCCTTCCTCGGAAACAAAAACGGCGGAGAAATGTCGAGCGATACCAGCGATTGTGAATTAGGGCGTGACTTGGAATATTTTTAGAAAGCAGAACTGAACAATGCGCACCATCACGGGCGCACGACCAGTGGTCGTGCGCACTATGTCCAGTGATTGTGCGCACTGGCATGGCAGATTAGGAAGAAGAACTGGGATAATGCGCACGAGCAGTGGCGCACGACCAGTGGTCGTGCGCACTAAGTTCAATGGTCGTGCGATTACTCCAGACAGGACTACAGAAAAGAGAAATCAATGCACACGATCAGTGGCGCACGACCGGTGGCCGTGCGCACTAGGTCCAGTGGTCGTGCAATTACCCCAGGCAGATTTTGGAAAATGAAGAGTAGTGCGCACGATCAGGGGCGCACGACCAGTGGTCGTGCGCATTAGATCCCATGATCGTGCGCAGTATTCCTGTTTCACAACCATCCCGGAACACGCACACAACCCCTGTACCAATAGGAAAAACAAATCACTAATTTGTGCAGACATTCCAGGCAATCGCAAAAAGGAGTACAAACAATAAAAGTAATAAAATACACAACCACGGGCATAAATGTCCACTTACTCATAAAAAAGACATAATAACAAATATGAACAAATAAAGCTCTAAAGTGAAGTGCATCAATGAGAAAACAAGCCTAGATGAGTCCGAAAATAGGTATATAAAATGGACTCATCACCTATCAATCATAGTATAGGAGAATTCTACATCTCGTGTCGTATTCCTCAGGGTCTTTTCAAGTACTCGTACTTACTCTCGCTCTATTAATGTACCTATATTTAAAATTGGTTGTTTACTCTAAACCAACATTACTAGGACTAATTATATAAAGTGACATTGGAGAATTAAGGATGATGACAAAAATAGAGAGTCTAAGAGTAATCACATGAGAATATTCACTTATTAATTCAACACTATGTAATCATGTTTTAACAATATCATCAAATTCATTGTATTGCAAGGGTTTGATCTTCATCGAATTCTCTCTTGAGCAATCCAATACCTAAACCTAAGTTGAGTGAATTTTCTCTCGAAAAATTCACAATACTCAAATTTGCCTTAATATAGAGTAACCCTGTCAAATACATAAATTCATGAAATCCTTTCTCTACGATGCCATGAATACATTTACCCGTATTTCCATTATCTTAGCAACATATCTCTCGATCATCAAATTTGAAATACAAAGAGAAATAACATCAGAGAAAGAAATTCTAGACAATCATCACCATCTTCATATTTCTAAATATAGAAGTCTGGGATTCATATAAAATAAATAATAACTTCAAACTAGGATTAATCTCTTTATTTTAAACAACACATACGAGTAAAATACCATGAATCCGAAATAAAAATCAACATATATGATTACTGAATGGGTTCAAGGAACAAGTCTCATGTAAAATATAAGATAGAGATAGATCTAGTAAGAAAAGTGGGAGATTAAAAGAGATACATGAAGATTAAAACCATACGGATTATCTCGTTCGATTCCCCCTATCTTGAGTGCTCCACTTTACTCCTCCAGAGTTCTCCAAGTCCTTCAGATCCCAAAAGTCCTTTCTAATTCTTCTCGCAGGTTTATATAGTCTTTAAACAAATAGATGTCAGATACGTGTTCCAACACGGTCATATCACAGGCTATGTAGAGTGTAAACGGTGTGCCTGGGCATTTTTGAAATGAAAAGGCACGCCTGGTCGTAAGCCGTGTCATTTGACACGGCTAGGAACATGGCTTTGTGTTCTTCAAGGCTAATAGCACGGTCGCGTGCTTATCATGGTGCCAAGTCTGAACCTTCCCGATTAGGACAAGGGTAGTGACATGGGAGTGTCACTACCCATGTTGTCCCCAATCCAAAGCACGACCAACAGTCGTGTTGGATCCGTGAATAGCTTTGCTTGCTCAAAGACATTTAGTTCCAAGGACTTGCAATTCCTGCATTAAGAATATTAATGATTAAATAATTAAATAAATAACTTAATAAGGGAAAATGAAGGAAAATTTAGATTGCGCTCTTCTATTCACGACAATTCAAATTCTTAACTGTTTTCGTACAATTATAATGAATGGAGGTGGAAAATAGTGGACATGATTACAATTATGATAGTAAAAAGAATTTAATAAATGTATTAATCAAATACCCCGTGACTTAAGTGTTTGATTGTCCCTAAGCAAACTAATTCAAGCATTTGGATTACAATAATTAATTTTTCTTCCGCAAGCTGGTTGCTATGAATTCAAAAAGAAATTTGATATTGTAATTGTATAGGAAATAGTATAGCAGACCATTCTAAATATAACTTTATCTTAAAATTCCACCCATATATCTATTAACTATTTTTCACTCTTTCCTAGGAATAAATTGCAATCATCCATAACAAATGTGAGGAGAAAATAACAATTTTAATAGGATAGGAATTAGTGTTTAAAAGCTTATAAGTATCAATATTGATAGCCATATGGTTGCCTGATGGAGACGACGACCCTCAACATGTAGAAGACGGTGACGGTGTGCTTATGGAATAACTTTCTCAGCCTCCAAATAAAGACTTGCGGCGCCATGATGACCATGTGGAGCGTCGCCATAATATCCGCCCTCGGCGCAAACGAATTTATTAATAATTATTAATAATTATTAAATCATTTTTTTATGTTTTATTTGCAATGTTTATTTAATTTTCATGTAATGCTTAAAACCATGGTTATGTTTTTTTTTCGTTTTTGGGCTGCATGTAGCCAACTATCATGATGTAAGCATATATATAAGCATGTATTGTTTCATAATGAAGTAGAGAAGAATGAAAAATTGAAACCGAAAATTCAAATTTTGAATTCTTGGTTTCAATTTTTCATTCTTCTCTACTTCATTATGAAACAATACATGCCTATATATAAGCTTACATCATGATAGTTGGTTACATGCAGCCCAAAAATGAAAAAAAATAAAGCATAACCATGGTTTTAAGCATTACATGAAAATTAAATAAACATTGCAAATAAAACATAAAAAATGATTTAATAATTATTAATAATTATTAATAATCATTAATAAATTATTTATAATTATTAATAAATTGGTTTGCACCGAGGGCGGATATTATGGCGACGCTCCACATGGTCATCACGGTGCCGCAAGTTTTTATTTGGAGGCGGAGAAAGTTCTTCAATAAGCACGTTGTCACAGTCTTCTACATGTTGAGGGTCGTCGTCTCCATTATTGCCTTTTCACACCCTCTCCACGACACTAGATAGGATTAGCAAGGTTGTATCCTTAGGACTTGTATTAGGATGTAACTTTTGGCTTAGGATAAAAGATCATAGGTGGGGTAATCAAAGATAAACTCGATGGTTCTTATCACACCTAGATCATGATTGAACCTCTTGCTATGTAATTACCCTACATACATCAACATTATAAAAGCACCCCCAGACTTCACAATTATTATACTTCCCCCTTTTTTGTATTATATTTCTTTTTCTTCAATCTTTTGATGCACATTCATATATGTTTTTTCTCTTTTTTTTTTCTTCACCAACAAATAGATTATCAAAGTGCATTACACCATCTGTTTAAATTTTGTAATTCACATAGCAAAAGGTGAAAACCCAATGATAGTTGTGCTAATAGGTAAGGATTTTTGACCTTGGTGAATTTTAGTAGTGATGTATCAAACGAAATAGGGATTATGCCCAAATTGAGTGTGCAAGGGTATAATGTTTAGTGTTTTGGGCTTGCAAGGCTCAAGCTATCCAATGGGAGGCCTAAGTCATTTCCGCCCTAACTAATTAACTTATGTGAATGTTTTGAGGATCGCTAGCGGCAAGATCTAGAAACTAATAGAGAGTATTCTCCATTTTGATTCCCTAATGCAAAAATATCAAAATGTTACACTCTTCGACTCGCTTTATTATAGATAGATATATTTTCTAAAATAGAGTGATTGTTATTTAATAATACAGAGGACTAATCTTAAAAATAAGTTATATAGTGAAAATTAAGCTAATGAATTTCTATACATAATTACTAACAATTACTTTGAAAAATAAATGTGTCTACTTTAATTCATTTTAATCAACTTGCCAAAGCAAATTATCTAGTTATAATCCCAAGTGAGTGAATTAAAGAAAGCTTAGAAAGAAGAAAAATAATTTTTATTCGTGGGGGGGGGGAGTTTAATGAGTCTAAGTTTTTTTTATTTCTTATTTTGTCCTATTTGTTAACAAATTATAACCATGTACAGTATTCAAATAATGTAATTTCAGAATATCCACCCCTAGACTTAAAATTTGTAGTGTCCTCAATGCAGCACAAAGAACTAAGAAGGCAAGTAAGGTAAAGAACTGGGCATCAATAAAATAGAAGAGCATCAGCAGTACAATAGGAGCACAAATGATGGCATATAATGTATGATGATATACATATCCAAATATAAAATACTACAGGGAAATCAAAAATAAAATGCAGGGTCAGCAACATCAGAAGGATCGTCGCGGAGGTGAGGGGGGTAGGGAGCTGCCGGTCGTGGATGAGAGATCTGTAGGTGATCCATGATCTCAGCTATGGCAGCCTCTGTCTGCTGCTGTTATTCCTCTATATGTTACATGCACGGTGAGATCACAGTCTCATAAAGGTGATGGAAATCACGTGAATACTGAGCGTGCGGCCGATGAGGAGGGGCAGAAGGCTCTCCACGATGATAAGTAGACTGGGAGGGAGGAATTAGAGGCTCGTCTAGGTCATGGTCATCATCGTCAGAATCAGAGACTAGTTAAAGTCTGCGCCTCGCAATAGAATAAACATGTCCACCCATACCCTGAAGTGCAGTCACGAGGCGAAGGGATCAAAGACTAGCCATGGTGATAGGAACTGTCTTCGCTACCACTGTCATCGAGGGAGTGAATTGAAGATATTCATGTTCTTCACCATGCGAGTGATGTAGGGTGCTACACAGATAGACCCAATACGAGAATACTTGGCCTGATGAAGACTGAAATGTGCTAACATGTATCCCAAGTGAATGTGTTACCGCAAAGACATGTTGTAGAGGTAAAGAATATCTTGTCTACTCATGACGCCAGAGCTTTCGCCCTGGCCACTCAATGTATGACTCAGAAGATGGTTGATGTAATGAAGAGCGGGAGAATGCAACTGAGAGGCCTTAGACCTATTAGACTTATATGGGGAGAGATCGAATGCAAGCTAAGACCAGATATTGGCGGTGTGGTCAAGAGAGGGGGGATCAAGGTGAAGCACGGAGTATGCAGCACTGTAGAGAAAAGAGTCGTCATACACCCCTAAATACTGTGTGAACTGGATAAGAGAAAGAGTATAGGTGGTGCCCGTGACTCGAAACAAAATGAGTCCTTCCCGCGAGTTGGTCGTCTCGGTGAAGGTCGGGCTGAGGTTTAGGTAGAAAGTTGACATGAACTCAAGCGTAAGTTTCTTAAATCCCAACTCTTTAGTATTAAAAAATTTCGCCCACCCCTCTACAGACACTAACTCTCGTACTTTGGCAGCCAAATTAATCTCCTCTAAAACAGTCCAATGTATTGTACGAATATCATGAAATTTCTTGGATTGGAGGCGATTGAAGCGATTGACGTCGGCCGGATCCGTGAATGTCCGGTGCGTAGTATCGCCGCTCACCTTGGTAGGTAATGAGGTGAGATTCTGACGATGACGACGTAACACTTGTGATTGGACCGTCGACATGATCTGTAGAGAAAGAATGAAAATGAGAAATTAGAAGCGAGATAAAATTTAGAAGAAGATTGGGAAGGAGAGGAATGAAAAGAGAATGATGAAGAAGAAGAAGAAAATGAAAAAAATAGGAATTGAAAACAAGAGAATGAGAGAAATTTTACCTAGGAAAATAGATCGAGATTAGATGAGACGGATCTGCGATGTTTGAAGGCCAAGGTTTCCCAACTGAGTTTGTGGCGTGAAGGAGTGCAGGAAGCTAGGGATTTAACCAGGGACTGAGGAAGGAGTGCAGGAATCTTAGGATTGGATAGGAGGAAGAAGAAAACACGGCATTATATAGTATGCCAAACACGGGATGACATACTGGCATGTGTGTACCCGTGTTCGTTAAAATAAAACCGCTCAGTACATGGGTTCCACGATGATGTGTGGTCAAATCGATTGGAAAGTAGAGAGACAGGCAAACACGGTCAACAATACGGGTGTGTGTCGACCCGTGTGGTCAAACACATGGGGAAACAGCGAGGTGGCATGGCCTCGCACACGGGCGTGTGTGCAACCAATATCCTGCTCGGGTACAGCAATGTCGAACTTATCACCTGGCATGCATTCGTTGAACTTCAACACAGGTATACACACGGCTCGGTAGCTACTAGTGTGCAGCATCTTCAAACTAACTTTCTTTAGTCGAACTCATTCACGGAGTACTTTCGTCGAACTCCAACACGGCAAATAATACGGGTAGGTGTCCCCCGTGTCCTGCTCGGGCAACAACATTGCCTCGATACGACTTCCTACACACGACTGGGTATCCACCCGTGTGGTGCTTTGGATGAATATGAGGGAAATAAAGAGCGACATAGACACGGACACGGGTGGGTGTCCACCTGTGTAGTGCTCCAAAAAATAATTTCCATGAACGCAGTTTGGAACTCGGGCGAATGCAAACCCGTGTGCTCCTCTGAAATCGAATTACTTTCTAAGTGATTTTAATTTGATTTTTATACTAAAATTTAACTAAGGTTTTACTAATGATAATGAAATCATAGAAAATCTACTGAATTACACTTAACCTATTTATAGACGAAGGCACGATTCCTGGCAAGTAAAATCATGAGGAAACTCTCCATAATAATGTTTTAATCGGTGCCCGTTGACTTTAAAATCTCCCTTCTCAGTGTGGGTTAACTCAATGGTACCATAGGAAAAAACCACTTTGAATTGGAAAGGCCCGGACCACTTAGACCTTAAATTCCCTGGGAATAATCTAAGACGGGAATTGTAAAGGAGGACTTGCTCACCTCTTTGGAATGTCTTGGGTTTTCGAAGTTGACTGTCATGGAATAATTTAGTATTTTCCTTATATATCCGAGAATTCTCATAAGCCATGGTTCTCCACTAATATAATTCATTAAGTTGAAGTTTTCGTTTCTCTCCTATAGAATTGTTGTCAAAATTCAGAGAGCGTATTGCCCAATATGATTTATGTTCTAATTCTATAGGCATGTGACATGATTTAGCATAGACTAGTCTAAAGGGAGTGGTACCTATGGGTGTTCTTTAGGCGGTCCTATATGCCCACAAACAATCGTTCAGTTTCTTGGACCATTGTTTCTTATTCCCTTCTATAGATTTTTCCTGGATTCTCTTAAGCTCTATATTTGAAACTTCAACCTGACCACTAGTTTGTGGATAATAAGGAGTGGTTATCCTATATGTGACCCCGTATTTTAGTAAGACTTTATCTAAATATAGATTACAAAAATGTGTACCCCTATCGCTGATCAGTGCACGTGTTGTGCCAAATTTTGCGAATAAGGATTTCCGAAATTGAATTACTACTCTACTATCATTAGTAGGAAAAACTTACGCCTCTACCCACTTTCATACATAATTTAGAACTACCAAAATATATTTGTTCTCGTAAGAAAGTGGAAACGGTCCCATAAAGTCAATCCCCCACACATCAAACACTTCACATTTAAGGATAAATTTGTATGGCATTTCATGTAATTTAGAGATGTTACCTGATTTTTCACAAAAATCACATGAAAGTACATACCTTTGGGCATCTCTGAATAGAAGGGGCCAATAAAAACTAGATTCAAGAACCTTTTTGGCTGAGCGGTTTGCTCCAAAGTGACCACCTGTATGGCCTGAATGACACTGCTCCAAGATTTTCCAGCCCTCCTCCGCTGATACACACCTACGTATAATGGAATCTGCACATATCCGAAAAAGATAGGGGTCCTCCCAAAAGTAATATTTCAAGTCAAAGAAAAACTTCTTTTTCTGCTAATATGAAAAATCTTTCGGAAGGACCTTAGCCACAATATAATTTGCATAGTCGACAAAACACAAATAATCAGTATTTATATCTATTGATAATGCAAACAACGATTCCTCTGGAAGTGTATCACTAATCTCAGACTCATCTAATATTTTACGAAGTGGATTTTCTAAACATGAGAGATGATCTGCCACTAAGTTTTCTGCTCCTCCTTTATCCCTAATTTCCAAATCAAATTCTTGCAATAAAAGAACCCAACGTATTAAATGAGCCTTTATTTCCGCTTTGGCAAGTAAATATCTTAGGGCAGAGTGATCTGTGTATACTACCACCTTAGACAATGTTAAATAGGATCTAAATTTATCGAAGGCAAATACCACAGCTAGGAGTTCTTTTTCCATAGTTGTATAGTTCTCCTGTGTGTTATTAAGTGTTTTGCTAGCATAATATATAAGGTGAAAGTGTTCGTTTCGGCGTTGTCCAAAAACTGCTCCTACCGCAAAACTACTAGCGTCACACATGATCTCGAAAGGTTGAGCAAAAATAGGTGTGATCATAATATGGGAAGTAATTAATCTTTCTTTCAAGAACTCAAAGGCATGCAGACACTCTTGATCAAAAATAAAAGGTGTGTCCTTTTCTAAAATCCTAGTAAGTTGTTTAGATATTTTAGAGAAGTCTTTAATGAATTGGCGATAGAATCCGGCGTGATCTAAAAAGCTTCTCACTGCCTTAGCTAAGGTTTGAGGTGGAAACTTTTCTACGGTTTCAATCTTTGCTCTATCTACTTGAATTCTTTGGCTTGAGATCTTATGGCCAAGCACTAACCCTTCTTGCACCATGAAATGACACTTCTCCCAACTAAGTACTAGATTTATTTCCTCACACCTCCTCAGAAATTTTTCTAAATTCTTCAGAAACAAATCAAATGAATCACCAAACATAGAGAAATCATCCATAAACAATTCCATAATATCCTTAACATACTCATTAAATATAGCTAACTTGCACCTTTGGAAAGTGGCGAGTGCATTACATAAAACAAATGGCATACGTCTATAGGCAAAGGTACTAAATGGCCAAGTGAATGTTGTCTTCAGCTGGACTTCTGGCACGATAGGGATTTGGACATATCCAGGAAGTCCATCTAGAAAAAATAATAAGAAAGACCTGATAATCGTTCTAATATTTGATCATTGAATGGCAGAGGGAAATGGTCTTTCCTAGTAGTATCATTTAACTTCTGATAATCAATATAGACACGCCAACCTGTTACTATTCGTGTTGGAATCAATTCATTCCTATCATTTGCTACTATCGTTAAAACACCCTTCTTAGGAACGAATTGTACAGGACAAACCCATGAACTATCCGAAATAGGGTATATCATTCCAGCATCTAACAACTTAACAATCTCAGCTTTCACTACATCTTTCATATTTGGATTTAGCCTACGTTGCGGTTGAATAGAAGGCCTATAGTTTTCTTCTAAAAGGATCTTGTGGGTGCAAAAACTAGGGTGATACCTTTTTGATGCTAAAGATCACGGCAGTGAACCGGTCGCACAAGTAATATGAATTGGGCGAGTTTTCCAAAGTATCGATCTCTCAAGGAACACAGTACGGTGGAGTTAATTTCGAGGAGGACTTGAGATTGAAGTCCTTAGGTCGGAGATAACTAAGGGGGGGTTTTGATATTTGCGGAAAAAGAAAGTAAAAATCTAACAACTACTCCTATGCAACGCCGCTATGTGATGCTTCGCCAGGCGGGATGGAAAACTAGTCGGGCCGCTATGCATCGAATAGCTGTGCAGATGGGCGAGTAGGCTTGCAGATGAGGTGGTGAGAACGGCGAAATAAGGGTCGTGAGCACGTCTTCGCTACGCATGCCACTAGAAATTACTATTGCGGCAAGGGTGGATGGTGGTGGATGAAATATGGCGCAACTCGAGCAACTAAGCAGTAAAATCAAAATAGGAATCACATAGACATGAAACACATAACATATACAACCAAAGTGCACTTCATCAATATAAATAGATTTAAACACCAATATTCAACAAGAATGCAAGAACAAGTCAAGAGATCGAACAAATCTGAAGTCTTGCTGAGGATTCACGGTTGGAATCGTAGGGTTGTCAATCCGCGTCCAAGCTCGGTCCTCAATTATGTCCGGGGTAGAGAAGGGCTATCACCACCTTCCAATGGCCCGTCTTCTTCATGTCACGATAGCGGATGAAAGTTGCAAGCTTCCCTTTGCTTGTTGGCGATGGAGTCAAACCGTACTTGAAGCTCACAGATGAAGGAGAAGGCCGAGAGGAAGCTCCGGCTTGGATTTGGCGGTGAAAGCTTGCCCGGAACACCTCCCTAGGGTGGAAGATGATGAAAAACGGCGGAGAAGGAGGAAAACGGCGGAGAAATGTCCAGTGATCCCAGCTATCTGAATTAGGGTGAGACCTGCGATATTTATACAAAGAAGAAATGAACAATGCGCACGATCACGGGCGCACGACCAGTGGTCGTGCGCACTAAGTGCAGTGATCGTGCGCACTGGCATGGAAGATTAGGAAGAAAAACTAGGATAACGCGCACGATCAGTGGTGCACGACTAGTGGTCGTGCGTACTAAGTTCAATGGTCGTGCGATTACCCCAGATAGGACTCCAGGAAAAGTGGAATTAATGCATATGATCAGTGGCGCACGACCGATGGTCATGCGCACTATGTCCAGTGGTCGTGCGATTACACCAGGTAGATTTTGGAAATCAGGGTACATTGCGCACGATCATCGGCGCACGACCAGTGGTCGTGCGCACTATATCCGATGATCGTGCGCAGTATTCCTGCTTAAAAACATCCACGGAACACGCACACAACCCCTAAACACAGCACTGATATGTGCAGACATTCCAGGCAATCACAAAAAGGAGTACAAACATAAAAGTACAAAAATACACAACCACGGGACTAAGTGTGCACTTCCTATGGAAATATAGACAAGATGTAATATGAATGATATAGAACTAAAAGTGAAGTGCAAATGCGTGAAAACTAGCCCAGATGAGTCCGAAAAACCCTATATAAATCGGACTCATCACACCCCCAGACTTAACTGTTTGCGCGTCCCGAGCAAACAAAATCTAAGTAGATAGGTAAAATTACTAGCTAACAAAGAAATTGAAAAACAAAGTTCCATGCGAAGTCGCATGCTCGCGTGCGTAAAAATACAATAGAGAAAATTTCTAAGTATGCAGAATAGTTTATATTTTTCACAATGCGTATCAAAATTTTATTACTACTCAAAAATAGAATCACCGTGAATCAACTGGTCACACATAGGAAGAAATTAGGCAGGCCACTAAGGTGAGCTTTGACAAAGATCGGTGCTCAGGATCACCTCCAAAGGAATCCACCAATGTCGGGGACCATACGCTTTCCCGTTCACACTCTCTCCACGATACTAGTTAGACTCAAGCGCAAATCTGTAGGACTTTAGGATAATCACGGGGCTTGGGTTACGGTGAGGCAAACAATGATAAAAAGAAAGGTTATGCACCTAAACCAAATGAGCTGGCCTGAAAAGAATCCAACCGCTAACCATAATATATGCAGGTACACCTCACCTCCAGACTTAACTTTTAACATATTGGTGTGTGCACCGCCTACTCCAAATATAATCATATTTACAAAAAGATTTTCAAGTTAAACTTTTTCTTTTCACTTTTTTTTGTTTTTACAAATATTTTTTTTTCTTTTTCTTCAATTTAATTTCACAATTCAGCAGATATAGACTTGTGAGCACTTCCACATTTTCACAAATAATAACACCACATCACATCCAAACATGAGAATATAAAACACTAAACTCGACTTGGGTGTGCGACTAGGATAGGCTATGAGACTTTGGTGAATGAAGGTGGAGCTGAATTAAAAGAAGGGTAGACACAACGGGGCTAGCTATGGTATGATGTTAGGAATGGTACAAAGCACAACCGGGCCAAAATGATGGCCTACATCACGCTTACACTAGACTAACCAAGTACCCATGCTTCGAGAGTAGCTTGGGCCAAGTTCTTAGCCACCGAGAAAGATCATCCTTCCTACCGACTAGAGCAAAACGAGTCTAGTGACGACTACACACATTCCTATACTACCATTTGATTCACACCGGATTCACCAACTTTTGAGTAGAATAAAAAGATCTTTACGCAAATAGAAAAGTATAAAAACATAAGCATACAGAAAAATTAAATCTACTCGAATTTCTACACGAGACGAGAGCAGTTGACTAGAAACACAACAAGGTCAACATTTTACTCCGTCTCACAATCCTATGTCAGCACCATAATTTTCCCAAATCATACAAAAGAAACGAGTTTAACTCGCAGCATGCAAAAGCTAAGCACGCGCTCATGTGGGTGCAGTGGTGTGTGATGCAATGAACTAATCAAAATATAACAATAAAAGCTTCTACTATGCACAAGAAATGTGCACGCGCAAAATTTAGCAAAACTGGATCTCCCCGGGACTTAAACTAAGCAACACAGCATATGATAGAGAAATAAAAATCATAAAGAATGAAGGGAAGAGGTTACCCAATGCTCAGCTAGTGAGCATACCAGAAGACGGGTGGAAACCTGAAGCAGGCCCGCCATACGAAGAATCACAACCCCGCCAATGCGATTTGCCCTGAATACCTACAGGGGTGAACTCCGCAAAAACAAAACAAAAATATACAAACTACAAAGAAACACTAAAACTAAATATACATGAAAAACTAAATGCAGAAAATGAAAGATAAGTACTGGGGTTATTGTCATCCCAGCACGACTTATTCGGCTACGAAAAGGTTCTAGCTAATGGGCCTATGAAAATAAAAATGTACAGGTAACTATCATAATATCCGTTTCGGTAACGGGTACCGATACGGCGATAGAACAGTTACCCCTCTACCTAAATAGTCATACCTGCCCAACACAGGTAGAGGAAATAGGAAGTAAGAAGAGAAGGAGCGCTGGTCCTCACTCTTCTCACCACAAAATGAATCCTTGCCCATCAAGGTATCGTCTATAGGGAGACTTGAATCCTTGCCCCGCAAAATATTTTTTTTTCTTTTTTCTTCTATTTAATTTCACAATTCAGCAGATATAGACTTGGGAGCACTTCCACATTTTCACAAATAATAACACCACATCACATCCCAACATGAAAAATAAAAAACACTAATCTCGACTTGGGTGTGCGACTAGGATAGGCTATGGGGCTTTGGTGAATGAAGGTGGAGCTGAATCAAAAGAAGGGTAAGCATAACGGGTCTAGCGAGTGTATGATGTTAGGAATGGTACAAAGCTCAACCGGGCCAAAATGATGCCTACATCACGCTTACACTAGACTAACCAAGTACCCATGCTTCGAGAGTAGCTTGGGGCAAGTTCTTAGCCACCGAGAAAGATGATCCTTTCTCCCGACTCGAGCAAAATGAGTCTAGTGACGGCTACACACATTCCTATACTACCATTTGATTAACATCGGATTCACCAACTTTTGAGTAGAATAAAAAGATCTTTATGCAAATAGAAAAGTATAAAAACATAAGCATACAGAAAAATTAAATCTACTTGAATTTCTACACGAGACGAGAGCAGTTGACTAGAAACACAACAAGGTCAACATTTTACTCCGTCTCACAATCCCATGTCAGCACCATATGTCACAACCCGCATTTTCTCAACAGTAAAATCGTATCAGAGCAAGAGAAAACACGTGCCGTGATGCCACGTCATGCAGGGGATAACTGCACACGCTCAGGCAAAACTCCAGACATTAGATTTTAAGGAAAAGTGTTGATTAAATATGAAAGAAAATCAGTTATTTTGAATGGTTGTATCCCTCGGCCTGGTGGATCAGCTAGTCCACAGTAAAATTATATTTATACGCAGCAGAAAATAATTTGGTTCGATTAAGTTGACACCCTAAATGAGCATAATATCCCCGGGGGACGACTTATGCGTGCACGACTCTAAGGTGAATATAGTAGGTATGAAAAATAGTGTTTTACGTTGAGGAAAAATAGTGTCTTTGATTTAAAAACATGTTATGCATGGGGTACATATAATAACACTTTTAGGTTTTAAAATACCTAACATGCAACCTAGCATAAATCCTTCCCAGAAGCAAGTAACCAACCACAGGTAGGCAAAATCAGCAGTTTAAATTCATACCCAGCATCACAAGAAGACACCAGTGGGCGTCAACAACCTGACACGAACCCACTGGCGAGTATGTATGTCTATACGGAAAAGTAAGGAACTACCTCACAACAAAACGGGGATCAGCTATCTCAGCTACCCTAGAGGCCACCAACAAGCCCCTCCAAAAGAACTAGCCGCTGATCTGGCTACAACCTGGACCTGAGGCATTCAAGAAAAGAACACCTCAGCAAGGAAATAATCAAAAGGTAAATAGAGCAATAGATTAATTAGCAAAATAAGAAGAAGGGTTTACCAACCCGGCAACAAACTGCTATAAGCAAAAGAAAAGAGGTGACAGTAAGAGGAGAGTACTGTCTAAAGCACAGCAGAGCACACCAAACGCGAGCAATAAAACCATTATGCCCTACCAAAAGAGTCCACAACAACAACAAGACATATACATATATGCCAAAAGAAAGGAAAGCATAAACAGGAAAGGGACTAACAGTCCTAACACGTGGGTAAGTGGCAGTGGTCAAAACATGGATCCGAATACATAACCAAAATCAGACCCAAAAAGGGCTACGGGGTCAAACAGTGGCAGCTTTAGGGTCCCACACACACCAACCCAAACCGGGGCAAAAAGCGGCGGCCACAGCTCTCCACATAAAACCACCCCTCCAGAGGCCACCAAAACTCCACCACCTGCCACAACCCAAGAGTCGGCATGCAGAAATTAGCCGAACACCCAATGCCCCCCCCTAGGGAAAGGTCACATTAACAATCCTAAGGAACACACGAACCCAAGGCAAAAACATCGGGTCCAACCGACGCGGCCTTGCACGCCAAAAAAGAACCAACCCCGAGTCTACCTGACCCCAAAACAAGCGTAGCACACAGTGTCGACACGATGTGTCGACACCACGACTAGCCGTTGTCGACACAAGGTGTCGACACAACCGCTGCCCGTGTCGACACCAAGTGTCGACACCACTGCGGCCGGTGTCGACACAAGGTGTCGACACTGCCGCTGCGGGTGTCGACACCAAGTGTCGACACCACTGCGGACGGTGTCAACACAAGGTGTCGACACTGCCGCTGCTGGTGTCGACACCAAGTGTAGACACCAATGCGGCCGGTGTCGACACAAGGTGTCGACACTACCGCTGCGGGTGTCGACACCAAGTGTCGACACTGCCGCTGTGGGTGTCGACACCAGGTGTCGACACCCCGACTAGCCGGTGTCGACACAACGGTGTCGACACCACGAGTGGCCGGTGTCGACACAACGGTGTCGACACCCCGACTGGCCGGTGTCTACGCAAGGGTGTCGACACCCCGACTGGCCGGTGTCCACACAACGGTGTCGACACCCCGACTGGCTACAGGCGCCAGATCCAGCAAACAACCAGAAACGAGAACAAGGTCTCTCTAGGGTACAACAACCATCGACACTAGCAACTACTCGACCTGAACCGAACCAAATCTGTCCCTAATAGACACAATCCCTCAGAAAAACTGTAATTTAATTGGAACTTTCTACACTAACCACGACATGATTGGGAACGAACCCTAGCGTACACCTAGGATCTAAGCAAGAAAGAGATAAAATTAAATCAAAAGAAAGACAAAGATCAACTTTGGCAAGGATGAGGGGACATCACTTGCCTCAATACCAGAAAAGCTTGGTCGGCGGCATCCCCCACTCTTGGATCTAGCCGCATAGCACCAACTGAGGAGCAGAAAGAATGCCGATCCAGGCGAGGGCAGTCCAGATCCACTCTTGAAATCGAATTTCGACCGCTAAATCTCCAGGAAATCGGCGTCCGAAGGCTAGGGCAGTCCAGCGGTTCTCTCCCACTCGCACAGGCGGCGGCTTCTAAATAGAGAAAAGAAAGGAAACAAAAGAACCCAGCCCTATTTCTAACCTAAGGCTATATATATACAGCAGTTTAATAATCAACAATCAACATATTAATTACTTACAAGCAAAATCAAGACAACACGAGACCCAAAACATCTCGAAAAATGACGAAATTCACGTCGCAGCTAAAAACCCATGCTACGAACACAACTGCGAAGTCGAAATTAGCATTCGACGAACAAAACCCGGTATAACACCACCCGAAGCCAAAACACAAGCATTCCCTAAGAGGCCCAACCGAGTCATCAAACGGACTCCGGCTAGCTGGGGAATCTTGCTAACAGGCTACAAACAGGCTACACAGGGAACCCTAAGAGCTAAGACCACGCTCTACAACGGCAAAAAGCCAGAAATACGCCATCGTAATGCCAGCCAAAGATCAAACAAAACACAGAAAAACCGGGGGCGTTACAGCCACTCCCCCTAAAAGAACGTTTCGTCTCGAAACTTTACTCACAACACTCCTATATAGAAGGAGAAAGAAAGAGTTAGGAAAGGGCTATATAATAAAACAGAGCATACCAGGCACAAGATCAGGGAAACAGATGAGGGTGAGCCTCCCTCATAGCCGACTCCAACTCCCAAGTCGCGCTTTCCACACCCTGATTCCTCCATAAAACTTTAACAATAGGAATAGTCTTCTTCCGCAACGCCCGAACTTGAGAATCCAAAATGCGAACAGGCACCTCCACATAAGAAAGATTCGGCTCCAAATGAGGCACAGAATCCAAAACTTGCCTGCCATTTACCACACATTTCCGCAGCTGACTGACGTGAAAGACATCATGCACGCTAGGGAAATTTGCGGGCAAAGCCAGCCTGTAGGCTGATACCCCAATCCGCTCAACAATCGGAAACGGCCCCACGTACCTCGGGTCCAACTTCCTATTCTTGCCAAACCGCTTGACTCCAATCAACAGGGAGACCTTTAAGAACACCGAGTCCCCCACGGCAAATTCCAAGTCCGATCTACACCGATTGGCGCTCTTCTCATATCTCTCCTGGGCTATCTGAAGCTTTTCCCGAATAAGCTTCACAGCGGTTTCCATCTCCTCAAGTGCTTCTGGACCCAACAAAGGTCCCTCGCCAAGCTCAGCCCAAAACAAGGGAGTCCTGCAGCACCTCCCATACAAAGCTTCAAAAGGAGCCATTTGCAAGCTTTCTTGATAACTGTTGTTATATGCGAATTCCATAAGCCGCAAGCGCTCGTCCCACGCTCCTCCGTGGTCCAGAATATAGCATCGGATCATATCTTCCACAATCTTATTTACTCGCTCCTTCTGACCATTGGTATGCGAATGATAAGCCGTGGAATATCTCAAATCTGTACCCAACCCTTCTTGAAGGCTCTTCCAAAAATGAGACGTGAACCTGGAGTCTCGATCTGATATGATACTTACGGGTACACCATGCAATTTGACAACCTCTACCAGATACAGCTCAGCTATCTTCCTCATCGGATAATCGATCTTAAATGGTACGAAATGAGTGCTCTTCGTCAATCTATCTACGATTACCCAAACTGAATCATGCCCCTTAGGAGATCTTGGTAAGCCGGTAATGAAATCCATCGAGATACTCTCCCACTTCCACATCGGAATCTCCAAGGGAGTCAGCTTGCCACCAGGCCTTCCATGGTCGGCTTTCACCCATCTGCAACTGAAACACTTTGAAACAAATATGGCTATGTCCTTCTTCATCCCGTACCACCAGGCAATCTATTTTAAATCATGATATGTCTTGGTAGACCCTGGATGGTAGGCAACACTAGATCCGTGGGCGTCTCTGCACACCATAACCCGGATATCTCCAACTGCGGGGATGCAAAACCTGCCACGATACTTCAGGGTACCGGCATCATCTATAGAGAAGTCTGGTAATTCACCCTTCTAAGCTCGAAGATACAAATGCAGAAGATCGGGATCGTCCTTCTGATGCAGTCTCGTAAGCGCAATCCATGAAGGCTCTACTACTGCCAAGCGACTCTGCGAATCACAGCTTCTCACAGAAATGTCCATCAAAAGAAACTCTTCCACTAGACGCTCGGCGGAAAGATTAAAAATCTTACCTGACTTCCGACTCAGGGCATCAGCCACCACATTTGCCTTGCCCAAATGGTACTGAATTTCAACATCATAGTCGGCCACGTACTCCAACCAGCGCCGCTGGCGCAGATTCAATTCTTTCTGAGTGAAGACATACTTCAAACTCTTATGATCCGTGAAAATCTTGTACTGCGCCCCATATAGCAAATGCCTCCACAATTTCAGCGCATAGATCACAGCTGCAAACTCCAGGTCATGCGTAGGGTAATTCCTCTCGTGAGTCTTTAGCTGCCTCGACCCGTACGCAATCACCTTCCCACCCTGCATCAAAACGCAGCCCAGACCAACATGCGACGCATCTACATATATATCATACTCACTACCCTCCGTAGGCAAAGACAAAATTGGAGCCGAACATAGCCTTCTTTTTAGTTCCTCAAAAGCCTTCTCACACTTGCCATCCCATATAAAGGCTACATTCTTCTGCGTCAACCTGGTCAACGGCGCGGACAAGGTAGAGAAACCTTCTATAAATCTTCTATAATAACCAGCCAAACCCAAGAAGCTCCTGATCTCTTTGGGGGTAACAGGTCTCGCCCATTCCATAACAGCAGCAATCTTTTCTGGGTCCACCGATATTCCCTCTTTATTAATCACGTGGCCTAGAAAAGAAACTTGAGGCAACCAATATTCACATTTGCTCAGCTTGGCGTAAAGCTTATGGTATCTCAGAGTCGCCAAGACCAGCCACAAATGTCGATCATGCTCCTCCGCATCCTTAGAATACACCAAAACATCGTCTTTAAAGACAATCACGAACTTATCTAGAAAATCCTTGAAAACTCTGTTCATCAAATCCATAAAAGCTGAGGGCGCATAAGTCAAACCGAATGACATAACCAAAAACTCAAAATGCCCATGTCGAGAGCGGAATGCCGTCCGCGGAACATCTGACTCCCGAATCCTTAACTGGTGATAGCCCGAACGAAGATCTATCTTGGAAAACACGGCACTACCACGCAGTTGGTCGAACAAATCGTCGATTTGCTGCAAAGGGTACCTGTTCTTAATAGTAACCTTGTTCAGCTCTCTATAGTCAATGCATAACCTCATTGACCCATCCTTCTTTTTAACGAACAGCACTGGCGCACCCCAAGGCGAAGAACTCGGCCTTATAAAGCCTTTTTCCAACAACTCATCCAGCTGAATTCGCAACTCTTCCAGCTCTCACGGGGCCATCCGGTACGGCGCCTTGACAATAGGACGCGTGCCTGGCTCCAAATCTATGGCAAACTCGACATCTCGATCGGGTGGAAGACCGGGAAGATCGTCAGGAAACACATCAGAGAAGTCACACACCACAGGAATCTCTTCCAAACGGGGCACACTAACAATCGTCCCTACTAGGGAAACCACACAGGCAAAACAGCCAGAAACAAGCAACTTCCGAGCACGCACCGCAGAAATGACTGGAGTCTCCTGGAGGGAATACCCATAGATGCTCCCTGGCTGACCGTTGTCTTTGACGAAGTCCAAGCGCTTACCCTTGCACTAGATCACAGCATCTGTTGGGTATTGTATCCACAACGTACCTGATTTGAAGAAGCCCCTGAACAAGCTAAGGTAAATAGACAATGTATTTGATGAAATCTTTTAAGTTGTGCTTGCAGTTATTCCACGCTAAGTACACACCAATGTCAGGGTGCAGTAGGTCAATATACACGGGTCTGCTCGACGTAATCCCTCGTTGAGCAGATCAGTGTGTTGGCCTACGTGTACTCTCTCTATTGGAGTGTACTTATTTTCAAGTACAGGGCTGTGATAATGCAAGAGCATACAAGGAGCAAGGATGGGTCAAAGAGCAGCTCATGGGTGGAAAGACAAAAAATCGTCTAAGTAATAATCGACGAGAATCACCAAGTGATTCTCGTCGAATCATCGAGAATCTCTGGCTGATTCTCGACATCTCTATCCGGCTAAATCAGAGCGTGCAAATCTGTCGCTAAGTGAAAATCGTCGAGAATCACTGGCTGATTCTCGCCGAATCTTTGATTGATGATCGTCGAGCTTTGTTGTCTTAACTCCCTCGACGATCGTCGATCTCCGAATAAGTGATCATCAAGCTCTGCTTTGCCATTAATCCTTCGACGATCGTCGATCTCCGAGGTCTTGCTCCCTCGACGATCATCGACCTATGACTGATGATAGTCGATCTCCAGTGCTATAACTTCTTCGACGAGAATCACCTTCGATTCTCGCCGATTTTGCCTTAGGCGAATTTCTGAAGCACGCTGGACCGGATCAAATGTCAAGGCACTGTTTTGAACCAGTTTTAGGGTTTCTTCTGTTGGGACCCACAACAGTCATAAAGAAGTATTCTACTGTATAAATACTCGCGTAGTTTTGATCAATGTTGAAGCAATTTGAAAAAGAAAAAAAAAATCCGAGCCGCCGACGTGACCTAGATCGGAAATCTTTCTCCACCGCCGTCGTCGTCGCTCGTGCAGTTAATCGCCGTCATTGATTGTGGTTTCTTCCAGATCTCCCGGCGACAGAAGCTCAGCCAAGCACAGCGTCTCACGCATCTAACCAGAGATCCTTTGTCTCTTGATTCGTAGATCGGGAAAACCTTCCCCTTCGGAATCGATCGGGAAAACCTTCCCCTTCGGAATCGATCGAGATGATCGATCCTAGTGTGACCGTTGGAAGATCTTGCTAGCTTTGCTACGAAGATTGAATCTCCAAAGAACAGCCGCAGCACGCCATTGTCGCCGCCGATCCCGAGAACCAAGCCGCCGCCCTTCTTGCCGCCGCCGGTTTCGGGGAGATTCTCTCCAAGTGAGATCTAGGGTTGTGGACTCTTCGTTGACTTCAAGAACACATCATCGAACGAAGAGGGACACCTTAGTCTTCATATGTTGTTTGTATTTCTTATACAATCTATTTTCAATTTCTTTGTAACGGACCGATTGGTCCCTAGTTGTAAGGGTTGGGTGCAACCCGTATTGTGGGAGTGGTGACTCCTACGTGTGGAAGGGTTCCTTCCGTTAGTGCAAGGATTGGATTTCAATCCTGTTGGTGAAGTGACCGAGTCGTCCCTGGTTGGGAGATAGGTCGAAGGGGGAAAGTGGACGTACCCAAATCGGGGAACCACTATAATTTGCTTGTGTCCTTTCTGTGCTATGTTGTTTTGTTTTCTTGTGCAGGTACGACTTTAATTCCGCAAAAATGCTGCAAGACACCTATTCCCCCCCCCATAGGTGAAAGTAGTTGACACTAAGTGGATTTTCAAGTGGTATCAGAGGGAGGTTACTCAACAAATATGTTAACGCCTTGAGTAAGTTCCTGCCACTAGTGTCAAGAAGAAGGCAGACTTCGACTATGGACGGACTCAAGTATACAAGCAAGATCCCAGTGTGCACCAGGCTAAACTTTCCTATCTGGAAGGAAAGGATTAGGTTCTACATGGAAGCGGTCGATCCCCGACTCTTCATGATCATGGAGGAGGGACCTTATGTCCCCACTAAGGCCTCCACCATTGATCCTACCAAGAAAGTGCCAAAGAAAATTTCTGAAATGGACAAGGACGAGATATTGCTGGTGGGACTTGACAAGAAGGCGCAGAACATTCTGGTCAGCGCGGTCGATGACTCAATGATGCAGAACTTCTGCAACTGCAGGATAGCAAAGGAGATCTGGCACTGCCTGATTATCCTAATGGAGGGCACTGATGAAGGGAGGGATGATCGGAGATCCCTCCTGAACCAGAAATATGAGGCCTTCAGACAAGGGCCTAAGGAAGAGATCGGAGTCACCTTCGAGAACTTCCTCAAGATTGTCAATGCCCTAAAAGGATATGGAAGAGTGTTCACTGATGGTGAACTTAATGATAAATTCCTTAGGTCCCTTACTAAGGAATCACTACTAAAAAGTGAGTATTTGCTACAATTTTTTTGGCCAGGGACTAAAAATCGTGGCTAATACACTGATATTAGCCACGATTGAAAAAACCCTGGTTAATGGTTATTTTATAGCCAGGGTTATAAATAGTGTGGCTAATACATATGTATTAGCCATGAAAAATAATATTCATGGCAAAAATAGATTATTGACCTAAATTTTGTCACACTTTTCATTTCCCGCTCGATCCAGCGCTTACTCTCTCGCGCCTCTTTGATTTCTTTCTCCCTCCTATCCCAACAACATTTCCTCCCTTTCGTCCCGTCAGCCATTTCCTCCCTCCCGTTACGAAACCCTTTCGACTTTCGGTACCGGATAACCAACACACGAGCTCAAAATCCCTCCTTATCGGCCCTCTTTGCCGAGTTTGTCCTTTTCTCGAGCAATCGGCCGACTGAAGATTCCCCAAACCGCAAGTTTGCCGACCATTCTCCTTCCCTTGGCTCAAATCTCCTCCATGGCACCTCACCATAAGTGCTTCTCCTCTATTGGCAGTGCCTCGCCGACAACCTCCTTCCCGCCTGAAACCGGGGGCGGGGCTGCCGGCAGACCGCATCCACGTTTTTAGAAAACTAAAACCAAACCGCATTGGGTTTAGCTGTGACTTGTGAGCCTGTTCAATGTCCAACTAATCATTAATTAACTAATTAATGATTTATGGTTTAATTAACTAATTAAAAAACTTAAAAGTTTTAAAATCCTAAAAAACTAAATCGAAGGTAAAACCCTTAACCAGTTAACCCTCTCTTCCTGAGTTCCCGACATCCCGTCTGGCCGCCTTTCGCACTTCCGCAGTCATTCGTGAATCGCGAAACCTTAGCGCTAGCGCGCCGCCCGTAGCAGCATTCTAGCAGCAGGCCGCAGTCAATTTCGCTCTTATTCCGGCGATTTCTGCTCTTATTTCGGCTGCGCCCCGCAGTCGCAGTCTCGGCCTCTCACATACTACCAACTAGTTTCTGCTTGTTTGCACCGCTCCCTGCCTCCCTCACGATAAACGAGTGTGGCGGAAACCTTAACGACTTAAGTGCTTAACTTCGTCTGGAGCGGTTGAGGTATGCCCTAGATCGTGCTTCTACTGTTTGCTGATCTTGTTTTTGTTCTACAAGTTCCTTCTACGTATTTGGAATTTCAGTTTCAGGGTGGAATATATTTTGCTTTACTCTACTTCTAATTTATAGAGCATGCCTGTAAAAGGGTTACAGTGGGTTTTTATGTTCAGTTGCCTATTCATCGGCATTATTATCGTTAAGAATTTCATACTACCACCATTTACCTATGGAAAACCATAGTGTTCTTATTTATTTAGTTGTGGCTGAAGCAGAGGCTTTAAAGCAATGACACCTGGACAAGAAAGTTGATTTAAGATTGTTCAACCCTGACATGTATCCCAGTTAAAAAGAAAGTTGTCACTAGTTGCAATTTTGGTTTAAGATTGTTCAACCCTTTCATGTACACATTCTTCAACTTCAGAAAAAACTGATTTTGCAAGATGTATGACACTCGGCTTGAGATTGGAACTAAAGCTTCTACATATGCTATGGGGCCACCTTGGTTATTCAAAGGAAGGTAAGCAAGCCATCTTAGATTGGAGATTGTTGTTCATTTTTAAATTTTTTTAGTGTTATGGTTGCATCTTACACTATCAGTATTCTTTTGATATATGTTATTCATTTGATTTGATTTTTAGCGCACTGTATCAATTACATCTTGTGAAAGCAGAAGTTGCTCGTGCTTTCATTCCCAAGGATTTTAAACTAGTTGAAACATTTGGGTATTTAAATGTCCATTGGATGATGCTTTTATGCTTTTTCTTATGGGAAGTTATTTTACTCTTTTTCTTCACAAATAAAATGAACTTTTATTTTCAACAGATATACTCTTGGAGGTTTCTTCCTTGCTCGCTCTGAGGACATCCCTGTTTCAAAGTTTGATGATGTTCTACGTGTTGATCTTCCTTTACAAGTGTTCACACTTCAATACACTACCTATAAGAAACTTCATTGTGGCATGCACTCTTAAAGAACATGTTATGTTAGGTTTCTTCATTGTTTTTGTTTTGTTTTATGCATGCGCTTGACCAAACTTCATTGTCTACATATTTTATGCAAGAGCGGTTATTCTTTAAACCATTCTTTGACATAATTTTATTTAATTTGTTGCTCTTAGCTAGTGGTGATTGCAGGCATTGTGTGGAGCCCCCCGACTTCTTGCGCGTAAGCACTTTTTGTATTGTTTTTACTATACTTTTATGCCGGTTTGCATTCTTACTTTTTTTTTCTTCAGTGACATTTTTAATAATAGTGATTCAGATAAACAATTAGAATTTTCTTGGTTGTTTTTGTCAATCATTTCCGTGTAGGTGGGCTGCTAGAGTACTAGTAAACAATGAAGAAGCTTCTAGGAATGGAAGGAAGGTATTCTATGAATCTAATACATTATGATTCTATTGATCTAAACCTCAGTTTACTTTATTTTTGTTGCAGGAAATCGGTCTTCCAAGCAATGTTGGGATATTCTCGAAGGTAAGTGACCTAGGAAAAAGTGAAGGTCGTGGTGTGATAATGCACTATGAGAACTCTAATAAATGAATTTGCATCTAGTTGTGTAGGAAGAACTAGATGAATATGATGCTCATGCAATAATCCAACATTCTCTTGCAATAATTCTGAAACTGTCAAGGGAATGAACAAACACGCACTATCAAGGTTAGACTTTAAGTAAGACTAGCAAGACCAAGTTACAAATAAAATAAAAGTACAATAATACTCGGCAAACACACCCTTTGAGTAGCACAAAATGTAAACAAATTTCTTCAAGATTTCTAATACCAACTAGTATGTTTTCCAGCACTATATTCATGGCTATTTTGAGTAATTCAACTTCAGAAAAACTAGTGTTTACTCGGCTTAAGATCGGATCTATTGTCTTTAAGCTGATTTCGAGCCAAAATCAGTTGACTCGAGTCATATAGTCGGCAGTGATTGCTCTAGTTTCGTTTTTTTAATGCAAAACTACATGTGCATATATATGGAGACCCTGTTCACAACTGCTATTATTTCTAAACAATACACATGCACATATATAAGATGTATTAGTGAATGTCATATTTGATAAAAATAACTATTTTACATAACATCTTGTCATTTCCTTACCATGATCAGTCAAGTGCTAACAATAACATGAAAGAAAAGGGAATGAGGATAGAATTGAGAAGAAGATTAAGACATTTAATGAAAACTAAAAAACATTTAATAGAATTTTGAAGTTTTCTGCTCAGGGATCGTTGACCTTGTATGAGATCTGCCTGCATTCTGTTTCTGATGGCATTGTACAGTTTAACGAGGTCAGCCATACTTATGAAAGTGGAACCTACCTGTGTAATTGATGCTGGTTAAGGTTTGGTGTTTTTTCATTGCTTGTATCAAATTTCTTGGGCTTTTGTTTTCATCTTGTGGAAAGCATCTATAAATGAGTTTGGTAGAGGATTCTTTCCTTGTGACCTAGAGTTGAAAAATTGATTTGTAGTGCATTATGATGCGAGGAATAATTGTTCGGCCCACACCTAGTAGAATATATAAAATAGCCTTTGAATCTTTTTTAAGTTATTCATTATACAAATGAGAACATATCTTATTATTACAAATGAGATATTTAACTAAGATCTTTGTTTTGCAGGAACAGGTGGGAGGAGCTCTCGATGACAGAGCTTTTGTGCATCTGCCTTCCTTCTTCCTTTCTTCTTCTCGCTTCTTCTCTGTCTTATCTTTTGTTATTTTCTTATTATTTTCTGCTGAGTTATGCTTTTATTTCAGAATTATAGTTTGCGCTTTTCTTTAAATTTTGTCTTTCTAATAAAATTGCCCAAGATTGGAATGCTGACAATGCATTGGATTTACTAATTAAATATGAAATTACTAGAACTAATGGGGAGATAACAACCATGGAATGCTTAGGTTCCGTTTGGGAGGACTTATTTTCACCGATCAAGCGGTCACGACGTCATGAACCTGGACTTAATTAAGGTCAGGTTCATGCTGTCGTGACCGCTTGACCGGTGAAAATAAGTCCTCCCAAACGGAGCCTTAATCATCAATAAGTAAATTTTCAGGAGAATCTTTTTGGGCACGAATGTCATAACATGTACACTCTTACAGCGATGTTTTTTTGTATTTTCAAGAATAAGAGAGGTGCCACTTGTAATTTAACGAACTTAGAGGGAGGTCCCAGTAAATGACTAATATATATATATATATATATATATATATATATATATATATATATATATATATATATATATAGCTAGAATATATAGTTGTTGAATTTTAATGTATTTTCCTTACATGAATGAGATGCTGGTATTTTGAATGTGTTTTTTTTTAAAAAAAACATAAATTAGTATTTGCCACAGCTTGTAACTGTGGCAAATACTTTTTTTAAAAAATGATGAGTTTACTTTTAGCCAGGGTTTCATACCGTGGCTAATAGTTGGCTTATTTGCCACGACATTTTTTATCATAGCTAATACTATTTGCTACGGCCAATTCGTGGCTTAAAAGTTTTAGCCACGCCGACTTTAGCCACAGAAGTTTTCCGTAGCTAGACCGTGGCTAAAGATTTTTAGCCACGGTTTTGGACTTTTTGCCAGGGAAATTTGCACTGGCCAAAAGTCTGTTTTCTAGTAGTGAATGGGACACAAAGATCTGCGCCATCCGAGAGTTTGGCTGACTTGCTAAAACAGACCCGCAAATTCTTTTTGGGAAGCTGATGTCCTATGAGCTTCAACTGAACACCAGGAAAGCAGAAGAAGAAGCAGAGAAGGCTGCAGCCAAGGAAAATACTGTGGCCCTAAAAGCCATTCACTCCAGGAAGGGCAAGGGTGCAGTTTCATACCGTGCCGGGAAAAAGGATGAGGAGGAGGACTCCGAGCCATGCTCCTCCAGCTCAGAGTTGTCTGAGGAAGATTTCTCCCTCATCACCCGAGAATTCAAGAAGTCCCTCAAGATGAGGAATCAAAGAAAGAGAGACGGCTCCTCCTCTAGGCATCAGAAGAAAAATTATTCTTCTGACAGGTATGCTTCTAAACCGAACAAACATCGCTCTTATGACATTATTTGTTTTGGATGCAATAAGCCAGGACACGTCGTGGCCGACTGCCACCAAGGCAAGAGAGAAAAGGGGAAGGGAGAGGAGCACAAGTCCTCTAGAGATAAGAAGAAAGATAGGAGCTACATCGCCAAAAAGCCAAAGACACTGAGTTAGTCTGATTCCTCAGACACTAGTGATGATGAGGAAGCCTACTTCGGGCTGGTGGGTCGCTCCGACTCAGAAGGAGAATGCCCCCCATTTACTGGGAAGGTAAAAGCTCACACCCCTCTCTCTGACTTTGAATCTGATCCTGAGTCTTAGGATGATGACCCTGAGGATAGCCCTTCGGCCCGTGAAGCAGAGCTCCTCGAGAAGTATGAGCTTCTGCTCAACACTTTCGAGGAGTGCTGTAAGAGATTGAAGGCTGAGAAAAAGGAAGTGAAATTCCTTAAGGGTGATAGTGTCTCCCTAAGGGAAGAGATCACCAGTTTGATCTCTCTCCAACAGGAGCACCTAGACCTGACTTAAAAGGATTCAGAGTCTCTTAAGCTCCTTGATCGTAAGCAGGAGGAAGTCGACAAGTTGGAAGAACAACTTGCGGCAGAAAGGAAGATCGTCAAGAGCTTCTCTATGCCAAAAACAGTTCTTCCATTAGTTGATACCTCCTCTGCTCAGGCCAAAGGAGCTGGCTTGGGGAATGTAGGGGTATCTGGTTCCTCATCTAGGAGAAACAGGAACCAGAGAAAGAATAAGGCCTCCAAGAAGGCCTCTGCTGCTGAAAAGGGAAAGGCCCCACTCAGTCCTGTTGCGTTCAGAAAGCCTAGCTTTCCCTGCAACCAACATGACTTTGAGTCAACCTTTGGTCATCATTTCCGGCCCTCGGTTGCAAAGCCAAAGAGCCGATATGATGGTTGGACTTTTCCCCGCAACTTCGGTGAGAGTGTCTTCAAGGAACCTTATGAGGAAATCCACATGGGAAATTATGGTCAATTCTCTAGCGGCCATAATAGAAAGCAGGCACCAAAAGCCAAGCCTGTTATACTGAAGGAACAGAAGGTGAAGAAGTCATATGACTGCAATCACTATGATGCCTCCACCTCCATATCCAAGGCCCCGGCTGTACCCACCATTCCCAGGGTAAAGCAGGAGCCTAGGAAGAGGTACAACAGATTTGATAGTTGGTGTTGTGGCAAAGTCGGTCACTTTGCCGTGTGAAAGATATTGTACCTAATCACCTAGAGGGGGGGTGAATAGGTGACTTAAATCTTTTTAACTTTTTTAGGCAGAATTCAGATTTTATCACAGAGTTATAATTACTTTAACACAGAAATCAATCAGTCAATCACAGAATCACACATGCACACAGTGGACATACAGATTTATAGTGGTTCCCCAAGGTTTGGGTACATCCACTTTCCCCCTTCGCCTATCTAGTAGTGTTCTAGATTCGGCCAAACTCCTCCACTATCTCAGATCCTCAGATCTTACACTCAGAACCCCAAAATAGGTTCCTACAGCTCAGGCCCAAGGCCCTACAACTCAGTCTTCTCCAAAGACCTACACTCAGCTTCTTCACAAAGCCTACACTCAGTCACAAGGCCTACACTCAGCCACAACAGGCCTACACTCAGAGATACAGATCTCCTACACTCAGGCACACAGGCCCTACCCCTCAGCCTTTATAATTGCAGGCTTACAACTCAGATCCCTAAGGATCCGACAAGAAATATAAAATACAAAGTGTATATACCTACAACTCTGAATAGAGAGATGAGTTGATAGATTCTTGATGAGTTCTTGAAAGAACTCTGCTGAGAACAATCACACTTGGCTTTTCTTCAAAGCTTCTTGAATGTAGAACACAATAGGATTGATTCTCTGCAGCTGATCTTTGATCTCTGCAACTTAAGATTCAGAACTAGGTCTGAATCCTTCTTCACAGCCTGGTTCCAACGGCTGTCTTCTTGGATGGAGCTCTCTCTCTCCAACTTCTTAGATCTGCACTTGATTCTTCAATGAATAGCTAGATCTTCTTTTCTTTCTCAATCACTTGATCATCTATTTCTGTAGACCGTATAAGCCTATATATAGACCTTCTTCATGGTAACCGGCTGATCCGGTTCCTAACTGATTTCTGACAACTCTGACAGGTGCAGTAGACCGGCTGGAATGGCAGCTGTCAAGTCATCCAGTTAGTTCTTGAAAAATCTATAACTGTCTGAAAGTGTCGAGGCAGTCTGTCTTTAAGTGTCGACACTTATAGACTAAGTGTCGACACAAGTTGACAAAGTGTCGACACTAGCCTTCAAGGTGTCGACACAACTCCTTGTGTTGTAGAATTCACTTCTCGACACAGCTTCTTCATCATGTGTCGACACTGATATTGAGTGTCGACACAACTCCTTGTTCTTCAGCACTTAGTTGAATTCTTGTTAGTGTCGACACAACACCTTTGTGTCGACACATCTTCATGTGTTGAACTTGTTCAGTGTCGACACTTCTTCTTGGTGTCGACACATGCCTTCTGTGTTGATACTTGCTGAGTGTCGACACTGCTCCTTGTGTCGACACATTCTTCTTCTGTTGAGACTTTGGCTGAGTGTCGACACATCTCCTTTGTGTCGACACTTGTACTTAGAAATTTTGTTGAACTTTGCTGAGTGTCGACACAGCCCCTTGTGTCGACACTTTCTTCATGTATTGAGTCTTCTGCTGTGTGTCGACACATTCTTCATTTATGTCGACACTTATACTTAGACTTTGCTGACTTTTGCTGAGTGTCGACACAGCCTCCAAGTGTCGACACTTTCTGATGTAGACACAGTTCCTCTGGGTGTCGACACTGCTGCTAAGTGTCGATACAGCTTCACTGGAGTTTTCTTCATTGAGTGTCGACACAGCCTTCATGTGTCGACACTTTCTGTCTGGTGTCGACTCTGCATCCCTGGTGTCGACACAATTACTCCAACAGTCGACACTGCTTGCTGGGTGTCGACACAAGTCTTCTTAAGTGTCAACACTTTGCTCCTGGGTGTCGACACATGGACTTAGAAACTTTTCATCTTTCCCTGCAAATACTTAACCTGCACAAGGCAACTCAAAATACATCAAATACATTTTGATGTATATCATTGAGTAGGGTGAGGCTTCTTCAAATCAGGTACATTTAAACAAATGTACCCAACACCGTGGATTGTTGGTTTAATCCGAGGTATAACGAGACTCCTTATATTAGCAATGCGAGGCCGACCACTCGTAGGGTTAACCACCCGAGGGGGAGTATGCTAACCAAGAATCTAGGACCCAAGTTCGATTGGGTTCCTAAGGGAAATTAATTTTGTTTTGCAGGAATGTCCAAAGGCCACCAAAACTCCAATATGGTACTTGGACAGTGGATGCTCCCGGCATATGACTGGGACAAGAAGCCTGCTGCGTGATTACACTGCAGTCGAGAATGGACCCAAAGTCATCTTTGGGGGGTCAGATCGAGGAGTCACCAGAGGTTACGGTATGATTTCCAACGGTATAATCTCTATCACCGACGTGGCTTATGTTGAAGGGTTAAACCATAACTTGATCAGTGTAAGTCAGATATGTGATAAAGGTTATGACGTTAAGTTCTGCAAGGATAAATGCCTGATAATATCATGTGCCTTTTCTGAGACGGTATTATCAGGCATTAGGAGCAGAAATATCTTCTGCTTAGATTTTCTTAGCTTAGATTCATCTACCCACGTATGCCTAGTAGCAAAAGGCAGTGCATCTCTTTGTGAATAATGGCATAAGAGATTGGCACATATTAATTACAAGACAATTAATATGCTATTTTCCAAAGATTTAGTGAGGGATGCTCCCATTATTAAGTGTATCAAAGATAGTCCCTGTCCTGCATGCCAGATGGGCAAACAGACTCGGGCTACCTTAAGAGCATCTTAGACAAAGACTCCTCCAGATGTCTTTATCTTCTGCACATGGACTTGTTTGGTCCAATGCAAGTTCATATCTTAGGAGGGAAGTCTTATACGCTCGTGATTGTAGATGATCACTCTCGGTTTACCTGCGTGTTCTTTTTAAAATGCAAGTATGATACGTTTGACATCTTCACCAGCTTTATCAAGCAGATCCAGAACGAACTTAACTTCTCAGTGGTCAAAATCAGAAGTGACCACGGAACAGAGTTCGAGTCTGGTGCTATGACAGAGTTCTGTGAAGAACTTGGTATCTTTCATGAGTTTTCCTCCCCGCGCACTCCTCAACAAAACGGGGTCGCGGAGAGGAGAAATAGAACACTGATTGAAGCCTGCACGACAATGTTGAATGACGCTTCACTCCCAGAATACTTCTGGGCTGAGGCGGTCAATACGGCTTGTCTTGTTCAAAACCGGGCATTGATCAACAAAAGTCATCGTAAGACGCCCTACGAACTACTGAAAGGCGGGAAACCAACCATGTCCCATTTGAGGATCTTTGGTTGCATATGTTATGTACTGAATAATGGGAAGTACGCGCGTACTAAATTTGGTGAAAAATGCTTCGAAGGCATATTCATGGGCTATAGTACCCATAGTCGGGCATATAGGGTCTTCAATAAGAAAACCCTAGTGGTAGAAGAATCAATTAATGTTGTATTTGATGAAGGAAGCTTGCTTAACAGCAATTCTTCCAGCGGTATTCTTGAAGATGCAGGTGCGGCATGGATTTTGGCCATGCAAGATGAACTGCATCAATTCGAACAATGCAGCGTTTGGACGCTGGTTCCCAGACCACAAAAGCAAAATGTGATTGGCACCAAGTGGATCTTCAGAAACAAACTGGATGAACATGGTGTCATCATAAAGAACAAGGCCAGGCTGGTGGCTCAAGGTTACAGACAGGAGGAGGGGATTGACTTCGACCAGACCTTTTCACCAGTGGCAAGGCTCGAGGCAATCAGATTGTTCCTGGCGTATGCTTCGCACAAAGGATTCACAGTCTATCAAATGGATGTCAAATCATCATTCTTGAACGGAGACCTGAAAGAGGAAGTATACGTCGCTCAACCCCCAGGTTTTGTCAATCCTACTTATCCCAATCATGTATATTTTCTTAATAAAACTCTATATGGTTTAAAACAAGCTCCACGAGCTTGGTATGAGACTTTATCTAGTTTTCTTCTTGAGAATAAGTTCTCTAAAGGTAAAATAGATAAGACATTATTTCTCAGGGAAGTCAAAGGCAAGATTTTGCTGGTGCAAATCTATGTCGATGACATTATATTCGGCTCAACGGACAACAATCTTTGCAAAAAGTTTTCTAAACTTATGCAAGGAAAGTTTGAAATGAGCAGTATGGGAGAGCTAAAGTATTTCTTGGGACTTCAAGTGAAACAGTCTGAGGATGGAATCTTCATCTCTCAGACGAAGTTCACAAATGAACACCTCAAGAAATTCGGTATGGAGAATGCAACCTCTATGAGGACTCCAATGGGATCCACTATGTCTCTGGATAAGGATGAGAAAGGTAAACCGTTCGATGAAACCAAATACAGAAGAATCATTGTATCCCTGCTCTACCTTACTGCCAGTAGACCGGATATCATGTTCTCCACATGTGTCTGTGCCAGATATCAGGTGAACACTAAGGAATCTCACTATATCGCTGCAAAGCAAATTCTAAGATACCTTAAAGGTACTCCCAATCTTGGCTTGTGGTACCCGAGAAACAATGATGTCGAGCTAATAGGTTTTTCAGATGCTGATTTTGCAGGGAGTAGGGATGACAGGAAAAGCACTTCCGGGACGTGTCAATTCCTCGGAAGAAGGCTTATCTTATGGAACAGCAAGAAGCAGAATTGTGTAGCAACCTCCACAGCAGAGTCTGAGTACATCTCGGCAGGCAGCTGTTGCGCACAACTCCTATGGATCAGAAACCAGTTAGCCGACTACGACCTTCAGTTCAAGGAAGTACCAATGTACTGCGACTCCTCCAGTGCAATTGCAATTGCCAACAATCCGGTATCGCACAGCAGAACGAAGCATATTGAAATGCGCTACCACTTCATTCGGGAGCACGTGGAGAACAAGGACATCTCTCTCTGTTATGTTCCCACGGACAAGCAGATTGCAGATATTTTCACAAAGCCCTTAGACGAAGCCAAGTTCAGTCTTTTCAAAACAGAATTGGGGATGCTAAACTATGAGGAATGAAGACTACAGAAGCTCCAGGCTCGTGCATCTAGGGGGAGCCTCTGCTAGGAACTCAAGTGTGAGCACATGTGCAAGAACTGAGGGGGAGCAAGGGGTCAAATGCAACAGACCCAGATTTGCAGAAGCCGAAAAGATGGAGATTACCCTCTCGGCTAAGGCTAACGTGGCTCCAAGTTTGCTCTCAATAAATTGGTATTAGTAATGAATATCTCTCTCAACTCTCAAGAAATTGGTATTGGTAATGAATATCTCTCTCAACTCAATTTTAAGTTTATGATTTTCATTCCCATACGCTCTATTCACCTTAACTTGTAGGGTTTAGGCTTCTTCAAATAGGGGGAGATTGTTGGGTAATGTATCCACGACGTACCTGATTTGAAGAAGCCCCTGAACAAGCTAAGGTAAATAGACAATGTATTTGATGAAATCTTTTAAGTTGTGCTTGCAGTTATTCCACGCTAAGTACACACCAATGTCAGGGTGCAGTAGGTCAATATACACGGGTCTGCGCGACGTAATCCCTCGTTGAGCAGATCAGTGTGTTGGCCTACGTGTACTCTCTCTATTGGAGTGTACTTATTTTCAAGTACAGTGCTGTGATAATGCAAGAGCAGACAAGGAGCAAGGATGGGTCAAAGAGCAGCTCATGGGTGGAAAGACGAAAAATCGTCTAAGTAATAATCGACGAGAATCACCAAGTGATTCTCGCCGAATCATCGAGAATCACTGGCTGATTCTCGCCATCTCTATCCGGCTAAATCAGAGCGTGCAAATCTGTCGCTAAGTCAAAATCATCGAGAATCACTGGCTGATTCTCGCCAAATCTTTGATTGATGATCGTCGAGCTTTGTTGTCTTAACTCCCTCGACGATCGTCGATATCCGAATAAGTGATCGTCGAGCTCTGCTTTGCCGTTACTCCTTCGACGATCGTCGATCTCTGAGGTCTTGCTCCCTCGACGATCGTCGACCTATGACTGATGATAGTCGAGCTCTAGTGCTATAACTTCTTCGACGAGAATTACCTTCGATTCTCGCCGATTTTGCCTTAGGCGAATTTCTGAAGCACGCTGGACCGGATCAAATGTCAAGGCCCTATTTTGAACCGGTTTTAGGGTTTCTTCTGGTGGGACCCACAACGGTCATAAAGAAGTATTCTACTGTATAAATACTCGCGTAGTTTTGAACAGTGTTGAAGCGATTTGAAAAAGAAAAAAAAAATCCGAGCCGCCGACGTGACCTTGATCGGAAATCTTTCTCCACCGCCGTCGTCGCCGCTCGTGCAGTTAATCGCCGTCATTGATCGTGGTTTCTTCCAGATCTCCCGCGACAGAAGCTCAGCCAAGCACAACGTCTCACGCGTCTAACCAGAGATCCTTTGTCTCTTGATTCGTAGATCGGGAAAACCTTCCCATTCGGAATCGATCGAGACGATCGATCCTAGTGTGACCGTTGGAAGATCTTGCTAGCTTTGCTACGAAGATTGAATCTCCAAAGAATAGCCGCAGCATGCCGTTGTCGCCGCCGATCCCGAGAACCAAGCCGCCGCCCTTCTTGCCGCCGCCGGTTTCGGGGAGATTCTCTCCAAGTGAGATCTAGGGTTGTGGACTCTTCGTTGTCTTCAAGAACACGTCATCGAATGAAGAAGGACACCTTAGTCTCCATAAGTTGTTTGTATTTCTTATACAATCTATTTTCAATTTTTTTGTAACTAACCGATTGGTCCCTAGTTGTAAGGGTTGGGTGCAACCCGTGTTGTGGGAGTGGTGACTCCTACATGTGGAAGGGTTCCTTCCGTTAGTGCAAAGATTGGATTTCAATCCTCTTTGTGAAGTGACTGAGTCGTCCCTGGTTGGGAGATAGGTCGAAGGGGGAAAGTGGACGTACCCAAATCGGGGAACCACTATAATTTGCTTGTGTCCTTTCTGTGCTGTGTTGTTTTGTTTTCTTGTGCAGGTACGACTTTAATTCCGCAAAAACGCTATAAGACACCTATTCCCCCCCCCATAGGTGAAGGTAGTTGACACTAAGTGGACTTTCAGCATCGTACCTTGACAACCAGTCCATGCCCAAAATAACGTCGAAGTCCTCCAGGTCAATCACCTTCAAATCTGCCTTAGCTAGAAAATCTCCCAACAAAATCGGACAATCTAGGACACCCAGGTCCGTAACCACAGACTCACCGGAGGGGAACTTAACGCTGAAGGCACCACCAACACGATCTAGGCCCAAACTGAACCGCTCCATGAAGGCTCTAGCCACAAACGAGTGGGTAGCGCCGGAATCGAAGAGAACGCGCGCCCAGCGGTTCTCTACCTTAAATCGTCCTACGAATTGCACACGCATCTAAGGCAACAAGCGCTAAAACAAAAACTACAACCAAAAAGGAAACGTAACGAAACGACTGGGGAGGAGTCGAACCTGAGATAACCTAGGTCGAGGTCTGTGCTTCGTCTGCCAAAAGCACATTCAACTTCCCCTTTCCTTTATCCATTTGCTGAGGCGGTGGCAAAGCCTGGATGGGAACTGGCTGCAGAATAGGCTGGGTCTGGGCGCACCTTGTCTTGAGATGACCCTTCTGGCCGCACTGAAAACAGACCTTATCTTTTAACCAACAACGGGCAGCCTCGTGCCCCTTCCTTCCATACAAGGCACACACCAAGTCTTCCCTGGAAACACCCTGAATCGCGTGCACCTGTTCCTTCTTCTGCGCTCCCAACCATTTGAAACACTTCTCAAAGGGGTGGCCTGGCCGGCCACAAAAGCTACAAATCTCTTTGACCTTCTTTCTTGAGACAGCATCAGGTTCCTGAGGGCTCTTCCCTCCACCGGGCCTCCGCTTATACTTCCTTAACTGCTGGCCTCTATTCTTTGCATTCTCAATGGCCTCAACTCTCAAGGCAGCTTCAACCATGCTAGAATAACTGACTGCTCCATAGGCATTCGCTAACTGCTGAATGTCGCTTCTTAGTCCACCCAGAAATCGCTTAACTCGGTCTGCCTCAACACTCACCAGACCCGGAGCAAACCGACTCAACTTACTTAACTCAATCTCATACTCACGAACCGTGAGTTTCCTCTGCTTTAGATGAAGAAAGTCATTCATTAGCCGGTCCCGTTCGACTGAAGGCAGAAACTTACTTAACAACATCACCTTAAATGACTCCCAAGTACAACCTGCCACTAAGCTCTCTTTCTCCCGCAGCCACCAATTGTTTGCTAAGACCTTGAGCTGGTAGGCAGCGAGCATCACTATCTGATCATCCGTAATCCCAGAGTAAGAGAACATCTCCTCAATGGTAATCATCCAGTCATCCAAAATCATGAAATCTACCTGCCCATCATAGGTAGGGGGTCTCAGCCGCTGAAACTGGGATATGAACGCCATCTACGGGGGCACCACAACCAAAGGCACGGGAGGAGCAGGAGGGGCAGGGACAGCTACCGCCTCAGCGGGGTTCTGAGCTCTCGGGGTCTGTCCCGCCACCACTGCTACAAGGGACTGAATCTGAGCCTGCATATCCACTACCTGCCTCGATAACTCCTCATTACTCTGCCGCAGGCTTTCTACCAACGCATCGCTCTGGGCTCCTGACGTCTCACCCTCGGATTGGGGGGTCGATCTCGTCGCAGGACGTCTCGCCATCCTAAAATCGCACAAGCTTTAGACAAAACCTAGCCCATCAGCTAAAGCAAAACTACCCGGTATAGACAAACACACTTAAATATGAACTTCAACTGCAAAAACTTGCTCTGGGAGTTGTTTTTACCATGATGATGTTATGCTTAACCTAAGATGGTTCACCACCATCATACTAACTCAGGTGCCTAAACCATGAATGCATGTATTTGTATTCTTTTTGACTCAAAACCATGTGTGTACATATGTCATCTTGCAAATCTTTAGCATGGCACGTTGTGCTTATGAAATGTTATGCTATGCATGATGTGCTATGCATTATAAAAAGGCCTTAGTGCATTCCATGGGCGGCGTACACATGAAAATGTTATGCATCCCATACTACATAACATTCCCATGTAACGAAAAAAGAAAACGTGTTAGCCGCATTCATGTGGTGAGGTTATGCATCTCATACTACATAACCCTCACATGTTGCCTCCTATGGTGGATCCATATACAAACACATGTTATGCATCCAATACTACATAATATGCCCTGTATACTTCTTTATGCTCATGAGTGTAGTGTTCGTGCTTCGGCCAAGATGTGTTGATGACATATCGGTGTGTGAATGGTATGATGCTAACTACTAATGCAGACAAGGGAAAGGTTGCCCAACCATTTGTCAAGCAACCTCCATCTGATACCAACTGTCACAACCCGCATTTTCTCAACGGTAAAATCGTATCAGAGCAAGAGAAAACACGTGTCGTGATGCCACGTCGTGCAAGGGATAACTGCACACGCTTAGGCAAAACTCCAGACGTTAGATTTTAAGGAAAATTGTTGATTAAATATGAAAGAAAATCAGTTATGTTGAATGGCCGTATCCCTCGGCCCGGTGGATCAGCTAGTCCACAGTAAAATTATATTTATACGCAGCAGAAAATACTTTGGTTCGATTAAGTTGACACCCTAAATGAGCATAAGTATCCCCGGGGGACGACTTATGCGTGCACGACTCTAAGGTGAATATAGTAGGTATGAAAAATAGTGTTTTACGTTGAGGAAAAATAATGTCTTTGATTTAAAAACATGTTATGCATGGGGTACATATAATAACACTTTTAGGTTTTAAAATACCTAACATGCAACCTAGCATAAATCATTCCCAGAAGCAAGTAACCAACCACAAGTAGGCAAAATCAGCAGTTTAAATTCATACCCAGCATCACAAGAAGCCACCAGTGGGCATCAACAACCTGACATGAACCCACTGGCGAATATGTATGTCTATACGGAAAAGTAAGGAACTACCTCACAACAAAACGGGGATCAGCTATCTCAGCTACCCTAGAGGCCACCAACATGCCCCTCCAAAAGAACTAGCCGCTGATCTGGCTACAACCTGGCCCTGAGGCATTCAAGAAAAGAACACCTCAGCAAAGAAATAATCAAAAGTTAAATAGAGCAATAGATTAATTAGCAAAATAAGAAGAAGGGTTTACCAACCCGGCAACAAACTGCTATAAGCAAAAGAAAAGAGGTGACAGTAAGAGGAGAGTACTGTCTAAAGCACAGCAGAGCACACCAAAAGCGAGTAATAAAACCATTATGCCCTACCAAAAGAGTCTGCAACAGCAACAGGACATATATATATGCCAAATGAAAGGAAAGCATAAACAGGAAAGGGACTAACAGTCCTAACACATGGGTAAGTGGCAGTGGTCAAAACATGGATCCGAATACATAACCAAAATCAGACCCAAAAAGGGCTAAGGGGTCAAATAGTGGCAGCTTTAGGGTCCCACACACACCAACCCAAACCGGGGCAAAAGGCGGTGGCCACAGCTCTCCACATAAAACCACCCCTCCAGAGGCCACCAAACCTCCACCACCTGCCACAACCAAAGAGTCGGCATGCAGAAATTAGCCGAACACCCAATGCCCCCCCTAGGGAAAGGTCACACTAACAATCCTAAGGAACACACGAACGCAAGGCAAAAACGTCGGGTCCAACCGACGCGGCCTTGCACGCCAAAAAAGAACCAACCCCGAGTCTACCTGACCCCAAAACAAGCGCAGCACACAGTGTCGACACGATGTCTCGACACCACGACAAGCCGGTGTCGACACAAGCTATCGACACAACCGCTGGCGGTGTCGACACCAAGTGTCGACACCACTGCGGCCGGTGTCGACACAAGGTGTCGACACTGCCGCTGCGGGTGTCGACACCAAGTGTCGACACTACCGCTGCTGGTGTCGACACCAAGTGTCCACACTGCCGCTGCGGGTGTCGCACCAAGTGTCGACACCTAGACTGGCCGATGTCGACACAACAGTGTCGACACCCCGACTGGCCGGTGTCGACACAACGGTGTCGACACACCGACTGGCCGGTGTCGACACAAGGGTGTCGACACCCCGACTGGCCGGTGTCGACACAATGGTGTCGACACCCCGACTGGCTACAGGCGCCAGATCCAGCAAACTACCAGAAATGAGAACGAGGTCTCTCTAGGGTACAACAACCATCAACACTAGCAACTACTTGACCTGAACCGAACCAAATCTGTCCTTAATAGACATAATCCCTCAGAAAAACTGAAATTTAACTGGAACTTTCTACACTAACCATGGCATGACCGGGAACGAACCCTAGCGTACACCAAGGATCTAAGAAGGAAAGAGATAAAATTAAATCAAAAGAAAGACAAAGATCAACTTTGGCAAGGATGAGGGGACATCACTTGCCTCAATACCAGAAAAGCTTGGTCGGCGGCATCCCCCACTCTCGGATCTAGCCGTCGAGCACCAGCTGAGGAGCAGAAAGAATGCCGATCCAGGCGAGGGCAGTCCAGATCCACTCTTGAAATCGAATTTCGACCGCTAAATCTCCAGGAAATCGGCGTTCGAAGGCTAGGGCAGTCCGGCGGTTCTCTCCCTCTCGCACAGGCGGCGGCTTCTAAACAGAGAAAAGAAAGGAAACAAAAGAACCCAGCCCTATTTCTAACCTAAGGGTATATATATATACAGTAGTTTAATAATCAACAATCAATATATTTATTACTTACACGCAAAATCAAAACAACACGAGACCCGAAACATCTCGGAAAATGACGAAATTCACGTCGCAGCTAAAAACCCACGCTACGAACACAACTACGAAGTCGAAATTAGCATTCGACGAACAAAACCCAGGATAACACCACCCGAAGAGAAAACACAAGCATTCCCTAAGAGGCCCAACCGAGTCATCAAACAGACTCCGGCTAGCTGGGGAATCTTGCTAACAGGCTACAAACAGGCTACACAGGGAACCCTAAGAGCTAAGACCACGCTCTACAATGGCAAAAAGCCAGAAATACGCCATTGTAACGCCAGTCAAAGATAAAACAAAACACAGAAAAACTCGTCGATAGCCTGAGCGCAAGGCTCAACGTCAACACAACTTACCCGTGGAGATTCAACCTGCACAGGCTCAGATAAGAAAGGGGGGGTCAATAAATAAAAGAGATGAAGAACATAAAGAAATAATCGGGGGAGTGATCCCGGTTTCACTTCCCAAAGGCTGAGGTAAAAAAATATCGTCAGCAATGTCGACAATGCTACAAGGCTCGGCCGGATCCATAGAGGCCTCCACCAAGACTTGGACTTCCTCCTTTGGCATCGAGGGAGAAACCTCGACACCAGAAAGGTTGTCCTCCTCCATGGGAGTGGAAACAATCCATGTATCACAAGCCTTAACTTGTGTTGCATCGTCGAAAATGTCGTCAGAGACGACTGAAGTAGAATGCACAAAAGGTGGAAGAACTTTGCTTGGATAAAAGTCAAGCACAGGTTCCTCACAAATAATCGGCTCCACGCTTGGAGATGTATGCACAGGAGAGATGGGCTCAGCCACGTCGAAGCCTAGATCAGCAACGCATCTGGTGGTTGTGTCCACATCATTCCCTTCAACAAATGAAGGTGTCAGGGACACATAACCAGATGATGGTGTGCCACCAAGGGTAGGAGTCGGGATGATCCGAATGTCCGGCTCATCATCCTCTTCCATAACACGGAGGTACTCGGCACAATCCTTCAGGACATGATCTGTTCTACGACAATACAAACACATTCTCCCATTACTCTGCGGTCCTTGTGGGGCCGGAGAGGAATAAGAGAACAGTGTATGTGGAGAGGACGATTGACCATAAGCTCGGGGCACAGTGTTTGAAGGCTGTACGAATACAGCATCTCATGCATTGTGCGCCGAGGATTATGCTCAATATCTCTCGTAGGGTATTCATGACTAGAGTGGGAAGGCTTTCCATAGCAACGACATTGGGCATACGAATATCCCCACATGGCGTCAAAACAGCAGATTCAAAATAAATTGTGCAAATTACTAAATCCAACAATATATTACTACAATTGCCTAAACAAACAAGAAAAAGGCAGGAAAAATAGAAATAGAACAAGACAAAAGTGATTTACAAAGGAAAAGGAAAGCAATCTCACGTCTCCCTCTACAGAAACTCACACGACTGTGTTCCCCGGCAACGGCGCCAAAACCTTGATGCTAAAGATCACGGCAGTGAACCGGTCGCACAAGTAATATAAAATGGGTGAGTTTTGCCAAGTATTGATCTCTCAAGGAACACAGTAAGGTGGAGTTAATTTCGAGGAGAACTTGTGATTGAAGTTCTTAGGTCGGAGCTAACTAAGGGGGGTTTTGATATTTGCGGAAAAAGAAAGTAAAAATCTAACAACTACTCCTAGCAACGCCGATATGCGATGCTTCGCCAGGCGGGATGGAAAACTATTCGGGCCGCTATGCACCGAATCGCTGGGCGGATGGGCGAGTAGGCTTGCAGATGAGGTGGTGAGAACGATGGAATGTGGGTCGTGAGCACCTCTTCGCTACGCACGCCACTAGAAATTGCTAGTGCGGCAAGGATGGATGGTGGTGGATGAAATATGGCGCAACACGAGCAACTTAAGCAGTAAAATGAAATAGGAATCACATAGACATGAAACACATAACATATACAACCAAAGTGCACTTCATCAATATAAATAGATTTAAACACCAATATTCAACAAGAAAGCAAGAACAAGTCAAGAGATCGACCGAATCCGAAGTCTTGCTGAGGATTCACGGTTGGAATCGTCGGGTTGTCAATCCGCATCCAAGCTCGGTCCTCAACTGCGTCCGGGGTAGAGAAGGGTTGTCACCACCTTCCAATGGACCGTCTTCTTCGTGTCACGATAGCGGATGAAAGTTGCAAGCTTCTCTTTACTTGTTGGCGATGGATTCAAACCCTACTTGAAGCTCACAGGTGAAGGAGAAGGCCGAGAGGAAGCTATGACTTGGATTTGGCGGTGAAAGCTTGGCTGGAGCACCTCCCTAGGGCGGAAGATGATGAAAAATGACGGAGAAGGCGGAAAATGGCGGAGAAATGTCGAGCGATCCCAGCTATCTAAATTAGGGCGAGACCTGCGATATTTATACAAAGTAGAAATGAACAAAGCGCACGATCACGGGCACACGACCAGTGGTCGTGTGCACTAAGTCCAGTGATCGTGTGCACTGGCATGGCAGATTAGGAAGAAAAACTGGGATAACACGCACGAGCAGTGGTGCACGACCAGTGGTTGTGCGCACTAAGTTCAATGGTCGTGCAATTACCCCAGACAGGACTCCAGGAATCAATGCACATGATCAGTGGCACACGACCGATGGTCGTGCGCACTATGTCCAGTGGTCGTGCGATTACCCCAAGCAGATTTTGGAAATCATGGTACATTGCGCACGATCATCAGCGTATGGCCAGCGGTCGTGCGCACTATATCCGATGATCGTGCGCGGTATTCCTGCTTCAAAACATCCCCAGAACACGCACACGACCCCTAAACCCAGCACTGATATTTGCAGACATTCCAGGCAATCACAAAAAGGAGTACAAACATAAAAGTACAAAAATACACAACCACGGGCCCAAGTGTCCACTTCGTATGGAAATATAGACAAGATGTAAAATGAATGATATAGAACTAAAAGTGAAGTGCAAACGTGTGAAAACTAGCTCAGATGCGTCCGAAAAACCCTATATAAATCAGACTCATCAAGACTGCAGGAGGAGAAAGAGATGAACGGAGCTTCCTCAATAGAGGAGGAATCAACCTCCTCACAAAAGAGGATGCTATCATCCATGACTCGAGCTGAAAGCTCCAAGTCCTCCTGAAACACCTGCGAAGACTCAACTCACACAGGCTCAGATACAAAAGGGGGGTCAAGAAATAAAAGATATGAAGAACTAAAAGAATCAGAAATAGGGGGATTGGTCCCGGTCTCACTCCCAGCAGGATCCCGACATAGATCATCGACGACGTCATATGAGTCATGGAGAGAAGAATCCACGAGCTCGAGCTCCTCGGTGGTGGTTTGGACCTCCTCATCCATCAAGGAAGTGGAAACTTCCTCAACAAAGAGGATCTCCTCATCAACACACCTCGGTGCGTCCATATGTTCCAAGACATAATACTTTCCATTAATGAAAATAATATCCTCGTCAAACATGGTCACATCCTCAGGCTCAGAATCACAATCCGGCCGAACATCATCAACCGACTCACTAAAAATAGAGATAGATAATTCTTGAAAAGAAGGCGGAGGAACAACAACATCAGAGAAAATATGTGCAGGTTCCTCCGGGGGTGAATCAACAAGAGGGGAAGAGTGCATGGGGAGAGACGGCTCCGCAATGTCGTCACACCGATCAGCAGAAAGTCTGATGGGCATATCTGCAGCAGTCCCCCATAGATAAGGTAATGCTGCGAAAATATTATCAGAATCAGAAGGGGTGGCCATTTGAGAGGGTGATAGAGTGAATCGGATACCCGGTTCATCATCCTCCTCCAACTGGCGCTGAAATTCTACGCAATCTTTCAACACGTGGTCAGTGCTATGACAACACAAACATCGTTTTCCATTACTCCTAGGTCCAGGTGGGACCAGAGATGAATAAGAAAAAGATGAATGCGTAGAAGAGGAGTGAACATAAGACCTAGGTTGGGTGTATGAAGTACCATAGGAAGACGGTGATCCATACACAGAACCATGAGAATTATGCTCACAATCATCAGTGTGGCACTCAGCACTACCATGTCTATAATCCCCGCACCATCGACAACGAATATTCATATAAGAATACATGGTGCAACAAGAAGAATTCACCAACAGAAATTTTCTAAGCAACAATTAACTACACAGCACAGATAAAAAAATAGGAAAACCTGCTACAGAAAAATTAAAACTAGAAGAGAAACAAATAAAAACAAGAAACAAATTCTAAAAACTAAAGTAAAGAAGAAACATGAAATATACAAATGGAAAAGGGCTTCTATCTCCTATCTCCCTCTCCAAAAACTCACACGACTTTGTTCCCCAGCAACGGCGCCAAAAACTTGATGCTAAAGATCACAACAGTGAACCGGTCGCACAAGTAATATAAAATGGGCGAGTTTTCCCAAGTATCGATCTCTCAAGGAACACAGCAAGGTGGAGTTAATTTCGACTAGGACTTGAGATTGAAGTCCTTAGGTCAGAGCTAACTAACGGGGGTTTTGATATTTGCAGAAAAAGAAAGTAAAAATCTAACAACTACTCCTATGCAACGTCGTTATGCGATGCTTCGCCAGGAGGGATGGAAAACTAGTCGGGCCGCTATGCAACGAATAGCTGGGCGGATGGGCGAGTAGGCTTGCGGATGAGGTGGTGAGAATTGTGGAATGAGGGTCGTGAGCACCTCTTCGCTATGCACGCCACTTGCAATTGCTAGTGCGGCAAGGGTGCATGGTGGTGGATGAAATATGGCGCAACTCGAGCAACTTAAGCAGTAAAATGAAATAGGAATCACATAGACATGAAGCACATAACATATACAACCAAAGTGCACTTCATCAATATAAATAAATTTAAACACCAATATTTAACAAGAAAGCAAGAACAAGTCAAGAGATCGACCGAATCTGAAGTCTTACTGAGGATTCACGGTTGGAATCGTCGGGTTGCCAATCCGCGTCCAAGTTCGGTCCTCAACTGCGTCCGGGGTAGAGAAGGGCTGTCACCACCTTCCAATGGCCCATCTTCTTCATGTCACGATAGCGGACGAAAGTTGCAAGCTTCCCTTTGCTTGTTGGCGATGGAGTCAAAACCTACTTGAAGCTCACATATGAACGAGAAGGCCGAGAGGAAGCTCCGGCTTGGATTTGGCGGTGAAAGCTTGCCCGGAGCACCTCCCTAGGGTAGAAGATGATGAAAAACGGCGAAGAAGGCGGAAAACAGTGGAGAAATGTCGAGTGATCCCAGCTATCTGAATTAGGGTGAGACTTGCGATATTTATACAAAGCAGAAATGAACAATGCACACGATCACGGGCGTACGACCAGTGGTCGTGCGCACTAAGTCCAGTGATCGTGCGCACTGGCATGGCAGATTAGGAAGAAAACTGGGATAACATGCACGATCAGTGGCGGATGACCAGTGGTCGTGCACACTAAGTTCAATGGTCGTGCGATTACCCCAGACAGGACTCCAGGAAAAGAGGAATCAATGCACACGATCAGTGGCGCACGACCGATGGTCGTGCGCACTATGTCCAGTGGTCGTGCGATTACCCCAGGCAGAATTTGGAAATCAGGGAACATTGCGCACGATCATCGGCGCATGACCAGTGGTCGTGCGCACTATATCCGATGATCGTGCGTAGTATTCCTACTTCAAAACATCCCCGGAACACGCACACGACCCCTAAACACATCATTGATATGTGCAGACATTCCAGGCAATCACAAAAAGGAGTACAAACATAAAAGTACAAAAATACACAACCACGGGCCTAAGTGTGCACTTCCTATGGAAATATAGACAAGATGTAATATGAATGATATAGAACTAAAAGTGAAGTGCAAACGCGTGAAAACTAGCCCAAATGAGTCCGAAAAACCCTATATAAATCGGACTCATCACTTTTATATCAGTTATTTGCCATGTTAAAGAACCTTTATACTTCCTTAGCGTAGTTATTAACTTTTGTTTTTTAGTTTTAGTAAGATCAGAAGTTATAATAACTGGATAAGAATAATCAGATCCTAAGAATGCATATTCAAGGTGATCCGATAATTTTTTAAGTTCTGCCATCAGTGGATCCTTAGTATTATTCTTAAGAACTTCAAGATCTTCTTGTGTAATCAAACTATACTCCATCTTCCTATTCACCAAAATAGAGTTATATAGATAATATAAATGTTCGACAATATCTTGATTTTTGTCTTCTTTTAGATAACTGTTAGTGATGCAAATCTCTAAAGGATCCCTATAATATAATTCAGAATTCATAGAAGTCATAATATTGTCAAGAACATGGCAAAAGTAGCAACGATCATCTTTATCCAAAGATTGCTTTGTTGTATTGACGATTTGAAAAGTTACTTCATCTTCCCCTACTCGCAAAACTAATTTACCATCAAAAATGTCAAAAAGATCTCTAGAAGTGGCTAAGAACGGACAACCTAGTATGAGTGGCACTTCTACATTTTCGTCCATATCCAAAATAACAAAATTGGCGGGAAATATAAACTTATCCACCTTAACAAATACATCCTCTACTATACCTCTATGATACTTAACCGAACGATCTGCTAATTGAATACTCATTCTAGTAGAGCTAATTTCTCCTAGACCTATTTTCAAATATAGTTTATAAGGCATTAAGTTTATACTAGCTCCTAAATCCGCTAAAGCTTTATTCACTTGTAAATAACCGATTAAACATGGAATTGAAAATGAACCAAGATCCTTAAGTTTTTGTGGTAATTTGTTTTGTAAAATAGCGGAACATTCTTCACTACGTGTTACCAAAGATAATTCTTCTATTTTCTTTTTATTTGAAATTAAGACCTTTAGAAATTTAGCATACTTCGGCATTTGAATGACTTCATAAAAAGGTAAATTAACATGTAATTGTTTAAACATAGATTAGAATTTACCATATTGTGCATCCATGCGCTCCTTATTAAGATTTGCAGGATATGGTATTGCTGGTTGATACTCCTTTGGTTTTGATTTCATCTCGTTTTGTCCTTCGCCACTAGACTCCCCTTGGGGTGCTTCCTTTGTAAGCCTTTGGTCTTGTAATTCCTTTCCACTCCTTAATTGGATTGCGTTTGCATGCTCCTTCGAGTTTGTCTCGGTATTACCCAGAAGTGTTCCTTGTTGCCTTTCAGATACCATCCTTACGAGCTGACCTATCTGATTCTCCAAATTCCGAATAGAGCCCTCTTCATTCCGGAAAGCTACATCAGTTGTTTGCATGAACTTTGGGATTACATCTTCTAATGACGGTTTCCTTTGCTCCAGTTATTGTTGTTGTCCAAAGAAAGGTTGCTTGCCTTGATTTCCTTGTCCTCCCCAAGAGAAATTGGGGTGGTTCCTCCATCCCAGATTGTATGTAGAACAATATGGATTGTTTGCTTGGTTGAAGGGAAGTTTTGTATTATTGCCCATATAGTCAACATGTTCATGCAGTTGAGGTTACAACCAGACATTCCACCAAATGAAGGGTCCTATTATTGATGCACCATGGAGGGTGATGCTAAATATAGGTTATCCATCTTCTGATGAAGCTATCCACTTGAATAGCTAAGGCAGTGACGGCATCCAATTCATACATTCCTGTAGGCTTATTAGTATTTCGTCTCACGTTTGTCCATTGATAGTTGTTCATTGCCATATCTTTTATCAACTATTGAGCCGCTTCAGGTATCTTATTGTTCAAGGTGCCCCCACTAGCCGCATTAATCATCTGTTTAGTGGCTTGATTGAGACCATTGTAGAAGGTATGAATCTGAATCCAGGAAGGTAATGCATGACGGGGACACTTCATTAATAGTTCCTTCAATCTTTTCCATGTGTCGTACAATGATTAAGATTCTAGTTGAGCATATGTAGAAATGTCATTCCTTGGCATTGCAGTCTACGTCGGTGGAAAATACTTCATCAAGAACATCTCAACCATCATATCCCATGTAGTAATCGACCCTCTAGGTAATGAGTTTAACCACTGCTTCGCCTTTTACCTTACTGAGAACGGAAACAAACGCAATCGAATGGCATCATTGGTAATGCCAATGAACTTGAATGTATCACATATCTCCAAGAACCCGGCTAAGAGTGTGTTGAGATCTTCATCTTGCAGGCCATCATATTAACATACTGTTTAACCATCTGAATAATACTTGGCTTCAACTCGAAATTGTTAGTGACAATTGGTGTTCTAACGATGCTCGACCCAGTATCCAGGAGATTAGGTCTAGCAAAGTCAAACATGCTTTGCTCGTTCTGGTTTGCCATGTTATGTGTATTATCTCGATGATGATCTCCTAAGTTTACTGTTTCCTCTTTTGAAGGTCCGTATGAATTATCCGTGTTATCAATTCCCAAGTCCCTTTGGCCAGTGTTGTGAATAATCTGTTCCGCGTCGGGATGAAATGGTGTTAGCCCAGAATTTCTCCCCCTGGTCATAGACTAACAAACTACAACATAGAGATTAAGCAATATAATTATGCAATAAACTAATTTACAATTATGTGTTAGTAATTTACAATTATATGCAATAAACTAATTTACAATTATATGTTAGTAATAAAAAATTGGCAGATTAATAGAGTTTAAGCTTTCAAAATATTAAAATGGGTCCCCAGCAACGGCGCCAAAAACTTGATCGTTTCAAAAAAGAAAAGTTATATGCAGAATCTTTCTACACTCTAGAATAAACTATGTAGATAGGGATAAGCTATATTGACTTTAATCTCAGGCAAGTGCACCTATCAATCATATTATAGGAGAATTCTACATCTCGTGTCGTATTCCTCAGGATCTTTTCAAGTACTCGTACTCACTCAAGCTCTATTATCGTACATATATTTAAAATTGGTTGTTTACTCTAAACTAGCATTACTAGGACTAATTGGGTAAAGTGATATTGGAGAATTAAGGATGATAACAAAAACAGAGAGTCTAAGAGTAATCAAATTAGAATATTCACTTATTAATTCAACACTATGTAATCATGTTTTAACAATATCATCAAATTCATTGTATTGTAAGGGTTTGATCTTCATCGAATTCTCTCGAACAATTCACAATACTCAAATTTGCATTAATATAGAGTAACCCTGTCAAATACATAAATTCATGAAATCCTATCTCTACAATGTTATGAATCCATTTACCCGTATTGCCATTATCCAAACAATATATCTCTCGAAACTGCTGCTTTAACATTAAATCATGCTCCAACGAAACAGGTTCTAAAGACACCATATAAGATATGTACTGGGAAGCGTTGTAACACCCCGAAACTCAAAAGAGCGACGGGGGACGTTTTGGGCCAGTTTTGGGTTCTGGCAGGAGGCACACGGCCTGGGACACGGGTGTGTACCAGGGCATGTCAGGCTTGTGTCGACACTCAGCCGGCGAAGTCGACATTTTGCTCTCGCATTGTGTCGAGACAGGTCACACGGCCTGCGACACGGGCCTGTTGCAGGGCGTGTCGACCCGTGTCGACACTCAGCCAATGAAGTCGACATTTTGCGCTCGACGAAGTGTCAATACATGGCACACGACCTGCGACACGGGCGTGTCGCAGGGCGTGTCGACCCTTGTCGACACTCGTCCCGGGGAGTCGACGAATTTTGCTCGACGATGTGTCGAGATAAGGCACACGGCCTAGGACACGGGCGTGTCCAAAGCCGTGTCGTGAGGTCGACGAACTTCGCTCGACGAAGTGTCTAGTGTCGAGACCGTGTATACGTCCTGGAGCCCAGGCGTGTTGAGGTAGACACGGGCAAGGACACGGGCGTGTCCTAGAACCCGTGTAGTTCTCGGGTTGTTTTTGGGATAAATCGATGGGGGTACACGGTCGGCCACACGGCCGTGTCAGGTGGAACACATGCATGTCAGGTTGAACACGGACGTGTTCGTTGCCCGTGTGTTGTTCCAGGCGCGTCGATTTTGACGACGAATGAGGCACACAGCCCTGGACACGGGCGTGTTCCAGGCCGTGTTCGGTCCAGATTGGACATTTCAGGCCCGAATCAAAGCCGTTCGTTTCTTTAATTGGTGATCTAATGGCTGGGGGTTGTTCCTGATGGGATATAACCGGGATTGAGCCATAGAGACCCTCACTTTTACATGAGTGGTTATATTTTTAAAGCTTAGAGAGAGGATAGCCAAGGAAGGAAGAAGAAGCTAGATCCGGCCATTGGAGGAGCTTCGATGATCCAAATCGTGAGCCGACTTCGGATCCATGGAGGCGAAGAGAGTGCGGTGCTTTTCATTATCTTACTTTTCCATGGCGCCAAAGAGAAGCGCTAGGGTAACGATTCTCTTCTTGAGCATGTGTAGCTCTCCTTCTTTGCATAGGAAGCCCGCTCTCGCGAGTTTGCGGTGAGTTGGAGGCGTTCCTTCGGGTAGATATGTAAAGTCCCCGTTGTGTAGAGTCCGTAAGCGAGAACGGACATAAGCATGATGTGTGAAGCCTATCCGGACATGTTGGTCTGGATCAGTGATGTTGCATTGCATAAATGTCGGAGAAGACTCCGTGCGATTGATTGTTTTTCGGGTTTTCTACGTGGTAGATTACAACAGGGAGCCTTGGGGATTAACCCAAAGGTGCACCTGGAAAACTGGGCGGATACATGATCTTGCCAACTTGGAGGCCTGAGAGCCAACTTGAACATAACCGAGTTATGTGAAATGTGTGACGAAAATGGTACTCGGGAGAAGTTTGACCCGCGCATATGGCTTAAACTGTCGTTGCGACGTGAGCACGGGTTAGATGGAACACTACCCATTTCGATGTCATTCGGTTAAAGAGACCTAAGGTAACGTGGCACTTGCCATTGGCATAGATGAGGGTCTTCGGCGGTCTATGACTTAAACTGTCGTGACCCATGCCGGTAAGACAAAATGCTCATAGGTTTGGCCGTCAAAGGGGCGGTGGTGAGTCCAGAATTTCTATGGCTTTAATTGACGTGACATCGACCGGTTCACCGAGAATGTTCTTTGAGAGCACGGGGCGTGTGGCCGTGCGAGCCAACGTCTGTGATGAAATGAATATTGATATATTGCTCGCTTATGCTAATAAAATGCAGGGAAGGAGCATCGCCGCCCCGAGTTGGGGGCGGGATCGTTATAATTTGGTCAGTATTGCTGACCATTGCCTTGTTTTGCCACCGTGCGGTGGTTTGTTTCTTGCAGGTGCTGCTGGACCAAGCGGTCAATAGCGGGCTAAAGCCCAATTTGCGAAGCCGACCCTCGAATGCCTAATTGGAGTGTTTACTGTTTTTATTCATGTATGACCGGCCTGCGTGCCATGGTTTGTAAAACATGTAATATGAAGTGAACAATTTTTCAAGGCCTTAAGGCCTATACTTGTGTATGTACAACATTCCCATATGGTATTAGTGGACATTCATGCTTTTGTGCTAGGTTCTTTATTGCAACTTATTAATCTGCTTCCGCTAGAATGCTCTGTGTAGTACGTTATGATTGGTTGGATGGTTTCCATGAGTAACCACCCGGTCTGGCTGTGGTATATGGCGTCGGGCCCCGGCCGGACCTACTGCTATATGCTATGCGACGGATAGGGGGTGTTACAATTTGGTATCAGACTACTGGTTTTGGTCGGGCTTAAAATGAATTCGTGGGCAAATTCCTTTTAAGGGGTGGTGAGCACATGTGTGTGCGCCGTCGTTATAACAGTAAAAGACCCCATGAATGTCCACTTAGGAATGAAATACACGTGTTTGAGGAACCTGCTTGTTCCTATAATTGCTGTTTGAAATTTTATTTGGTCGCTTAACGGTGTTTTGTACCACTATAGGTGACCAGAAGTGGTGTTGGGCCGTCGGAACGTCGAGTTTCTGAGGCTAGCAGTGCACCTAATGAAGCTCCTGCAACACCTCAACGGCTGAGACCATAAGATTGGTGGCCGATGCAGTGTTGGCTATGATTAATGCGCAGCCTGCAAGGCAAACGCAGCAGCCCGCTCCTGCGATGGAGCAGGTACCGCTGCAAGAGGCTGAGCCGAGGAGAGTGGAACAGGTGGTAGAGGAACCAGTGGTGCCAAGGAGGGAAACTGAGAGACAACACAAGAATGTCATGAGCTTTAATCCTCCGGTATTCTCGGGGTTGGGGACCCCATCTCAAGCTGAATACTGGCTCTCTACGGTGAAGAGAGTCATGAAAGCAACGGAGACGGAGGAGTGGCAAATGACCACCATTGCTACGTTCCTTTTGGATGGTGAAGCGAGATTATGGTGGGAAGGTTTGGAGCTGTATCATTTGAGAGGTAGACAACTTATAGACATCCCGATGGAAGAGTTCTCGGGATTGTTCTTAGCAAGGTACCTCTCTTCTACTCAGGGGATTTCGATGGAGAACGACTTCCTGAAGTTGGTGCAGCGTGAGAAGAGCGTGGATGAATATCTCCATGAGTTTACTCATTTGAGTCGATATGCTAGCTCCACCATCGCGGATGAGGAGCGCAAAACGAATCGATTCTATGAAGGCTTGAGAGATGAGTTGAGGTTACTACTCTCGGGGCCGATGACGCAGGGTTTCTTGACCTTGGTCAACACGGCCCGGTCCTTGGAGAAGGACATGAAGAATGTACAAGCAAAGAAAAGATTGGGTGACAGGAAGTTTGAATTCAAAGTGTCGACTACTTCAAAGTCCGGCTATCGAAGATTCTTTAAGAAGCATAAGACTTCGGTTCCAGCTCCTTCTGGTGCTTCTGGGGCGACTACGAGTCGACCCCGGATGCGTGTTTTACTTGTGGAAAGTCGGGGCACTTTGCCCGCGATTGTTGTAGCGGACGTCCCAAGTCCGAAAGAAAGCCGGGAGCGACTTATGAAGAGAAGGGCAAGGCGGTGGAATCGACCGCGTCTCACTATGCTCCGACCCAACCAAGGGTGTATAATCTTGGCCAACAGGAGGCCATTAAACAGGCTGATGTGGTGACAAGTACAGTTTAATTTATAGCAAGTCAATTTCTTTAAATACTTATTATGCACATGCTACCTTACCACAGCTTGTTTAGGATTTGTTTTGATTTGTGAAAATCCGGCAAGAGCACTATTCGATACGGGAGCTTCACACTACGTCTTGTCAGAGGGATTTATATCATGCATCGGAGTCCCTTCTTCGATGGCGAAGGATAAGTTGGATGTGTTGTTGCCCAATGGGTGTTCGATGCGCGCGGATAGGATCTGTAATGTTAAGATTCGTATTGGGAATCAGGAGTTCGATCTACAAGCGTCGTTACTTCCGTTGGTGGAGTTCGACGTTATACTTGGCATGGACTGGCTCTCGAAGCAGCAAGCATATATCGATTGCGGTCGCAAGGAAGTCAAGCTGGGAGCAAGTCGTGAGATGACTATTACGGGCTTAAAGGGGTCGAGCAAGACGTTGATGTCTGCTCTTCAGGTGGTGAAGGTGGTTTGTGCCGGAGCAGAACTGTTCTTTACACTAGTGGAGGTCGCGAAGCCGAAGCTCGCGTTGGATTGTATTTCAGTGGTATCAGAATACCCTGATGTGTTCCCCGCAGATCTTCCTGGAGCCCCGCCTCAGCGGGAGATAGATTTTACGATTGAGCTAGTGCCAGGTGCAAAGCCTGTGTCACGATCTCGATATCGGCTAGCGCCTAAGGAATTGGCGGAGCTGAAAGTTCAACTGCAAGAGTTGTTGGATCAAGGGTACGTGCGCCCGAGTTCTTCGCCTTGGAGCGCGCTGGTCCTCTTTGTTAAGAAGAAGGACGGAAGCTTGAGGCTATGTATTGATTATCGGGAGCTCAACAAGTTGACGGAGAAGAACAAGTACCCGATCCCCCGAATCGATGATCTTTTTGATCAGTTGGTCGGGTCGACGGTGTACTCGAAGTTGGTTCTCAAGACTGGGTACTATCAGCTGCGAATAAGGGAGAGTGATATCCCGAAGACAGCGTTTAGTACGAGATACAGGCATTATGAGTTTACGGTCATGCCATTTGGGCTGACTAATGCGCCGTCAGTGTTCATGGATTTGATGAACAGGACTTTCAGGGAGTACTTGCACCATTTTGTGATCGTCTTCATCGACGATATTTTGGTGTACTCACAAAGTGAGGAAGATCACTTCAAGCATCTTCATTTGGTTTTGGAGACGCTAAGGAGGAATCAGTTGTATGCCAAGTTCTCGAAGTGCGAGTTTTGGTTATCCCCAGTGGCGTTCCTCGGTCATATAGTGAGTGGAGAGGGTATTGCTGTGGATCCGGCGAAGATTGTTGCGATACGGGAGTGGCCTGAGCTTGCTACGGTAGCGGAAGTCCGGAGCTTTCTGGGGCTTGCCGGCTATTATAGGCGCTTCGTAGAGAACTTCTCGCGGATAGCGTTACATCTCACTACTTTGACGAGGAAGGAGCATAAGTTCGTTTGGATGCCGTAGTGTGCGCGAGCTTTTGAGGAGTTGAAGTGTCGGTTGACCACGGCACCTGTGCTGAGTTCGCCATGTGGGACCGAAGGCTATGAGATTTACAGTGATGCTTCGGGCAGCGGTTTGGGTTGCGTGCTACTGCAATACAGAAGTGTAATAGCTTATGGCTCGAGACAGCTAAAAGTGAATGAAAGGAACTATCCGGTCCATGACTTGGAGTTAGCGGCAGTGATTTTTGCCTTGAAGCTGTGGAGACACTTTTTGTACGGTATGAAGATTGATATCTACACCGATCATAAGAGCCTGAAGTATCTGATTGATCAGAAAGATCTGAATATGCGGCAGTATAGATGGATGGAGTTCTTGGGAGACTATACATTCAAGATCCACTATGTGCCTGGTAAAGGAAATGCGGTTGCGGACGCGTTGAGTCGTCGAGCCCCGGCTCAAGCCCATTGGCTATCGGTGCATGATGAGCGGTTGGTGCGGGAGTTGGAGGCGTTGGAGATTGTTTGTGTGGATAGGAAATCAAGTGCTGAAGCAGTTCTGAATTGGACTGAAGTCCAATATGACCTGGCTGATCGGATTCAGCAGGCTTTGGATATGGATGTCCATATGAAGCAGTTCATGATAGAGGCTCTGGATGGGTCAAATTCCCAATTCGTTGTGCAGGACGGATTGCTTTGGAAAGACGGTCGTCTTTGCGTCCCAAGTGTGGGTAATTTGCGGGTGGAATTGTTGTACGAGGCACACCATACCAATTACTCGATTCACCCGGGGAGCACGAAGATGCACCGTGATGTCAAGAAACTGTTTTGGTGGCCGGGTTTGAAGAAGGATGTGTCGCTCTACGTAGCGAAGTTCCAAACTTGCGCCTTGGAGAAGGCGGAGTGTCAAAAGCCGGGAAGATTTCTGAAGTCCTTGCCTATTCCGGAGTGGAAATTTGACTACATCTCTATGGACTTTGTGCACGGTTTGCCAAAGTCACAAAAGGGGAACGACACCATTTGGGTGGTTTTTGATCGGCTAACGAAGGTGTCACATTTTATTTCGCATAGGAAGGATGATCCGGTGGAGAAGTTGGCAAAACTTTATGTGGATAACATTGTACGTCTTCATGGTGTGCCCCGCAGCATCGTAAGTGACCGAGATGGGCGGTTCACATCCAATGATTGGAGGCTTGTGCAGCAAATATTGGGAACAAAGCTGAAATTCAGCACAGCCTTCCATCCGCAAATGGATGGACAGATCGAGAGGGTCAATAGAACCATGGAAGACATGATCTGCATGTGTGTCTTGGATTTTGGAAAGCAATAGGAAGACCATCTTTATTTGGTGGAGTTCACGTACAATAATAGCTACCAAGCGAGTATTCAAATGGCGCCCTTCGAGGCCCTATATGGTAGAAAATGTCGCACGTCGTTGTCTTAGCTAGAAACGGGTGAGTCAAAGTTGTTTAAGCGATTGGAAGTGGAGGATGCTACTTTTTTGGTGAGAACCATTCGGGAGAGGTTGCTTATCGCTCAGGACCGGCAAGCGAAGTACTATAATGCCAAGCATAGGAACGTGGAGTTCGCTGTGGGCGATTGGGTGTACTTAAAGATCAAGTCGTTCAAGGGTGTCTCGCGGGTGCGGCGATTGAAAAAGCTAAGCCCGAGGTACCTTGGGCCGTTTGAGGTTCTGGAGCAAGTTGGTGAAGCTCCCTATCGGTTGAAGCTTTTAGTGGAGCTTGGTGGACTACATGATGTATTCCATATTTCGGTGCTTCGGAAGGCGCTGCAAGAGCCTTCGCAAGTGATCGCGGTTGATCAAGTGCCAGTGGATAGTGGGCTGACGACAAAAGTCAAGCCCGTGCGGATTGAGGACTCGGAGGTCAAGCAGCTATGAAATAAAGAGATCAGGATGGTCAAGGTCCGATGGGACAATTGCGGTCGTGAGGAGCTCTCTTGGGAGCGAGAGCAGATTATGCTTGACGAGTATCTGGAGTTGTTCCGCTCAGATACAAATTTTGGTTTTGTACATGTCTTTCCATTATATAATTTCGTGGACGAAATTCTCTTAAGAGGGGGAGAGTTGTAACGCCCAGAAACTCAAAAGAGCGACGGGGGACATTTTGGGCCAGTTTTCGGTTCTGGCAGTAGGCACACGGCCTGGGACACGGGCGTGTCCCAGGGCATGTCAGGATTGTGTCGACACTCCACACGGCCTGCGACACGGGCGTGTCGCAGGGCGTGTCGACCCGTGTCGACACTCAGCCCGCGAAGTCGACATTTTGCACTCGACGAAGTGTCGAGACATGGCACACTTCCTGCGACACGGGCATGTCGTAGGGTGTGTCAACCCGTGTCGACACTTGTCCCGGGGAGTCGACGAATTTTGCTCGACGATGTGTCAAGATAAGGCACATGACCTAGGACACGGACATGTCCAAAGCCGTGTCGTGAGGTCGACGAACTTCACTCGACGAAGTGTCGAGTGTCGAGACCGTGTACACGGCCTAGAGCCCAGGCGTGTTGAGGTATACACGGTCAAGGACACGGGCGTGTCCTAGAACCCGTGTAGTTCTCGGGTTGTTTTCGGGATAAATCGATGGGGGTACACGGCCGGACACACGACCGTGTCAGGTGGAACACGGGCGTGTCAGGTCGAACACGGGCATGTTCGATGCCCGTGTGTTGTTTCAGGCGCGTCAATTTTGACGGCGAATGAGGCACACGGCCCTGGACACGGGCATGTGCCAGGCCGTGTTCAGTCCAGATTGGACATTTCAAGCCCGAATCAAAGCCGTTCGTTTCTTTAATTGGTGATCCAACAGCTGGGGGTTGTTCCTGATGGGATATACTCGGGATTGGGCCTTAGAAACCCTCACTTTGACATGAGTGGTTATCTTTCTAAAGCTTAGAGAGAGAGAGGAGAGCCAAGGAAGGAAGAAGAAGCTAAATCCGGCCATTGGAGGAGCTTTGAAGCTCCAAATCGCGAGCCGACTTCGGATCCACGGAGGCAAAGAGAGTGCGGTGCTTTTCATCCAATTACTTTTCCATGGCGCCAAAGAGAAGCGCTAGGGTAGCGATTCTCTTCTTGAGCATGTGTAGCTCTCCTTCTTTGCATAGGAAGCCCGCTCTCGCGAGTTTGCGGTGAGTTGGAGGCGTTCCTTCGGGTAGATATGTAAAGTCCCCGTTGTGTAGAGTCCGTAAGCGAGAATAGACATAGGCATGATGTGTGAAGCCTATCCAGACATGTTGGTCTGGATCGGTGATGTTGCATTGCATAAATGCCGTAGAAGACTACGTGCGATTGATTGTTTTTCAGGTTTTCTACGTGGTAGATTGCAACAGGGAGCCTTGGGGATTAACCCAAAGGTGCACCCGGAAAACTGGGCGGATGCGTGATATTGCCAACTTGGAGGCCTGAGAGCCAACTTGAACATAACCGAGTTATGTGAAATGTGTGACGAAAATGGGACTCGGGAGAAGTTTGACTCGCGCATATTGCTTAAACTGTCATTGCGACGTGAGCACGGGATAGATGGAACCGTAGCCATTTCTATGTCGTTCGGTTAAAGAGACCTAAGGTAACGTGGCACTTGTCGTTGGCATAGATGAGGGTCTTCGGCGGTCTATGGCTTAAACTATCGTGACCCATGCCGGTAAGACAAAATGCTCATAGGTTTGGCCGTCAAAGGGGCGGTGGTGTCTCTGGAATATCTATGGCTTTAATTGACGTGACATCGACCTATTCACTGAGAATGTGCCCTGAGAGCACGGGGCGTGTGGCCGTGCGAGCCAACGTCTGTGATGAAATGAATATTGATATATTGCTCACTTATGCTAATAAAATGCAGGGAAGGAGCATCGCCGCCCCGAGTTGGGGGCGGGATCGTTATAATTTGGTCAGCATTGTTGACCATTGCCTTGTTTTGCCATCGTGCGGTGGTTTGTTGCTTGCAGGTGCTGCTGGACCAAGCGGTCAATAGCGGGCTAAAGCCCAATTTGCGAAGCCGGCTCTCGAAGGCCTAATTGGAGTGTTTACTGCTTTTATTCATGTATGACCGGCCTGCATGACGTGGTTTGTAAAACATGTAATATGAAGTGAACAATTTTGTAAGGCCTTAAGGCCTGTACTTGTGTATGTACAACATTCCCATTTGGTATTAGTGGACATTCATGCTTTTGTGCTGGGTTCTTTATTGCAACTTATTAATCTGCTTCCGCTAGAATGCTCTGTGTAGGACGTTATGATTGGTTGGATGGTTTCCATGAGTAACCACCCGGTCTATCTGTGGTATATGGCGTAGGGCCCTGGCCGGACCTACTGCTATATGCTATGCGACGGATATGGGGTGTTACAAGCGTCCTAGTATGTTGGTTATTAAGGTTTGGGGCTGTGAGGCATACATGAGACGTCAAATTCCTGATACGCTGGAACTCAATCAGATAAGTGTTATCTTGTGGGGTCTCTTGGGGAAACCAAAGAGTACTACTTGTACCTATTATCCGACGGAAAAGTGTTTGTCACATGGACAGATATCTTTCTTGAGAAAGAGTTCTTAAGTAGAAAGATAGGCAGGGTAGAACTTGAAGAAGTTCAGAAAACATAAACTGTGAATGAACTGGTATTGGGACCTGAGTCAGTACTACATGTAGTTATAGCTACAGAACCTGCTCATGATACACAAGTTCCACGTAGATCTGATAGACCAAGGTTTGATCCTGAGTGATATGGATTTCTCGGATCTCAAATAGGTAATGTGTTGCTTATGGATCATAGTAATGAGCCTGCAACCTATCATTAGGCTATGAGTGGACTGAACTCTGAGAACTGGCTTGAGGCCACGAAATTTGAGATGTACTCCATGTATGAAAACCAAGTATGGACTTTTGTGGAACCACCTGAAGGGGTAAGACTGATAGTACATTTTTTAGTCTAAACTATTAGGTATATTCAGGTTTTAATACACAAATCATGTCTTGTAAGCTCATATGTTGACCTCCTTTTACATATATTATTGCCACTAATGTGTTCTCTTCTTTTTGTAGGTTTTCACAGCTTTCGGCCAAAATGGCCAGACATGACCCCCTGACAAGCCCTCCCTAGGCGTGTCCCAGGGTGTGTCCACCGTTGTACAAAGGTAATCATCATTTCCACCAGAATCCAGCACCCAAGGTCAACACCTACCAGACACGCCCCCTGACAAGCCCTCCCGGTCGTGTACTTATGGTGTGTAAACAAAATGGAATGAAGCAATCGGTCTGAATTCAGATCCAGGAAATTAAACATACACGCCCTCCCACGAGCGTGTACCTGAGGTGTGTCCCGCTAAGTCCCGAGGAATCACCACAGCAAGACTTTTCCCACTCCACTGTCACGCCGTAACTTACATGCCCGTCTTACACGGGCGTGTCATCGGGGCGTGTAACCCAACTATGACCACTATCACTTCCAACATTTAATTTCAGCCAGAAAAGTCACACCGAATGTGACACACCCCAGGTACATGCCCTACCTGGGGGTGTAAGGGGGGCATGTACTTCCTGAAAAAGTTCTATAAATAGTTATCTTCTCCAAGTATTTAGGGGAAGAAGTGTGTCTTGTAGTGAGCTATTGAGAGTTTTATTTCAGAGTATTTATCTTAATGATTTCCTATTTTAAAGTTCTTAAGATATTTCTTATTGTATTTGTAATCTTCTTTGAAGCCCTATTTTTAATGTCCTTATTCCCTCTTTGTGATTGTTGTTCAAGAAGAAATAAAATTGTTTCCTATTCTGTCTCTCTCCTTCTTGTTATGCATATTTTCAATATAATTATCTTTTTCTACATCAATGAGTAACTAAAACTTCCTAGAACTCGATCTTGATGGTCTGATGTTGAGTTGATTAAGTTATGATGCTTTAGTTTACTTTCTCCTTTTTAGGTTTGGGCCTTTGATTTACTCTTGAATAATCATGTTTGGAATTATATCGTTGATATATAATTTCTATATAGGTTTTCAATCTTAGCTAGCCGAGAGGCTCATAGTTTGAAGTGAACACTCGAGAGTAAAGAGAGTTGCATGCACCCCTCAAGAGAGACAGATGTTAAATATCCCGGATTAGAGTGAAATCCAATAGCGGGGTTCTCCACTTAAGTCGATCTTTAGGCTTTCGAAGTTGGACCAGAGTCCGGATGGACCTTCCTAAACTCAGTTGGGCCTGACTTCGAGAGAAGTGTGTTCAAGCTTTGGGAACCACCACGGTCAAGAACCTTTACCTTATTAAGATTATGTTTATTATCGTATCTTTAATTTACTTATGCCGAGGTGATTCACGGTCGAGTGATACTTTCTTTTCAATCTCTCTTTTAATCGCTAGTAGTTGTCCTTATTAGTGCAAGTACTCTTCTTTTCATAATTGCAAGTAGGTTCCTGTCTTTCTAAAATTAGCTAACAAACCCCAAAAGATTTTCCGATAAGATAATAGTTTTTCGTGTGAGCAGAATTACTCAACTGTTCCCGGATTTTAATACGACACTTGTTTCCGCTCGCTACAATTCTATAGGTATACTTGCCTTCATTGGATTGGTAGTTCAGATTTCTTTTCAAAATGGATTTGTAGACACCAAGTTTTTGGCACCTTTGCTGGGGACCTGAATTTATGTTGATATTTTAAAACCATGAATCTATTACTTTTATCGCCTTTCTTTCTTTTTCTCTTTTTCCCTAGTGCAAGACAAGAAGAAATCCGTTAAATCTACTTGATTTGGATCCGGAGATCGAACGTACCATTCGGCGCGAACAACGATCCCGGCCTCCAATTCCAACTGATTTGGTTGAGAAGTCTGTTGGGGACGTTAATTTTACAATCATGAATTTAAATGAAATAATGGCCAACCAGCCATCCCTAACCCAAATGCGGCCGAGCAACATACCACGTATCATTATGCTCGACCTAACATAGAAGGGACAGAATCAAGCATAGTTCGCCCTGCTGTAACTAATAATAATTTCAAACTAAAGCCTAACATTATTCAAATGATGCAGCAGTATGTGCATATGACAGACTTCAAGATGAATATCTGAACGCACACATAGCTAGCTTTCTTGAAATTTGTGACACCTTCAAAATCAATGGTGTTTCAAATGATGCAATAAGGCTGAGACTTTTCCCCTTCTCTCTGAGAACTAAAGCAAAACAGTGGTTGATCACTCCGCCAAAAGGGAGCATCACCACTTGTGAGCAACTAACTGGAAAATTTCTAACGAAGTACTTTCCGCCAGCCAAAACTGCAAAACTTAGGAACAATATTTGTGCTTTCTGTCAAATAGACTCTGAATATTTATACGATACCTAGGAAATATTTAAAGAACTTTTAAGACAATGCCCACATCACACACTGCCTGTATGGTTACAAGTGCAGACGTTTTATAACGGGCTAAATCAAAATACATACCACATGATAGATGCAGCTTCATGTGGTACTTTAAACCACAAAACAATGGAAGAAGCTCTTGAGATTTTCAAGGACATGGCCATGAACACATATCAGTGAAATGTGCCTAGACCTCACCCAAACAAACCTGCAGGTATATTTGAAGTAGACAACGTCTCCCAGTTGGCCCTATAAGTGGAAATACTAAGCACAAAGATAACAGAGATGTCTGTAGCCTCCTACATTCAGGTATGGGAATTTGCAACTGCTGCCCCCGAACAAATAGGTTATGTTAACAATATGCCTAAGAATGCTTTTAATAATTCTTCTTCTTCAAATTTTCTGGCACCGGGCTTTCTTTTTTTGAATAGTTATAATCCCGCTTTACAAAACCACCCAAATTTCTCTTGGAGTAACCCTTCGAACGCGATGCGCCCGCCACCACAAAATGATTTTTCTGCACCACCCGCACCTCTACAAAGTTATCAAAAACCTCCATGCTTGGAGGAAATGTTATCAAAATATATGAATGTTAATGACGCAACTATAAGAAGCCTAGCTGGATCTGTTAAAAGTCTAGAGAATCAAGTAGGACAACCTGCTAAAATTATATATGAGCGACCCGCCAGGACTCTTCCTGCCAATAGCAAGCCCAACCAGAGAGATCAAGCAAAATCTATAACTATTCGGAGTGGGAAGCAAGTTTTTCGTATGGTTAGCGAAGAGCCCGAGGCAAGCCCCAACCTCGTTTTGAATATTCCACCACGTGCTGAAAAAGAAGTTATCACTCTGCTCTCTGCTTTAGAAAGAGATCTCGCTCCACCACCAATTTTTAAAAATGATCCAACTCTGCCATATCCTTCCCAACTTAACAAACAACATCTTGATGATCAGTATACCCGCTTCTTAGAAATATTTAAGCAAATCCACATAGATCTACCTTCCATGAATCGATTTACCAGATGCCGAAGTACGCTAAGTACCTAAAGGACCTCCTGACTAATAAGAAGAAATTAGATAACTTATCGAACGTCACGTTAAAAGCCCAGTGCTCTGCAATCTTGTCAAACAGATTACCAAGGAAGATCAGTGATCCGGAAGTTTTTTTATAATGTGTGTCTTTGGAGATCTTTTTATCAAGCATGCATTCGCCGATTTAGTTGCAAGTTTCAACCTAATGCCCTTCTCATTATTTAAGAAGTTAGGAATTGGTAGGCTCAACCCCATGCATATGAGTATCCAGCTCGCTAATATATCTGTTAAGTAACCGTTAGGAATTGTGGAGGATGTTCTAGTCAAAGTCGATAAATTCATCTTCCCGGTGGATTTCGTCATATTGGACATCGAGGAAGACATCGAGGTTCCCCTGATCCTTGGCCGACCCTTCCTTGCCACCTCCCTAGCTATCATTGACGTAAGTAATGGCAAGCTCTTCCCATGAGTAGGCGGCGATGAAGTGACCTTATCTATCATCCATTCGATTGAAAATACCCTGGGGAATGGCGACTACTGTTTCATCTTTGATACCTTAAGTGATGAATCTTCCTACAACATTTCTGAAGATAAATTTTCTGATTTTTGTTCTTCCTCAATTTTTCCTACTGAAAGACATCAAGAAACCGCCATGGCCATTGATTCACCCTCCTCCAATTTTCCGTATAAGTTAAAAGTCTACGAAGATATTATTTTTGAAAAAGAAAGAACTTCCAAAACATCTTATGAAGAACCCCCTACCCTAGAATTAAAAGAACTACCTGAACATCTCAAGTATGTCTTCCTAGAAAAAGATTCCAAACTCCAGTGATAGTTTCGGCCTACCTATCTGAATTACAAAATGACAAACTCCTTCTAGTTTTACGAAAACAACGCCGAGCCATCGACTAGCTGATATCTGATATCAAGGGTATAAGCCCATCTTTTTGCACCCACAAAATCTTAATGGAAGATAATTCGCGCAACTCCATCCATCCTCAGCGTCGTATAAATCTGAACATGAAAGAAGTCATAAAAGGTGAGGTAATGAAACTCTTAGACACAGGAATTATCTAGCCCATATCAGATAGTAAGTGTATTAGTCCATTTCATGTAGTGCCGAAAAAGGAGGGATCATGGTAGTAGTTAATGAAAATAATGATTTAATCCAGACACGAACGGTGGCGGGATGGCGCATGTGTATAAATTATTGTAAGTTAAATGACGCCACCTGCAAGGAAAACTTTCCCTTGCCATTCATTGATCAAATCATAGAGTTTCTTTCGGCCCATAACTTTTACTGTTTTCTCGATGGACTCTCGGGGTATTTTCAAATCACTATCTCACCTGAAGACCAGGAGAAAACAATGTGTACTTGTCCTTTTGGAACCTTCACTTACCAAAAAATGTTGTTTGGGTTGTGCAATGCGCCATCTACATTCAAAAGATGTATGCTAGCTATCTTTGACAAGTACTAGAAAGTATTATCGAGGTATTTATGGATTATTTCTCCGTGTTCGGCGATGCCTTCGATAGTTGCTTGGAAAACATAGAAAAAGTCTTCGAAAGATGCGAAGAAACTAACCTTGCCATAAGTTGGGAAAAATGCCATTTTATGGTGAGGGAGGGGTTAGTCATAGGACATAAGATTTCTGCCCGAGGTATTGAAGTAGATATCGCTAAGATATAAGTAATTGAAAAGCTGCCGCCACCTATGAATTTTAAAGCTATAAGAAGTTTCCTAGGTCATGCTGGCTTTCACCTCCGTTTCCGAAAAGACGTCTCCAAAATCAGCACACCTCGTACTCAACTCTTAGAAAAAGACGGCCCATTTATTTTTGATGACTTTGTCTATCCGCTTTTGAAACAATTAAAGATAAATTAATTAATGCACCAATTATGATAGCTCCGGCGTGGGACCTTCCCTTTGAGATCATGTGCGATGCGAGTAGTTTCGCGGTGGGAGCTGTATTAGGTCAACGAATATTTAAATACTTCCAACCCATTTATTAAGCGAGTAAAACACTCACATTTGCACAAGAAAACTACCCCACGATGGAGAAGGAGCTCCTAGATGTTTTCTTTGCCTTCGATAAATCTCGGCCATATATTACGCTTTCAAAAATTATAGTTTTCACGGACCACTCATCCCTCAAGTACTTACTTGCTAAGATGGATGCTAAGCTGTGCCTGATATGATGGATCTTACTCCTCCAGGAGTTTGACTTAGAAATCTGCGATAAGAGGGGGGCCGAGAATTTGGCAGCCCATCAACTCTCTGGCCTAGATAATCAGTATATAGAAAATTTAGATGAAAAACATTTAATGATTTCTTCCCAGATGAAAAGCTATTTTCTATTAACACTTCTCCTTCACCCTAGTTTGCAAACATTGCCAACTATTTAGTGGCACGTGTCCTCCCGAAGGAGTTCTCCTCTCAGCAAAAGAAGAAATTCTTTTCTGAGTTGAAAAACTATTTTTGGGAGGACCCACATCCTTTCCGAGTTTGTGCGGACCAGGTGATAAGGAGATGGGTTTCTTTTGAGGAAGGACAAGATTCTAAAACACGTACACGAAGGACCAACTTGTGGTCACTATCAAGCTGCTTGCACCGCTCACAAAGTGTTTTGCGCAAGTTTTTACTGGCCTAGCATCTTTAAAGACGTGCAAACATTTGCTTGTAGGTGTGATAATTGCCAACAGTCGGGCAATATTTCTAATAAAAATGAAATGCTGCAAAATTATTTCCTCGAGTGCGAAGTTTTCGACCTCTTGGGAAATGATTTTTTTGGCTCCCTTCCTTCTAACTTCGGGAACAAATACATCTTAGGTGTTGTAGATTATGTTTCACGGTGGGCTGAGGCCAAAGCTAGTCCTACTAATGACTCCCGAGTCGTAATTACCTTCTTAAAAAATTTATTTCCTCGATTTGGTACTCCACGAGCCGTCGTTAGTGATAGGGGTTCACATTTTTGTAACGTGCAGCTTTCTAAAACTCTTATAAAATATGGCGTTACGCATAAGCTTTCAACTGCCTACCACCCCCAAACTAATGGGCAAGTCGAAGTAGTGAACAAAGAGATAAAACGCATTTCAGAAAATACTGTTTCTGTAATGCCCCAAAACTCGAATATGAATGGGTAGTGTTTTTGAGAGCTTGGGAGCCATTATGGTTTCACACGACCTATGACATGGGTGTTTCCAAAGCTATGTCCTTTTCTGGATTGACTGTGTTTTATCAAGTATTGAACACGGCCTGGAACACGGGCATGTTCAGGTCGGGCACGGTCGTGTCCAGCACGGACACGGTCGTGTCTAAGTCCGTATGTGGACACGGCCGTGTCTAAAGCCATGTCCTTCTCTGTGTTTGCTGGGCTGTGTCAAGTGATCAGCACACCCTGGGACACATGCATATCCAGGTCAGACATGGGAGTGTCCAGGGCGGACACGGGCGTCTCTGAAGCCATGTCCTATTCGAGCATGATGCTTTCTGTGTCAATTGAGGCACACGGTCTCTGGCACATGCGTGTCTAGGTTTGACACGGGCATGTCTAGTGTGGACACGGGCATATCCGAAGCTGTGCGCTGATTCAGAGATCGACGATTTCTTGTACGAAAGTGAGACATGGCTTGTGACACGGGCATGTCACAAGCCTTGTGCGGCCTAATGTAGAAAATTTTAAAGGTTAATCTAGGCTGTTCGTTTCATTTTAGAGGGATCCGACGGCCTAGAATCCCTCTTGTTGGTATATAGCTGGGAAATGAGGGTATAAGCCTCATTCCATTTGGCCATTTCTCTTTCTAAGAGTTAGAGAGAGGGGAGAGCAAAGTGTTGAAATCGATTCCTCGATCTCCTGTGGAGTTCGCCCTTGGGGAAGGGGCGGTCTCGTGCCTACTTCGCTCCTTCAAGCAAAACAACAAAGAAGACAAGGTGACACAGACCCAAGGGCTTGGCGGGGGAGGTCCCACCACAAACTAGGAAGATCTCAGAGCGCTTCCCCTCCTTAGCCAGAAGCCGAGCTAAGGTACCCTCAGAAAGCACTTGAAGATTGGAGCAGGAGAGCACAGGGGAGAACCTGCTTTCTGGGGTACCCCTTGGGTCCTATTTATAGTTTTCAAAATCTGGACTGCCAATAACCAAAAGAACTAACTTGAAATTACCAGAAAACCCTTCCCTGGGTCTGCCAACAGCCAAACTTCGCTGTTTTGAAGAGCTATAGGCAGACCAGCGGGGGCAAAACAGTAATAAGTACCTTATTCATCCAGGCGCGCAGGGGGCTTTGATCACCTCGGCAGGTCTTGCTCGCCTACTGCTGCCGAGCTCCACTGCGAGGATGCGAGCTGGGGCTAGCTCGACAGATGCCAAGCTCTAGGTGGACAAAAGTTGATCTCCGTTTGACGATCGTCGGTCTATGATCGACGAATGCCGAGCTCGGGCTCGGCATCTCCACTGCCGAGCTCGCCTACTGCCCTTAGCCCGATCTGTCTGGGCCTTGGCGGCCTTGCTCGCCGGACACGGGGTTGTACATAATCGCCGCTCTTTTTGAGCTTGTCAAAGATCGGAAAGAAACATCCAACCCCCAGTTTGCGGCGAGCGCAGGTTGGCGAGTTGGACGGAATCTTTGGGTGGGGGCCACCTGCGGCTATATATATGTGCACCTGCCCACCTGCCCACCTGCCTGACTCTTGCCATTCCCTTTGCTACCCTGCCAAGATGCCTCTTCACAAGGAGATACAAGAGCGCGTAGACCGAGCTCGCCAAGCCTCTGCAGCTCGCGTAGCCGCCCTGACGGCGGTCCCCGCAAAAGCTCCCGAAAATGACTCTGCCGAGCCCAGCTCCAAGAGGTCAAAGCCATTCTCCGAGGCGGCTGAGCATATTTTCAACGACCTGAGGGCCACCCTGGCTCGCGAGACCGGCTCTTCCACCCGAACTATTCTTGAGAAGGATAGAGAGGTTGTCGTAGTCGGCGACGACCCGGACGGTCAACTAGATGGCGAGGGCGTCGCGCCGCGAGAGCCCACACCGCAAGGCGAGACCACGCTCGCCAACTCGCGCTTCACGGCACCGGACAGCCATCCACGGGACCCGCCTCTTCTCTTTGGGATCCTGTCTGTGAGCTCACAGAGGTCGAATTCGCCAGTGTGCTCCTCCCCTCCTCGCCAAAATAACGTGGTCGCGGGGGCGAGTCTGGGGACCATTCCCACCCCGGGATTCGAGCTCATCTCGCTGGGAGCTTGTGGCCCAGGTCGCGGGAAGGATCTGAGGTTCATCCCTCCCCACATCTCCCATGAGCTGCCGAGCTCGTCTGGTCAGTCTTGCTTGACTCCTTGCTTCATGAGTTTTTTCTGCCTATTTTTGCTAACACATATCTTCACAGCTCTTCCCAGTCAATCAGCTGCCGAGGAATCCTCGCGGGCAGCCCACTATTCTCCCCTCCCCTCCCCAAGCTCGCTGGACTCTTACCTGGGTCCTGAGGTGGATCAAGGCGAGCTAACGAGGAGGGAGGTCAAGCTCCTCAAGTAGCTGGTGTGCGGGCTGCGCGAGGTGCCGGGGGGTCAACGAGACGCTGCAGCGTGACTACGCGCGTCTCGCCGACGAGGTGCGCCGTGGCCAAGCTGTCGAGCTGATGTCCCCCTCTTGGCTCCTGGACAAGATAGATGACGGTCTCTCGGTCGCGTAGAGGAATTCCGGAAGGATCCACGAGCTACTCCGCGCGCGGCAGTATGGGGGGCGGGGGTCGCGAGGCCGGGGTAGGTAAGCGAGCGGCTCCTTTGCGGAGCCGACCGGCACTCGCATCTCGATGCCCTCCCTGCTTGCGCGCTGATGCGTAAGATCACGGCAGTGAACCGGTCACACAAGTAATATAAAATGGGCGGTTTTCCCAAGTATCGATCTCACAAGGAACACAGTAAGATGGAGTTAATTTCGAGGAGGACTTGAGATTGAAGTCCTCAGGTCGGAGCTAACTAAGGGGGGTTTTGATATTGCGGAAAAAGAAAATAAAACTCTATCAACTACTCCTATGCAACGCCGCTATGCGATGCTTCGCCAGGCGGGATGGGAGACTAGTCGGGCCGCTATGCACCGAATCACTAGGCGGATGGACGAGAAGGCTAGCGGATGAGGTGGTTAGAACGGCGGAATGAGGGTCGTGAGCACCTCTTCGCAACGCACGCCACTAGCAATTGCTAGTGCGGCAAGGGTGGATGGATGGAATATGGCGCACCTCAAGCAACTAAAGCATAAACAAACACAGAATCACATAGACATGAATCTAGTAAAGTTTACATCTAAAGTGCAACAACATCAATATAAATGAAGTTTTAACACACAAATACAATAATAAAGGAAGAACAAGGCAAGAGATCGACCGAATCCGAAGTCTTGCTGAGGATTCACGGTTGGAATCGTCGGGTTGTCAATCCGCATCCAAGCTCGGTCCTCAACTGCGTTCGGGGTAGCGAAGGGCTGTCACCACCTTCCAATGGCCCGTCTTCTTCGTCTCACGATAGCGGACGAAAGTTGCAAGCTTCCCTTTGCTTGATGGCTATGGCATTGAAACTTGAAATGAACCCAAGAGATGATGGAGGAGGCCGAGTGGAAGCTCCGGCTTGGATTTGGCGGTGAAAGCTTGCCCGGAGCACCTCCCTATGGTGGAAGATGAAGGAGAACGGCGGAGAAGGCGGAAAACGGCGGAGAAATGTCGAGCTCCGGATCCTCTTCTGAATTAGGGCGAGACCTGCACTATTTATACAAAAGCAGAAGTGAAAAATGCGCACGATCACATGCGCACGACCAGTGGTCGTGCTCACTATGTCCTGTGCTCGTGCGCACTAGCATGGAATATCAGGAAGAAGAACTGGGATAATGCGCACGAGTAGTGGCGCACGACTAGTGGTCGTGCTCACTAAGTCCAATGATCGTGCGATTACCCAGACAGGACTACAGAAAAGAGGAATCAATGCACACGATCAGTGGCGCACGACCGGTGGTCGTGCGCAATATGTCCAGTGGTCGTGCGCTTACCCCAGGCTGATTCTGGAAAACGTAAAGTAGTGTGCACGATCAGGGGTGCACGACCAGTGGTCGTGCACATTAGATCCCATGATCGTGCGCAGTATTCCTATTTCACAACCATCCCAGAACACGCCCACGACCCCTGTACCGAAAGAAAAACCAATCACTGATATGTGCAGACATTCCAAACAATCACAAAAGGGAGTACAAACTATAAAAATAACAAAATACACAACCACGGGCATAAATGTGAACTTCCTATAGAAATAAAGATTAGATGAAATAGGAACGATAAAGAACTAAAAGTGAAGTGCAACCGTGTGAAAACTAGCCCAGATGAGTCCGAAAATAGGTATATAAAGTGGACTCATCACACCCCCAGACCTAACTGTTTGCGCGTCCTGAGCAAACAAAATCTAAGCAGATAGGGAAAAATACTAGTTAACAAAGAAATTGCGATACGAAGTATCATGCGAAGTCACATGCTCGCGCGCGAAAAAATATAATAGAAGAAATTTCTAAGTATACAAAATAGTTTATACTTTTCACAATGTGTATCAAAATTTTATTATTACTCAAAAATGGAATCACGGTGAATCATCCGGTCACGTGTAGGGAGAAAGTAGACTAATCGCTAGACGAGCATTGCCAAAGATCAGGGCTCAGGATAACCTCCAAAGGAATCCACCAATGTCGGTGACCATATGCTTGCCCTTTCGCATTCTCTCCACGGCACTGGTTTGGTTCACACACGAATCAGTAGGACTTTAGGTGAAGAGATGGGGCTTGTGTTTCGGTGAGGTAAACAAAGATATACATGAAGGCTATGTACCTAACGCAAATGAGCTAGTATAAAAATGAATCCCTCTACTAAGCAAAATACACGCGGGTACACCACGCCCCCAAACTTAACTTTTAACATATGGGTGTGTGCACCGCCTACTCCAAATATAATCACATTTCCAAAATGATTTTCAATTTTATTTTTACTTTTCACTTTTTTTTCTTTACAAATATTTTCTTTTTTTTTCTTTATTCAAATCATCTTTTTATTTTTGCAATTTCAGCAAATATAACATTGGAGCACATCCACATTTTCACATGTAATAACACCACATCACACCCCAACATTAAAATGTAAACACTAAAGCTCAACTTGGGTGTGCGACTAGGATTGGCTATGAGGCTTTGGTGAAATCATGGTGAAGCTGAATCAAAAGGAGGGGTAGGCACAACAGGGCTAGCGAGGATAAGACGTTAGGAATGGTACAAAGCTTAACCGGGCCAAATTGATGGCCTACATCACACTCATGCATGACTAACCTATACCGATGCTTCAAGAATAGCTTGGGGCAAGTTCTTAGCCAACGAGAAAGACTATCCCTCCTCCCGACTCGAGCAATACAAAACTAACGGCCTTCTACACACATCCCTAAGCTACCGTCGGATTCACACCGGATTCACCAACATTAGAGTAGAATAAAAAGTACTTACGCAATTAGAATAATATAAAACTAAAAGCATACAGAAAAATTAAATCTGCTCGAATTCCTACACGAGACGAGAGCAGTTGACTAGAAACACAACAAGGCCAACATTTTACTCCGTCTCACAATCCTAAGCCAGCACCATAATTTTCCCAAATCTAATGATGAAATGAGTTTAACTCGCAGCAAGCAAAAAGCTAAGCATGCGCTCATGTGGGTGCAGTGGTGTGTGATGCAATGAACTAAGCAAAATAAAACAATAAAAGTTTCTTTTATGCACATGAGATGTGTACGTGCAATAGGTAACAGATCTCTCCCCCAGACTTAAACTAAGCAACAAATCATAAGATAGAGAAATTAAAATCATAAAGAGCTAAGGGAAGAGTTTACCCCATGCTCATTTAGTGAGCATACCAGAAGACGCGTGGAAACAGAAGCAGGCCCGCCATATGAAGAATCAGAACCCTGCCAATGCAATTTGCCAAGAATACCTGCAGGGGTGAGCTCCGCAAAAACAAAAGAAAACTATACAAAATACAAATAAATACTAAAACTAAAATAGACACGAAAAATAAAAATTGCAGAAAATGAAAGATAAGTACTGGGGTTATTGTCATCACAGCACGACTTATTCGGCTACGAAAAGGTTCTAGCTAATGGGCCTATGAAAAGAAAAATGCACAGGTAACTGTTCCAAAATCCGTTTCGGTAATGGGTACCGATACGGCGATAGAACAGTTACCCCTCTACCTAAATAGTAATACCTGCCCAACACAGGTAGAGGAAATAGGAAGTAAGAAGAGAAGGAGCGCTGGTCCTCGCTCTTCTCACCACAAAACAAATCCTTGCCTAGCAAGGTTTCGTCCACCACAAGTTCGCTTGGGGGGAAGGTGACGGCAGGGGCTTCCACTATGAAGGATGTAGGAACCTCCACACACAAGAGGATGCACTCGTCGATAGCCTGAGCGGAAGGCTCAACGTCAACCCAACTTACCCGTGGAGATTCAACCTGCACAGGCTCAGAAAAGGAAGGTGGGTCAAGAAATAAAAGAGACGAAGAACATAAAGAAATAATCGGGGGAGTGATCCCGGTTTCACTCCCCAAAGGCTGAGGTAGAAAAATATCGTCAGTAATCTCGACTATGCTACAAGGCTCGGCCAGATCCATAGAGGCCTCCACCAAGACTTGGACTTCCTCCTTTGGTATCAAGGGACAATTCTCGACACCAAGAAGGTTGTCCTCTTCCATGTGAGTGGAAACAATGCATGTAGCACAAGTCTCAACTTGTGTTGCATCGTCGAGAATGTCGCCAGAGGCGACTGAAGTAGAATGCACAAAAGGGGGAAGAACTGTACTTGAATAAAAGTCAAGCGCAGGTTCGTCACAAAGAATCTGCTCCACGCTTGGAGATGTATGCACAGGAGAGATGGGCTCAGCCACGTCGAAGCCTAGATCAGCCTCACATCTGGCAGTTGTGTCCACATCATTCCCTTCAACAAATGAAGGTGACAGGGATACATAACCAGATGATGAAGGTGTGCCGCCAAGGGTAGGAGTCGAGATGATCCGGATGTCCGGCTCATCATCCTCTTCCATAACACGGAGGTACTCGGCACAATCCTTCAGGACATGATCTGTTCTACGATAATACAAACACTTTCTCCCATTACGCTGCGGTCCTTATGGGGCCGGAGAGGAATAGGAGAACGGTGTATGTGGCGAGGACGATTGACCATAAGCTCGGGGCACAGTGTTTGAAAGGTTCTACGAATACAGCATCTCATGCATTGTGCGCTGAGGCTTATGCTCAATATCTCTCGTAGGGCATTCATGAATAGTGTGGGAAGGCTTCCCACACCAACGACATTGGGCATACGAATATCCCCACATGGTATAGAAACAACAGATTCAAAATAAATTGTGCAAATTACTAAATCCAACAATATATTACTACAATTGCCTAAAGAAACAAGAAAAAGGCATGCAAAACAAAAATAGAACAAAACAAAAGTGATTTACAAAGGAAAAGGAAAGCAATCTCACGTCTCCCTCTCCAAAAACTCACACGACTGTGTTCCCCGGCAACGGCGCCAAAAACTTGATGCGTAAGATCACGGCAGTGAACCAGTCGCACAAGTAATATAAAATGGGGGGTTTTCCCAAGTATCGATCTCACAAGGAACACAGTAATGTGGAGTTCATTTCGAGGAGGACTTGAGATTGAAGTCCTCAGGTCGGAGCTAACTAAGGGGGGGTTTTGATATTGCGGAAAAAGAAAATAAAACACTATCAACTACTCCTATGCAACACCGTTATGCGATTCTTCGCCAGGCGGGATGGAAGACTAGTCGGGCCGCTATGCACCGAATCACTAGGCGGATGGACGAGAAGGCTAGCGGATGAGGTGGTTAGAACGGCGGAATGAGGGTCGTGAGCACCTCTTCGCAATGCATGCCACTAGTAATTGCTAGTGCGGCAAGGGTGGATGGATGGAATATGGCGCACCTCAAGCAACTAAAGCGTAAATAAACACAGAATCACATAGACATGAATCTAGTAAAGTTTACATCTAAAGTGCAACAACATCAATATAAATGAAGTTTTAACACACAAATACAACAATAAAGGAAGAACAAGGCAAGAGATTGAACGAATCCGAAGTCTTGCTGAGGATTCACGGTTGGAATCGTCGGGTTGTCAATCCGCGTCCAGGCTCGGTCCTCAACTGTGTCCGGGGTAGAGAAGGGCTGTCACCACCTTCCAATGGCCCGTCTTCTTCGTCTCACGATAGCGGACGAAAGTTGCACGCTTCCCTTTGCTTGATGGCTATGGCATTGAAACTTGAAATGAACCCAAGATATGATGAGGAGGCCGAGAGGAAGCTCCGGCTTGGATTTGGCGGTGAAAGCTTGCCCGGAGCACCTCCGTAGGGTGGAAGATGAAGGAGAACGATGGAGAAGGCGGAAAACGGCGGAGAAATGTCGAGCTCCGGATCCTCTTCTGAAGTAGGGCGAGACCTGCACTATTTATACAAAAGCAGAAATGAACAATGCTCACGATCATAGGCGCACGACCAGTGGTCGTGCGCACTATGTCCTGTGCTCGTGCGCACTGGCATGGAATATCAGGAAGACAAACTGGGATAATGCGCACGATTAGTGGCGCATGACTAGTGGTCGTGCGCACTAAGTCCAATGATCGTGCGATTACCCAGACAGGACTCCAGAAAAGAGGAATCAATGCACACGATCAGTGGCGCACGACCGGTGGTCGTGCGTAATATGTCCAGTGGTCGTGCGCTTACCCCAGGCTGATTCTGGAAAACGTAGAGTAGTGAGCACGATCAGGGGCGCACGACCAGTGGTCGTGCGCATTAGATCCCATGATCGTGCGCAGTATTCCTGTTTCACAACCATCCCGGAACATGCACACGACCCCTATACCGAAAGAAAAACCAATCACTGATATGTGCAGACATTCCAGACAATCACAAAAAGGAGTACAAACTATAAAAATAACAAAATACACAACCACGGGCATAAATGTGCACTTCCTATGGAAATAAAGATTAGATGAAATAGGAACGATAAAGAACTAAAAGTGAAGTGCAACCGTGTGAAAACTAGCCCAGATGAGTCCGAAAATAGGTATATAAAGTGGACTCATCACGCGCCCCGCTTTTTAAATCCTGAACTTTATTTCTGTAATAAATAGCTCTTAGAATATTCTTGATCATGTTACTCAAATAAAATGCTGCAATGTTTGACGTAGCCTTGGTTGGGATGCGCCGGAAGTCGGCGAGCCGGGGTGGCGAGCTGGGGTGGCGAGCTGGGGCGGCGAGCTGCGTTGATTGCACATCGTGCCCCAAATTTCTTTTCCTATAAATAGACCCCCCCCCCCCCCTCACCTACCCCGTACTGTGCCTTTATTGCTTTTTTCCCTTCTCCCTGTGCTTTTCCATTTCCTGCTCACACTCTACCTCTGCCTCCGCGAACATGGGTAAGACGAATCCAGATGCCGACGGCCGCTCCAAGTGCGCGCTGCACTTCACGGACTACTGTTTATTCGAGGGGCACACCATCGAGGAGGAGCTCGCCGAGTTCGTGGCAGAGCGCGTGCCGCCGGGCTTCGAGGCACGCAGGCCGAGGCAGGGGGAGGCCATCAATACTTTTTATGAGGACGAGCTCGCCTTCCCCCTCTCGCATTTCGAGGTGGGGTTACGCCTTCCCCTGTGGCCGAAAGTTAGGCAAATATTGAAATATTACGGAGTCGTGCCCGCGCAGCTGAACTCCAACACCATCGCGATGATGGTGGTGTTCGCGAGTTACCTCCGGCAGGAGAGGATCGAGTTCAACCTAACTGTGTTCAGGAAGCTCTTCTCCTACAAGGCGATGCCGGACGGGGTCCCCTACTTCGGCGGCTCGCTGATCAAAGTTCGCGAGATCGCGAACAAGCACCATACCTGGATGACCTAGATCGCCTTCATCAAGGGCGATCTCGGCAACATCCCCTACTCGCTTCAACAGAAGGGCGAGGAGGTGTACTGCCCGCCGGCCGTGTCCGACAACGATGCCAAGCTCCACAAATACTTCCTCCATAAAGACTTCGAGGACGCCTTCCTGCGTAGGGGCCTCGACGCGCTCCCCCCTGTTCTGCCCGGCGAAGGTAAGATTCTCTCCTCATCTTGCCGAGTTCGCTTGACCGCTGAACTCGCCATATCATCGCTGAATTCCTAATTTTTTCAAAGTATTTTCCTGCAGGGGAGCGAATAATCCCCGTGAACCCGCCATTCGCGGATCCGGGGCTTCATACCGACCCTCTTGCTCACGAGAAGGCGGCGGCGGCAGCCTGCCGAGATGAGGCGGCCCTCTCGCAACCCTCTTCCAGCAAGAGGCGACCTGAGGACGCGGGATCGAACCCGCCATTTGGCCATCGACAAATAAAGAAGATGCGGAGAGCCCTGCTGGCTCCGCGGGGGCAACAACAACAACAACCCAACCCTAAGTACATCAGCTCGTCGGAGACCCCTCCCGACGCGTCGCCGGAGAGCCCGCTGAAGGAGACAACCAGCAAGGGCCGGAAAGGTGGCGAGGGCCCCTCTTCCACGGCGGCGATCTCCCCTCCTTCATCGGCAAAGAGGGCCGCCCGCGAGCGCGCGCCGCCGAAGCAACACCCCCTCTTCAACTTCGGGGCCCGGTGGAAGGACTCGGCGGGCGAGCCCATGCTATAGTGGGACGAGCTCGCTCATCGAGTCTCCGTCTCCACCCTGCACCCCTCTTGGCACGACCGCGAGCCCGCCACCGGTCACGCCTACGCCCTCGGTTTTGACCTATATGGCAGGGAGGATGCCGAGGCCTACAAAAAGATGACCCTCCGACAGCTCGGCCGTGAGGGCCTGCAGTCCCACCTGCGGACCATGGAGCTGCATCACATGCTGACACACCGCAGCTTCGCCCTCAGCCACCAACTAGAAAAGGCTGAGCAGGCTCGCGACATCGCCAAGGATAAGGTCACCGACCAAGCGAGGCAGCTCGGCATAGCGGAGGGTCTACTCGCCCAAGCCGCCGACGGGCTGGTAAGTGTCAAGCGCTACTCTTCTCTTTTACTTAGGATATTTTGTGTTGCTGCTAAATGGACTCTCTTTTCCAGGACGCCAAGGCCGCGGGGGAGCTTCAGGCTCGCAACACCGAGCTGGGGGAGGAGATCAGCCAGCTGCGCGCACTCCTGGCCATGGATGCCAAGGCTGCAGGGGAGCTCCAGGCTCGCAATGCCGAGCAGGGGGAGGAGATCGGCCAGCTGCGCGCATGCCTCGCCGAGCTGGAGGGCGCGAACACGAAGCTGAAGGGGGAGAATCAGCACCTCCTCAGCGAGGTCCGTCGCCAGGCGGAGATCTTCTTCCCGCCTCACGACATCGACCCCACCGTCCCCTACAAGAGCCCGCGGATATTTGGCGAGGTCGACCTCATCGAGAGATTGCGGATCAAATCCATCCAAGCCACCGAGTGCACCCTCCAGATGATGAAGGATTCTGGGGTGCTGGTGGAGAGGTGCGAGGGGATCTCGGCTCGGGAACTGATGCCGAGCCTGTTCCCGGTAACGCTGCCCAGCGAGAAGGAAGACAACCTGGATGCGATGTTCGGGAAAAGCTTCCAGGATCCTTCGGGTGACGGCGAGGACCAGTCCGGCGGAGGGGGCGAGGCCTGAGGATAGCCTGTACTTTTTTTCTTTTTTCCTTTTTTGTTCACTCGCCGAGGCGAGCCCCCTATAATTACTATTTGTAACCAATTAATGAAAGTTTTTGATGATACCCGTGCCACTTCCTCTTCTTTTCTTTCTTTACTTTGTTTGTTGTGCTCCGAATATATGTGAGTGCTTCCCCACGCGACCTCGCTGAGACAGGTTCCGTGAGTAGAGTAGTTATGAGAGCGCGCCAGCCAGTGGATGCGTTTTGAGTGTTCGCCGAGCCCCAAGCGATTAGGGGGCGAGTTGCTCTCTGCCTTTGTCAGGCCACCATAACTCGCACGCGAGCCATCCAGGTTGAGCCCGAAAAAGAAGAGAAAAATTTCCAAGTCAAACGGGCAAAGGGGTGAGGTGCCCCGGCCTGGCTCGCCTCCCTTTGGCTAGGCCCGGGTTCGCGACCTACTCTCCAATGCCGAGCTGGGAATGACGAGTCCGAACTCGCCCATGCAGAATCCTCTTGCTGATGCCGAACTGGGTTAGCCGAGCCCGAGCTCCCCTCTACAGAACCCCTTTCCCCCTGCTTCCTGGCACTTTGAGACTTCTTGATCTTTATCTGGCGATTTCGGGGCCGACACCATCGAGTGACTTCCGGCCCTGACAGCTAGATGAGAGTCTGACAGCGGGATCTGCTCGAGGCCAAGGATGACACCGAGTGACTTCCGGCCCTGCCAGCTAGGTGAGAGCCTGGCAGCGGGATCTTATCGGGGTCCAAACAAATTCCATCGAGTGACTTCCGGCCCTGTCAGCTAGGTGAGAGCCTGACAGCGGGATCTGCTCGAGGCCAAGGATGACACCGAGTGACTTCCGGCCCTGCCATCTAGGTGAGATCCTGGCAGCGGGATCTTCTCGGGGTCCAAACACATTCCATCGAGTGACTTCCGGCCCTGTCAGCTAGGTGAGAGCCTGACAGCGGGATCTGCTCGAGGCCAAGGATGACACCGAGTGACTTCCGGCCCTGCCAGCTATGTGAGAGCCTGGCAGCGGGATCTTCTCGGGGTCCAAACACATTCCATCGAGTGACATCCGGCCCTGTCAGCTAAGTGAGAGCCTGACAGCGGGATCTACTCAAGGCCAAGGATGACACTGAGTGACTTTCGGCCCTGCCAGCTAGGTGAGAGCCTGGCAACGGGATCTTCTCGGGGTCCAAACACATTCCATCGAGTGACATCCGGCCCTATCAGCTAGGTGAGATCCTGACAGCGGGATCTGCTCGAGGCCAAGGATGACACCGAGTAACTTCCGGCCCTGACAACTAGGTGAGAGCCTGACAGCGGAATCTTCTCGGGGTCCAAACATATTCCGTCGAGTGACATCCGGCCCTGTCAGCTAGGTGAGAGCCTGACAGCGGGATCTGCTTGAGGCCAAGGATGATACCGAGTGACTTCCGGCCCTGCCAGCTAGGTGAGAGCCTGGCAGTGGGATCTTCTCGATGTCCAAACACATTCCATCGAGTGACATTCGGCCTTGTCAGCTAGGTGAGAGCTTGACAGCGGGATCTGCTCGAGGCCAAGGATGACACCGAGTGACTTCCGGCCCTGCCAGCTAGGTGAGAGCCTGGCAGCGGGATCTTCTCGGGGTCCAAACACATTCCGTCGAGTGATATCCGGCCCTGTCAGCTAGGTGAGAGCCTGACAGCGGGATCTGCTCGAGGCCAAGGATGACATCGAGTGACTTCCGGCCTTGCCAGCTAGGTGAGAGCCTGGCAGCGGGATCTTCTCGGGGTCCAAACACATTCCAGTCCTCTATGCAGTCTAGCTATGATAATACTAGAGAGTTGAAGAAATTTATTAGAATCAAAGAATAGCTTACATGCTTTAGGGGAAAAATCATTTTAGGTCGTCACCACTCCAGGTGATACTCAGGGTCTCGCCCTGTACATTTTGGAGTCGATAGCCTCCTGACTTCAAGGCTTCCTTTACAATGAATGGTCCCTCCCAGCTGGGATTGAGCTTCCCTACGGATGCCGACCTCCCTGCTGCATCCACCTTCTTCAGCACCAAGTCCCCTTCCACGAACTGTTTGACCCTGACATGCTTGTCAAAGTACTTGGCCATTCTTCTTTTCACCTCCTCCTGTTGGATAGCGGAAAGGTCCCTCACCTCTTCCACCATGTCAAGGGAGATCCTCAGCTCCTCCTCATTCTCCGCTTGCCATTCCTCACGACCTTCTTTGGCCGCAATGACTCGCGGTGTTTGGACTTCAAATTCCACGGGGAGCACTGCCTCGCACCCATGGGAGAGTTTGAAGGGGGTCTCTCTCGTAGCCGTATTGGTGGTGGTCCTTAGGGCCCAAAGAACCGCGGGAAGCTGCTCCACCCAGCTCCCCTCAAATTCTCCACCTTCTTATTGAGGAGGTTGACGATGATCTTATTCACGGCCTCCACCTGCCCGTTGCTCCTGGGGTGATGGACCGAGGCGAACCTGAGGTCGATTCCAAGCTGTTCGCAAAAGCTGGTGAATTCGGCGCTAGCGAACTGGGGCCCGTTGTCCGTGACAATGGCCTGGGGCAGCCCATGGAGACAGATGATCTCCCCCCAAACAAAATTCCTGATTACCTGGGAGGTCACCTTGGCTAGCGCCTTCACCTCCATCCACTTGGAGAAGTAGTCAATCATCACTAGGAGGAACCTTCTCTGACCGCTGGCTTGGGGGAATGGTCCAACCAAATCGATTCCCCAGATTGCGAAGGGCCAGGGGGCCATGATACTTCTGAGTCACTGGGCCGGCTATAGCTGGAGAGGGGCAAACAGCTGGCACTTATGACATCTTCTTGCGAACAGCTGGTCACCTTGGAGAAATACCCTTTCCGGACTATCCTCCCTTCCAGGGTCTGACTCCCGGAGTGACTCCCACATTCCCCGGAGTGGACTTCCTCCAGGATCCTTCGTACTTCGCCCTCGGTCACGCGGCGAGCCAGCATGCCTGAGAGGGTCTTCCTGTATAGCTGCCCGTCCTGGAGGAGGTAATATGCTGACTTGTGCCTTAGTTTCTTCTTATCTACCCCCACCGGATACTCTCCCGTGGAGAGGAAAACCACAACTGGATCCATCCACGAAGCTTGTTGATCGATTTGCATGAGCTCTCCCTCTTCGATGGAGGGGCGGAACAGGTCGGTGATGGTACCCCCCGCCTGGGGACCATTGATGTGCCCGCGAACAGACTCTTACTGTGGTTGGTTCGGTGAGTCGATCGCCGCGGGCTCACTTGGGTAGGCAAGTGCACCTATCGCAAGTAGTACTCGATATTCGGGGGAATACCGAGGTCGTATTGTTCTCGGGGTCGCGTTGACTATTCTTACTCCTCCGGGAGGACTATTATTTTACTGAAAAAAAGGTGGATTTTTTTTTACTTAATAAAAGGCGGAAAAGCAAAGGAGCGAAAAAAAATGATTTAGAAAATATTCGATGAAGGGTTAACGCTCGGCATCGAATCAGATTAAGACTAAAATAATTTTTTAATAATTATAGGACTTAGTTTTCAAATTAATAATAAGGCAACTTGGCCGTGGAGGTTCCACAAATGTGAGCGCACTTATCTCTAGGAATATTGCTCACCTGAACGTTAAGACTATTCGACCGAACGTTAGTCCGACAAAGGATTCCTCTTAACGCTCGCTTTACGCTAAGAACCCCGCTATTGGGTGGGGAACCCAATCCGGTAGAATTACGCTAGTCCTCTCTCGAGGGTATGCACGCAACTCTATTTACCCAGGGGTGATCGGTCCATATGCACGACCTCTCGGCTAGCTAGCATATGGACTACGGAAATAGGGCCCACACATCGATTATGTGGTCCTACGCGTCGTAAACCCGGGGTAAACCTTAAGTGCTTAAATTAAAATGAAAATAAAGAGCTTCAATTATTATAAATCATTTTAAATGTCCCAATGCTCTTCGATGCTGAGGCTAATAGCGATTAGCCACTCATCGGTATGGGGACGGCTTATAATTTAGTGAGGCGCGAGTTCAAAATTAAACACTAAGCGTTTATAAGAAAGGGACACAAGAAAAATAACAACATTTAGAAAGCTAAAAAGTTAACTAAAACGAGAACTCACGCACACTCCAAATTATAAATTAAACAGAAACTAAGTTACACATAAAAGAAAATTGCATATTTATAATTTGCGAGTCCCACTCAAACGAGTGCGGGCGGTAAATAAAAGCTGAAAATTGCAAGTCCTACTCAAACGAGTAGGACTGAAATGAAAGCGAGTCCTACTCAAATGAGTAGGAGAAAATAAATGCGATTACAGGGCTATAAAGTCCGGCCATTTAACTCAAGTGAGTAGGCGGAAAAATAAAGAAAGAAAAATTGCAAGTCCTACTCAAACGAGTAGGACTGAAATAAGGTCCGGCCATTTGACTCAAGTGAGTAGGCGGAAAAATAAAGAAAGAAAATAACGAGTCCTACTCAAATGAGTAGGACTGAAATGAAAGCGATGCGTCATTTAACTCTTAATGAGTAGGCGGAAATAAATACACACAGACACACACACTCCATAAGAGAATTCAAGAGAGCAATAAAGCTAACACCTACACTCACACACTCTACAATTTGAATAAAGCATTAAAGGAAAGCAATTAAAAGAAAGCATTAAAATTTAACACCTACACTCACACACTCTACACAATTTGAATCAAAGCATAAAAGTTATACACCTACACTCACACAGACTTCATGAAGATTAAGAAGATCAAAAGGAATTTTAGGCTCATACACTCACACACACAAATAAAAAGCAAAATGAAAGTTACCTAAAAATTAAAATTTTAACTTTTTCAAGCATAGGTTTTGCCAAAAACAAATAAAAAGAAGAAATTACAATTTTAGAAGACAAAAGTTTTTCAAAACAAATTAAAAACCAAAGTTTTTGGAAAATTAAAATTTCAACATTTTCATTCCTAGGATTTCATAAAAGAGCTAAAAAAGTTGAAATAAAAGAGAAAGAAGAAAAAAGGGTTTTCATCCTAAAATAAAGCTAAGTAAAAAAAACAAAAGAAACTTTAGTAACTCTTTTACACATTCATAAGAGTGAAGATGTTGAAGAAATTAAAAGAAGACAAGAAAAAAAAGAAAAACCTAATTCATCATTTCATAAATTTCAAACAAAACCTAACTTGAGAAAAATTAAAGGCATGTAAAGAGGAAAACCTATCATCCCTAAGCATGAAAACAAGTAAAAAAAAACATGTAAAGTAAGCATGTTGCACTCATACACACACACACACTTTTCATAAATGAAGAACAAAGATGAAACTAAGAATAAAAAGGAGAAGGAAAGTGGGCACAAGTGTTCATTCCAAAGCCATATATGAAGAGAAAATTTAACATTTTATTGATTAAAATGAAACTATTACAAGCTATTACAAAGGGCTAAAGCTAAAGCAAAACAAGAATTGAAATAAAAAAGGGAGAAATCTCCTTACATAGCCTTAGAAATCACAGATGCAGCCCACAAAAAGACACTAAATTGGCCCAAAAATCTGAACCCTTGGACCTTACAGAACTGGGCTATTTATAGGAAAAAATTTCTAAGTACACGCCCTCGGTCACGGGCGTGTAGGGGGGGCGTGACAGTACTATTCATGAAGGCGGCTGGCGATTGGACAGGAAAGTTGACTTCGGGCTGAGTTCGCGGCAGTCACGCCCCAGGTCACGGGCGTGACTCTGGGCGTGTCAGGGAGGTAGAACCGGGCGCGGGTTGCGCCGAAAGTCTTTGGTAGCATCTTGTCAGGCTAGCTGGAAAGGTCACGCCCCAGGTGACGGGCGTGACGCTGGGCGTGACAGTTGGTGTCGACACTCGACGAATGTCGAGTGGAAAGTGTCGAGTCGAAAACGTCGAGCGGAAATTGAGTCACGCCCCATGTCACGGGCGTGACGCTGGGCGTGACTATTGGTGTCGACACTCGACGATCGTCGAGATGAATTCGTCGAGAGGAGAGGACACGGGCTTGGGTCACGCCCCGTGTCGGGTGACACGGGCGTGACCCCAAGCGTGTCAAGCTTGAACTTCAGAAATTTTCCGATTTCACGGGAAATGCGCAGTCACGACCCGGTCATGGGCGTGACCAATATGTCACGGGCGTGTACTTCCCAAATTTTGGCAGATTTTTGAATTTTTCTGCAAAATAAAATAAAACAAGTTAGAAGCAAATTTACAAGAATAGGAACATTTTATTGAACAAAAATAAGTAAAAACGACGAAAATAAATGAAAATGACTAAATTAATGTGCATAAAAATACGAAAATTTACAGTTCATCAAATACCCCCATACTTAGGCTTTTGCTATTCCAGAGCAAAAGTTTGAGGTGAATCTATAAGGAATAAAAAAAACTCTAAGTTTTGGCTATCGCTTAATTAATTATAAGAGAGATCGAAATAAATATACGGGGTGTAAGAGTTAAGTCCTAAAATTATGTAGATGATTTAAATAGCGCAAAAGTTTTGGCCAAAAGACTTCTTGATGTAATCAAATAGAAGGCAACATTTGAAATAGTTAGATTAACGAAAATAGTTTGGAATTATAAGAACTCTAGCTTATACGAGTGCTACCGGAAATAATACAATTTACTAATTATGCTCTCAAAAAGATTTTTGAATTAATTCTAGAATCGTGTAATTGGCTAAGGGGGTAGTGGGTTTATGAAGACGGTTTTGATATTTAAGGTGAGGTAATTTTTTCTCGAACCTCCATTTTTTTCTTTTGGGTTATTAGGAAAACGAAATCTTATTTTCCTAATATGATTTTTGTTTTTCAACTTCATAATAATAAAATTAGCCCAATGTATATTTGTAGGAGTAATGAATTTTATTCTCTTACTCCATATATAATCTTTTAAAATTATTGGGTGACTATGTTTACGGAACGAAATCTTATTCCCATTGACATAGGATCTTTTAAGGATAAAATTTTTCATGCCAAGTAGGTCATGAAAAGTAAGGGGAGAAAGGAAAACTAGATTGTAATCCTAAAAATTTTTGAGAGCAACCTTGATAATTTGTACGTCCCAATTTTTTTTTCAGAAAGCTAAAAGTAAGTATAATTGAATTCTATAGTCGTTATTTTCTAACATAATATACGTGCTCCTATTAATGAAAAATTAGAAGTAGTGCCTAAAACGAGTTCGCTAGTTTTAACAAAGCATAAAGAATTCTTTAAAACTTAACCCCGTCTATTTAAATGTTTCAATCAATAATTAACAAACGGATAGCAAACAGAGAATTAATAGTATTCACATATAAATAAACTCAGAACAGAATTTTTGGATAGCAGAAAAGTTAAGTATGGAATATTTAATTTATTTATTTCAAAACATTTTTTTTTTGATTTTTATAGTTTTTGTTATCATTTTTTTTGTTTGTTTTTCATTTATTATCTTTTTTTGTATTTTTGTTTTTCTCAAATTTTTTTTTTTTAATTGTTTTTGAGTTTTTTGGAAAAAAAGAAAGAAAGAGAACAAAACAAAAATTTTTTTGGATTTTTTCATTTTAAAATTTTTTTTGTTTCATTTTAATATGTTTTTTAATTTTTTTGGATTTTTTCATTTACAATTTTTTTGTTTCATTTTAATATGTTTTTTTTTAATTTTTTTGTTTTTGTTTTGTTGTTATATGTATTTTTTTTGTATTTTTTTGAAATGCAGAAAAAAATGAAGTGCAGAAAGTAAAGCACGAAAATACCCCCATACTTAAGTCCAACATTGTCCCCAATGTTGTATCGTAAGTATGCGGAACAGAAAGGAAAGACAATATGTACAAAGAAAAGAAAGGGAAGGGGGTAGAAGCTTCCCTGAAACGCGGTGGGGAAGGCCGATCAGAAACCCTGCGTTTATTAGAAAAAGCAGCAAAGGTAATGAGGAAAGGGCGAAAAAGATAAGTGAGGGGTGCCTCCCAGGAGCGCTTTGTTTATAGTCGTGTAGCTTGACTTATTTTGGCGGATTTATAAATCTAGGAGGGTTATGGTTCCGTAATGCTCGATCACTGGGTCGCCCGCGATGTATAACTTAAGCCGATGACCGTTTACTTTAAACGAACCTCTTTCCGGGTGGGAGACGAGTACGGTCCCATATGGAAAGACTTCTTCAACTAAGAAGGGACCGGACCATCTAGATTTTAGTTTACCCGGAAAAAGCTTAAGGCGTGAATTATAAAGAAGGACAAGATCGCCCGGAGAAAATAATTTTGGGGACTTTAAATGTCGATCGTGATATAACTTAGAGCGCTCCTTATAGAATTTATTGCTCTCGTAAGCGTTCGCACGCCATTCATCGAGCTCGTTTAGTTGCAGTTTTCTATTCTGAGCGGCTAAGTTGGAGTCGAGGTTTAAGAGTTTTAAAGCCCAAAGTGCGCGATGTTCTAATTCTACGGGTAAATGGCACGCTTTGCCGTAGACTAACCGGAACGGCGTACATCCAATAGCGGTTTTGTATGCCGTCCGATACGCCCACAACGCATCGTCGAGTTTAACGGACCAATCTTTCCTATTTAGCGAAACGGTTTTTTCTAAAATTCGCTTAATCTCTCGATTTACTACCTCGACTTGGCCACTTGTTTGCGGGTGGTAGGGGGTGGCAAGCTTGTGTGTGACTCCGTATTTAGCTAACGTCTTAGCCATAAGAGCATTACAGAAATGCGTTCCCCTATCACTAACAATTGCGCGAGGCGTGCCGAAGCGAGAAAATAATTTTTTAAGAAATGTAACGACGACTCGCGCATCGTTGGTGGGGAGAGCTTGCGCTTCCGCCCACCTCGATACGTAGTCCACCGCCACTAAAATATACATATTTTTGAAAGATGGAGGTAGGGGGCCAACAAAATCTATGCCCCACAAATCGAAGACTTCGCACTCTAAAAACATATTTTGGGGCATCTCGTCGCGACGAGAGATGTTACCCGACCGCTGACAGCTATCGCATGCGCGCACAAAATTATGCGCGTCTTTGAAGAGAGTGGGCCAAAAGTAGCCCGCCTCTAGCGTCTTCCGAGCGGTCCGGTTGGCTTGATAATGCCCACCGGCTGGACCCTCGTGGCAGTGCTTAAGAATTTGTAAGCACTCCACACCCGCAACGCATCTTCGGACCGCTTGGTCCGCGCAGATACGAAAAAGAAATGGGTCCTCCCAAAAGAAATTTTTCAAGTCAGAAAAGAATTTCTTCTTTTGATGACTGGAAATCTCTTTTGGAAGGACCCGCGCTACTAAGAAATTTGCAAAATCTGCGAACCAAGGCGAAGATGACGAAGATTTAAGGCAAGAAGGCGTTCCTCGGGGAATCTGTCATTTATTTCAGATTCGACGAGCGCTTCCGCACCCGGATTTTCTAAACGGGAGAGGTGGTCTGCCGCTAGATTTTCCGCTCCCCGCTTATCTCGGATCTCCAAATCAAACTCTTGTAGGAGGAGAATCCATCGAAGAAGGCGGGGCTTCGCATCATTTTTAGCTAATAAATATTTAAGCGCGGAGTGATTGGTAAAAACGATAACTTTAGATAGCGTTATATACGAGCGAAACTTATCGAAAGCGAAAACGACGGCTAAGAGTTCCTTTTCCGTTGTCGTGTAATTTACTTGTGCGGAAGTGAGCGTCTTGCTAGCGTAATAAATAGGATGAAAATGTTTTTCTACGCGTTGGCCAAGAACGGCACCTAAGGCAATATCACTAGCGTCGCACATTATTTCGAACGGAAGGGACCAATTAGGGGCCACTAAAATTGGTGAAGAGATAAGTTTTTGTTTTATCAAATTAAAGGCGGACTCGCATTCGCTACTAAAGATGAAACGTGATTCCTTTTCCAAGAGGTGAGTTAGCGGCTTTGTTATTTTTGAAAAGTCTTGAATGAAGCGTCGATAAAAGCCTGCATGGCCTAAGAAACTCCTAATAGATTTTACGTTTGTTGGATGCGGAAGTTTTTCTATAATTTCTATCTTGGCCTTATCCACCTCTATCCCCTTAGACGAAATCATATGGCCGACGACCAAACCTCCTCGAACCATAAAATTGCATTTTTCCCAATTTAAAACAAGGCTTGTGTCCTCGCACCGTTGAAGGACACGATCTAAGTTTTGAAGGCAATCGGGAAAAGAGCGTCCGAAAACAGAAAAGTCATCCATAAAGACTTCCATAATGTCTTCTACTAGCTCGCCAAAGATCGCTAGCATACATCTTTGGAATGTAGCTGGCGCGTTGCAGAGTCCAAATGGCATTCTTCGATATGCGAAGGTGTCAAACGGGCAAGTAAAAGTTGTTTTCTCTTGATCATCGGGGGAAATGGGGATTTGGAAAAACCCCGATAAACCATCAAGAAAACAATAATACGGATGACCGGATAAACGCTCTAAAATCTGGTCTAGAAATGGCAGAGGGAAATGGTCCTTGCGGGTGGCGTCATTAAGTTTTCTATAATCGATGCACATTCGCCAACCCGTAACAGTACGAGTTGGGACAAGCTCGTTATGCTCATTCGCCACTACGGTAAGACCGCCCTTCTTGGGCACGACATGCACGGGACTAACCCATGTACTGTCCGAAATAGGGTAGATAATCCCCGCATCTAATAACTTAATGATTTCGGCTTTAACGACGTCTTTCATGTTTGGGTTAAGACGACGTTGCGGCTGTATCGTTTTGCAGCAATTATCGTTAAGGAAAATCTTATGGGTGCAAAAGGAGGGGCTAATCCCCTTTAGGTCAGAGATTTGCCACGCAATTGCGTGGCGATGTTTAAATAAAACTTCCAATAGATCGGAAGTCTCCGAATCACTCAAGTCCGAAGAAATGATAACGGGGAGCATATCACCTTTTCCCAAAAAAGCGTACTTGAGCGAGGCGGGTAAGGGTTTGAGGTCTAGGATGGGCGGTTCTTCTAGGGAGGTTTTAATTCCTATGTCTTTCTTACCAATTGGTTCGAAAGGCAAGTCTATAGACGTATCCTCATCGCAGTTAAAGTTTTCGAGCGCATAAATATCGTCATTTAAAAATACGGACTCGAAAATGGGAGAAGAACGATCTCCGAAAAAGGTATCTAAAGAATAGCAGAAATCGTCGCTCGATGACAAATTGTCCATCGAGGGATTAATAGAGAAAGTAACTTGGTCATCGCCTACTCGGAGGAGAAGGCTACCATTACTAACATCTATTAGTGCGCGGGAGGTGGCGAGAAAAGGGCGACCGAGTATTATTGGTACCTCGGCGTCCTCCTCGATATCTAAGATGACGAAGTCTACCGGGAAGGTAAACTTGTCGACTCGGACAAGGACGTCCTCCACTACCCCGATAGGGAACTTAACCGAGCAATCCGCTAATTGGATGCGCATATTCGTAGGACTAGGAGTACCCAAACCTAAACGCGAAAAGAGCGAGAACGGCATCAGATTAATGCTAGCCCCTAAATCAGCTAAGGCGTACTTTACTAATATATCGCCAAAAAGGCACGGGATGGAAAACCGTCCCGGGTCGTTTTGTTTTGCGGGCAATTTATTAGTAAGGGCCGCCGAGCAGACAGCGTTGAGAGATATATGCGAAATATCCTCTAATTTACGTTTATTAGAAAGTAGTTCTTTTAAAAATTTCGCATATTTGGGCATTTGCGAGATAGCCTCGCAAAAAGGAACATTAATGTGAATTTGTTTTAATAATAAAATAAATTTTTCATATTGCGCGTCCTTACGCTCGTTATCTAATTTATGCGGATACGGAAGAGCATTGTTTAAAATATTTTTTTTCTTTTATAATAGGTAAAGGCGGCGTAAGCGAAGAAAGGGGAAGAGGGGTCGGAGGTGAAATATGTACCTGAGGGTCGGTCCGTTTTGGATCGACCACCTCCTTTCCGCTACGGAGGGTTATAGCGTTGGCGTTCTCCCGCGGATTGGGCTCCGTGTTTCCCGGCAGTGCCCCGAGCGCGCGCTCGGACATCATCCTCGCCAGCTGTCCAACCTGTTGTTCGAGTGTTTTTAGCGATCCGGTGATGTTCCGGATATTTGACTCGTTGGACGCAATATACTTCGAAAACTTTTCCTCCATCGGGGAGGGTTTCGGAAGAGGAGGAGGAGGAAGAAATCCGGGCGCAAAAGAAATAGGGGGACGCTGAGCATTATTCGGGTTACTCCACGAGAAGTTTGGGTGATTCCTCCAACCTGGATTATAGTTATTACTATAAGGGTTGTTGTTGGGGTTGAAGGGAGGACGACCCGAATTTCCCATGAAGTCCACGAACTCTTCAGATACGCAGACGTTAGGGGGAATAAAACAAGGCGGAGTGGAGGAGGCAGCAGACATCTCCGACACCTGCTTTGTTAACCTTTCAACTTGAAGGGTCAAGAGAGCAGTGGCATCCACTTCAAAAAGACCAGCCGCCGGCTTTGGCCGTCCCCGCGGGACGTTCCATTGATAGGCGTTCATAGCCATCTCTTCGAATAAAGCCTGGGAGGCCTCAGGGGTTTTGTTGTTAAGCGTACCCCCGGCAGCCGCGTCAATCATTTGACGCGTCTGAAAATTCAGCCCATTATAAAAACTTTGAACTTTCAACCACGTTGGCAGCGCGTGGTGCGGGCAACGGCGGAGGAATTCCTTAAACCGTTCCCAAGTCTCGTATAGAGACTCGGGATCGTTCTGCACAAACGAAGAAATGTCCGCCCGCAACTTTGCAGTTTTGGCGGGCGGAAAGTACTTCGTTAGGAACCGTTCCGTCAACTCAGCCCACGTGGTGATACATCCTCGCGGGAGGGCATTCAACCACGCCTTGGCTTTGGACTTAAGGGAAAAAGGAAATAAGCGCAAACGAATGGCTTCATCAGTGACGCCATTAATCTTGAAGGTGTCGCATATTTCCAAGAAATTGGACAAGTGGACATTCGGGTCCTCATCCGGCATTCCATCGAACTGCACGGCGTTTTGGACCATTTGAATGACACTTGACTTAATTTCAAAATTATTATTGGCCACCGCAGGGCGAACAATACTCGACCCAGAATCATCCAGGTTAGGTCGGGCGTAATAAGACATAGTACGCTCGGCCGCCGGGGGAAGGTTAGGCGCGGCCATAACTACAATAGTGGGTTCTCCGATAGATTCCTCGGGATCTAAAGAAGGATTTCGGCGATGAGATCGGATACGCGCAAGAGAGCGTTCGATCTCAGGGTCGAAGTCTAAATCTTCAGACTCTGAGGGTTGTCCTCGGGTCATACACCCAAACAAAAATAAAACAAAAATAAACTTTTTTTTTTGTTTTTAAAATAAAGTTTTTAGTTTTTTTTGTTTTATAGAAAATAAGTAAAATTAATAGACTCCGGAGTTTGAAATAGCAACTCGAAAAGAGACTCCCCGGCAACGGTGCCAAAAACTTGATGCGCCCGCGAACAGACTCTTACTGTGGTTGGTTCGGTGAGTCGATCGCCGCGGGCTCGCTCGGGTAGGCAAGTGCACCTATCGCAAGTAGTACTCGATATTCGGGGGAATACCGAGGTCGTATTGTTCTCGGGGTCGCGTTGACTATTCTTACTCCTCCGGGAGGACTATTATTTTACTGAAAAAAAGGTGGATTTTTTTTATTTAATAAAAGTCGGAAAAGCAAAGTAGCGAAAAAAAACGATTTAGAAAATATTCGATGAAGGGTTAACGCTCGGCATCGAATCGGATTAAGACTAAAATAATTTTTAATAATTATAGGACTTAGTTTTCAAATTAATAATAAGGCAACTTGGCCGTGGAGGTTCCACAAATGTGAGCGCACTTATCTCTAGGAATATTGCTCACCTGAACGTTAAGACTATTCGACCGAACGTTAGTCCGACGAAGGATTCCTCTTAACGCCCGCTTTACGCTAAGAACCCCGCTATTGGGTGGGGAACCCAATCCGGTAGAATTACGCTAGTCCTCTCTCGAGGGTATGCACGCAACTCTATTTACCCAGGGGTGATCGGTCCATATGCACGGCCTCTCGGCTAGCTTGCATATGGACTACGGAAATAGGGCCCACACATCAATTATGTGGTCCTACGCGTCGTAAACCCGGGGTAAACCTTAAGTGCTTAAATTAAAATGAAAATAAAGAGCTTCAATTATTATAAATCATTTTAAATGTCCCAATGCTCTTCGATGCCGAGGCTAATAGCGATTAGCCACTCATCGGTATGGGGAAGGCTTATAATTTAGTGAGGCGCGAGTTCGAAATTAAACAATAAGCGTTTATAAGAAAGGGACACAAGAAAAATAACAACATTTAGAAAGCTAAAAAGTTAACTAAAACGAGAACTCACGCACACTCCAAATTATAAATTAAACAGAAACTAAGTTACACATAAAAGAAAATTGCATATTTATAATTTGCGAGTCCCACTCAAACGAGTGGGGGCGGTAAATAAAAGCTGAAAATTGCAAGTCCTACTCAAACGAGTAGGACTGAAATGAAAGCGAGTCCTACTCAAATGAGTAGGAGAAAATAAATGCGATTACAGGGCTATAAAGTCCGGCCATTTAACTCAAGTGAGTAGGCGGAAAAATAAAGAAAGAAAAATTGCAAGTCCTACTCAAACGAGTAGGACTGAAATAAGGTCCGGCCATTTGACTCAAGTGAGTAGGCGGAAAAATAAAGAAAGAAAATAACGAGTTCTACTCAAATGAGTAGGACTGAAATGAAAGCGATGCGCCATTTAACTCTTAATGAGTAGGCAGAAATAAATACACACAGACACACACACTCCATAAGAGAATTCAAGAAAGCAATAAAGCTAACACCTACACTCACACACTCTACATAATTTGAATAAAGCATTAAAGGAAAGCAATTAAAAGAAAGCATTAAAATTTAACACCTACACTCACACACTCTACACAATTTGAATCAAAGCATAAAAGTTATACACCTACACTCACACACACTTCATGAAGATTAAGAAGATCAAAAGGAATTTTAGGCTCATACACTCACACACACAAATAAAAAGCAAAATGAAAGTTACCTAAAAATTAAAATTTTAACTTTTTCAAGCATAGGTTTTGCCAAAAACAAATAAAAAGAAGAAATTACAATTTTAGAAGACAAAAGTTTTTCAAAACAAATTAAAAACCAAAGTTTTTGGAAAATTAAAATTTCAACATTTTCATTCCTAGGATTTCATAAAAGAGCTAAAAAAGTTGAAATAAAAGAGATAGAAGAAAAAGGGGTTTTCATCCTAAAATAAAGCTAAGTAAAAAAAACAAAAGAAACTTTAGTAACTCTTTTACACATTCATAAGAGTGAAGATGTTGAAGAAATTAAAAGAAGACAAGAAAAAAAAGAAAAACCTAATACATCATTTCATAAATTTCAAACAAAACCTAACTTGAGAAAAATTAAAGGCATGTAAAGAGGAAAACCTATCATCCCTAAGCATGAAAACAAGTAAAAAAACATGTAAAGTAAGCATGTTGCACTCATACACACACACACACACTTTTCATAAATGAAGAACAAAGATGAAACTAAGAATAAAAAGGAGAAGGAAAGTGGGCACAAGTGTTCATTCCAAAGCCATATATGAAGAGAAAATTTAACATTTTATTGATTAAAATGAAACTATTACAAGCTATTACAAAGGGCTAAAGCTAAAGCAAAACAAGAATTGAAATAAAAAAGGGAGAAATCTCCTTACATAGCCTTAGAAATCACGAATGCAGCCCACAAAAAGACATTAAATTGGCCCAAAAATCTGAACCCTTGGACCTTACAGAACTGGGCTATTTATAGGAAAAAATTTCTAAGTGCACGCCCTCGGTCACGGGCGTGTAGGGGGGGCGTGACAGTACTATTCATGAAGGCGGCTGGCGATTGGACAGGAAAGTTGACTTCGGGCTGAGTTCGCGGCAGTCACGCCCCAGGTCACGGGCGTGACTCTGGGCATGTCGGGGAGGTAGAACCGGGCGCGGGTTGCGCCGAAAGTCTTCGGCAGCATCTTGTCGGGCTAGCTGGAAAGGTCACGCCCCAGGTCACGGGCGTGACGCTGGGCGTGACAGTTGGTGTCGACACTCGACGAATGTCGAGTGGAAAGTGTCGAGTCGAAATCGTCGAGCGGAAATTGAGTCACGCCCCATGTCACGGGCGTGACGCTGGGCGTGACTGTTGGTGTCGACACTCGACGATCGTCGAGATGAATTCGTCAAGAGGAGAGGACACGGGCTTGGGTCACGCCCCGTGTCGGTTGACACGGGCGTGACCCCAGGCGTGTCAAGCTTGAACTTCAGAAATTTTCCGATTTCACGGGAAATGCGCAGTCACGACCCGGTCACGGGCGTGACCAATATGTCACGGGCGTGTACTTCCCAAATTTTGGCAGATTTTTGAATTTTTCTGCAAAATAAAATAAAATAAGTTAGAAGCAAATTTACAAGAATAGGAATATTTTATTGAACAAAAATAAGTAAAAACGACGAAAATAAATGAAAATGACTAAATTAATGTGCATAAAAATACGTATATTTACAGTTCATCAACCATGCTTTGCTAGTTGGTCGGCTTGTTCATTTTCTTCCCTGGGCACGTGTCGGATGGAGAAGGTCTGGAAAGTGCCTATGACCCCCTTCACTTTGGCCAAGTACGATCTCAGGGTGGGCTCCCTTGCCTCGAACTCCCCGTTGATCTGGGAAGCCACCACCATGGAGTCAGTAAGGACCTCCACGTCCAACACCCCCAGCTCCCTGGCCAGGCGCAGCACTGCTATCACGGCCTCGTATTTGGCCTGGTTGTTTGTAATGGGAAAGTGCACCACCACCGTCTGCTCAATTCGAGTTCCCTGAGGAATTTCTAGGATCACCCCCACTCCAACGGAATGCCTCCCTGAGGCACCATCCACCCTCACCTTCTAAGGAGTCGGGCGGGTGAGTTCTTCCTCCGCCACTTCAACTACGTAGTCGGCCAAGAAGTCGGCCATCGCTTGAACTTTGATCGAGATCGGCTGAATGAAGGAGACATCGAACTCGCTCAGTTCCACCGACCACTTAGCCAGCCTGCCTGAATGCTCCACCCCCTCAAAGATGTTGTGGAGAGGATGGCCGGTCACCACTCGAATTGAGTGTGCCTGGAAGTAAGGTCGCAGCTCCCGAGCCGAGATGATCAGGGCGAAGGCTAGCTTCTCCAAAATGGGATACCGGAGCTCGGCCTTCCTCAGGACCCGGCTCACGTAATAAATAGGGAGCTGCCTCTTTCCCTCTTCGCGAATTAAAACGGAGCTCAAGGCCTCTGCCCCGACCACGAGATATAAGAATAGATCCTCCCCCTCCTTCGGCCCTTGGAGCAGCGGAGCCTGCGTCAACTGCACCTTGAGGGCCTGAAACGCCTCCTCGCACTCCTTGGTCCATTCAAACCTCTGACCACCCCTCAGCATTTTGAAGAAGGGGGAGCACTTCAAACCTCTGCCCGAGGAAGGAAACGGCTCAGCCCTGCAAGCTTCCCCGTCAGCCGTTGGACCTCCTTAGCATTCCGCGGGGACCCCAGCTCCAAGATAGCCCTGACCTTATCTGGATTCGGCTCGAACCCCGTGGGGGTGAGGAGGTGCCCCAAGAACTTCCCCCTGCTAGCCCCAAAGACACATTTTAGGGGATTCAATCGCATTTTGTATTTGCGCAGGGTGGCAAAGGTCTCCTCCAGGTCCCGGAGGTGGGAGTCCACATCCCGACTTTTGATCATGAGGTCATCTACATACACCTCCAAATTCCTCCCCCTCTGCTCCTTGAAGACACTATCCATCATCTTCTGATAAGTTGCCCCAGCATTCTTCAGCCCGAAGGGCATCATCTTGTAGCACTAGCATCCATCCCCTGTGATGAACGAGACATCCTTGGTGTTTGGGGGGTGCATCCTAATTTGATGATAACCTGAAAAAGCATCTAAAAAACTCATTACAGAAAAACCGACGGCTGAGTCAACCAGCGCGTCGATCCGAGGCAAAGGATAACAATCCTTAGGACAAGCTTTATTAAGTAAGGAAAAAATCGATACACATCCTCCACCGGCCGTCTCCTTTTTTAACCATGACCACGTTGGAGACCCAGCCGGGGTACTGAATCTCAGACACGAAGCCGGCCTTGAGGAGTTTCGCCACCTCCTCCCTGATGGGCTCCGCCATCTTGTCCGCAGTGGACCTCTTCTTCTGCTGAACGGGGCGTGTTCCCGGGTCCAGGTTGAGGCAGTGGCAAGCCACATCCGCGTCAACCCCCGGCATCTTCGCAGCGTTCCAAGCAAAGATGTCCACGTTCTTCTGGATGCACTCCAGCATCCTGCCTTGGTCCTCCGGGGTCAGCCCCCCGCTGACGTGGATCTTCTCCATCCTGCCTCCCCGGGTGAGCACCTCTAGCTCCACCACTTCCTCTGCTGCCTCCAGCCTAGATTGCTCCCCCATCCCTCGGCATCCCCTTCCTCCGGAACGGGGACCTCTACCTCCATCTCTTCTCCCACGGCCCTCACTTCGGCCACCTCCTCCAGATCTCCTCCTGCCGCCTCCTCCTCTGCACAGTTCTTCATTTCCAGCTCCTCCCCTCCTGCTTCCTGCTCGGCCTCCTCTATCCTTCGCCCCATCTCGTCGACTGCCTCCTGTCAGGAGATGGTGTTCACCGCAGTGACATAACACTCCCGCGCCACCTTTGGGTCCCCCCTGACCCTGACCTAGACCCCCTCAGCGTTGAACTTCAAGCACTGATGGAAAGATGAGGGGACGCAGCTAAAGGCGCTGATAAGGGGCCTCCCGAAGATGGCGATGTAGCTGCTGGGGGCGTCCATAATGACGAACTTGCAGTTTCGGGACTGCCCCCCCCCTAAGGTGACATGGAGGCCAACTCCTCCCTCTACTTCCTTCCTTTCTCCTGAAAACCCGAACAAGGGCCCATCTGAGGCCAGCACCCTCTTAGCCTCCACTTTCATCGCGTCAAACGCCTTTTTGAAGACGACGATGACGGAGCTCCCGTTGTCCATGAGGATCCGAGAGACAGTGAAATTCTCGACAGCTGCCTTGATAACTAGCGCATCGCAGAATGGGTCCTCGTGGTCTGTCATATCGCTCTTGGAGAAAGTGATCGTATCCTCCGAGGGTGGGGTTTGGGATGTGGAGGCGACGCTTCGCCGGTACATGGTGTGGAGGCTTGCATTGCAGGAAGCCTCGACCCCGACCCCCTGTGGATCACTCTAATTCCCCTTCGGGTTCCAACATTCACCCGATCTTCGCAACGATCCTCCTCCGCCCGAGGCAGGACCTCCTCGATCATCACTTCTTGCCGACCTCCCTGCTGCGCTGCTATTGTTCTCGATTCCCTCTCATCTCGAGGAACTCCGGGCAGGTGGCTGTGGCATGCCCCTCTTCCTAATGGAAGTCGCAATAGGGTAGCTCGACCCTGACCTCTCTTCTCCTCCTCCTCATAATCCCCCTCCTTGCTCCCAAGGCTATGGCCATGGCCTCCTCCTGATCGGGGAGCCGGGGCCTCTGGCACTGCCTCCAGCCCAGAGGGTGGAACTGATCTTGCCTCCCCTGGTAGTGACCTCTTCCGTAGTACCCTCTCTGTGGCCCCTGCCCCTGCCACTCAGGTCTCCAGCCTAGCTGACGGTCGGGCTCCTGACACCCCCACCCCGGCTGCTGCTGCCACTGGAGTTGCCTTTGCTCCCTCTGCCTAGGCTCTCCTCTTCTCTCCTCCTGTCCTTTCCCTCATCTTGACTCCTTCTCTTCCTCCGTGGCCCACCTGGCCAGCTTCCTTGCAAACTCTGGGTTCGACGACTCCCCGTCGACCTCTCTCGCTGCCCTCTCCATCAACTCCTCGTAGGAGAGGGGGGAACTCTCTTCAGCTCCATTCGGAAGAAACCCTGTTGCAGGCCCATGGTAAAGGCCATCATCAGACTATGGCCCGACATCTCCTGGACCTGAGTAAATTCCTCCTGGAATCAGTCCACGTAGCTCCCCAACGTCTCGTTCACCCCCTACTTGATGTGGAACAAAGACTCGGACTCCTTCTTCCTCTTCTTCGAGGTAGTGAACCTCAGCATGAACCCTCGGCGCAGGACCTCGAAGCAGTAGATGGAGCTGGCAGGTAACTGGTGGAACCATTCCCTTGTCTTCTCCCGGAGGGTGATGGCGAAGAGTCGGCATTTGAATCCGTCCGACATCTGACGGATGGAGACCACATCCTCGAACCATTGGACATGTTGGACCGGGTCTCCCTTCCCGGTGTAATAGGACATCTCGGGTTCCCTGAACCCATCTGGAACTGGAGCTGAGGAGACAAGCTCGCTGAAAGGACTGCCTCCCCCCACCGGGCGAACCAGCGAGTCTCGCGAGCCCAGCTCGCCGAATCGGCCTCTGCCTGCCGAGCCGGGGAAGAGCTCTCGCCCAGGGAGCTCGCACCCCCGGCCTTTCTCGGCGACCTCCTTCCCGGCTCGCCTGTCGGGAGCGTCCTCGCCCAAAGAGGGGGCGGCCGCGATCTGGGCTGCCGGAGTCGAGCACTCGGCCCTCGTGTCGAGTGCGAACTTGACGAGGCCCAGCACCTCATTCCTGAAATCTTCCAACATCCCCACCGTTGCGAGGGGCGGGGGGTGGGGGCTGCGAGTTCTGCCCGTCAGACCCCTGTCCTCCTGTCATTGAACTCGCTGAAGCTTTTTCGCACTGACCACTGTCCACGCTCACCACACCAAAAGGTTGAAACCGATTCCTCGATCTCCTGTGGAGTTCACCCGTGGGGAAGGGGCGATCTCGCGCCTACTTAGCTCCTGCAAGCAAAACAACAAAGAAGACAAGGTGACACATACCCAAGGGCTCGGCGGGGGAGGTCCCACCACAAACCCGAAAGATCTCAGAGCACTTCCCCTCCTTAGCCAGAAGCCGAGCTAAGGTACCCTCAGAAAGCACTTGAAGATTGGAGCAGGAGAGCACAGGGGAGAACCTGCTTTCTGGGGTACCCCTTGGGTCCTATTTATAGTTTTCAAAATCTGGACTGCCAAAAAGCAAAAGAACTAACCTGAGATTACCAGAAAACCCTTCCCTGGGTCTGCCAACAGCCAAACTCCGCTATTTTGAAGGGCTATCGGCAGACCAGCGGGGGCAAAACAGTAATAAGTACCTTATTCATCCAGGCGAGCAGGGGGTTTGATCACCTCGGCAGGTCTTGCTCGCCTACTGCTGCCAAGCTCCACTGCGAGGACGCGAGCTGGGGCTAGCTAGGCAGTTGCCGAGCTCTGGGTGGACAAAAGTTGATCTCCGTTGGACGATCGCCGGTCTATGATCGACGAATGCCGAGCTCGGGCTCGGCATCTCCACTGCCGAGCTCGCCTACTGCCCTTAGCCCGATCTATCTGGGCCTTGGCGGCCTTGCTCGCCGGACACGGGGTTGTACACAAAGGGAGAAGAAGAAGGAGGATGCCGACCATTGTTGGAGCTTCGTAGCTCCGAATCACGAGCCGAGTCTAGTTCCGCGGAGGTGAGTCTGTTGCGTTGTTTTTCATCCGGCTAGTTTTCTATGGCGCCGAAGCGAACCTCTAGGGTAACGATTCTCTACTTGGACATGTGAAGTCCTCTTCCTTTTTGCATAGGAAACTCTCTCCTGCGAGTGGGCGGTTAGTGTTAGGTATTCCTTCGAGTATATATGGTTTATAACCGTATTTTTGCATATAGAGTCCGGAATCGAAGTACGGGCGTAGGCATGGTGTATGAAGCCTATCTGGACATGTTGGTCTGGATCGGTGATGTTTTCATTATGCATTTATTGCCGCAGTAGACTCCGTGACTTTGTTTTTCGGGTTTTCTATGTGATAGATTGTAACAGGGAGCTTTGGGGACTAACTCCAAGGTGTATATGGAAAACTGGGCAGAAACATATTTCTGCCAGGTACCGCGCGACGGTAGCTCTATTATTGCTAGGCCTGTATTTTTGAGTCCTGGGGGCCGATGTTGTGAGGCTGTGTGCTCTGGGAGCCCAGATGGTTTGGTCTGTGAGCCAACCTTGTGCATGACGAGGTTATGTATTATTGTATGATTGATACTTTGGGTCTCAGGGAAGCTTGACCCATGCCTATGGCTTAAATTGGCATGGCGGTGTGAGCAATGGGTTGAGTGGAACCGTATCCGCTCTATGTGGTTCTATTAAAGAGACCTAAGGTATGTGCCACTTACCGATGGCATGGAGGGCAAGTCTGAGGCTTCGGCCATAAATACTAAGATGCTCACGATGTTTGCCATCCTAGGGGCGGTGGTGAAGCCTCGGAATAGACCAAATTCATGAGAATGTGCCCTGAGTGCACTAGATGTGTGGTTGTGCGTGCCTATGCCTATGGTTAAGTGTGCTTAAACTGTACTTTCACTTTCATGTTTGATTATACTAATGAAATGCAAGGAAGGAGCACCGCCGCCCCGATTAAGGGGCAGGGTTGTTATAATTTTTTCAACTTTAGCTGACTGTTGCCTTGTTTGCCACCGTACAGTGGATTATTCTTATGTAGGAATTGGTGAACCTAGTAGCAAATAGCAGGCTAAAGCCCTTGGTGTTGTGCTCGCCCTTGAAGGCCAAACTGAAGTGTTTTATTCTTATACTATCATGTATGTCCGACCTGCAATCCGAAGTATGTAAGTCACTTTTATTGATCAAACTAATGTAAGGTCATAAGGCCAAAGTCTTGGTGTATATTATTTCACTCCTATTGTGGCTATAGTGGACATTCATGTGTTTTGTATGGGTTCGTATAACTGTTTTAAAAGCTTCCGCTAGAATTCTCTGAGTAAGGATGCATATTCCTATGCTGTTATCTTGGTATTAATACGTAACTCCACTGACTATTCGTGGTATATGGCCTGGGTCCCTAGCCAGACCTTATATTATATTAAATGTGATGGATGGGGGTGTTACAGTTTCCACTTCTAGAAAAGTATGGTCAACCAAATTAGACGATGCTCTATGGGCCTACCGAACAACGTACAAAACCGTTATAGGATGTATGCCGTATTTGTTGGTTTATGGAAAATCGTACCATTTACCCGTAGAATTAGAACACCGTGCTTTTTGAGTTTTAAGGTTTTTAAATTTCGATCACCACACTGTCGCCGAATTTCGAAAATTTCAACTTAATGAACTCGACGAGTGGCGCTCATATTCATATGAAAATGACAAATTTTATAAAGAGCGGACAAAATGTTTTCATGACAAACACTTAAGGCACCCAAAAACCTTCAAACCAGGCAACCAAATTCTTTTATAAAATTCACGTTTACGTTTATTTCCCGGCAAACTAAAGTCACGATGGTCTTTGTTGGGTCTTACGGCTCCCTTAGGGGGGGGGGGGTGAATAAGGGTTCTTCTAAATTATCTTAAACAATTTGAGCAACCTTTACACAATGAATAACAACAAAATAATAGAAGAGAGCAAATGAACATAGGCTAGAAAAAACAATGATATATTTCAAAAGAGTTACAATGTATACAATGTAACTCTATTGAGCTAGAGACAAAGGCTCATGAAATATATAATTTGCTAATGTATTCGCCTGTTCTTCTACCAATAACTGACAGGCTAAAGCGTATCTGTCCCTAGATCTTGCTACTAGCCTTCCCCTAGATCTAACCCCGATCTAGACACTGCACACAAGCTAATGATTTATCTTTAAGTCACACAAGGACTTGGACGCCACTCACAAGACGGCGATTTTCCCCTACGCCACACAAGGACCTAGACGTCACGCACAAGGCGGCGATTTCCCTTCCGATTACAATGAGAAAATAAATGAAAAATAACAAAAACAAATTGATCACTTTAGACTAGACACTCCCTTCAAACAAAACGTTGAAGATGTTGATGAATCCTTGTAAGAGATGCTTTGAATGCTTCACACGTTCCGTCAATCTTCCGCGCTATTTGGCCTTCTTAGGTGTATGGAGTATCTCTGAGTTCTGGAGCTCTCTGGAACGTCTATGAAGGTAATTGCACTCCAGGTATTGAAAAGCGTAACTTTCTCAGAAAATGAGAGAGTTTTATATTCTGGCACTATCGCCGGGTGATACTGGGTATAACCATCTGGCGATAGCGGTAACCGCTACCACCTGTCCCACGAACTCCTCATTTCCGCATCGCATAAACGTTGAGCGATGAATCGTGCACTATCGCCGCGCGAGACCGGATATCGCCATCTGGCGATAGTGAAATAACGGTGGCCACGATTTCGTCGAGCGTCGAGCGGAAAATCATCGAGTGGCGTTATCGCCTGTGGCGATACCCACTATCGCATGGAGATAGCTCCAAGCCATGATTTCGTCGAGCGTCGAGCAGAATTGCGTCGAGTGTCGAGTGGCGCTATCTCCTATCGCGATACCCACTATCGCCTGGCGATATCTCCAAGCTATGATTTCATCGAGCGTCGAGCGGAATTGCGTCGAGTGTCGAGTTGCGTTATCGCCTGTCGTGATACCCACTATCGCCTGGCGATATAGCCCGAGCTCAATGCTGATCCGATTCATCATCAAGAAGATATGAGATATTAACCTGTGTTACCTGCACACCAATAACATCCAAATATCAAATACAAACAAGATTTGTTATTAGCAAACTAGAACATGAATTTTGCAATGAGTTAGGAATTAAACATGAATTTTCTGCTCCTCGTACACCGCAAAAAAATGGTGTGGTGGAAAGGAAAAAAATAACTTTGCAAGAACTAGCTTGCACTATGTTATCTGAATACAAATTACCTCGATCATTTTGGGTTGAAGCGGTTTGTACTTCTTGTCATGTTATTAATCGTATTATGCTTCGACCCATCTTAAAATTAACACCTTATGAGTTATATTTTCAAAAGAAACCAAATGTGTCTTATTTTAAAGTTTTTGGATGTAAATGTTTTGTTTTGAACACTAAGGATAATTTAGGCAAATTTGATGAGAAGTGTGATGAAGGCAATTTTATTGGTTATTCTTCAACAAGTAAAGCTTATAGAGTTTACAATAAGAGGATAAAAGTAGTTGAAGAATCAATACATATTAGATTTGATGAGTTCTCTCCTTGTGTAGAAGCGAATAATACAGGTGAAAATGAAGATCTCTACCCTCTACGAAGGGTGGATGACGATGACAACCTTGGAGACAAAGATGAAGAAAAAGGAACTGAACAAGAAGAAGAAGCAGAAGAGAAAGGATATGTGCCTCCAAGTGAACTAAGATTTTCAAAAGATCATCCTCAAGATTTGGTTATTGGAGAACCATCTAGAGGGGTAAGTACTCGTTCATCCGTACGTGAATTATTTTCAAATATGTGCTTTATTTCTGATATAAAACCTAAAAGCGTTGAAACTGATTTAAATTATAATTTTTGGTTTTTAGCTATGAATGATGAGCTTAATCAATTTGAATGTAATAAAGTTTGGAAGTTAGTAGAAAGACCGTCTAATCATCCTGTTGTAGGGGCTAAATGGATTTTTAAAAATAAACCTGATATTGAATATAGGGTCACTAGGAACAAAGCTAGACTCGTAGCAAAAGGATATTCACAAATAGAAGGAATAGATTTTGATGAAACTTTTGCACCCGCAGCACGTTTAGAAGCAGTTAGGATATTTCTTGCATTTGCTAGTTTTAAGAAGTTTAAATTATTTCAAATGGATGTTAAAACTGCTATTCTTAACGGGTAAATTAAGGAGGAGGTTTATGTAGAACAACCTCCAGGCTTTGTTGATGTTAGATTTCATGACCATGTTTATAAATTAGAAAAAACATTGTATTGTTTGAAACAAGCACCCCAAACATGGTATGATAGATTGACTATTTATTTATTAAAGAATGATTATAAAATGGGCAGTGCTAATTGTACATTATTTGTTAAACATATTCATGATGATCTTATAAATTTATAAATATATGTTGATGATATTATTTTTGGATCCACAAATGAAAAATTATGTGATATTGTTATTGAAATTATGAAGAATGAATTTGAAATGAGCATGGTAGGCGAACTCACTTATTTTCTTGGTTTTCAAATCACTCAAAAGCTTGATGGAATTTTTGTTTGCCAATCTAAATATATTCATGATGTTTTAAAAAGATTTCAGTTTGAAAATCTAAAACAAGCAAATACCCCCATGAGTGTCTCATTAAAGTTAGGAAAAGATGAGAGTGGAATATCCATAGATCAAACACTTTATCGAGGAATGATAGGATAACTATTATATTTGACTTCCTCTTGGCCTGATATTATGTTTGCTGTATGTTTATCTGCTAGATTTCAAGCTAATCACAAAGAGTCTCATTTAAAAGCAGTTAAATGCATTTTTAGATATCTTATTGGCACATCTTAATTAGGATTATGGTATCCACATAACGATACATTTATATTACATGGCTTCTCTCATTCAGATTATGCTGGATGTTCATTAGATCGTAAAAGCACCAGTGGCACCTGTCATCTTCATGGCCCTTCACTTATCTCTTGGTCGAGTAGGAAACAGAATTATGTTGCCTTATCTACCACTAAGGCCGAGTACATAGCACTAGGCAGTTGTTGTGCACAAGCTTTATGGTTGAAGCAAACATTAGAAGATTTTGGTGTAGTTCATGAAACCATTGAATTAAAATGTGATAATAAAAGTGCCATTGACTTAATGTATAATCCAGTTCATCATTCTAGATCTAAACACATTGATGTACGTCAACATTTCAAAAGAGATCACATAAAACAAAATACGATCAAAGTGAATTTTATAAGCACCGATTCACAGCTTGCGGATATTTTCACTAAACCACTTCCAGATTCTCATTTTTCGTTCTTACGATTAGAACTAGGAATTCTAGACTTGTCAAATTAATAAATTACCATCGCAAGCAACACAAAAAAAATTAACTTAATTCCATTGTTAACATCATGAACATTAAACCAAAATAAGAATTCCATGAATCATAAGTGGAAACACCACAATTTTAACATTCCATACTAAGTCTTACATTCTTCCAGAAGAAATAACACATACCATTACAGAATAGATAATATTACAGCATGAAATCAAAGTCTAAGGAAATTAATGAAATTTCACTATCGCCGCCGATAGTGACTGTCGCCCGGCGATAGTGGAAAAATGTTCAGCCTTCCAGAAATCTTCAAAAATTTCTGTTGTCACATCCATTGTTCTCTCCTTGATCATCTACCGAACTGTACTCGCTGCTTCGCGTTCGACATGCTCGGCGGGTCGATGTAGGGGGCGGCTCCATGACCGGATCTTCCCATTTTGCTGCTTCGTCTGGAGTGGGCTTCAACTTCAAACTTTTGGTCAGAAATTTAAAGAATTTCTGAATTCCCAAAAAGTTTTTCTTTACATCCATCTTATGTTCTTCGAACGACTCTCGCAAGCCGTATAACCCTTCTCGCAACGATCCACCTCTAGGAATTGGTGGGTTTCGGATAGTGGACACCGGTTCACTCCTCCTTGATGACCATCCTCGTGTTGATCGGCCAATGGAAGGTGTTCCACTCATCGAATAAATCATTGGGATACAATCATTGAAGTACAATTCTGGGTCAATCCACATATATTTCTTATATAAGATCCATTGGATAACGGCTCCAAGTGGTAGGGTGTTTAACTTCTTCCAATTAGGACTTTTCAATCTAAATGAATATCGTACTATCGAGAGGACAAAATCCGCCACATCAAACGACTCTCGCTCCAAAATCATATACATCACATAACTAAGTTGAGCCGTTATTTTTCGTGTATCTCCGGATTTCAATGGGACGGTATGTCTTAGAATCTCTTGCACTAGCCGTGCATCCTCCGTCAGGGAGGCCGTTGATTGGATTAGAGTTTCGATGGAATTTCCATGCAAAACCATATTCAATAATGTCCAATCCCTCTCCTTCCGACAGTGCTCTACGACGTCTAGAGTGGTGTCATGCTTTATTAGTCTAAATTCATCTCTCAAGTCATAGTGTGTTCTTTCTACCGTCTCTCCTTGAATTTTCGATCGAACTCCGCCATTCAATTCCGTGAAATGCGGATCTTTGAGATAATTGTAAAATTCTCGGATGAGCACGGAGGAGAATGTGTCTGGAATAATAATTGACATTATTCCAGCCATTGCTAACAAGTTATGAATATGTGCGTGCCTGGCCGGGTCGAATTCAATCACCCGTCTGATTCCCATGCTAACATTCTCTATTCCAGGGAATGTTTGATATGATGCATATGAGTCACTCCCTGTGCATCTTCGTTCTTTGGAATTGTAAGCCATTTCTGCATATAAAATATTTTTTTTTCAGAAACAGAAAAGTTTTTTTGGCTATCGCCATCCGACGACACCCACTGTCGCCGTGCGATAGCGGAAAATTATTTTTATTCATTTCCAACTTCAGATATGGTTTCCCCCGTCATCCAAAATACCAGATCTGCACGTTTGTGTTCTTCAAATCAGTTTTTCTCAACTTAAATTCAAGGAAATCTTCACCAATTTCACTCATACCACTCTAGTAAATCAAGATCCCCAAAAACAATTTTAACACTTGAAAACCTCTAAATTTCTGCACTAAACTAACATACTCCACTATTCTTCCAATTAGATCCATCAAGAACCAAAGGTTCAAAGCAAAAATTTAAGTTTTCTTGCCTATGTTTAGGGTTTCGCCGCCTTCTCCTCCGCGTTCCGCACTCAGTCTTCAGGCACAATGGTTCACTCTGATGGCTTTGACTGAATGCGCTAGTTTTAACCAATTTTCCACTATCGCCGACCGGCGATACCCGGTATCGCCGGGCGATAGTGCCAATTTCTTGTTTCTTCACATTGTGTTGCTGCCTCAGTTTAAGGCCAGGTGTAATGTTTTTTTGAGTTTTACACTAACTTGGTTCTCTAGTTCACCACTCTTATATCTATTATACATATTTTAGTACTATTGTTCTTAACCTCGTGAAATTGTTTTCGCATGCCTCTAAGTATGAGAAATCTTTTAGTTATAATAATGTTATTTCACTCACGGTTGTGCAACTCTTCGTATGCCTCCATCTTACAAAATGTGAATTGTGCATGTTTTTACCATAACCAATTGTGATGCATGTTTTCGGCTTCTGCATTATCCGAGTTCAGTATCGTGCACCATCATATTAAATTATTCTGTATGCTCTCACAAGTGAATTCGGACTTCTTTGTTCAGCAAACAAAAAATAAAATATATATATATATATATATATATATATATATATATATATATATATATATATATATATATATATATATATATATGAGTGCAAAAGTGTATCATCCCAAAAGTATAAACCTTTGGTGATAGTTACCCGCAAAAAAAACAAAAAAAACCACTCAAATAATAAAGAGCTGACAAGGAGCCTCCACCAAGCACTACTTACCCTCCTGGTATCATGAGCATTGTGAGGTTGAGCACCTTGGCAAGAATTGTAAAGTGTCTTGTGCGATATTTACATGAATAATTTGTTTCTTATGTGTGCTGACCTCTTGGGTAAAAGTATAGCTCCGCATGTAAACACTATGTTATGTTGTTATTTAACATTCTCATGTTCATGTTTTCTTTGTAAGAATAAGCATCAGTTTTGCCACCCATCTGACATGTACACAACATTATCATCTCTAAACGTTCTTCTTATGAGAATTGGACTGAAAACTGTTTCACCAACACCTTTTCACTAGACCATGTGTTTATGATATAGTTTGTTGAACATTGCCATAGTTACTATTTACTTATTTTATTTATCCTACATTGCTCACCTGCCATCTCTGAGTCTCTCTTTTATGATTTTTCCTTCTTTCGCTTCCGTCGTACTCTTCGATCTCTTTTGACAATACCAAAGTGGGAGAAACTTTACAAAAGCAATCATTCACCGAAGTCTGTTTTTATATCTTTGTGCACACTTGGACGACACATTATTTGTTTAAATTATTTCTCACATCTTTAATTAAAAATACACGAATTCCCAAAATGCTTCTATTTAGGGGGAGATCACATTTAGGGGGAGTGTTTCATCTCAGAGCAATTTGTGCACATACACTTATTTCGTCTTGATACTCAAATAGGTTGGACCTTTTTAACATTCATGATTTCTTTCTTAATGGATTTGTTATTATCAAAAGGGGGAGATTGTTGGAGCATGCATTCCACGCTTCCTAGTTTGCTAATAATAGTCTTGATCGTTTTCTGTTAAAGAAGTTTTTTCGTATGGCACTGTGTTAATTTCACACCCTGATAAGGGTGATTTCAAAGTGAATGGGCATCGTCTTAAACTCTATTTTTCTGGTGATGATGATATCATTCCAAACAATCTTAAGTTTCTTCTGCACTAACTTTAACTAACTTAAGACTATTTATTTTTTAAAAAAAACTTTAAATATTATTTTGGACAATAATCTTTTGAACAATATTATTTTGTTGTGTTGAGCTCAAACGACATTTTAAACAAAGGGCGCTCTTGGGAGGCAACCCAAATTAATTTTTTGTTATTTTATTTTACACTTTTTGCCCCGGACAGCTCCTACAAACTAAAGCTTCTGCAATCTCCTTCTCCAATGCTAGGCTTTAGTTCTAAATTATTATTAGCTATAGCAGGGCGAACTATGCTTGTTTCTGTTCCTCCAAGTTAGGCTGAGCATAATGATACATGCTACGTTGCTCGGCCGAGTTTGGGTTAGGGTTGGCTGGTTGTCCATTATTTAATTTAAATTCATGATTGTAAAATTAACGTCTCCTACGGAGTCCTCAACCGAATCAGTTAGAATTAGAGGTCGGGAAAGCTATTCGCGTCGAAAGCTACGTTCGATCTCCGGATCCAAATCAAGTAGATTTGATGGATTCTGTCAGGTCATGCACTAGGGAAAAAAGAGAAAAAGAAAGAAAGGTGATAAAAGTAATACATTCGTTGTTTCAAAATATCAGCGTAAATTTAGGTCCCCGACAACGGTTCCAAAAAATTGGTGTCTACAAATACTCTTTGAAAATAAATACGAACTAGCAATCCAATGAACGCAAGTATACCTATCGAATTGTACTGAGGGGACACAAGTGTTGTATTAAAATCCGGGAACTGTTGAGTAATTCTACACACACGAAAAACTATTATCTTATCGGAAAATCTGTTGGGGTTTGTTAACTAATTTTAGAAAGAAAGGAAACTACTTGCAATTATGAAAAGAAGAGTACTTTCACTAATAAGGAAAACTACTAGCGATTAAAAGAGATTGAAAAGAAAGTATCACTCAACCTTGAATCACCTCAGCATAAGTAAATCAAAGATACGGTAATAAACCTAATCTTAATAAGATAAAGGTCCTTGACCGTGGAGATTCCCAAAGCTTGAATAGGCATTTCTCTAACTCATGCCCAATTGAGTTTAGTAAGGTCCGATCGGACTCTGGTCCAACGTCGGAGGCCTAAAGCTCGCCTTAAGTGGAGAACACCGCAATTGGATTTCACTCCAATCCGAGAGATTTAACATTTGCCTCTCTCGAGGGGTGCATGCAACTATCTTTACTCTTGAGTGTTCACTATAAACTATGAGCCTCTCGGCTAGCTACTATTGAAAACCTAGATGGAAATTATATATCGATGATATAACTCCAAACAAGATTATTCAAGAGTAAATCGAAGGCCCAAAACTAAAAATGAGAAAGTAAACTAAAGCATCATAACTTAACCAACTCCACCTCAGACCATCAAGATCGAGTGCTAGGAGGTTTTAGTTACTCAATGATGTAGAGAAAGATAATTATATTGAAAATAAGCATAACAAGAAGGAGTGAGAGAGAGAGAGAATAGGAAATAATTTTATTTCTTCTTGAACTGCAATCACAACGAGGGAATAAGGACATTACAAATAGGGTTTCAAAGAAGATTACAAATACAATAAGAAATATCTTAAGAACATTAAAACAGGAAATCACTAAGATAAATACTCTGAAATAAAATTCTCAATAGCTCTCTACAAGACTCTCTTCTTCCCCTCAACACTTGGAGAAGATAGCTATTTATAGATCTTTTCGGGAAGTACATGCCCCCATTACACGCCCAGGTAGGTCATGTACCTAGGGCGTGTCACATTCTGTGTGACTTTACTTGCTGAAATTGAATGTTGGAAGTGACAGGGGTAGTAGTTGAGTTACACGCCCTGATGACATGCCCGTGTAAGACGGGGGTGTAAGTTGCAGCGTGATAGTGGAGTGTGGAAAAATCATGCTACGGTGATTCCTCGGCACTTAGCGAGACACGCCTCAGGTACCCTCTCATGGGAGGGCGTGTATGCTGAATTTCATGGATCTGAATTCGGACCGATTGCTTCATTCCATTTGGGTTACACACCCTAAGTACACGGCCGGGGACGGCGTGTCATGGGGGCGTGTCTGGTACGGGGTTGACCCGAGGTGCTGGATTCTGGTGCAAATGATGATTACCTTTGTACAACGTTGGACGCGCACTAGGACATGCCAGGGTAGGGCGTGTTCGGGGGGCGTGTCTGGCCATTTTGGCTGAAGGCTGTGAAAACCTACAAAATGAAGAGAACATATTAGTGGCAATAATATATGTAAGAGGAGGTCAACATATGAGCTTACACGACATGATTTGTGTATTAAAACCTAAAAATACCGTAATAGTTTCGGCTACAAAACGTACTATCAGTCTTACCCCTTCAGGTGGTTCCACCAAAGTCCATACTTGGTTTCCATACATGGAGTCTATCTCAAATTTCATGGCCTCAAGCCACTTCTCAGAGTACGGTCCACTCATAGCCTCATAATAGGTTGCAGGCTCATCACAATGATCCATAAGCAACACATTACCCATTTGAGATACGAGAAATCCATATCTCTCAGGCTCAAACCTTATTCTATCAGATTTTAGTGGTACTTGTGTTTCCTGAGCAGGTTCTCTAGCTATAACTACTTGTAGTCCTAACTCAGGTCCCAATTCCGGTTCATTTATAGTTTATGGTTGTTGAACTTCTTCAAGTTCTACCCTGGCTATCTTTTACTTAAGAACCCTTTCTCAAGAAAGACATCAGTCCTTGTGACAAACACTTTTCCCTCGGACGGTAGGTACAAGTAGTACTCTTTGGTTTCCCTAGGATACCCCAAAAGATAACACTTATCTGATTTGTGTACCAACTTATCAGGAATTTGATGTCTCATGTATTCCTCACAGTGTAATGCCCCGAAACTCAAAAGAGTGACGGGTAGCATTTTGAGCCATGTTTGGAACTTGGCAGGGGTCACACAGCCTGAGACACGACCGTGTGCCAGGGTCTTGTCGTGCTCGGGTCGACGATCTGGCCGAGTTGTCGATGAATTCGGAGTCAACAATTGTCGAGCAGCGAACACGTCCTGAGACACGGGGGTGTCCCAGGCCATGTCCTTCACGGAGTGAAGCCGGGCCGTGACGGGGGTGATACATGGGATCAGCACACGGGCCGTGTCGGGTAAACAAGGGCGTGTCAAATTAGATACGAGCATGTCGAGTACCCATATGCCTTTCGGGCATTTTCTGTCTTGTGTCGATAGAGTAACATGACACACTACACGGCTGTGGACTGTATGACACGGGCGTGTCAAGATTGACACGGGCGCGTCGGGTGCCCGTGTTCTTTTCGGGATGCATCTGTTTCGACGGCAAATAAGGAACACGGCCCTGTACACGGGCATGTCACAAGCCGTGTTTGGCCTAGATTTTGGATTTCAAGCCCGAATCGTGGCCGTCTGTTTCCTTATTTTGGGATCTAACGGCTTGGGGCTGTTCCTGCTGGGTTTATACCGGGAATAGGGTTTTGAATCCTTCATTTCATCCAAGCATTCTCTTTCTAAGCTTCTATAGAGAGAGGAGGGCAAGGAAGAAGAAGGGAGATAGATCCGTCCACCGGCGGAGCTTCGGAGCTCCAAATCGCGAGCCGACTTTAGATCTGCGAAGGCATAGATTTCCATGGTGCCAGGGAAAAATGCTAGGGTAACGATTCTCATCCTAGGACATGTGAAGTACTCTTTTCTTTGCATAGGAAGCCCGCTCTCGCGAGTTTGTGGTGAGTTTGAGGCGTTCCTTCGGGTAGACATGAATAGTCCCTGTTGCTTAGCATGTAGAGTTCGCAATCGAGAAATGGACATAGGCATGATGTGTGAAGCCTACCCGGACAAGTTGGTCTGGATCGGTGATGTTGCATTGCATAAATGGCCGGAAAAGGCTTTGTGCAATTGATTGTTTTTCGAGTTTTCTACGCGGTAGATTGCAACAGGGAGTCTTGGAGATTAACTCCAAGGTACACCCGAAAAACTGGGCAGATGCATGATTCTGCCAAACTTGGTGGACTGGGAGCCAACCTGCACATAACCGAGTTATGTGAAGTGTGTGATCGAATTGGGACTCAAGGAAGTTTGACCCGCGCCCATGTCTTAAGGTGACAGGGCGGTGGGAGCAACGGATTAGGAGGAACCATACCAGTCTATGTCATTCGGTAAAGAGACCTAACGGTACATGACACTTGCCATTGGCATAGATGGAGGGTCTTAGGCAGTGGCAAGAAAGACCAAATGCTCACAAGATATTACCGACCAAGGGACAGTGGTGAGTCAGCGGACTTTGACCGTGTTCACCGAGAATGTGCCCTGAGAGCACGGGGTGTGTGGCCGTGCGTGCCCAAGCCTGTGATGAAGTGTATATTCAATATACTACTTGGTTATGCGAACAAAGTGCAGGGAAGGAGCATCACCGCCCCGAGTTTGGGTGCAAGATCGTTATAATTTGGTCAACATAGCTGACAGTTGCTTTTTTTTGCCACCGTGCGGTGGATTGTTGCTTGCAGGTGCTACGGAGCCAAGTGGAAAATAGCGGGCAAAAAGCCCTTGTTGCTGAGCCGGCCCTCGAAGCCCTAATTTGAGTGTTTACTTGTTTTATTCATGTGTGACTGGCCTGCGTGCTGAGGTTTGGAAAATATTGTAATTTGAGTAAACAATTGTAAGGCCTTAAGGCCATTGTACTTGTGTATTATACGTTCATTCCTATTGGGTTTTGTAGTGCACATTCATGCTTATGGCTGGGTTCTTTGTTTTGCAACCTTTAATTTGCTTCCGCTAGAATGTACTCTGTGTAGGACGTTGATTCTTAGTTGGATTGTTTCCATCGAGTAACCTCCCGGTCTGTCTGTGGTATATGGCGTCGGGCTCTGGCCGGACCTACTGCTATATGCTATGCGACGGATAGGCGGTGTTATAATTTGGTATCAGACTACTGGTTTCGGTCAGGCTTAAATGAATTCGTGGACGAATTCTTTTAAGGGGTGGTGATCACATGTGTGTCCGTCATCGTTATAACATAAAATAACCCATGAATGTTCACTTAGTAATGAAAATACACGTGTTTAAGGAACCTGCGTGTTCATATAATTACTTTTTTGCAATTTTGTTTGGTCGCTTAAGGATGTTTTGTACAACTATAGGTGATAAGAAGTGGTGCAGGGCCGTCAGAACACCCGGTTCTTGAGGCTAGCAGCGCATCGAATGATGTGCCTACAACACCTCCCTCGGCTGAAACCATACGATTGGTGGCTGAAGCAGTGTTTGCCATGATCAACGCGCAGCCTTTAAGGCAAATGCAGCAGCCCGCTCCTATGATGGAGTAGGTACCACTTCAAACGGATGAGCCAAGAAGAGTTGAGCAAGTAGTGGTGGAACCTTTGGTGCCTAGGAGAGCAATTGAAAGGCAGCTCAAACATGTTATGAGCTTTAATCCTCCGGTGTTCTCGGGGTTGGGAACCCCATCCCAAGCTGAAGATTGGCTCTCCCGAGTGAAGAGAGTCTTGACAGTGACGGAAATAGAGGAGTGGCAAATGACCAATATAGCTACATTCCTATTGGACGGGGATGCGAGGCTGTGGTGGGAAAGTCTAGAGCTGCATCACTTGAGAGGAAGACAACTCATGGACGTCTTGATGGAAGAGTTTTCGAGATTGTTCTTGTCTAGGTACCTCCCTTCGGCTCAGAAGATTGCGTTGGAGAATGAGTTCCTGAAATTGTCGCAAGGAGAGAGTAGCGTGGATGAGTATCTCCATGAGTTTACTCGGTTGGGTGGTACGCTAGCTCTACGCTCCCGGATGAGGAGCGTAAGACAAACCTATTCAATGAAGTTTTGAGAGATGACTTGAGGCTATTGCTCTCGGGGCCTATGACGCAGGGCTTCTTGACCCTGGTCAATACGGCCCGGTCTTTGCAGAAGGACTTAAAGAATGTGCAAGCAAAGAAATGCTTTGGTGATAAGAAGACTGAGTTCAAGGTGTCGGCTAACTCAAAGCCTGTGTACCATAGGTGGTCTAAGAAGGCTAGGACTTCAGGTCCAGCCCCTTCTTCCGGTGCTTCTGGGTCGACTGCAGGTCGAACCACGGGAGCATGCCTTACTTGTGGAAAGCCGGGACATTTTGCTCGGGATTGTTGGAGCGGACTTCCAAAGTCCGAGAGGAAGCCAGGAGCAACGTATGAAGAGAATTTCAAGGCGATGGAGTCAGCCGCATTCCATTATGCTCCGGCTCAACCTAGAGTCTACAATCTTGCCAGCAGGAGGCCATTAAGCAAGCGGATGTGGTGGCAGGTACGATTTAAATTTATAGCAATTTAATTTTTAAATACTTGTTATGCGCGTGTTACCTTACCACTGCATGTTTAGGATTTGTTTTGATTTGTGATAATCCGGCGAGAGCACTCTTTGATACGGGAGCTTCGAACTCTTTTTTGTCTGAAGGATTCATATCGTGCATCGGAGTACCTTCTTTGATGTCGTAGGACAAACTGGATGTGTTATTGCCAAATGGGTGTTCGATGCGCGCGGATAGAATCTATGGCATTAAGATTCGTATTGGGAGTCAAGAATTCGACTTGCAAGCATCGTTACTATCACTGGTGGATTTCGACACGATATTTGGCATGGACTGGCTCTCAGAGTAGCAAGATTATATTGATTGCAGTCGCAAGGAGGTGAAGTTGGGATCAGGTCAAGATATGACTTTTACGGGCTTGAATGGTTCGAGCAAGACTTTAATGTATGCTCTACAGGTGGTGAAGGCGGTTCATCCCGGAGCAGAGCTGTTTTTCACGCTTGTGGAGGTTGTAAAGCATAAGTCTACATTGGATAGTATTTCAGTGGTATCTGAATGCCCTGATGTGTTCCCTGGCGATCTTCCTAGAGCCCCACCTCAACAGGAGATAGACTTCACTATTGAGAAATTGTTAGGTGCGAAACCTGTGTCACGCTCTCTGTATCGGCTAGCGCCTAAGGAAATGGCCGAGCTGAAGGTTCAACTGCAAGGGTTATTGGAGCAGGGGTATGTGCATCCAAGTTCGTCACCTTGAAGCGCGTCGGTCCTTTTTGTTAAGAAGAAGGACAAAAGTTTGAGACTTTGTATTGATTACCGCGAACTGAACAAGCTAACGAAGAAGAACAAGTACCCGATCCCAAGAATTGATGATCTATTTGATCAGTTAGTCGGGTCAACGGTGTACTCAAAATTGGATCTTAACTCCGGCTATTATCATATACGGATAAGGGAGAGTGATATCCCTAAGATAACTTTTAGTACGAAATACGGGCATTATGAGTTTACGGTCATCCGTTTGGGCTGACTAATGCGTCGTCAGTGTTCATGGATTTGATGAACAGGACTTTCAGGGAGTACTTGGACCACTTTGTGATTGTCTTCATCGACCACATATTGGTGTACTCGCAGTGTGAGGAGGATCACTTTAAGCATCTGCATTTGGTGCTGGAGACACAGAGGATGAATAAATTGTACGTCAAGTTCTCCAAATGTGAGTTTTTGTTGTCCTCAATAGCGTTCCTTGGTCATATAGTCAGTGGACAGTGAATTGTGGTGGATTTGGCAAAGATTGTTGTGATACGAGATTGGCCTGTGCTGTCTACGATAGCGGAAGTCCGGAGTTTTCTGGGGTTTGCCGGCTATTACAGGCGCTTTGTGGAGAACTTCTCCCGGATAGTGTTACCCCTCACGACTCTGACGAGGAAAGATCAGAAGTTTGTTTGGACGCCAGGGTGCACACGAGCTTTCGAGGAGCTGAAGAGTCGGTTGACCATTGCGCATGTGCTGAGTTCGCCGAGTGGGACAGAAGGTTTTGAGATCTACAGCGATGCTTCGGGCAGTGGACTGGGTTGTGTCCTACTACAGCATGGAAGTGTGATAGAATATGGCTCGCGACAGCTGAAAGTGCATGAGAGGAATTATCTAGTCCATGACTTGGAGTTGGCTGCCGTGATTTTTGCCTTGAAGCTATGGAGACACTACTTGTATGGGGTGAAGGTCGATATCTATACCGACCACAAGAGCCTGAAATACTTGATGGATCAGAAGGATCTAAACATGCGACATCGGAAGTGGATGGAGTTCCTGGGGAACTACACATTCAAGATTCACTATGTGCTTGGGAAATGCAATGCGGTTGCGGACGCGTTGAGCCACAGGGCCCCAGCTCAAGCCAATTGGCTATCGGTCCATGACGAGCGGTTCGTTCGGGATTTGGAGGCGTTGGAGATCTCTTGTATAGACAAGCAGACAAGTGCCGAAGCGCTATTAAACTGGACGAAAGTTCAGTGTGACCTGGCTGATCAAATTCGGCAGGCTTTTGGATATGGATGGTCGCATGAAGCAAATCATGGTTCAGGCTTTCGATGGGTCAAATTCCCAATTCGTTGTTGAGGATGGATTTCTATGGAAGGACGGTCGTCTGTGCATCCCGAATGTGGGCAAATTGCGGGTGGAATTGTTGTACGAGGCGCAACATACCAAGTACTTGATTCACCCGGGGAGCACGAAGATGTACCGCGATGTGAAGAAATTGTTCTGGTGGCCAGGGCTTAAGAAGGGCGTGGCACACTACGTGGTGAAGTGTCAAACATGCACCTTGGTGAAGGCAGATTGTCAAAAGCCTGGAGGATTCTTGAAGTCCTTGCCTATTCCGTAGTGAAAGATTGACGACATTACTATGGACTTTGTGCATGGGTTGCCAAGGTCGCAGAAGGGAAACGACTATATTTGGGTGGTCGTAGATCGTTTGACAAAGGTGTGGCACTTCATTCCGCATAGGAAGGATGACTCTGTGGAGAAATTGGCAAAATTATATGTGGATAACATAGTACGACTTCATGGTGTGTCCCGCAGCATCGTGAGTGATCGAGATGGGCGGTTCACATGCAATGATTGGAGGTTGGTGCAGCAGATGTTGGGAACAAAGTTGAGTTTTAGCATAGCATTTCATCCGCAGACGGATGGTCAGACCGAGAGGGTCAACAGGAAGATGGAAGACATGCTTCGCATGTGCGTTCTGGACTTTGAAAAGCAGTGGGAAGATCACCTATACTTGGTGGAATTCGCTTACAACAATAGCTACCAGGCGAGCATAAAAATGGCACCCTTCGACGCCATTTATGGTAAACTATGTTGCATGTCGTTGTCTTGGATAGAAATGGGTGAGTCAAAGTTGTACAAGCGCCAAGAGGTGGAAGATTCAACGTCGTTGGTTCAAACTATTCGAGAGAGTTTGCTAATCGCTTAGGACCGCCAAGCTAAGTACTATAACGCCAAGCATAGGAACGTGGAGTTTGCTGTCGGGGACTGGGTGTACTTAAAGATTAAGCCGTTCAAGGGTGTCTCGCGGGTGCGGCGCTTGAAGAAGCTAAGCCCGAGGTACATTGGACCGTTTGAGGTTCTAGAGCTGATTGGCGAAGCAGCTTATCAATTGAGGCTATCAGTGGAGCTAAGTGGTCTACACGATGTATTCCACATATCGATGTTGCGGAAGGCGGTGCAAGAGCCTTCGCAAGTGATTGCGGTCGATCAAGTGTCGGTGGATATTGGGTTGATGACGAAGGTCATGCCCGTATGAATTGAGGACTCAGAAGTCAAGCGGCTATGCAACAAAGAGAACAGGATGTTCAAGGTCTGTTGGGACAACTGCAGTCAGGAGGAGCTCTCATGGGAGCGAGAGCAGACCATGCTTGAGGAGTACCCGGAGTTATTTCACTCAGGTGTCGTTTAAGTTTTATGTTTATCTTTCTTTTATGAAATTTCGGGATGAAATTATTTTAAGAGGGATAGAGTTATAACGCCCCGAAACTCAAAAGAGCGATAAGTGGCATTTTGAGACAAGTTTGGTACTTGGCAGGGGTCACACGGCCTGGGACACGGGCGTGTCCCAGGAGAGTGTCGTGCTCGGGTCGACGATCTGGCCGAGTGGTCGTCGAATTCGGAGTCGACGATTGTCGAGCAGCGAACACGGCCTGAGACACGGGCGTGTCCCAGGCAATGTCCTTCACCGGGTGAAGCTGGGCCGTGGTGGGGGTGATACACGGGGTCAACACACGGGCCATGTTGGGTAGACACAGGAGTATCAAATTAGACATGGGCGTGTCGAGTACCCGTATCCCTTTTGGGGGTTTTCGGTCTTGTGTCGATGAAGTAGCATGACACACTACACGACCGTGTACTGTATGACACAGGCGTATCAAGTTTGACACTGTCGTGTCGGGTGCTCGTGTTCTTTTCGGGATGCATCGGTTTCGACGGTGAATAGGCAACACAGCCCTGGACATGGGCGTGTGACAAGCCGCGTTTCGCCCAGATTTTGGATTTCAAGCCCGAATCGTGGCCATCGATTTCCTTATTTTGGGATCTAATAGCTTGGGGCTGTTCCTACTAGGTTTATACCAGGAATAGGGTTTTGAATCATTCATTTCATCCAAGTATTCTCTTTCTAAGCTTATAAAGAGAGAGGGGAGAGCAAGGAAGAAGAACGTAGTTTGATTCGGCCACTGGCGGAGCTTCGGAGCTCCAAATCGCGAGCCGACATCGGATCTACGAAGGCGAGGACATTGCGGTGCTTTTCATCAGCATAGATTTCCATGGTCCCAAGAAAAAATGCTAGGTTAATGATTCTCATCCTAGGACATGTGAAGTCCTATTTTCTTTGCATAGGAAGACCGCTCTCGCGAGTTTGCGGTGAGTTTGAGGCATTCCTTCGGGTAGACATGAATAGTCCCCATTGCTTAGCATGTAGAGTCTGTAATCGAGAAACATACATAGGCATGATGTGTGAAGCCTACCCGGACAAGTTGGTCTGTATCGGTGATGTTGCATTGCATAAATGGCTGGAGAAGACTCCGTGCAATTGATTGTTTTTCGGGTTTTCTACGCGGTAGATTGCAACTGGGAGCCTTGGGGATTAACTCCAAGGTGCACTCGGAAAACTGGGCAGATGCGTGATTCTGCCAAACTTGGTGGCCTGGGAGCCAACGTGCACATAACCGGGTTATGTGAAGTGTGTGATCGAATTGGGACTCGGGGAAGTTTGACATGGGCCCTTGTCTTAAGGTGACAGGGCGGTGTGAGCAACGGGATAGGCGGAACCGTACCCGCTCTATGTTGTTCGGTAAAGAGGCCTAACGGTACATGGCACTTACCGTTGGCATAGATGTGGGGTCTTAGGCAGTGGCCAGAAAGACCAAATGCTCACGAGATATTGCCGTCCAAGGACGGTGGTGAGTCAGCGGTCTTTGACTATATTCACCGAGAATGTGCCCTGAGAGCACGGGGTGTGTGGCCATGCGTGCCCACGCCTGTAATGAAGTGTTTATTCACTATACTACTTGGTTATGCTAACAAAGTGCATGGAGGAGCATCGCCGCCCCGAGTATGGGGGTGGGATCATTATAATTTGGTCAGCATAGCTGACCGTTTCTTTTGTTTGCCACCGTGTGGTGGATTGTTGCTTGCAGGTACTGCGGAGCCAAGTGGAAAATAGCGGGCAAAAAGCCCTTGTTGCTGAGCCGGCACTCGAAGGCCTAATTTGAGTGTTTACTTGTTTTATTCATGTGTGACCGTCCTGCGTGCCGATGTTTGGAAAACACTGTAATTTGAGTAAACAATTGTAAGGCCTTAAGGCCATTGTACTTGTGTATTGTAACGTTCATTCTTATTGGGTTTTTTAGTGGACATTCATGCTTATGTCTGTGTTCTTTGTTTTGCAACCTTTAATTTGCTTCCGCTAGAATGTACTCTGTGTAGGATGTTGATTCTTAGTTGGATGGTTTCCATCGAGTAACCTCCTGATCTGTCTGTGGTATATGGCGTCGGGGCCCGGCCGGACCTACTACTACATGCTATGCGACGGATAGGGGGTGTTACAGACATCCCCAAACCTTAATGAACGACATACTATGATTCTTCCCAGTACATATATTATATGGTATCTTTAGAACCGCTTTCGTTGGATCACGATTTAATGTTAAAGTAGCAGTTTCTAGAGCAATGCCCCAAAAGGAAATAGGCAGATCTGCATGACAAATCATCGACTGTACCATGTATAACAAAGTACAATTCGTCCGCTCAGACGCACCATTATGATGCGGTTTTCTAGGTGGAGTGAGCTATGATACAATACCACACTCTAGTAGATGATCACGGAACTCACGACTTAGGTATTCACCACCTCGATCAGCTCGAAGTATTAACCTTCTTACCCAGCTGGTTTTCTACTTCATTTTTAAACTCTTTGAACTTTTCAAACGTTTCGGATTTGCACATCATAAGATACACGTATCTGCATCTACTTAAATCATCAGTAAACATTACAAAGTAGAAAAATCCACATCTATCTATAGAACTCATGGGTCCACATACATCACTATGTACTATTACGAAGAGATCATCATCCCTCTCATTGTAGCCAGTGAAAGGTACTTTAGTCATCTTGCCTAACAAACAAGATTCTCATCTCTCAAATGATTCATAATCAAATGAGTACAACATCTCATCCTTATGGAGCTTGGATATACGTTTCTCATTTATATGGCTCAAACGATAATGCCAAAGGTACATAGGGTTCGAGTCATTTGTTCTTAGTCTTTTAGTACTTTCAATATTATAGATCGGATGGTATTAGTTCAAAACATAGAGACCATTAAACATTTGGGCTATACCATAACAAACATCATTCTTAAATATTGAACAACAATTGTTCTTAATAATAAAAGAAAAACCCACCATGTCCATACATGAAATGGATATAATGTTTCTAGTTGTGGAAGAAACAAAATAACAATTATCTAGTACTATTACAAGCCCACTGGGCAAAGCAAGATGATAAACCCATATGGGAACAACAGCAACTCTTGCTCCATTGCTAACACACAGGTACACCTCTCCTTTACTCAGCATTCTTCTCCTTCCCAGTTTCTGCACATTTATACAAATGTGAGAACTACATCCGGTATCCAATACCCAGGATGAAGGTGCAGAAAGGTTTATCTCTATAACATAAATACCTGAAGCGAAGTCATACTACCCCTCAACTTTTACGAACCCTCCACATAAGAAGGACATTTCCTCCTCTAGTTTCCAGCCTTGCAATAGTGGTGACACTTTCCCTCTTTCGTCAAGCCTTTCTTTTTTAGTGCTAAAGACTTGGGCTCCAGTCCAGACTTAGGTCCCACCCACATCTTCTTGAAGCCCTTGGCCTTGCCCTTGCCTTTATGCACCATCAATATGGGGTTACCAGGCTTGGCCATCTTCATGTTAATCTTGGCAGTTCACATCATGCCTAGGAGCTCGGGCAGTGTCTTTTATTTTTCATTCATGTTATAGTTCAAGACAAACTGATCAAAACTGTCTGGAAACGATTGCATGATCAGGTATGTAGCCAACTCTTGGCCTAGAGGTAACCCTAGTCTTTCAAGGTTCTCGATATATGCAATCATCTTGAGTATGTGAGTCCCTGCTAGGTCCTGAGTTCCCATCTTACACTGGAACAATGCCTTAGTGACGTTGAATCTCTCTTAACAAGCTTTAAATTGAAGCATTTTCTTGAGATGCTCGTCAATGACCTTACAACCCATTCTCTCATGTTGCTTCTGAAGCTCAGAATTCATGGTCACTAAAATGAGACATTCGACATCTAAGGATTCGTCCAGATACTTCTTATAAGCATCTTTGTCAGCACGGGGTGCATTCCCGGCAGGCTCGTCAGGGGATTCCACTTCCAAAATATAGAGCTTGCATTCATGCCTGGGAACAATTCTCAGGTTCCTGTACCAGTCCAAATAATTTGTAACACTCAGCTTCATATTCTCAAGGATGGCTCTAAGGGACAGTGTGGAGTGTGACCACTTGCCATGGAAATTCTACAATAATACAAGCAAAGCAATTAGTACTATATTTCAAAATATAATTTTCTTTCGATTAGGACTATAATCAAAATAACTCTCACTATTTTTATCAAACTGATAACCCTTGATATCAATTCGAAGAGTTTGGCGAGTAACCCTTTTAGTGGACCAGATCCATATTTCACTAACACTATGAGTCAACTTTGGCTTTTCTCTCACAATGCAACTATTTAGTTAGGCAACGCTTGCCTATTGCATCGCTATGCAACTCTTGTATGGCTGGTGAATAACTCTTTATTCACGTCCATCATATGGTGCATGCCAACCCTATGCCTTTGGGCACTCAACCTTTTGAGGTCACCCAGTTAATCTAGACCGAATGTCGACAGTGGGATATCACAATTATTCGCCCGTACCCTCACCAAGATAGATTAATGCACCATACTATGACAAGCCCACACTTCATCGATCGACGCAGGAAGAGTGTCATCCATCGGAAGGCATCCGAATACTTAATATCAATTAAGGGATTTTAGATAGTGGATTAACTCTTTAATCATGATTAACTCTTTAATCATGGTTGACACTTTACCAGTGTGCACATCAAGCAAAATTAAATTCGACAAGCATAATCCAAATGCATCCCAAATGTGTACAAGAATCATCAACACACGATGAACTGGGCTAAGTCTGAACGTCTAGAACATTTTTAAATCTTTAGACCTACATGCACTGGACATGAGCAACACCAACACCACTTAGATAGTAGACAAGAACGTCACTTTATGTGAGATTCAAAATCTAACACATGCTTTGTTTCATAAACCAACAAAGTGACGGCTACTGTTAAGGAGTAAACTTCAAAGAAATCACATGCATTCTTTGAAGATCCAAGACTAGATTTGGGCATTTAGAACACTTATAAATCTCCAAATCTACACGCCATGGATTTAGCAACTTCTGAAACAATGACTATTGTCGGCAACCTCCCTCGGATACCACTGTTGTGTTTTTGGAGATGGCACAACACTTATGCACGTAGTGGAAATAAGAACAAGACAAAACTCAAACATGTTCGGATCTGACAATATTCCTGAATCAAGAAGTAAAGCATGCTGCAATAAAATTACCTTTGAGGGATTGAGTCTAAACTCAATCTAGATACTCCAGAAATATCCAGCCGGTCACTTAGAGGCTTGAGTCTTGAGCGCAGAAAGTATATCCGCGTCTTTACAGTAATCCACACGATCAGGAGAACTCGTAGAAACTTGTCACGCAGGTTCTAGGTTTGGAGAGGATACTCATCATCTCCACAGACTGCTAGATTGTTGTAGGAGAAGCAGCGGCGACACTCACCGGGATCGGGATCGAAATCGGCGACGGAGAAGACGGCTTCCGACTGCTTTCTAGGGTTATCTGTCTTATCGCACAGTATGGCTCGTATTCTTAGACAGAGAAATGAAAACTTTTAAGAGTAAACCCTAAAAACTTCGTATTAATACTGAAGGAGATAAATAGAATAACTTCTCGTCGCTATCTATATACCCAAGACTTAGATTCCAGAATTCAGCAAATCAACATTTGACTCAACACGGGCATCGAGTGAGCTCGACACAGTCAACACATCTGTGTCATGGCATTGATTGAGTTTAACACACACAATGCTATGAACAATGCTACGCCAAAGGCCAGACTCATCGAACGGCATTCGTCGAACTGCATTTATCGAACGGCATTCGTAGAGCGGTGCACGACTTCTGCGCCAAAGGCCAAATTCGTCGAACGACATTCGTCGAACTGCATTCATCGAACCGCATTCATCGAACTATATTCGACTTCTGCACCAAAGGCCAGATTCGTCGAACGGCGTTTGACGAATCCGCGCCAAAGGCCAGATTCGTCGAACGAAGTTTGACGAATCCGTGTCGAAGTCCAGATTCATCGAACGACATTTGACTTCTATGCCTTAGTGTTTAGATATCTCAATGTTGTCAATGCTTCTGCGTCATGACGTTGAGTGAACTCAACACACTCAATGCCAAAGGCCAGATGCGTTAAATGGCTGATGAGTCCGATTTATATAGGGTTTTTCGGACTCATCTGGGCTAGTTTTCACGCGTTTGCACTTCACTTTTAGTTCGTTATCGTATATATTTCATCTTATCTTTATTTCCATAGAAAGTGCACACTTAGGCCCGTGGTTGTGTATTTTTGTACTTTTAATGTTTGTACTCCTTTTTTGTGATTGTATGGAATGTCTACACATATCAGTGCTGGGTTTAGGGGTCGTGTGCGTGTTCCAGGGATTTTTTGAAGCAGGAATACTGCGCACGATCATCGGATATAGTGCACACGACCACTTGTCGTGCGCCGATGATCTTGCGCAATGTACCCTGATTTCCAAAATCTGCCTGGGGTAATCGCACGACCACTGGATATAGTGCGCATGACCACCGGTCGTGCGCCACTGATCATGTGCATTGATTCCTCTTTTCCTGGAGTCCTGTCTAGGGTAATCGCACGACCATTGAACTTAGTGTGCACGACCAGTGGTCGTGTGCCACTGCTCGTGACCGTTATCCCAATTCTTCTTCCTAATCTGCCATTCCAGTGGGCACGATCACTGGACATAGTGCGCACGACCATTGGTCGTGCGCCCGTGATCGTGCGCATTGTTCAATTCTGCTTTGTATAAATATCGCAGGTCTCACCCTAATTCGGAATCATTCGGATCGCTCGACATTTCTCCGCCGTTTTCCACCTTCTCCGTCGTTTTTCATCATCTTACACCCTAGGGAGGTGCTCCGGGCAAGCTTTCACCGCCAAATCCAAGCCGGAGCTTCCTCTCGGCCTCCTCCATCATCTCTTGGGTTCACTTCAAGCTTCAACACCATAGCCATCAAGCAAAAGGAAGCTTGCAACTTTCGTCCGCTATCGTGATACGAAGAAGACGTGCCATTGTAAGGTGTTGACAACCCTTATCTACCCTGGACGCAGTTGAGGACCGATTTTGGATGCAGATTGACAACCCGACGATTCCAACCGTGAATCCTCAGCAAGACTTCGGATTCGGTCGATCTCTTGACTTGTTCTTCCTTTATTTTTGTATATGTGTGTTAAAACTTCATTTATATTGATGTTGTTGCACTTTAGATGTAAACTCTATTAGATTCATGTCTATGTGATTCTGTATTGTTTTACTCTTTAGTTGCTTGAGGTGCGTCATATTTCATACACCATCCATCTGTCCTTGCCGCACTAGCAATTACTAGTGGAGTGCGTAGCGAAGAGGTGCTCATGACCCTCATTCCGTCATTCTCATCACCTCATCCGCAAGCCTACTTGTCCATCCGCCTAGTGATTCGGTGCATAGCGGCCCGACTAGTCTTCCATCCCGCCTGGCAAAGCATCGCATAGTGGCGTTGCATAGGAGTAGTTGTTAGATTTTTACTTCCTTTTTCCGCAAATATCAAAACCCCCCTTAGTTAACTCAGACCTAAGGACTTCAATCTCAAGTCCTCCTCGAAATTAACTCCACCTTACTGTGTTCCTTGAGAGATCGATACTTGGGAAAACTCGCCCACTTTATATTACTTGTGCGACCAGTTCACTGCCGTGATCTTTAGCATCAAGTTTTTGGCGCCGTTGCCGGGGAACACAGTCGTGTGAGTTTTTGGAGAGGGAGATAGGAGATAGAAGCCCTTTTCCATTTGTATAATTCATGTTTCTTCTTTGCTTTAGTTTTTAGAATCTGTTTCTTGTTTTAATTTGTTCTTATTGTAGTTTTAATTTTTCTGTAGCAAGTTTTCCTATTCTTTTATCTGTGGTCTGTAGTTAATTGTTGCTTAGAAATTTTCTGTTGGTGAATTCTTCTTGTTGCACCATGTATTCTTATATGAGTATTCGTTGTCGATGGTGCGGGGATTATAGGCATGGTATTGATGAGTGCCCCACTGAAGATTGGGAGCATAATTCTCGTGGTTCTGTGCATGGAGCACCGTCTTCCTATGGTACTTCATACACCCAACCCAGGTCTTATGGTCACTCATCTTCTCGCATTCATCTTTTTCTTATTCCTCTCCGGTCCCACCTGGATCGAGGAGTAATGGAAAACGATGTTTGTGTTGTCGTAGCACCGACCACGTTTTGAAAGATTGCGCAGAATTTCAGTGCCAGTTGGAGGAGGATGATGAACCGGGTATCCGATTCACTCTATCACCCTCTCAAATGTCCGCCCCTTTCGATTCTGATGATATATTCGCAGCACCACCTTGTCTATGGGGGACTGCTACAGATATGCCCATCAGACTTTCTGCTGATCGGTGTGACGACATTGTAGCACCGTATCTCCCCATGCACTCTTCCCCTTTTGTTGATTCACCCCCAGAGGAACCCGCACATATTTTGTCTGATGCTGTTGTTCCTCCGCCTTCTTTGCAAGAATTATCTATTCCTATTTTTAGTGAGTCGGTTGATGATGTTCGGCCGGATTGTGATTATGAGCCTGAGGATGTGCCCATGTTTGACAAGGATATTATTTTCATTAATGGACAGTATTACGTCTTGGAACATGTGGACACAGCGAGGTGTGTTGATGAGGAGATCCTCTTTGTTGAGGAAGTTCCACTTCCTTGATGGACGAGGAGGTCCAAACAACCACAGAGGACCTCGAGCTCGCGGATTCCCCTCACCATGACTCATATGATGTCGTCGATGATCTATGTCGGGATCCTGCTGGGAGTGTGACCGGGACCACTCCCCCTATTTCTGATTATTTTAGTTCTTCTTCTCCTTTATTTCTTAATCCCCCTTCTTATTCTGAGCCTGGGCGGCTTGAGTCTCCGCAGGAGCTTCAGGAGGACTTGGAGCTTTCAGCTAGAGTCATCGATGGTATCATCCTCTCTCGCGAGGAGGTTGATTTCTCCTCTATTGAGAAAGCTCCATTGATTGCTTTCTCCTCCCGCCTTCTCCCTGTAGTAGACGATACCTTGCTGGGCAAGGATTCATTTTGTGGCGAAAAGAGTGAGGACCAGCGCTCCTTCTCTTCTTACTTCCTATTTCCTCTACCTGTGTTGGGCAGGTATTACTATTTAGGTAGAGGGGTAACTGTTCTATCGCCGTATCGGTACCCGTTACCGAAACGGATATTTAGACAGTTACCTGTGCATTTTTCTTTTCATAGGCCCATTAGCTAGAACATTTTCGTAGCCGAATAAGTCGTGCTGGGATGACAATAACCTCAGTACTTATCTTTCATTTTCTGTATTGGTTTTTCATGTCTATATAGTTATAGTATTTCTTTGTAGTTTGTATATTTTGTTTTGTTTTTGCGGAGCTCACCCCTGTAGGTATTCATGGCAAATCGCATTGGCGGGGTTGTGATTCTTCATATGGCGGGCCTGTTTTAGGTTTCCACGTGTCTTCTGGTATGTTCACTGGCTGAGCATTGTGTAACCTCTTCCCTTAGCTCTTTATGATTTTAATTTCTCTATCATATGCTGTGTAGTTTAGTTTAAGTCTGGGGGAGAGACAGTTTTGTTACCTTTTACACGCCCACATTTCATGTGCATACTAGAAGCTTTTATAGATTTATTATGATTAGTTCATTGCATCACACACCACTGCACCCACTTGAGCGCATGCATAGTTGTTAGTGTGTCGCGAGTTAAACTCATTTCTTCGTTAGATTTGGGAAAATTATGGTGTTGGCTTAGGATTGTGAGACAAAGTAAAATGTTGACCTTGTTGTATTTCTAGTCAACTGCTCTCGTCTCGTATAGAAATTCGAGTATATTTAATTTTTTTGCATGCTTATGGTTTTATAATTTTCTATTTGCGTAAAGATCTTTTTATTCTACTCAAAAGTTGGTGAATCTGGTGTGAATCAAACGGTAGTATAGGAATGTGTGTAGCTGTCACTAGACTCGTTTTGCTCGAGTCGGGAGGAAGGATCATCTTTCTCTGTGGTTAAGAACTTGCCCCAAGATACTCTCGAAGCATGGGTATTTGGTTAGTCTAGCGTAAGCGTGATGTAGGCCATCATTTTGGCCCGGTTGAGCTTTGTACCGTTCCTAACGTCATATCCTCGCTAGCCCCATTGTGCCTACCCTTCTTTTGATTCAGCGCCACGTTCATTCACTAAATCCCCACAGCCTATCCTAGTAGCACACCCAAGTCGAGTTTAGTGTTTTATATTTTCATGTTGGGATGTGATGTGGTGTTATTATTTGTGAAAATGTGGAAGTGCTCGCAAGTTTATATCTGCTGAATTGTGTAAATAAAATGAAGCAAAAAAGGAAAATATTTGTAAAGAAAAAATAGTGAAAAGAAAAAGTTTAAATTGAAAATCTTTTTGGAAATGTGATTATATTTGGCGTAGGCGGTGCACACACCCATTTGTTAAAAGATAAGTCTGGAGGTGTGGTGTACCTGCATATATTGTGGTTAGCGGTTGGATTCTTTTTAGGCTATCTCATTTGGGTTAGGTGCATAGCCTTTCTTTTTTATCATTGTTTACCTCATCGTAATCAAAGCCCCGTGATTATCCTAAAGTCCTACGAATTTGCGCTTGAGTCTAACTAGTGTCGTGGAGTGAGTGTGAACGGGCAAGCGTATGGTCCCCGACATTGGTGGATTCCTTTGGAGGTGCTCCTGAGCCCCGATCTTTGGCAAAGCTCACCTTAGTGGCCTGCCTACTTTCTTCCTATGCGTGACCGGTTGATTCACCGTGATTCTATTTTTGAGTAATAATAAAATTTTGATGCGCATTGTGAAAAATATAAACTATTCTGCATACTTAGAAATTTTCTTTATTGTATTTTTACGCAAGCGAGCCTGCGACTTCGCATGGTACTTTGTTTTTCAATTTCTTTGTTAGCTAGTAATTTTCCCTATCTGCTTAGATTTTGTTTGCTCGGGACGCGCAAACAGTTAAGTCTGGGGGTGTGATGAGTCCGATTTATATTGGGTTTTTCGGACTCATATGGGCTAGTTTTCACGCGTTTGCACTTCACTTTTAGTTCGTTATCGTATATATTTAATCTTATCTTTATTTCCATAGGAAGTGCACACTTAGGCCCGTGGTTGTTTATTTTTGTACTTTTAATGTTTGTACTCCCTTTTTGTGATCGTCTGGAATGTCTACACATATCAGTGCTGGGTTTAGGGGTCGTGTGCGTATTCCAGGGACGTTTTGAAGCATGAATACTGCACACGATCATCAGATATAGTGCGCACGACCACTGGTCGTGCGCCGATGTTTGTGCGCCGATGTTCGTGCGCAATGTACCCTGATTTCCAAAATCTGTCTGGGGTAATCGCACGACCACTGGACATAGTGTGCACGACAACCTGTCGTGCGCCACTGATCGTGTGCATTGATTCCTCTTTTCCTGGAGTCCTGTCTGGGGTAATCACACGACCATTGAACTTAGTGCGCACGACTGGTGGTCGTGCGCCACTGCTCGTGCGTGTTATCCCAGTTCTTCTTCCTAATCTGCCATGGCAGCGAGAACGATCACTGGACATAGTGCGCACGACCACTGGTCATGCACATGTGATCGTGCACATTGTTCAATTCTGCTTTGTATAAATATAGCAGGTCTCGCCCTAATTCGGAATCATTGGGATCGGTCGACATTTCTCCTCCATTTTCCGCCTTCTCCACCATTTTTCATCATCTTCCACCCTAGGGAGGTGCTCTGGACAAGCTTTCACCGCCAAATCCAAGCCGGAGCTTCCTCTCGGCCTCCTCCATCATCTCTTGGGTTCATTTCAAGCTTCAACGCCGTAGCCATCAAGCAAAGGGAAGCTTGCAACTTTCGTCCGCTATCGTGACACGAAGAAGACAGGCCATTGGAAGGTGGTGACAGCCCTTCTCTACCCTGGACGCAGTTGAGGATCGAGTTTGGATGCGGATTGACAACACGATGATTCCAACCGTGAATCCTCAGCAAGACTTGGGATTCGGTCGATCTCTTGACTTGTTCTTCCTTTATTGTTATATATGTGTGTTAAAACTTCATTTATATTGATGTTGTTACACTTTAGATATAACTTTATTACATTCATGTCTATGTGATTATGTATTATTTTACTCTTTAGTTGCTTGAGGTGCGCCATATTTCATTCACCATCCATCCGCCCTTGCCGCACTAGCAATTGCTAGTGGCATGCGTAGTGAAGAGGTGTTCACGACCCTCATTCCGCCATTCTCATCACCTCAACAGCAATCCTACTCGCCCATCCGCCTAGTGATTCGGTGCATAGCGGCCCGACTAGTCTTCCATCCCGCCAGGCGAAGCATCGCATAGCGGCGTTGCATAGGAGTAGTTGTTAGATTTTTACTTTCTTTTTCCGCAAATATCAAAACCCCCCTTAGTTAACTTCGACCTAAGGACTTCAATCTCAAGTCCTCCTCGAAATTAACTCTACCTTACTGTGTTCCTTGAGAGATCGATACTCGGGAAAACTCACCCACTTTATATTACTTGTGCGACCAGTTCACTGTCGTGATCTTTAGCACCAATGGCGTTGAGTGAACTCAATGCATTCAATGCTTTTTTCCAAAGTATATTTTAAGCCTTTTTCAATTTCTTTCAACTCATCATATGAGTTATACCATATAGATCCAATCTCCCAATTTCTCCACAATCTTATGTGCGACCCTGATAGGCTCATACTGAGTTGGCAGTGAGGCTACATGCTTGATCACTTCCAGATCACTATGGTTGAACCAACATAGATTGCTTAAGATACATGAACTTGTAATTGATCTGGATAGAAGCACTTGCCTCGTTCTCCCCTCCGCAGATCTATCCTTGACTAGCAAATTCGATCTCAAGAACTTCTCCAACAGCTCTCCCAAAGATCTTATAACATCCCACAAAAAACCAGACCATAGGAAGTTTTTGTCATGACTAGGTCATGATAAAGCTCTAAGAAGACCAAGAGGACCATGGGTGCCTAGGTAAATAGGTGAAAGCACCTTGGTTTGCAAATAGTAATTTTTGTACACCTATGCTAGGGTTTGGCCTTTGGTTACCAACATGACTACTTGACACCACCATACCACTCTGAACCTCATAGGGACCCTTTAGATCCCATACAATCCATTTGGGGTCAACCTAAGGGGTCAAGTAACCAGGGTCAAATGTAACCCTAGTTAGGTCAAATTTCCCTAATTTGACATAAGTTGATTTCCCCAAGGCACAAATGGACTTAGGAGGTGGCAATGGACTCAAGACACCTTGTTGACCAGTCAACCCACTCCTTTGACCAAGTCAACACCCCCCAAGTCAACCCTAGTCAAACACAGCCCAAATGGGGAAGGAAGTAAAAAACCAACTTCAATCCAATTGGGTTAGGCCCAATTATGATGGCCCACTAACTATATCAAGTGGAAATTTCCTATAGAGCCACTCAAATTCTAGAAATGGTTACTAGGAGAGAGAAAATGTTGGTTTCATTCAAGGTAGGAGAGAGAAAGAGGGGGAATAATGGAGAATGCAAAGAGGCTCCACCATTCCCTTCCCTAAGCCTCCATTCATCTATGCTGACCCTTGGGAGGAGTTTGCCATTAATTCCAGCCAGCCAAGCATAGGAGTGTGCACCAATTCAGCATGGTCGAATACCTCCTTCATGGCGATTAATGGCCATTCAAGAATTTCCTCTCCCACTCCCCAAAATAACCCCTCCATCAGCTTTAAAATCTTCCAAGTAATCCAAACAAACGGTAAATTTCTTGTTTAGTTGGAGGATTGAGAATTCAGCAATGAAATGATTTGAGATCATCAGCCATGGCACATCTTCACCACACACGACCCCCAGCCTGCCTGCAGGTCTAATACTCTTCCTTGTCCTCTGTGCTAGATCTGTAGATCTTTAGGTGGAGAAATCGGGCTCAATCAAGCCTGATCAGTGAGGAGAAAATGAAAACTTTTCGATGAAAACTCAACCCCTCAGGATAGCCAAAAACGGCCCCTCTGGCGGTCGTGTCGTCATCAGGCTATAGCGACCACCTCAACGAAGGTGGTGGAGACGGTGGCCGACCACGAAGGTGGCTGGTTGGCCGGAAATTGGAGTTAGAAAAGGTCCAAGTAGCTTTGATCCTGGCTCTTGGCTCATCGGGGACAATGACCCATGGTCGTTGGATCGGCGTAATCAGATAAAGGCAGGCCAAATTTGAATATATATATATATATATATATATATATATATATATATATATATATATATATATATATATATATATATATATATATATATATATATATATATATATTCATTTTGTCACACTTTATCAGCTACCTTGTTTTAATTATTAAAATTAGTTACAGGCATTTTTTGTAAATATGACCAAAATAGAAACCTAGCCCTTGGTATCTAGTTTAATTCAAAATTTGAATCAACCCATTTGTATCACTAGATTGGCCTCAACACAATTTTTGGTGCAAGGTGTCCAAAGGCTAACCAAAAATTAAAATGAGTGCCTCCAGTGACCCACTCAGTCCGATGGCCTGAATTTTGACCGTAGGTAGGTATGTCCATGACCCACAATATATCTAAATATCAGAATTTTTGGAGATGATTTTCCTATAGTTTTGGTAAAAAATTAATAATCCATACATGTGATTAAATTATGGTCTATATGTCTCAAATTTCCCCCACACTCTAATGGATAACTAGATGGGTCATTATATTCCTATGAAACAATATAAGCCCAATTGGAGTTGATTTGATGGGGTAACTAGGAGAGTAATGTTGGCCACCTAAAATAAATAGGCCTTGTTCTTCAATAGTGCACATGGTATTGTTGAGTGGTCAACCCCTCAACAAAACAAGGTGAAACCTTGGCCACTGACATATCATCACTTGAAATGCTCCTTGAAGTAGTTGTGGAAGTATTTAGGGTTGGAATACCATGAAACTCTAGTTCAATCTTAGGGCTGCCTTTTAGGGTTAGTGAAGGTTGTATGGTCATATCTTCAAGTCTTGGCTCAAAACTTTGTAAGTAGTTTCATAGGGTGTAGAAACACCATTGACAATTTAATTAGAATTTTTATGAGTATTTCTTCCCCTTAAATCACTTATTAGTTAAAATATGTACATTTTTATTAGATACTAATACATATCATCGCAGTATTGAATGATCGTGAAACTTTGGTAAAGGGCCTAAATTGATGTTATTTATGATTGCAAATTTTATTGTAAATTTCGGGTGAAGAATTTTAGTATCTTATTTATAATTCTAGATATTGTGATTTGGGAAATAATTTTTTTCAGGACAAACTGAGTACTGAAAAATTATTAAAATTGTCCAGTAAACTTTTCAGACTAAAATAATGTCTTGTTAATTTTATTGTAATTTTTGGAAGTAATTAAGTAGAGTTTCCTTCACAAAATGCCCTAGGTGATGTTTTACTCATTAATTTTTTTATGTTTCAAGAAGAAAATAGATGATGATAAAATTTTAGCAGTGAAAATTTTTGATCATTAGTGACCTATGGTAATTTTATTATAATTTTTGGATGATAAAATCTTATAGTCCCTTTGTTAATTATCATTTTAAACAAAAAGTTTATATTTTAGTTTATGATAGAAATCATTTCTAGAAAATTAGGAAACTCATACCTTTTTATTATTTAGTTAATAAGAGGCTGTGGAAGTTATGGTGTGATGATTACATGTCAGAAACTTATACTTCATGTTCAAAGACTTAGGATTCATTATTTAGGGAAAATTATTTAAAGGATGATTTAATTAGGAAAAATTTCAAATTCTGGATTTGGGCTCAACATGTCATGGTAGACCCCTAGATATAATCCTAAGGTTATTGACAAAGTAAATTATGGTATTCACTTTCATACACTTAAGCTAGTGCATGTGGTCTGCATATAACGAAATGAAGTATTCAGGAAAATTATAGGCCTCACATGGGTGGAAATATAGTGGGTCCACCTAGTTGGGTGGAGTCTTGATAAGGTCACCCTTATGGCCAAATGTCAGGTAGTCAGGGTGCCAAAGAGATAGAGTTGTGCTCGGCGCCGATAAAGTATCGTCTTCGCCATAAGGATGGTAATTCACTTAGAGTTAGCTAAAGAGCAATGTGGGATAGGGTTGGTAAAATGTAGTTACCCATAAAAATAAGTGCCTTAAGAAAGGGTGCTTTGGGCTTCAGTCCATCGTAGTTTCTAGTGCCCTCGAGAGACCTTCACCGGACATGCCCTGGGCAGTCCAGGGTTAACCCTAAACTATAAGAATAAGCAGGCTAAAAGAGCAACCAATAACAAACCACCATCACTTACACTCACCCTGTCATTTTAGAAGGATAGTTGGTTGAGATTCACGAGCGGAGGACTCGGTGTTTGATAGTATTGTTGTCTTAGATTGGTGAGTCGATGGCTCAGGAAGCTCTTTATAGCATGTGTGTTTGTGCATTAGGTGGTGGGTCCTCATTATTGGATGATCGTTCACACTGACATCGATATGTTGACTCGGCAAGTGTAAGTATTCACATAGCCCATAAAAGATTGCTGGATTGAACAACACTGGTACAAGAGACTCCGTAGCACCTAATTGTGCTTGTACTGAGTTGTACGCAAGGTCTAGGTTGGGTAGTGTGAATACCGACCTAGGAGTGGGCAGGCCAAACCCACTACCTCTGTTTGCCACAACGAGAGGTACCTGAGAGTTTAGCTAACTCCAAATTGGGGAACTAAAGGTCTGTGTGCATAGAGTCGGGTGGGTGCCTTGCACTTGTGTGAAACATATTATCTAGCATGCATAGCATTTCATGTCATACATAACTTGGTAAAACCTCTACCCCTAGCATATAAATTATTATGGGATCTTTTATAAATTAGGCCTTGCAAAATGATGCCTTCATATATAAGTTTGTATGGGCATTCTTATAAACTAAGGTTACTTTTTCTATGATGATAGTTAGTTATTCTACCTTTACTTTAATCGATTGCTTCCATTATGCTGCTATTTTCACTATCAGTTCATTTATATACCTATAATTACTGTGATAGATACTTTTAGCAATGATAGTTAGGGCCACTATCACCTGAATTTGTTTACTCTCCACTTTTGGTACTTCCCTTTCCCCCACTCCCGCACGGTGCCTAGGTGTCGCAGGGGGGAGAGGGATAAAGACTTTGTTTAATCTAATAGCATGAGGGGCATACCACCAAGGACTCCACACTTGGGTAACCAGCACATCCAGGGGGAGGAGAACCATCCTAGTCCAGGTGTGACAGCAGCACCAGCAGACACGGGATCATTGAGTGTATAGTAGCTTTACTTCCGCGAGCGTTAAGTAGTGAGGATTATATATACTAGGTAGGAGCACTTTTATCTTTCCTTTTAGACTTACTATTTCATGTTGATCAATTTTTGAGTTTATGTGAATTTTTATATATTGCATGTGATGGTGGATTTGTTTATCTCTATGGATACCGCTTCTTTTCTTCTATGTATATACTCAAGTATTTGCTGGCAGAAACGAAGATTTGTTGCGATGACCACCTCGGGAGCTAGTGTCAGCACAAAGCGGCGGTTCTGGGCATAAGACCCGAAAAAAATATGGGGTCTTACAGAGCTGGAAATGGCCTTCTTCTTCCTCATCTCCTTTCCCTTCTGCTTTTCTCAAGATTGAAGAGAGAGCGTGTAAAAGACATTATGATAAGTAAATCATAAGATGAGAAATCCCCATTCCCTTTATCAAACTCGGGACAAAACTCAGCCATATGATGCTTAGGACAAAACACGTGGATGGCCCGATTCAAGTGGCCATTCTATTTTAAATTCGCTATCGCCGCACGGTAGCACACTATCGCCTGGTGGTAGCTTAGGCGGTGGCGTTGGTGGTATCTGGCATCGCTTTGCTGCTTAACAACCGCCCCAGCATTGCTTGACATGTTGCATTCTATTGATGCGTCGGTAAGTGCACCGGTCACTATCAAGTAATAATTTTTTGAATAGCTTCCCCGAATGTTGATCTCGAGGGAATGCAGGTTAGGTACGTGATAACATCGCAGAAAGATTGTTACTAAGTGTTAAACGAAACAATAAAGGGAGTTGGTTTTGGATTCCTAATTCTAACAAAACAAAAAAAGAACTAATGTGGGTCATAAGCACCGCTTCGCTTGGTGGATGGAACTAGTGCAAGCCGTTATGTCGTGCTTCGTGAGGCGGATGGACGGAGAGCAAGCAGATGCAATGAACACACGTGCGGAGAGTGAGGGTCGCAATCACCTCTTTAACCACCAACACTAGCCTTTGTTAGAGTGGTTCTAGTACGCGAGTGAGTGGATGTGAATGGAGGCGAATGCATCACAGCTAACAAATGTGGACGTAACTAACCCAAGCAAACTTCATTAATAGAGAAATAAAAGCAAGTTTAGGTTCATTACAAGCTTTAAAGTACAATCTACTATGGAGAAGAGGTAGTATAAATTGAAAAAGGGCGAAATCCTGGTCGTGGTTCTTGGCCGGAGTGGTGGGTTGTCAGTCCACTTCTCGACTCTGACCGTGGTTGCTTCCGGAGGCATATGGGTTGTCAATCAACTTGTCTTCCTCCATCTTCTTCCCTTTCTTTCAATCCTCTCTCACTTTTGCCCTAATGACTTGGACCAAAAGTTCTCTGCTGCACACTACTGGTGACCGGAAACTCTCTGAAGGGTTGAAGATGGATTCAGATTACCGGAGAAAGCTTCATGGAGGGATGCAGATGAGTGGAGGAATTGCGGGTATGAGAAACGGCACTTCGCGCGCAGAAGTGGGGCGGAAAATGAACGCGATGATGCCCTACTTCGAGGAGTACGAGTTTAAATACTGCGGCAGAACAACAGGGCGCACGATCAGTGGCGCACGACCAGAGGTCGTGCGCACTGGATCCACTGATAGTGCGATTAGCAATGGAAGTACACCAGAAAAATAGAATAAACATGCATGAGCAGTGGCTCATGACCAGAGGTTGTGCGAACTATGTCCAATTATCGTGTGATTTCCCCAGACAGAACATGGTAAAAATGTAGAATAATGTCCACGATCAGTGGCTCACAACCAGTGGTCGTGCGCTATAGATCCAATGATCATGCGCAGTATTCCTGTACCGTTTGGGGTTCGATGAACAGACAGCGCACGACTAGCGGTCGTGCGCTAAGGAGTCCACTGACCGTGCGCGTGTAAAAATACACGAACAGTGGCCCTTAGGCAAAAAACATTCTCAAACAATCTCGGAACACACACACGACCTTTGTACCTGCAGCAAAAACATAAGAGCCACCGAAACGGGCATTCCACATTCTCCAGACACAGAAAAACACCAAGTAGGCCAAAAGTTATATAACTACGGAATCACACTGAAAACGAGCCAAAAGTTCACTTAACATGGAATGAACATAATAACAAATATGAACAATTATGGCTCTAAAATGTAGTTCATCAAAGAGAAAACTAGCCTAGATGAGTCCAAAAATATGTTGATAACTTGGACTCGTCACACCCCAAGAATTAAACATTTGCTCATCCAGAGCAAATCATCACTCCATGGACTAGAAAATAGTTAGCTGGCTTAGTAATTTCCAAATACAGCAACGAGAGAAATCAAATATATCATGGGCATAGAAAATAGAATAGATAAACTTTTTAATTATACTACAGAATTTATACTTTTCGACTAGCATAAATAACTATTGTATCTACACAAAATTGGAATTCTGGATAATCATTCGGTCATATGTAGGAAGAAAGTAGGCAGGCCTCTCAGGTGAGCATTTCCAAAGACTGGGGCTTAGGATCACCACCACAGAAATCCATCAATGTCTGGGACCATATGCTTGCCCCGTTCAAACTCTCTCCACGGTACTAGCTCTTCTCAAGCGTGAATCCATAGGACTTTAGTAAACAACAACCTAAACCAATACAACCCCTCAGAATTGCACGTGTGACACACCCCTAAACTTAGCATGAAAATCGGGTGTGTACATGGCCTAACCCGACCAATATCAAGAATAACTAGATGGAGATTTCATTTCTCATTATAATTCTTTTTAGATTTTCTCTTTTAATTCTCATCTTTTCTTCTTTTTTTCTCTTTTGCAATCCCCAAATTTTAGCAAGTAAACTTTCTGATGTAGACGTTTGCGTTAGAGCCGAATTATAACTACGGACGCGCACGACTATCTCTTCAGGACTAATTCTACGCTCACACAATCGTTCTACGCCGCTCCATGCTATTACATTCATTCAATTTCACGCTAGCGTACGGGTAGCAAAACCGTTTCGAGATCAAATAAGGGCGATAGGCCGGTATCCGATCGAGGAAAAAGGACCAATATTGGATCCGAACGAGCGAATGTTGTACCCAAAGAGATCTAGAGAAAATAATAACGAATTTGTAAAAGGTAGATCTGTCCCAACAAATGAAACGAGGGTTCGACAAACCCTTTACGAAAATTAAGTTGATCAAGAAAACAACGCAAAACAATTAAAGCTAATCACGAAATTTCAAATGATTTCAAAATTTAATGCCAGAAATTCCACCACAAGATTATTTAAGAAAAGAAACACACGAAAGTGGAAAGGTTCATTACCCAACCGGAATGGATGATTCCGATTCACTCGGCGAGGATCATTATTCAACGGCTCCACGGGAATCACGTCGGTAGGAGTGAAATTCGTCCGTATTCGTCGCGTTACGCTGGAAATGGAAAGTCCCATCGAAATCTTCTTAATATGGAAATAAATATCGTCAAGTATGGCAAGAGAGAAAAAAAGGTGGAGGATTGGAGATATTAATGGAAAGAGATATTACCAATATGGAGGGTTAAGGGAATTTATGGTAGGTGATATTTTGGTTATGGTAAGAGGAGGGAGAATATGGTATTATTTTGGAATGTGCTTCGAAGGGTATCTTTTGGATTTAGGAAGGAATTTATGAGGGAGTGGGTCAGTTTTGTTTTTGTAGTGGAGGTGGCAGCTTGTCTTGGTGGAGGCGGAGGCGGCTTGGGTTGGCCCTGATGGTGGTGTTTCGGGTAGGAGGAAGAAGGAGGGTGGTCGGCTCTTGTTGGAGGGAAAAGGAAGAGGTGGCGGCCTTTGGAGTTGTGGATGGTGGCTCGGGTAGGAGAGGAGTGGTGGCCGGGTTGGAGAAAGAGGGAGGGGCCTGGTGGATGGTGGTGGCTAGGGCTCGGGTTTTTTTTAAGGTAGTAGAGGGGAGGAGGAGGGAGGAGGAAAACCGAGATTTGAGAGAGGGGATGAGATGTGGCCAGCGGCCAAGGAGAGAGAAGGAGAAGCAAGAGAAAGTTCGTCCAAGAGATGAGGAAGGAGGAAGATTCAAGAGGGAAGGGTTTTCAAATTTTCTTTTCATTCAATCTCCTCCAAATAGAGGGGGGGGGGGACATGCCTATATATATGCTACAATAACAACAACACTCCAACTGGCTACATGCAGCCCAAACATGAAAACATGAAAATAAAACACACACATACATCATGATTTTATATCATACCCATAATGTACATATTACATGAAATAAAAGTGCAATTATTAAAAATAAAACACACAAAGCATGGATTTATAATTAATAATAATTTGATAACAATTATTATTAATTATTAATAAATCGGCTTGCGATCCGGACGCCTATTATGGCGATGCTCTTCACGGTCATTTGTCAGTGCGCCGTCTTCAAGGTGTTGCGCGCCGTAGTCTCCATCAATCCTCCCCGCTCGAAAATACTCATCACCGATGAGTGGATTTGACTGCACCAGCGAGGGAGAGCTACAACCAAATGAGCTACCCCCGATCCAAACGGCCAATGGATATCGGAGACTGGACGATCACGCCAACGACGCAGGTAGTGGCCAACATCGACACAAGTAGAGGAGAGCACTTCAACCTGGAGTATCCTGTAATGCAAAAAGATGGTCCTGGGGAACCTCGGAAAAGAATTAGGAAATAAAGGAAGAAAAATTTCAACATCAACTACAAACGTACCTCCAGTGAAGATCGAAAAAGAAAGCGATCCAGGCACAAACTCACTACCCAACCCATAAGAGAATGAAGTGGAACGAAACGGACAGGCAAATAACTCAAGTGGTGGAAAAACATGCAGTGTTAAATCAGAAACATTAAAAATAGGGGTATCACCCCAATCAGTGAAAAACCTCAAAAGTAGTGCGCGTTCTCCTAATGTCATTAAATTTCGCAAATGGTCCAGCTCGCCAACTCGCCCACTTTCTATAGTTTCCGAAGGCAACCGTTCAGGGACGAGACGCACCAAGTCAAAATAGCAAATTATACCGTAAGACGCTCTTTTTTGTTAACTAGCAAGAATTTGAATAGATTGTTGTAACGTGGTTGGCGCTTCACTACAGTGCTTACATAAGTAAAATTCATTGCGAGCATCATCATGCGCAAACATACTTAGTGCATTCGGTGTTAACGGAACGACATAAGGCGGCACCAACGGAACTAAATCTGGTGGCGCCGAGGGAATCTCATCATGAGGCACTATAAGCGGCCCTATCCGAAACGTATAATTCGATAAGTGAGTTTCTTTAAAATTCATGGAGGATAAAATTAGGATAAAGGAGATAGTCGCCACAGAAATAAAATCTAAAACATCTGAGGGTGTGACCAACGATGGACTCGTAGGCTAATACGCCGTCAAAGGGGACATGTCCAAAGGAGGAGCTAAGTCCTTCTCAACGTCGAAACACGGGTTTAACGTCCAAGAAAGATCACCCGGTTGAAAGCCATTAAAGTCATATGAAAATTCAAATAATGGATTCGCCCTTACAGAAAATTCATCTGACATGTCTACCAATTCATTAGATATATCATGTAATTCAGAATCAGTGGTCGGGTCATAGGTCGGTAACAATAATACGAGATATGGAGGCACTAACGGGACCTCATCTGGGGGAACTGCCAGAATGAACTCAGGGGGCACTGTAGAACTCCTGAAATCAATCGTACCACACTCATGTCCTAAATAATTAGTATGTCGAGTCAACGGGTCAGGGGGACGAGTCGGTAAAATCAAACCCGAGGTACAATCCAAAAAGTCGTCCAATAATGCAACTTCCTTGCTTATAATTTCTTCTGACACACTATCCAAGTTATTTAATTAAGAATCAATTAGTGTCGCAGACAAGGGTGGAATTGAGCCCGACGGAGGCTTTAAATCAGGAACATCAGATAAAGGTGTTTGCTTCAAAGAAATATCGTTCGGGCTCACAGCACTAAAATCATCCAAGCATAACTCGTTCACCAACGGTAAGTCTTCCCAATCAGTCGGAACGTCCAATATATCAGGATCATCAGAACAGTCCTCAATATATCTCGGTCTAAGAGGAACCAGCTCGAGTCCGAACAGATCATCTCCTAAGTCACTACTAAGTAAACTCTCATCATCAGGTAAAATGATTACCGACTCAGGTGTAATCTCAGCAGGAGTAACCGTAGACTCCAAAATGTCGTCGACGGGGAGTGGGGATGATTCCTCAATGGTGGAATCCTCATCCAGGTCACTAGGGTAACCAATATCCTCATCATCGCTATAATCATCAAGGACATCAGCCTCATCCTCAGTGACAGGCACCATCCTAAGACTTTCCTTTGACTCATCAGAGGAGTCAATAACTAGAGCAGGCAACTCACGGGAAGACTCAAAAGGTTTTATGGGCATAATCATGGGAGGACACTCAATAGAACCAAGATTGGATACACCACTAGACTCAAAGGTAATAATATTCTGACGTGAGTGAACCTTTCTCCTAGGAGTTCGGTGCTTCTCAATCTCCAAAGCCGTACTAAAGGTGAGGTCTAGGTCGGTGTGACAATAATGTAGTAATTTACCTTGGATGTAGGGGTCTAACCCCCTACGAAACCTAGAAAGGGTGACATCAGGAAACTCTTTCACACCGCTCCTAACTGTCACGTCCTTAAAGAATTTCATATAATCTGAGACCGACGTGTTCCCTTGTTGAAGGGGAGCCAAATATTCAGTTTTGTGCTGTTGGATCTGGGCATTTGGTTTATAGTCAGTCCTACATCTTGGTGTGGAACTACTGCCATAATGATACTCACTCACAGGCTGTGTTGGTAGTACGGAGATAGGCGGGATCAACTTGATCCGAAAGGAGGCTATGCATCGCCTGCCAATTATGTTGATAACCATCAACACGATGCTCTTCGTTCATCCAAAATAACTGGGCCTGGCCTATTAACCGCTCTCGGGCAGAGTGAATCTTTTGGGAGTCATCCCATCCGTAACACTTAAAATGAAGTTCTATACCCTTAAGCCAATCCCTAAAAATTTTAGGACACCCTAAACCGTCATAAGTAGGACAAGTGTGGCATTGCCTATGGGGAAACTTAGTCATGGCTTTATCATACCAAAAGTCCAACCGGGAAACGTGAATGTCATAGGCCATAAAGGGTTCTTGCTGGAAAATTATGAGGATTATTAAAAAAAAATTTGGATTTTTGAAATTGGAAATTTGAAATTGGAAATTGGAAATTTGAAATTTGAAATTTGAAATTTGAATTTTAAACTTTGAAACTTGAAATTTGAAATTTGAAATTTTGAAATTTGAAATTTGAAATTTAAAATTTGAAATTTATTTGTTTTTAATTTGAACTTTGAAATTGTGGAATTTCAATGCATTTCATGAAAACTAATCTTCTAAATATTGATCTGCAACGAAACGGGTGAGTGCGTACGTACGTGCCACATAAGAGGGGGAGGAGTGCGAATTAGGAAATTGACGAGAACCTCTCTTTGATACCAAATTGATGTAGACGTACGCGTTAGAGCCGAATTATAACTACAGATCCGCACGACTATCTCTTCACGACTAATTCTACGCTCACACAATCGTTCTACGCCGCTCCACGCTATTACATTCATTCAATTTCACGCTAGCGTACGTGTAGCCAAACCATTTCGAGATCAAATAACAGCGATAGGCCGGTATCCGATCGAGGAAAAAGGACCAATATTGGATCCGGACGAGCAAAGGTTGTACCCAAAGAGATCTACCGAAAATAATCACGAATTTGGAAAAGGTAGATCTCTCCCAACAAAAGAAAATGAGGGTTTGCCAAACCCTTTAAGAAAATTAAGTTGATCAAGAAAACAACGCAAAATAATTAAAGCTAATCACAAAATTTCAAATGATTTCAAAATTTAATGCCAGAAATTCCACCACAAGATTATTTAAGGAAAGAAACACACGAAAGTGGAAAGGTTCGTTACCCAACCGGAATGGATGATTCTGATTCACTCGGCGAGGATCGTTCTTCAACGGCTCCACCGGAATCACGCCGGTATGTGTGAAATTCGTCCTCATTCGTAGCGTTACGCTGGAAATGGAAAGTCCCGTCGAAATCTTCTTAATATGGAAATAAATATCTTCAAGTATGGCAAGAGAGAAAAAAGGTGGTGGATTGGAGATATTAATGGAAAGAGATATTCCCAATATGGAGGGTTAATGGAATTTATGGTAGGTGATATTTTGGTTATGGTAAGAGGAGGGAGAATATGGTATGATTTTGGAATGAGCTTCGAAGGGTATCTTTTGGATTTAGGAAGGAATTTATGAGGGAGGGGGTCAGTTTTGTTTTTGTAGTGGAGGTGGCGGCTTGTCTTGGTGGAGGCGAAGGCACCTTGTGTTGGCCCTGATGGTGGTGTTTTGGGTAGGAGGAAGGAGGAGGGTGGTCGGCTCTTGTTGGAGGGAAAAGGAAGAGGTGGCGGCCTTGGGAGTTGTGGATGGTGGCTCGGGTAGGAGAGGAGTGGTGGCCGGGTTGGAGAAAGAGGGAGGGGCCGGGTGGATGGTGGTCGCTAGGGCTCGGGTTTTTTTAAGGGAGTAGAGGGGAGGAGGAGGGAGGAGGAAAACCGAGATTTGAGAGAGGGGATGAGAGGTGGCCGGCGGCCAAGGAGAGAGAAGGAGGAGCAAGAGAAAGTTCGGCCAAGAGATGTGGCAGGAGGAAGCTTCAAGAGAGAAGGGTTTTCAAATTTCCTTTTCATTCAATCTCCTCCAAATAAAGGGGGTGACATGCCTATATATAGGCTACAACAACAACAACACTCCAACTGGCTACATGCAGCCCAAACATGAAAACATGAAAATAAAACACACACATACATCATGATTTTATATCATAACCATAATGTACATATTACATGAAATAAAAGTGCAATTATTAAAAATAAAACACACAAAGCATGGATTAATAATTAATAATAATTTGATAACAATTATTATTAATTATTAATAAATCGGCTTGCGATCCGGATGCCTATTATGGTGATGCTGTTCACGGTCATTGGTCAGTGCGCCATCTTCAAGGTGTTGCGCGCCATAGTCTCCATCACTTTCTTGTATAAATCTACCACATTACAAGAATTCCACACATCACATCTCGTAAAAATATTAAATTCACTAGAGCTGATGGATTTGGTTACGATAGGAGGAATGTCTTTAGGCTTTGGTGAATGAAGGTGGAGCTGAATAAAAGGAGGGGTAGGCACAAACAAGGCTTGTAACGGTTAGCAGCTTGGACAAGGTAAACAAGGCTCAAACTAGCCAAATGGATGGCCTACGTCACGCTCACGCTTGACTAACCATGCACCAATGCTTCGAGAGTAGCTTGTGGCAAGTTCTTAGCCACCAAGAAAGATGATCCTTCCTCTCGACTCTAGTAAAACAAGTCTAGTGACGGCTACACACATCCCTACACTACCGTTCGATTTCATCAGATTCAACATTTTTTAGTAGTACAAACATTATTTACATCTGCAGAAAAAGTATAAATCTACGAGCATAAAGAAAAATTAAATCTATACTATTTCTACACACAACAAGAGTACTAGATTAGAAGCATTGCACGAGTTTCGCACTACTCTACCCTAAAATTCTAAGCCAGCACCACTATTTTAAAGTTTACACTCAAGCAATGCATTTGACTCGAGCCGCGCGTGTAGATAAGATCGCGCTCAATTTGGTGATTCAGTCTGTGCTACAGTGATTTTGAAATAAATAAATAACAACTGGTATGCTATAAAATGTGTGCTCGTGTAGTGACCAGAGGCAAGCTCATCCTCCAGACTTGAATGCGACAACACATAAAACTAAGCATTCCAAATATTATAAAGAGTTAGGGGTAAGAAGTACCTATGCTCAAAACTGGCATACCAGTCGTGCCGCGAGGTTGTCCGATAGCGGCATGTTTGTTGTGCTTCAAAAAATTCCAGCTCCTACGAATTAGAGATCCCACGCAAAATAAGAAAATAGAAATACACATATAAAAAGAAACAGAATACACAAAACAGGACCAAGTGGTCCATTTTTTTAAAAAAAAACTAATCTAGATAACTGATGGGTTTATTGTCTCCCAACAGGACTTATTTAAAGACCTTGCACTCTTTTAACTAATGGGTGTATAAAATTTGAGGTGTTCGAGCATCTGTTCAAGTTCACATTTCGGTAGCTGGTATCAAAACGATGACAAAACATACCCACATACCTGTGTAGATATACTTGTCTTGAACATCAGACATGGGTAAAATAAATGTTATGAATCTCGACGAATATAACTCCACCTACACCCGATCTCCATCAATGCTAGGCTGCATTATAGGCCCTTACACTAAGTCGACCATTTCCACGATGTGGTCCTGCAAGGAAGTAGGTACGAGAGCGGGGTTAGGAAATAAATTAGAACAATGACAAAAATTAACCTCAATCTCGGGGATGATCCCAGTGTCATCTCACATCGGCGGAATTGTGGGTGGATCTACACAGCTGTCTAGGATTGTGCAAGAATGTGCTAGAGCTGCATCCGCCTCATCCATGCATTGGAGTTCCTTACATGGGACTGAGGCAGTAACCTCAGCCATGCAGATGTCCTCCTTGATTGGATCTGGCATAATGCTACAAACACCTGCTGCTCCTTGAGAATCAACCTCCACAACGGTGTCAGAAATAGAAAGAATACTATGTCAGGTAGAGGATAGAGGAGCAGTGCTCGCAAAAATAATCAAGCACAGGCTCCTCATAACTCACAGACTCCTTACAAGATGATATATGTACATCAGGAGTAAAAACATTCGTGTCATGGTTTAGATCAACACTTGTATCTGTGCAAATACTAGTAGTTCTCACTTCAAAATCTGAATGTGGCACTAGTATGTGCCCAGATACAGAAGGGGTGCTGCAAGTTGTCACAATGGAGACAATCTGAACATTTGGTTCATCATCCTCCTCCAACTGTGCCAAGTAAGCAACACACTCCTTCAAAGAGTGATCCCAACTCCAACAAAATAAACACTGCTTAGCCGACTTTGTCTCTATAATGGGTACTGATGCCGAATGAAAGTAGTGTGACAATGGAAGCGCGGATGAGTAGCTAACATGATTATGCCTAGAATATTGAGTACCAAATGAGGTTGGTGCTCCATATGTAGATCCTTGAGTGTATTGGCTACCATACTCCTTAGGACATCTATCACTTGCATGAGAGATATCTCCACACCAGCGGCAATAGATATTAAAACTTGCCAACATTGCAGAGATCACAAATTTCCAGGATTAAACTACCTTGCATAGATTCTCAATAAAAATCTAACAATTCCAACCGACATAAAAAAATAGACTTGGATAAAACAAATTCAAAACAAGCAGCCCTGTCATAACTCTCATAACACAACACAAATCAACAATACACCTGCATTCTCCGGCAACGGCGCAAAAACCATGATCCGTCGGCAAGTGCACAAGTCGCTGTCAAGTAATAATTTTGGGAATAGCTTCCCTGAATGTCGATCTCGAGGGAATGCAGGTTGGGTACATGATAACGTCGCAGAAAGATCAATACTAAGAGTTAAACGAAACAATAAAGGGGGTCGGTTTTGGATTCTTAATTCTAACAAAACAAAAAATAACTAATGGGGGTCATAAGCAACGCTTCGCTTGGTGGATGGAACTAGTGCAGGACGCTATATTGTGCTTAGTTAGGCGGATGGACGGAGAGAAACCAGATGGAATGAACACACGTGCGGAGAGTGAGGGTCGCAATCACATCTTTAACCACCAACACTAGCCTTTTCTAGAGTGGTTCTATTATGCAAGTGAGTGGATGTGAATGGAGGCGAGTTCATCACAGCTAACAAAAGAGGATGTAACTAACCCAAGAAAACTTCATTCATAGACACAAAAGGCAAGTTTAGGTTAATTACAAGCTTTAAAGTACAATCCACTATGGAGCAGAGGTTGAATAAATAGAAAAAAGGGGAAAGCCTGGGCGTGGTTCTTGGCCGGAGTGGTGGCTTGTCAGTCCACTTATCATCTCTGACCGTGGTTGCTTCCGAAGGAAAATGGGTTGTCAATCCACTTGTCTTCCTCCATCTTCCTCCCATTCCTTCAATCCTTTCTCCCTTTTATCCTAATGACTTGCACCAAAAGTTCTCTGTTGCACACTATAGGTGGATGAAAACTCTCAAAAGGGTTGAAGATGGCTTTGGATTGCCAGAGAAAGCTTCTCAGAGGGTGGAGATGAGTGGAGGACTTGCGGGGACGAGAAAGGGCGGTTAGCACATAGCAGCGGGGCTGAAAATGAACGCGATGTTGCCCTAATTTGAAGAGTATGGGTTTAAATACTACAGCAGAAAAATAGGTAGCACGATCAGTGGCGCACGACCAGAGGTCATGCGCACTGGATCCACTAATCATGCGATTAGCAATGGAAGAACTCCAAAAAAAATAGAATAAAAGCGCACGAGCTGTGGCGCACGAGCAGTGGCGTACTACCAGAGGTCGTGCGCAATATGTACGATGATCATGTGATTTCCCCAGACAAAACTTTATAAAAATGGAGAATAGTGTGCACGATCAATGGCTCACAACCAGTGGTCGTGTGCTATAGAACCAATGATCGTGCCCAATATTCCTGTACCATTTGGGGTTTGATTAACAGATAGCGCACGACCAGCGGTCGTGCGCTAAGGAGTCCACTGAATGTTTGCGTGTAAAAATAAACGAACAGTGGCCCTTAGGCGAAAAAAATTCCCAAACAATCTCGGAACACACACACGACCTTTGTTCCTGCATCAAAAACAGAAGAGTCACTGAAACAGGCATTCCACATTCTCCAGACACAGAAAAACAGCAAGTATGTCAAAGTTTTATAACTACGGAATCACACTGAAAACGGGCCAAAAGTTCACTTAACATGGAATGGACATAATAACAAATATGAACAATTATGGCTCTAACGTGTAGTGCATCAACGAGAAAACTAGCACAGATGAGTCCAAAAATATGTATATAACTTGGACTCATCAACTAACACCAGTAATATTGCTATCGCATGTTGGTAGAAACTTGACACCATTATTTGTTCTCAATGCCAAAAACTCGACACCATTGGTTGTTCAATATGTCGTCAACTCGACGCCCTCTATCATCGGCCGTACCTAGCTTTCATCGTGTGATAGCTTCCAGTAATTAGAAAGTTGTTGTTTTCAAAGATGGGAACCTGGGGTGTTACAAATCTCCCGAACTCTAAAAAAATCCAGTCCCAAAATTATACTTAACAGAAAACAACAAAGAAGTACAAAATTTACCTCAACATAAAAACTCATGGAACTCCTAGATTATGGTATACTTGTGCTTCCAAGACAGTTCTCCACGACCACAGTTGTCCCAACTAAGTTTGCCCATTCTAATCGACTTGATCTGTAGCTGCATGACCTCCATGTCTTCCATTTGAATGGGCTTGACTTTTATTGTCAACCCACTATCGACTGGTACAGGATCCTACAGCAACCACTTGTGTAGGATCTTGGACCGCCTTCCACGGCACCAATATGTGAAACACATAGTGTAAACCTCTTAGCTCTATTGAAAGAGCAAGCCGATGGGCAGCTTCATCAACCTGTCCAAAAATCTCAAATGGCCCAAGGTATCTCGGATTCAGCTTCTTCAAGCATTGAATCACCTTTGAACTATTTGTTCTTGAGATAAACCCGATCACCAACCGCAAACTCAACATTTTTATGCTTGGCATTGTAGTACTTTGCATGTCTATCCTGAGCAATCAGTAGTCATTCATTAATCAAACATATCGTTGAAATCTCATTTTCGACGTCTTTACATTAATATAATTTTGATTTACCTGTTTCGACCCAAGACAACGGAGTACGACACTTCCTACCGTATAAGGCTTCGAATGGCGACATCTTAATACTCACTAGGTGGCTATTATTATAGATGAACTAGACCATATAGAGACTGTCTTCCCACCTCTTCCCGAAATTCAAGGCGCACAAGTGAAGCATATCCTCCATTGTCTTATTTGTGCTCTCGGTCTGACCATCCGTTTGTGGATAATTGGTAAGATTGAACATCAACTTGGTACTAAATAGTTTGTGGATTAGACACCAATATTTTAAAGTGAAACACTCGTCCCGGTCACTGATAATGCTATGGGGAACACTGTGGAATTGTACTATGTTAACATAAAGCTTTGCCAGCTTTCCTACTAAATTGTCCTGCTTGTTTGGAATGAAGTGTGATACCTTTGTTAAATGATCAACAATCACCCGAAATGGCATCGTTTCTTCTCTGTGATCTCGTCAAGCCATGTATAAAATCCATAATTATGTCGTCAAGCTTCCACTCTGGTATTGATAACGACTGCAGGAAAATACCAGGTTTCTGACATTCAGCCTTCACTAGAGCGCAAGTTTGACACTTCGCCACATAATGAGCTATGTCCTTCTTCATTCCTGCCACCAGAACATATTTTTCATGTCCTTGAACATCTTTGTGCTCCCTGGGTGAATTGAGTACTTTGTAAAATTTTCCTCGTACATCAATAGCTCTCATAACTTACCCATATTTGGGACACATTACCGACTGTCCTTGCATAAGAGACCATCTTCAAAGGAAAACTATGCATATAACCCATTCATAGTCTCGACAAACTAGTGTTTCATTCTTCCATCTAGCTCTAACAGTTGTCGAATCTTGTCTGTGTGGTCATTTTACACCTTTGTCCAATATAAAAATGCATTTACACTACATCTCTTATCAACACAAGAGGTCTCCAAGGACTCTAAGTCAAGAATAAGATGCTCATCATGAATCTATATCCACTTGGCCTGTGTTGGAGCCCTACCACTCAACGAAAGAGAAAACTCCCCTAAGATTTCTGAAGGTGAAGGTGATGTAGAGGTTAGTATTTGTGATGCGTTCGACTTTGGTGTAGAATGTGCGTTGTAGCCTTTCTTCTTCAAAATCCTCTTTCCACCTTCATGTTTTCATAAGGGAGTTATCTCAATTTTGTAGATGAAGGCTCTGAGAAGATGTAGAAATGAAGGCTACAGAAGGTATATTATTAATGCACGAAGTTTTAGCATTTTATTGAAAAATCGCTATCATCGAGCGATATCTAGCTATCACAGGAAATATTTCCACAAGTTGTCACATGTCCCACTTTGAGATGATTGTTTCTATTGAAAACAGATGTTCTTGTGTCGTGCTCTATCTCGGGTCGATAGCCGTTATCACTCGGCGATAGTGATGTGTATTGTGTGTCAAGACGATTGTGTGGGACATGGTCATCATCATGCTGACATCATTTTCACAATCATCAGGAGATAGTTGCTATCTCCAGCGATATATCCTCTTCACTTTTGCCATCTGAAACTTTTCAAATTGTAGAAGACTACGTTGTAATTCCGGAATGGGGTGGAACATTCCATAACTCTTCCCGGTTTTAAAGTTTTGGCAGTTTGAAATTTACCACACAAAACTCATCCTTCTGTTTTTTCTAAAGAGTACATGCCCTTGGATCATGCTCATGACTGAGGACTTGTGTCCTCATTCAACCTATTTAACAAGCACACTATAAACACACAAAAGACTAGATCAAATACATCATGATATCTATTATTCTTAAACCAAGAGATATGAAACTCATGCTCCAACAACATTTACAACAATATTTCCCTTCCAATGAGTATAACGTATCACCAAAGTGTAGTCCCCATGAAACTCCATCCACCTCTTTTGAGCCATAATCAAATAGTTCTGGTATAATAAATACTTTAAGCTCTTATGGTCTGTAAAGATGTCAATCTTCGCAGCATAAAAGAAATATCACCATAGCTTCAGGGAAAATATTATAGCCGCAAACTCCAAGTGTTGCACTGGATAGTCTCTCTCATACACCTTCAGTAGGTGAGATCCATAATCTCTAAACTTACAAAATTACAGAAGAATGCAGCCTAAGCCACTCCTTGAGGCATCACTATAGATCTCACAAACTTCTGCCCTACATGGCAAACACAGTATAGGCACCTTGATCAGATGACTCTTCAATTCCTCAAAATCTCGCACGGACTCTGGCGGCTAAATCAACTTCTGATCCTTCCTTGTCAATATTTTGATAGGTAGAGCTATTCGTAAAAAGTTCTATACGAAGCACCTATAGTTGCCAGCAAGTTCAAAAAAGCTCCTGACTTCCGCCATAGTAGTCAATACATGCCACTCCTATTTCAAAACTATCTTTACCGGACCACAGTAATATCATATCCACTAACCACATGACCAAGAAATTCTACTAACGATAGACAAAACTCATACTTAGAGAACTTGGCATTGGGTCGATTCCTTCTCAAGGTATGTAAAACCAACCTCAAATGATTCACATGATCCTCCTCTGACAGAGAGTATACAAATATGTCATTCATAAAGATGATCATAAATAGGTCCAAGTACTCCTAAAAGATCCTCTACATCCAATCCATGAATACCAATTGCGCATTTGTTAGCCCAAACAACATCACAGTGAACTCATAGTGTCCATAACATCGACAAAATACTATTTGAGGAATATCTATTTCCCTGATCCTCAACTGATAATTGTCAGACTTCAAATCCAGCTTCGATTAGACAGTTGATCCAATCACCTGGTCAAACAAATCATCGATTCTCGTAATCAGAGGTTGATCACTCGTTGATGTGGAAAATCAGAGAGATCTTTACGAAACACATCCGCAAACTCTGACATAATAGGAACATCACTCAAACCTGGTTTCGGCTCTATAGCCTCCAATAGCGTGAAGAAAAACTCCACGCCGTCCCAAACAGCCTTGACTACTTGGAGAGCAGACATAAGTATCTTGCTCGATCCACACATGCCGACAAATTTAGTCTCGTGTTCGGTGTTTTGTCCCAGAGTGACTTCCTTTGAGTGTCGCTTAATGCAGGCACATTGCTCTGAGAGCCAGTCCATACCAAAGATCATAACAAACTTAGATATAGGCAACACAGATGTTTCCAATCCAAAGTAATGAATTCCAATTTGTACCTTAACAGTACTCGTACTTCTCCCTTACCTATGTGGTAGAATTATAAACAAAGGCACTTCGCTATATATCCATAGCTAGTAAGGGTAAAGATAGAGCTCTTGCTGAACATGTAAGTATTAGGACGTAAGCTAGATAACATTGTTGAACACACATTCAATCAAGAACGAGGTATAATATACCAAAAGCTACAACAAATACCTATTACTTCATACTTGAACCCACATTACCAAGACCATGAGCTCTAAGCTGAATGTTTTTGGATGCAGTTGCCTTCACTATCTTCCCTTTTTCCACATAAGATGCTCCGTCTTTTTTCTCCATCCTTGGAATACCACTACGACACTCTCTGGCTTTGTGTCCTGCCTTGCCACAGGTATAGCAGATAATTGGGCCTCATCCAAAAGTTTCTCCAAACCTAGCATTCTTCCTCCACCTATTACGGTGGCTAGACTTTGCAGATGTCACAGGGCTCGGTATCATAAACTATGGCGTCTGGTGGACTTTTACCAAATCTATCTCCAAAGATATGGCTGACTACACATAAACTTGGAATCCAAATAACTTTCGCCCCACCAGTAGAAGTCATATCTCATCGCACAGATAAATATAAAATCTATTGACTTTGCTCTCCTCATCCTACAACAACAACCCTGCACAGTGTCATAGGAAAACAAAGGCATGGAATTATTCATCAATTTTCATTGCAATCTGCTCGAGTACACCAACTAGCATCGAAGCCACCGTAGAAGAAGGTGTTGCACATGCCTTCAGGGTTGGGCATTTATCATTATAAACATAGCTTCAACAACCAATCATACTATTTTCGTAGAAGGAAGAGGTGTAGGCACCTCAGCTGGCCCACTACTTTTTGTCGAGCGCTGAGTATGAGACTGCCCTGAATCGCTTATATTCACTTATAATCATGAAACACACAATTAAGCAACTAGTCATATTGCAAAATAGCAATCACAGGAACACGCAGGTTCTGCAAACAAGTGTATATTCATTACTATTTGGACATTCTTTGGTTCTTTCAAGTTATAATGATAACGCACATACACGTGCTCACAACTCATTAAAAGAATTTGACCACAAATTTGAATAAAAATTACCGACATTAAAAGCTGATACTAAATTGTAACACTTCCATCTGTCACAAATAATATAATAGAATGTCCGGCCAGGGCCCCATGCTATATTCTATAGACAGTCAGTGGAGTTATGCATTGAAACCAAATCATCCACGTATCCTAACTTATAGTTAGATTCTTGTGAAATCTTTTTTAAGTTATTAAGAACCCAACACCAGGAATGTCCCCTAACCAAACATAGGAATGACATATAAATACACAAACTGTTTGGTCTTAAGTCCTTACAAACTGTATTCTTCAGAAATGTATTTTATATAGATCGGCACACAGGCCGACAACACATAAAAATAATAATAAATGCTTTGCTTGGCCTTCAAGTGCCGATATAGCACAACGGGGCTTCAGCCTGCTACTTTATACTCAACTCATCTTCACTTGCATAAGTAAAATCCACCAAAACATGGCAAACAAGGCAATGGTCAGCTTTAGCTGGCCAATTATAACGATCCCAACCCCTTCTCGAGGTGGTAGAACTCCTTCCCGGAAATTAAGAAGAACAACAATATATATATACATAATAATGTGCAAATTAAGCAACATTCATCACAAACGTTGGCATACAAGACCATACATCTCATGCACTCAAGGTGCATTATAGGTGTACTAGAGTTACTGAACCCCACCACCATCCTAAGAATCAACCACTTACACGGTAACATCTGAGCATTTACAAGTCATAAGCTATTACGCTTCTGCCATAGTTATCGGTCTTAAGCAATTACGCTTCTAATACAACTATCAGTCTTAAGTTATTACACTTCCACAACATTTGTCGGCCATTAGTTATTACGCTACGGGACTCACCCTATGCTTATTCACAATATACAAAATTGTGTTATATTACAATGTTGGCACTGACGGCCACCATGGCTGGGCATTCAAAGCTCACAGCTTATTAAGTTATCCCACTAGTGTCCAAGAGAAAGGCCTTACAAACTTAGCTCACTGGGAGCTACCAGCAGTTATAGCACTGCCACTAGGTGGTATCATAGAGAACAATGATTCTATCCACTTTTCTGGGTGATTCCCGAAATTATCCCCCAAGACTCCCTGCAACACTCTACAACACTCATATCCCGAAAACAATATACTCAACACATAGTGTTCTCGGGCATGTAATCAATAGGATAACTGTCACCAATCCAAACCAACTTTTTCGGATGCACTTCTCACAGCATACCTATTCCGTGATTTGATTTTGGTTTCTATATGCAAGTTACTACCGGGGATATCACTGATCAAACCATTGGAAACTTCCCTTTCTCCAATAATTAGTGATGGTTTCCATGCACACAACAAATAAGGATTTCACTTGTCCAAGAAGTAAGATTATTACCCATGTAGATTGCTTAGGAGCCATGAACTTGTAATTGATCCAGATAGAAGCACTCCCCTCATTATCCCCTCCGCAGATCTAGCCTTAGCTCGTGAATCCGAATAGTTCTCTCAAAGTGCTGGTAATGGCCTTCTTCTTTGTCCGCTCCTTTCCCTTCGTATTTTCTCAAGATTGAAGATTGAGTCTAAATAGATAATGAGAAGGAAATCACAAGAAGAAAAATCCCCTTCTCCCTTTATCAAACTCGGAAGGAAACTCAGCCATAGGATCCCCACGCCAAAACAAGTGGATGGACTGATTCAAGCGGCCATTCTCTTTTAAATTCTTTGCCACAGAGCGGTAGCATACTTTCCCCTGGCGGTAGCTTAAGCGGTGGCGGTGGTTTTATCTAGCACCGCTTTGCAGCTTAAGGACCACCTCAGCATCGCTTGACACATGGAATGTAATCACCAGCGATATGATATCTCTTGGTGATAGCAACTAAACACCACTGTTTGTTCTTTATATCATCAACTCAATGACACAAGTGTTCTTGACGCCATCAACTCGACGCCCACTATTATCGGTGGTACCTAGTTATTGTCGGGCGATAGCTTCTAGTAACCAGAAAGTTGTTGTTTTCAAACATTGTAAACTTGGGGTGTTACCTCTTTTTTCTCTTATTTAGATAGTTCTGCAGCCTCAAATCCTGGCAAGAGATTAAATGTCTTCTGTATCGTTTTTGCTGTTATATGTACCTTTTGTGTAGCAATAGTTTCAATTAATGATACATCCTCTTCACTCTGAATATTTCTATCAAATTCAATAAGTTCTGTCTCAAATAATCTGCATCATGCGAGAAAAGTTTATCGAGACCGAAATCAGTGAATAATTTGAGAATTCTTCGGAACTTTTTAGCAGAAAAAGGATTTTAAACAAGTTTTTTAAAATTCTTGAAAAAGAAAATAAGTGGTGGAAGCGGAACGAAAGAGCGAGGAATACAAATAGTTTTAAACAGTTTATTTAATTGAGTATGATATATAAACAAGAAAAACATCGGCATATTAGGTCAAGGTTAATAGCACGTGATTCTTTAATCTACACAGCGCCGACTTTTATTCGATGTAACTTAAAATGAGTATAATTACAAAGTACTTATCGATGTTACATCAACAAGAATTCAACATTATACCAAGCTTTCTATATCAGACATTTTTTTGATGCACACATTGATTTATTTCAATGTTGTGTCAACAAAATAAAAACACTTCATTATCACCAATTTAGAATATTATTATAATAAAGAAAATGACAATTCGTCGACTTATATTCGACGCAACTTAAAGTATACTACTGAAATATTTACTATCTTGGCAAAATTTTTTAAATGTTGTATTAAAGAATCTACTGATATGCTCTAGACCCTTTCATCTGTCATGTTGTCCTAGTTTATCCATCCTGCATACACAATTCAAAAGTTATTTGGAACCTAGGTTACATTGGGCCCTTTGCTTCTTTTATTATGGAAAAAAGTAACAAAAGTATATGATGGTTTGTTATGGTATCCTTGAAGATAAAAGATTAATAGATTATCTATCCAACAACTTCTAACATCTTGACCTTTGCTCAAGCAATTTGTACATTACATTTCATAAGTATGATAATAAGAGACATTTGATGTATCAAACCAGTTGTAATATTATACAAGAGTTTTTTTTCTAATGGGATCGCGACACACCTTTTTGATTACATAGAAACGGAGTCAATGCATTTTTATACTTGTGTTGAGATGTTGTTGATTAGAGACCAATACATTGAAATGGAGTCTGGCATTCTAACCCTGCCGGCTTGAAGACAACGCGATCTGGGGGTTTGACTCAGGCGACCTGTAGATTGGGCAGTTTAGCGGTTTGACGCAAGTGACCTATAGTCCGGGCAGTCAAGTGTCTCCCCTAGCGGATTGTCTTCTCTTTATAGTTGTTGCCGGGCAGTTAGCCTATTCGTCTGACCGCGTAGCATTTGCGGTCTATTTTTTGTATAGTCGCTTGTACCTGTAATTAGTTATCTCACAATGCATATTTGTAATCTCTCTCCTCTCCTCCATTCTATAAAAGGGAGGTTATAACTTTGTAATACTCACTTTTTTAGATAATAAAAAATTCTATTTTTCCAATTTTCGGTCTATTATTTCTTGTTCGTAAATGGTATCAGAGGACTCGATCTTTTCCACCTGATTCTGTGAGCTTCTTCAATCCGTGCGATTTGCCCTTTCTTCTTGAGGCCTATTCGCGCAGCTTCCTTCTCTTCTTTATCTCTGCCATCTATGTGCGCGGCCTCTCTGATTGTTCTCCCACCCTTTTTCATGACCTGTTTTCGCGGTCTCTCTTCTCTATTTCACGCGGCCTCTTTACTTTTCGCTCGGTCTATCATTTACCCTATCCGCGCGGCCTCTTTGATGTTCATGCGGTCTCCTTTTTTCCATGTTCGCGCGGTCTTTCTTTTTTCCCTATTCGCGTGGCCTTTTTTCTGCTCGCGCACCCTCTTTCTTGACTATTAATGCGGCCTCTTTCTTCCCTCCCTCTAATCTACTTTGGCTATCTCTGTTACCTCTACAACTACTACTCTCGTGGCCCACCAACCTCCTCCTCCTACTCCTTCGGGCAACCTTGGAACCGTATCCAAACTCATCGGTTCCAACACCCAGGACTGGAGTGTCTCCTTCACCTTTCTTCTTCGCTCACAATGCAAACGTCAACATCTCACTGATGACCCTCCTCCTCCAGAGTCCGATCTCTTTGATGATTAGGATGCTAGCCACTATCTTGTTCGCACTTGGCTGGCTAATGTCTTTCTGATGAGTGCCTCCGTGTAATATGTCATGATGAAACAGTCAATGTTGTTGGAATTCATCTTGTCTCTCTCCACTCAAAGGGGGCTCTGATGTCTCCCATCTATAATCTGTATGGGGACCTCTTTGCATGTCGATCCATGACTTTTGTTACTGCTTACCAACAAGTTCAGGCTCTTAGAGCCGAGATTCTCCAGAATCGCCCCTTCTCTGCGGATCTAGCTGAGCAACACAAGAATTTCTATGAGCTTCTAGTTGTGTGTTATCTTCTACGGCTTCCTTAGTCTTATGACATGATACATCAACAGATCCTTGGTGAAGCAGACACTCCCACCTTGGATGCAATGCTGCCCGCATTATCGCGGTTACCTCTCCGCTTCAACGACTATTGTTATCCCCCCTCCTCAATCGGACAACTATGTTCGCCAGACTCAATAGTGTAGCTCTGGTGGCCGCAGTCACCAATCCGGCGGGCATGGTCTGTAACATCCCATGTTACTTCTGGACCCCTCAACTTAGATTGGGTTAGGCATGGGGTGAGACTTAAGGAGATCAACTAGGTTTGACCCTAGGTAGTGGGTGGTAGCCATGTGGAGCCCACTATAGGACCAAGTCAAACTAGATCAAACTAGCCTAATTAGGGACCCTAGCCACACCATGACCCCACCACATTGCCTTAACCCTAAAGACAATCTAAGTGGACCCTAAGGTATGTCACTGGGTCAATATTTTGACCCCAATTGACCAAGGTCAACCTTGGGCTTAATTTGGTCAAACCCACACTCATAGGCCTAATTAACCTAAGTGGGGCACCCCCTTGACCCAAACTAAGTTGGGTGGTGCCACTAGACCCATTTCCACCAAGTGGGGTCAGTCCACCCACCATGGTTGACCAGTCAACCCTAAAAGTCAATTTGGTCAACAATTTGACCTAAAGAGAGAAAATGAAGGCCAAGCCATTTCCCCTTGGACCAAGCCCACTAAAATTGGCCCAAAGTCAGCCCAAGTGAACAAGACCAGTCCTACCCCTCTAAATCAGGAGAGAGAGTACATGCAAGGGGGAAAAATTGGGATTTTTAGGAGAAGAGGAGAGAGAAAGGGGAATGAAGAAAATGGTGGCCACATGGCCACCCCATCAGTTGGTTTTGGCTGCCCAAAACCAGGTGGCCGACCTCCCCTCCTCATTTCCAGCAGAAAACCAGGGCTGTGAGCCACATGGCAGCTGGGTGAAACCTCCAAAGCTCAAACCGAGCTAACATTGGAGTTAACTCCACATATAGCCCACCTCAGTCCAAACAGAGCTCACCATCAGCTTCAGGAGACAGAAAGGAGTGGAATTCGACTGCTTAATCATGGAGAATGGTGGAGATTTGAGTTTTCGGGGTGGAGCTCGCCGGCGCACCACCACCATGGCAAACCGCTGCCTGACCCGCAGCCAAGCTTCGATTCAGGTGCGTTTCACTTCACCTCTACCCGTACTAGCATCTTAGATCAAATAGGAGAGATATCGGGCTCAACTGAGCCCGATGCCATGTGAGAAAAATGAGAAAGTTCCAAGCTTTTGAAACCGCTCGGGATCGCCATCGCCGCCGTCTCCCGCCGCCCCACCGCCGGGAAATGATAGCCACCACCACCGTGAAGGTGAAGGCACTATTGGCCGGAGGTGGCGCCTTCTCAGCTGGCCGGAAACCGCCAGCAAAGTTGCTCTAGGTTGGCTCGATCTCAGCCGTTGGCTGGAGGTAGACGATGACCGGATCCCGTCGGTTATGCGTTAAGATTCGTGCGCGATTAATAATATGAATTAAATTAATGTGTTGAATAGTATGATTTCTGTCACACTTTTTCAGTCACTTTGCATGTTAAATATAGGCCTCTTAGAGGCATTTCCAGAACTTAGTCCCTTAATGAAAAATGTAGCCAAGGGTCTTACCTTTAATATTCCACCCTAAACATATACGTTGGTGTAGTGTACAGTCCTGTAGGACATTTCTCCTAGGACTGGTCCTAGAGTAGGGCAGAAATTAAATTGGATGCCTAGGTCAAACTATTGGCCACCATAGCCCCAAATTTTGGGCACATGCATGATTAGGGCATACTTAGCTCCTGCCAAAATGTAGGAATTTTTAGATAATATTTTCCTATAGTTTTTGGTAAAATAGTAAAATATAAATAAATGATATATATGGAGTTCTACTCCTCCCCATGGCCCCAAATTTTGGTGGTGTGTCAGTGGGGACATCCTTGGTGCATGATAAAATTTTCCGCACCTTGGGTTCACTGCATGTTGGAGAATCCACTTGCATGTACTAGCCTATGTTTAGCCTTGGTGTGCAAATAGCAAAAATGCAAATTGGTGTATTTAGCACAATGGTAACATGCAAAGTTCATGGAATTATTTACAGTGGTTCATTAGGGTAAATTACATCCCTCAAATTAATAATGGAATTTTTGGAATCAAAATTCCATTTATTGGAATTTATTTTAAATATAGCTATTTTGGAAATAAATTTGGAAAATAGGATTCCTTCAAGTACAAATTCAAACAATTTTGCCAAGGCATAGATGATGTCACCTTTGACTTAGGAAAAATATGATTTCTCTGTTTTGAAGAACCTTTGGAGTAGATACCCTAAATTCCCCATTTTACCCTTATCTTGTTAATTCTTGAAATGATGGATATATACCTCTGAAAAAATTTGGAATTTATTCTACTGCTATAAAATGTTATTATTAGTTTTGCATAAATTTCTCAGAATTAATGGATGCATTGTTTGTTGTCAAATTAATACAATGGCATTTTGGTAAATATCTTATAATGGAATATTATAGGCCATTTCACAATACATGTTGATGATACTCTGCCAATAGTCATAAATTAGTGTCCTAAAAGTGCTATAATTTTCCTGGAATTGTTGAGTACATAATGCCTATACTTCATTTGGAAAATGGAATTTGTGTGGAATTGTTATTAAATAGGAAATGAGAATAAATAATTTAAGGAAAATTATGAAACTTTGTAGGCAGCAATATTTTGTCAATATACATCTCAGGAAAAATTTCCTAGGTCAGTGGATACATAATCAAACTACTTCATGTGTAAAGTGACCTAGCATTTAAAATAAAAGAATTAATTCAAGGACTATTTGGCCAAGAAAAATTATGAGAATTCTTAGGGTAGTTCCCTTAGTCCATAACACCTTAGGATAAATATTTAGAGGCAAGATGCCTTAAGGTTTGGAAGATCACATTTTAGGGAAATCGTAGGTCATGGTCTGCATATAACACAAATAGGTCTTGCCTTAGGGGTTACCAGGGCATTGATTATCGGATGAAAATAAAGAGTTCAACATGAGTAACCCTGGTGGGTAGAGTTGTCTTAGTGAGGGATCAAAAGTGCAAGTCTTAGTTAGCAACTGGAGTGGGAGTCGGCGGAAGACCGTCGGTTTCCCGGTAACGCCTTAAGTCACTAGGGTTGTACTAAAGCAATAAGGAGAGCTGGGGTGATACATGGGTAGCCATCAACTAAAATAAATATCCTTGCGAAAGGGAACGCTGGGCGTAATCCCAACACAGTTCCTAGTGCCCCTTGAGAGCCCTTCACAGGGAATACCGGGGGCAGTCCTGGGATTAACCTTAAATCTCTAAGTATAATAAACCGTAGACAAGAGTAGTTTAATAGGTTAGGACATTGTTGTACCTTCTCGCCCGTGTGGGGGTTGGAGAGATTCATGATATATGCTCACCCGTTTGGGGTTTGAGGGAGTTGGTATAAAGGCACTAATGTGCGTTCTCACCCGGGTTTGGGTTTGAGGGATTCAGGACGGGTTTTGGTCCTGCGAGCGGGAGGCTCGGTATGAATGACTTGCATGTGCATAAATATCGTGGCGGGGCATGCGGTACTGGCTGTTCGTCACACCGATGACAGTACGGTGCACCAGGCGGTTGTGGGAGTTAGAGGGGCCAGTGGGTTGTTTTACACTGCGGTCTGGAGGACGATCCCCGATAACACACATCCGACCCAACAAGACTGACGGGTTTGTCAGCAAAGTATGTACGCGAGACTCTAGAGTGCACCTTGGACGTGTACAGAGGCGTATGAGAGGGGTCTAAGGCTTGGTAGTGTGCATACCGATCTAGAAGCGGAGTCGCCCGCTCCGCTGCTGCCGTAGCCACAGCGGTGGTACCCGAGAGTGATGCTAGCTCTCAAAAAGTGGGAACTAAAGGTCTGTGATCACAGAGTCGTTGTATGTGAGTTGCACTTACCTGTGCATAATATTGCATCATATCATTCATTCATATTAGGTCATACGCTTCATAGATCCTTATCATATAAATTAGTATGGGCTCTTTTATATGATAAGTTAAATTTCCTGGAAATCCTAACTTATATATTTGTATGGGCATTTATATAAGTTAGGGTACGTTTGTGATGATAGCATAGTGGTAGCTTAGCTTATTTACTTGTTCATACTACTGTTCTCTTTACTTTCCTTTACTGCACTGCTCTTATTTACTACTTGTACCGTACTTGGAATTGCTAGAGTAGGATTACATTACTTATTACAACTCTAGTTAGATATTGTCACTTGCTTCCACTTTGCTACCCCTTGTTGTCCTCCGCTTCGTCCTCCCGCTCGGTGCCTAGGAGCTGCGGGGCGAGGTGCGGAGGAAACGACTTAGTCTTTTTGACTAACGGTCGGTGACCAACTATTTTTAGGAGCCCGTGGAGATGGAGCACCAGCACGACGAGGAGGCAGGACATGAGGAGCAGACACCGCACCAGCAGGCTCCTACCACTACTGTGCGTCCTCAGGTGGGACGAGATCTGATGTTTTAGCATAGCTTCCGCATTTATGATTTTGTGAGAGAGAGATTTGATGTACTGGGCATAAGCCCTTTTTACTCTTTCATTTGTACTTTGCAGTGGACTATTGTGATGTACTATTCATTTCTTTTACATGATTGTACTGTGGCTTGTGGACTGATAGTTTTACATATACAGTTTACTTCTTCTTCTCATATTGTCCTACAGGTTAATGATCGTACTAGCCGGCAGAATCGGCGTGTTGCGGTGCCGACTAACCCGTGAGTTAGTGCCACCGTAAGACGGCGGTTCTGGGCATAAGATCCGGTTGCCCTCCTTGGTAAGGGGGAGGGGGATCTTACAAACTGGTATCACTTGAACAACGATCATATGAGAAAGAAGTCCACAACATGGTACCACCCCCGCCCCAGCATTAGTTTGCGGACAAACTATGCAGCGGAAGCAGTGGTGTGCCCATGTGTAAAGTCACATAAATGGTCCACAAAGTACAATTTGTTAGGCCAATTTTGCTCTAACCTTACCTTTATGCAACCTCCATAGTTCGCAGTCCCGCAAAATGTGGCTCCTCCCCCCTCCAGCTGCCACTCCATTCTTACATACGGAGATGGGGCAGACCCTGACGGCGATTTTGGATGCCTTTAGAGCACAGCAAGTCCCGGCTCCACAGCAAAATCCGGGGTCGAGCTGGCTGAGTGCATTCAAGAGCCTGTCCCCACTGACGTACCGTGGGACAGAGGATGCGGTGAAGACGGAAGAATGGCTGGAGGCCAAACACGAGATCTTAGCGGGCATCAGCTGCCCAGTCGGCCAGGCAGTACCTCTAGCCACCTCTGTGCTGGAGGCTCATGCAAAGAGATGGTGGAAATCAGTCCGGGAGTCTACTTATGCGGACTTTGAGCTGTCAGAGATATCTTGGGAGGAGTTTGGTGATGTGTTTCTGGAGCACTTCGTCTCTGCTACGGATAGAGATGCTTTGGAGGAGAGGTTTTTGAACCTCAAGCAGGGGACTAGATCGGTGATAGAGTACCAGAGAGAGTTCTCCCACTTGGCCAGGTTCGCGGGGATTCAGGACACCGACGATAGGAGGTATGCGAAGAGGTTCTACCGGGGCCTCAGGGACGATTTGAGGCAGGCCTTGCTATTCATTTCTCATGGCACATCCAGGCAGATCATCGAGATGGCGAAGAAGCTGGAGGCTGACCAGCTGATGGTGCGAGCCGGAGGGAAGAGACCATTTGATGGGTCGACGTCAAGAGAGAGCAGTAGGGGCTCTCAGAGAGGCAGGACCATCGGATACAGGAAGGGTGGGGGACGTCGTCGTCCCAACTTCAGGCAGGAGCAGGTACCTCCTCCAGCATTGGCTCCCCCACCTCTACAAATGCATGATCCAAGGAGACAGGATGACCGAGGCCATCGACAAGTGGTTTGTTACGGATGCCGCCAGCCCAGGCACATCAGGTCGGAGTGCCCGCACCGATTCCATCCCCCTCCTCCTCCTCCACCTCCAGTGGCCCCAGTACAGCAGGGCCGAGGACGAGGCCGAGGACGAGGCCGAGGTCGGGGATATCACGGCAGGAGGCGCGAGCAAGAGCAGATATACGCCTTGGACCTCACAGAGCCGAGGAATCCCGAGGAGGTTATCACAGGTACTTGAAGTTAATTATGAATTTTCTTGGATTTTCAATGATATATATATAGTACCTGGAACTATAGGATAACAATTAACTTTCACATAAACAAACCTCAGGCATAGTTATGATCAGCGGCAAGCCCGCTCATACTCTTTTCGACATGGGTGCTTCACACTCGTTCGTATCTGAGGCCTTCATCGACGGACTCGAAGGCGTGGAGAGGTTCCCTGGACTAGAGATGAGGGTACGTCTACCCGATGGGTCGGAGCTGCGGACCACTGTACATTGCGATATGGAGGCCGAGATTGGCGGCAAGGCATTTGAGGCGTCGACAACTATTCTGAAGCTGCAGGACTTTGATTTGATCTTGGGCATGGCCTAGTTGCATCGGAACCATGCCCAGATAGATTGCCCGTCCAGGAGGATCACGCTAAGGCATGGTGACTCTCATGTCATCGTTGAAGGTATCCAGCCTATCTGCCACCTACTGTTATCTTCTATACAGGCTGTGAAGGCCCATGAGTAGGGTGAAGAAGTTTATCTTGTCTGCTTCGAGATGGTGGGAACAGAGGCGACTATCTCAGATATTCCGGTGGTCCGGGATTTCTCCGACGTATTCCCAGAGAAATTGCCCGGGCTACCTCCTGCTAGAGATTTGGATTTCAGGATTCAGCTAGTACCGGGAGCGAAGCCGGTGTCCCGGGCACCCTAGAGGATGGCTCCTAGGGAGTTAGCAGAGTTCAGGACTCAACTACAGGAGCTAGTCGAGTCAGGATTTGTGCGGCCTAGTTCATCGCCATGGGGAGCGCCAGTTCTCTTTGTGAAGAAGAAGGACGGATCACTGCGATTATGTATAGGTTACCGGGAGCTGAACCGGTTGACGGTCCGCAACACCTATCCTCTGCCTCAGATAGATGAGTTATTTGACCAGCTACAGGGAGCCTTCTGGTTCTCCAAGTTAGATCTGCGATCCGGCTACTATCAGCTCCGTATCAGGGAATAGGACATACCGAAGATGGCATTCAGTTCGCGCTATGGATTATACGAGTTCACGGTGATGCCTTTTGGACTCACGAATGCTCCTGCTGCATTCATGAGTCTAATGAACCGTGTATTCGAGCCTTTCTTAGACCGCTTCGTGATTGTGTTCATCGACGACATCCTTATATATTCTCGGACTCAGGAGGAGCATACGGAGCACCTGGCACAGGTCCTGCAGAGGTTGAGGGAGACACAGATGTACGCAAAATTTTCGAAGTGCCAGTTCTGGTTGTAGGAGGTGGCATTCCTGGGGCACACGATCAGTGGTGCTGGGTTAGCAGTGGACCCGGCCAAGATAGAGACAGTGAGGGATTGGCCACGACCGAAGACCGCATCAGACATCCGCAGTTTCTTGGGACTAGCAGGGTATTACCGCAAGTTCGTGGAGGGGTTCTCAAGGATAGCACTCCCCCTCACGTCTTTGACGAAGAAGGACACAGATTTTGTTTGGTCAGAGCGGTGTGAAACGGCTTTTCAGGAGTTGAAGGACCGACTCATCTCATCCCCCATTCTTGCGCTTCCATCCGGGAGCGAAGGATTCCAGATCTACACGGACGCCTCTTATCAGGGGATGGGTGCAGTCCTGATGCAACATGGACACGTTATCGCTTATGCTTCGAGACAGTTGAAGAAGCATGAGCATAACTATCCAGTACATGATCTAGAGCTCGGGGCTGTGGTTTTCGCCCTAAATATATGGAGACATTACTTATATGGGATTCATTGTGACATCTTTTCAGATCACAAGAATCTCAAGTATATCGATACGCAGAAGGACCTAAACCTGAGATAGAGGAGGTGGCTGGAGTTCCTTTGTGATTATGATTACAAGATCCACTATCACCCGGGGAAAGCGAACACGGTTGCGGATGCTTTGAGCAGGAGGGCCGGCACTTCTGGACCGGAGCCCCGATTGATGTCTATAGAGTTGCTACAGATGATGGAGGACATGCACATTACCATGGTGTCTGAGACTGAGCCAGTTGTATATAGAGAGTATTTGAGCTCAGTGATCAGCGGCCACTACTAGAAAAATGAGTATTAGCTACACTTTTTTTTGCCAGGGTCAAAATTCGTGGCTAATAGGTAGGTATTATCCACGGTTCATATTTCGTGGCTAATAATTTAGTATTAGCCACGGATAACAAATTCGTGGCAAAAAACTGCATCATTAGCCACGGACTTGACAAAATCGTGGCTAAACAAATATTATATTATTTTTTTAATTATATGTTAAATTGTTTAACATCGCCTGTTCCCGCACTCACGACTAAACCCTAGGCTATCCCGCACTCACGACTCGCCGCATTTCTGCAAGCTCTCCAGCGATCCTGTAGGAGAGTTGGCGAGTTGTGATTTCGGGATTTTCTCCTCCTCTACCGACAAACTTCCAGGTTCTCCACTCCGGCGATGGTATCCAATTCTCCCCCTACAGCGTATGCAAGGTGTGTAGCGATGGGAAAGGAGAATCAACTCTTACCATTGATCAGAGATCCTTCTCGCCAGCCCTAAATTGTTGCCCTGCATTTTGACAAGCCACCGACTTCCTAACTCCCCCATCCGTATTTCACTGGTTATCTTCCTTGATCGAGCATCAGGTGCGGCGATATCCTTCAGATCCAAAGAATTCGCAACTACCTCCTGTTGGATTTTCATTGTCAGCCAGCATACAAGGTAATATCGGACGCCTTTTTCCCCATTGCTGAAAGAACTGAGAACCCTATAGGTTCGGGTCTCTCTCCATCTTTAATGTTCAGGAAAAGGGAAAATCCAGAGAGTCGCACATTTCTGGAATGGAGAAGATCATCCTCCTCTTCATTTCCTAGAGTAGCAGCACTGTGCAAGGATCTGCTGTCCTTATGAAGATTATTTTTTATAATCTTTAGCTAACCATTTCTGCAATTAGCTATCTCGCCGCTGTCATCTCCATGGGTCTGCAAATCAAATATATGTATGTCTTATAGGTTGCGGAGATACTCAAAGATCGTCCAAGCTGGTATCGTGACTGTCGATGCCATGATGTTCTAACAGTTATCCCTGCTGGAAATGGTGGGAACATAGAACTTATCTATATGCAGGTATTTTTGACATTATAGTTAGATTACATTATAATTTACGACATTAATCTCTTTGCTGTTTCAATTTTGGTTGATATACTTATGCGCCTACTACTCTGGCCTCCGCACGCGATTTTTGGACTATTAGGTATACTACCGGTTTAGAAGATGGCAGCCTGGTGGTAAGTTTTCTGAGTCAATATAATGCAAATTTGATGTCTTTTTAGGGAAATGTATTATATTTGAATTGTTTAGGGGAATCACACATGAGTTTTCTGTTTGAATTTGAAATGTTCAAGGCAATGCATGTATAAAATTTCAGTAGCAATTGTCTATGATTGGTACAATATTTTAAAATTGGCACCCTAAAGCCTTGATTTTTCTTTAAATTGAGTTCAGAGCTCATATTTTTATAGTAAAAATATTTGTTTAAAAGATGAGAACTCATTTGAGCAATGCATTGGGCTAATTTTTACGTCGAACCTGAAAATGTATGAGTTGCGTATATATTAAATGTTGACCTATATGTGAATGCACATGTTTATGTTGATTGATCCTCGAATATTGCTTCTTCCCCATTTTTGTTCTTTCACTTTTTTGGTTCTTATAACAGTTAATAATATATTTTTAGGAATGCTTTGCACAGTTGTTGTTGATACGGTTGAACTTACTCAAAGAGATTATCAATGTTGAAAGAAATTCAGGCTTTATAAGCAACTGAGTAACTGAAATCCAGGTGTGAATCATATCTTATACAAACATCAGTCTGAGATCCAATTTTATACAAAGCCAACTAGCATACTTTTCAAGTATCTAGAAATTCATATACTTCCAACATTTGATCGGACTTCGCCCGCGTACATTAATATCATGGCACTCTGCATATGACATACTTTGAGAATAAACGATAAGTTAGGGCAATAATTTCCTAGAGTGTGATACAGTGATAGAATGGTTGGGTGATTTTTCTCTTTTGTCTCATCATATTTATTCATTGTTGATGAATTAAATCATGGGATACGTATTAACACTTTTCTTGAGTTGATGATTATATCCTTTTAAATCTACATAACATAGCTTACAAGGCCAGGATTATATTCTAAATGCACAGTTTAGTACTTAAATATATTTCTGCACAATTGTGTTTGTTCAGGCTTGGAGTGTACCCGAGGTTCTCAGGCCCTTGTATGAGTCCCCAAAGAATTTAGCTCAGAAATTAACCATTGCTGTGGGTTTGCTATCAGTATCATCTATTGAAATCTCTGTTTGTATGGGTGTTTCTTAACAAAAAAAGGATTGTTTTTTTCCCCAGGCATTGAGACATATTAGGCATTGTGTTGTTTTTTCTGTTGTTAAAATAAGGTTCTACACTGGAGTTGAGCTACTGAGAACTGAGTCTCATGCTGGAGACATTCTTCTAAAACTTTTGTGGCACCATTCTCATGCTATACTGTGCTGTTCCCTCAAGGCAAGCTTTCTATATTTACAAATCAATATTGTTTAATGTTCGAATGAACGGAATTGAGCGACTGAAATTGAATTTGAGGGATCAATTCTTTCCATTATCAGTGGCAGAATTGCTCAACTTCATTTTCTGGTTGAACATCAGAATTCAAATTTAAACAAATTAGAATTCTTGTCTAAATTTTTATTCAGATAACGTCGCCACTGATAATGGAAAAATGTTCTTGCGAGCTCCCGTTTACAAATTGCTGGTAAGTGTAGCAAGGACTTGTAAAAAATAGTTTATGTAACTGAAATGCATGCTTTTATTGCTTTGTGCTTTACAATTGAAAAGCATAGCTGATCCTTCATCACAAATTAATGCCATCCAAAATATTTGAATAGTAAGTGCTGCTCTTGTTATTTTGATTGCTTAGCTTCTAAAGAGCAACCTTCGCTGTGCTTTTGACAGCACTAGTTCAAGATATTTGGAATGGCTTGGTTTCTTGTATGAGTCCCCAAGTGTCCCGCGATAGTCAACTTTTAGGTACCTTTAACTGATCTGGAAATTGAAGAGTTAGTTGCAGAGTTTTTTGAAATTGAAAGCAAGGTATTTTTAGTTATCTTGTTTCTTTTCTTTCCTGCATAGCTTGTTTGTTCCTCCCTTTTCCATTTCTCACCCTACTTTTTAGGCAGCAGAAGCCCAGGAATCACTTGAGAAGGAGTCTCTTGCTCAGGTTGAAAATGACGTAAGAGAAGAGCTGGCGCAAAATCTTCATGGGGATGTTGTTGGTCCTTTTGCCCAAACCTATATTTACATAAAATGTATAAATTTGTTTTTCTTGTTCCATATTAATGCAATACTGATGAAGCTTTTCATGTTTCCTTGTGTAGCTTAATTTCGCTATATCAACTGAAATGCAAACATTCAGAGAAGAATGGGAGGCTGTGCTTGATGACCTTGAGACTAAGAGTGCTCTGCTACTGGTGGGTATCTTTCCACTGCCATAGCTATTCTTACTTGTAGGGAAACCATATGGTTTATATGTATATAAATATATTTTTGAAATGATGATATAATGACTGTGTGCTCATATATATACAATGACATTTGGTTTAGTTGTTATTGAGTGTAAAGTGTAGACTGTACTCTCATTAAATCACGTAGTTGTTTAGTGCAGTGTATGAGTATAGTCGTTTATAAATTTTCTAGTTAGATGAACCATTCATACACTGCAATTAAAGAGTTGAATAGTTGGAAAGTTCTCGAACCATCTGTTTCTAGTTAGATGAAACATTCAGAGTTGAATAGTATTGAATGTGTTTTTTTTAAAAAAACTTAAATTACTATTTGCCACGGCTTGTAACCGTGGCAAATAGTTTTTAAAAAATGATGAGTTCACTTTTAGCCAGGGATAAAAATCGTGGCTAAAAGTCAAGATATTAGCCACGACAGTTTTTTTCATGGCTAATAGTATTTGCTACGGCCAATCCGTGGCGTAAACCTTTTAGCCACGCCGACTTTAGCCACAGATTTTTCCCGTGGATAGACCGTGGCTAAAGGGTTTTAGCCACGGTTTTGGACTTTTTGCCAGGGCAATTTGCCCTGGCCAAAAGCCTGTTTTCTAGTAGTGGGCGATGATATACAGGAGCGCATCCGAGCATATCAGAGGCTGGATGCTGCGTTACAGCCGATTTTCAGTGCCTTAGAGAGGGGCAAGGTCGAGGACTACATGCTACAGGATGATCTTCTTAGGTTCCGGGGACGCATCTACATACCAGCAGGAGGCAGTATCCGGGAGGACATACTCCGAGAGGCACATTGCTCGAGATATTCAGTGCACCCCGGCATCACCAAGATGTGGGCAGATTTGCGGAGATCTATGTATTGGCCCGGGATGAAGAGGGAGATCACGGATTTTCTGACCCATTGCGAGACCTGCCAGCATGTGAAGGCGGAATGCAAGAGCCGAGGAGGTTTACTACAGCCACTGCCAGTTCCAGAGTGGAAGTTCGAGGACATTGCTATGGACTTTGTACACGGGTTGCCTCGCTCCCACTCTGGGCAAGATTCCATATGGGTTATAGTGGACAGATTGACCAAGGTAGTGCGGTTTATTCCAGTTCGAAAGGATGCCCCAGTTGCAATTCCGGTGAGACTATTTGTGGAGCAGTACGTCAGATATCATGGTATCCCCAGGACTATTATTTTGGACCGTGATGGTCGGTTCACTTCGAGCGAGTGGAGGGCCGTGCATGCTTATTTGGGATCTCGGCTTACTTTTAGTACCGCCTTCCACCCGCAGACCGACGGACAGACCGAGCGGACCATCCGGACCATGGAGGACCTGCTCAGATTATGCATATTGGATACGGGGAGGCCTTGGGAGAGGCTGCTGCCATTGATCGAGTTCTCGTATAATAACAGCCACCAGGCTAGCATCAGGATGGCTCCATACGAGGCGCTTTATGGGAGGAGATGCTGGACACCGCTATCATGGGTTCAGGATGTGGATACCAGGGCTCTGGGATCTGATTATATAGAGGATACTGAGGCTCAGATTCGATTGATCAGGGATCGGCTACTGGAGGCCCAGAGCAGGCAGGCAAAGTATTATGATGCTCGGCACCGGAAGGTGGAGTTCCAGGTTGGAGACAGGGTATTCTTGAAGATACGTCCAGTACACGGTGTTTCTCGGGTGCGGAGGCACAAGAAGCTCAGTCCACGATACATGGGGCCCTACCTGATCCTGGAGCGGATCGGCCCCTTGGCTTACCGACTGCAGCTGCCACCGGAGATGGGTGCATTACATGACGTCTTCCATGTCTCTTCCTTGCGAAGAGCTCTCCTTCGGCCGGAGCAGCACATTACTACTACAGCCGGACCGGTAGAGCCTGACAGATCAGTGAGATTGGAGCCGATCCGGATTGACGATACAGCCATCCGAGTGTTGCGGAAGAAGAAGGTCCCTCTTGTGAAGGTGCTGTGGTCCAACCATGGACGGGAGGAGCACACTTGGGAGCCGAGGGATCTGATGCTGGAGCAACCCCCGAAGCTATTCGCATCAGGTACATTTAAGTTACGCCTTTAAAATTCTTGATGATTCTTGCAAATAGAACCCCGTAGACCCGAACTTAAATTTCGGGGACGAAATTATTTTCTTGTTTATTGGAATTTGTAACATCCCATGTTACTTCTGGACCCCTCAACTTAGATTGGGTTAGGCATGGGGTGAGACTTAAGGAGATCAACTAGGTTTGACCGTAGGTAGTGGGTGGTAGCCATGTGGAGCCCACTATAGGACCAAGTCAAACTAGGTCAAACTAGCCTAATTAGGGACCCTAGCCACACCATGACCCCACCACATTGCCTTAACCCTAAAGACAATCTAAGTGGACCCTAAGGTATGTCACTGGGTCAACATTTTGACCCCAATTGACCAAGGTCAACCTTGGGCTTAATTTGGTCAAACCCACACCCATAGGCCTAATTAACCTAAGTGGGGCACCCCCTTGACCCAAACTAAGTTGGGTGGTGCCACTAGACCCATTTCCACCAAGTGGGGTCAGTCCACCCACCATGGTTGACCAGTCAACCCTAAAAGTCAATTTGGTCAACAATTTGACCTAAAGAGAGAAAATGAAGGCCAAGTCATTTCCCCTTGGACCAAGCCCACTAAAATTGGCCCAAAGTCAGCCCAAGTGAACAAGACCAGTCCTACCCCTCTAAATCAGGAGAGAGTACATGCAAGGGGGTAAAATTGGGATTTTTAGGAGAAGAGGAGAGAGAAAGGGGAATGAAGAAAATGGTGGCCACATGGCCACCCCATCAGTTGGTTTTGGCTGCCCAAAACCAGGTGGCCGACCTCCCCTCCTTATTTCCAGCAGAAAACCAGGGCTATGAGCCACATGGCAGCTGGGTGAAACCTCCAAAGCTCAAACCGAGCTAACATTGGAGTTAACTCCACATATAGCCCACCTCAGTCCAAACAGAGCTCACCATCAGCTTCAGGAGACAGAAAGGAGTGGAATTCGACTGCTTAATCATGGAGAATGGAGGAGATTTGAGTTTTCGGGGTGGAGCTCGCCGGCGCACCACCACCACGGCAAACCGCCGCCTGACCCGCAGCCAAGCTTCGATTCAGGTGCGTTTCACTTCACCTCTACCCGTACTAGCATCTTAGATCAAATAGGAGAGATATCGGGCTCAACTGAGCCCGATGCCATGTGAGAAAAATGAGAAAGTTCCAAGCTTTTGAAACCGCTCGGGATCGCCGTCGCCGCCATCTCCCGCCGCCCCACCGCCGGGAAATGATAGCCACCACCACCGTGAAGGTGATGGCACTGTTGGCCGGAGGTGGCGCCGTCTCAGCTGGCCGGAAACCGCCAGCAAAGTTGCTCCAGGTCGGCTCGATCTCAGCCGTTGGCTGGAGGTATACGATGACCGTATCCCATCGGTTATGCGTTAAGATTCGTGCGCGATTAATAATATGAATTAAATTAATGTGTTGAATAGTATGATTTCTGTCACACTTTTTCAGTCACTTTGCATGTTAAATATAGGCCTCTTAGAGGCATTTCCAGAACTTAGTCCCTTAATTAAAAATGTAGCCAAGGGTCTTACCTTTAATATTCCACCCTAAACATATACTTTGGTGTAGTGTACAGTCCTGTAGGACATTTCTCCTAGGACTGGTCCTAGAGTAGGGCAGAAATTAATTTGGATGCCTAGGTCAAACTATTGGTCACCATAGCCCCAAATTTTGGGCACATGCATGATTAGGGCATACTTAGCTCCTGCCAAAATGTAGGAATTTGTAGAGAATATGTTCCTATAGTTTTTGGTAAAATAGTAAAATATAAATAAATGATATATATGGAGTTCTACTCCTCCCCATGGCCCCAAATTTTGGTGGTGGGTCAGTGGGGACATCCTTGGTGCATGATAATATTTTCAGCACCTTGGGTTCACTGCATGTTGGAGAATCCACTTGCATGTACTAGCCTATGTTTAGCCTTGGTGTGCAAATAGCAAAAATGCAAATTGGTGTATTTAGCCCAATGGTGACATGCACAGGTCATGGAATTATTTACAGTGGTTCATTAGGGTAAATTTCATCCCTCAAATTAATAATGGAATTTTTGGAATCAAAATTCCATTTATTGGAATTTATTTTAAATATAGCTATTTTGGAAATAAAATTGGAAAATAGGATTCCTTCAAGTACAAATTCAAACAATTTTGCAAAGGCATAGATGATGTCACCTTTGACTTAGGAAAAATATGATTTCTCTGTTTTGAAGAACCTTTGGAGTAGATACCCTAAATTCCCCATTTTACCCTTATCTTGTTAATTCTTGAAATGATGGATATATACCTCTGAAAAAATTTGGAATTTATTCTACTGCTATAAAATGTTATTATTAGTTTTGCATAAATTTCTCAGAATTAATGGATGCATTGTTTGTTGTCAAATTAATACAATGGCATTTTGGTAAATATCTTATAATGGAATATTATAGGCCATTTCACAATAAATGTTGATGATACTCTGCCAATAGTCATAAATTAGTGTCCTAAAAGTGCTGTAAGTTTCCTGGAATTTTTAAGTACATAATGCCTATACTTCATTTGGAAAATGGAATTTGTGTGGAATTGTTATTAAATAGGAAATGAGAATAAATAATTTAAGGAAAATTATGAAACTTTGTAGGCAGCAAAATTTTGTCAATATACATCTCAGGAAAAATTTCCTAGGTCAGTGGATACTTAATCAAACTACTTCATGTGTAAAGTGACCTAGCATTTAAAATAAAAGAATTAATTCAAGGACTATTTGGCCAAGAAAAATTATGAGAATTCTTAGGGTATTTCCCCTAGTCCATAACACCTTATGATAAATATTTAGAGGCAAGATGCCTTAAGGTTTGGAAGATCATATTTTAGGGAAATCGTAGGTCATGGTCTGCATATAACACAAATAGGTCTTGCCTTAGGGGTTACCAGGGCATTGATTATCGGATGAAAATAAAGAGTTCAACATGAGTAACCCTGGTGGGTAGAGTTGTCTTAGTGAGGGATCAAAAGTACAAGTCTTAGTTAGCAACTGGAGTGGGAGTCGGCGGAAGACCGTCGGTTTCCCGGTAACGCCTTAAGTCACTAGGGTTGTACTAAAGCAATAAGGAGAGCTGGGGTGATACATGGGTAGCCATCAACTAAAATAAATATCCTTGCGAAAGGGAACGCTGGGCGTAATCCCAACACAGTTCCTAGTGCCCCTTGAGATCCCTTCACAGGGAATACCGGGGGCAGTCCTGGGATTAACCTTAAATCTCTAAGTATAATAAACCGTAGACAAGAGTAGTTTAATAGGTTAGGACATTGTTGTACCTTATCGCCCGTGTGGGGGTTGGAGAGATTCATGATATATGCTCACCCGTTTGGGGTTTGAGGGAGTTGGTATAAAGGCACTAATGTGCGTTCTCACCCGGGTTTGGGTTTGAGGGATTCAGGACGGGTTTTGGTCCTGCGAGCGGGAGGCTCGGTATGAATGACTTGCATGTGCATAAATATCGTGGCGGGGCATACGGTACTGGCCGTTCGTCACACCGATGGCAGTACGGTGCACCAGGCGGTTGTGGGAGTTAGAGGGGCCAGTGGGTTGTTTTACACTGCGGTCTGGAGGACGATCCCCGATAACACACATCCGACCCAACAAGACTGACGGGTTTGTCAGCAAAGTACGTACGCGAGACTCTAGAGTGCACCTTGGACGTGTACAGAGGCGTATGAGAGGGGTCTAAGGCTTGGTAGTGTGCATACCGGTCTAGAAGCGGAGACGCCCGCTCCGCTGCTGCCGTAGCCACAGCGGTGGTACCTGAGAGTGATGCTAGCTCTCAAAAAGTGGGAACTAAAGGTCTGTGATCACAGAGTCATTGTGTGTGAGTTGCACTTGCCTGCGCATAATATTGCATCATATCATTCATTCATATTAGGTCTTACGCTTCATAGATCCTTATCATATAAATTAGTATGGGCTCTTTTATATGATAAGTTAAATTTCCTGGAAATCCCAACTTATATATTTGTATGGGCATTTATATAAGTTAGGGTACGTTTGTGATGATAGCATAGTGGTAGCTTAGCTTATTTACTTATTCATACTACTGTTCTCTTTACTTTCCTTTACTGCACTGCTCTTATTTACTACTTGTACCGTACTTGGAATTGCTAGAGTAGGATTACATTACTTATTACAACTCTAGTTAGATATTGTCACCTGCTTCCACTTTGCTACCCCTTGTTGTCCTCCGCTTCGTCCTCCCGCTCGGTGCCTAGGAGCTGCGGGGCGAGGTGCGGAGGAAACGACTTAGTCTTTTTGACTAACAGTCGGTGACCAACTATTTTTAGGAGCCCGTGGAGATGGAGCACCAGCACGACGAGGAGGCAGGACATGAGGAGCAGACACCGCACCAGCATGTTACTACCACTACTGTGCGTCCTCAGGTGGGACGAGATCTGATGTTTTAGCATAGCTTCCGCATTTATGATTTTGTGAGAGAGAGATTTGATGTACTGGGCATAAGCCCTTTTTACTCTTTCATTTGTACTTTGCAGTGGACTATTGTGATGTACTATTCATTTCTTTTACATGATTGTACTGTGGCTTGTGGACTGATAGTTTTACATATACAGTTTACTTCTTCTTCTCATATTGGCCTACAGGTTAATGATCGTACTAGCCGGCAGAATCGGCGTGTTGCGGTGCCGACTAACCCGTGAGTTAGTGTCACCGTAAGACGGCGGTTCTGGGCATAAGATCCGGTTGCCCTCCTTGGTAAGGGGGAGGGGGATCTTACATGGTCCCTCCCTCTTTCTCTGCTCTGAATGTGGCTGCACAGGAAATAAGGTTGATCGCTGCTGGATGAAACATCCACATCTTCTCCCCTCTGGGGATGCTTCCACATCCTCTTCGAAGTAGTCCGTCTCGGTGATCACATATTTAGGTAGTGCTCACATCGTTACTCAAGGTAAATGTCTGATAGAATCTGGTGCTACCAATCATATGGATAACAATCCTCAGTGTTATTCTCTACTAGAAACACATGATCGATTCCCCCGGTCTTTATAACGAACGGCTCTGCCTCACCGATCAATGGGACGGTAGTGGTTAAAGTCACTCTGTCTCTTCGCTTGGAGGATACTCTCTAAGTGCCCAAGTTTTCTGGCAATTAATTATTTGTTACCTCTCTCTGCAAGCAACTATAGTGTTCTGTCACATTCACTCATACTTCTTGTTGTTTTCAGGATCCGGGCTCCCAATCGACGTTTTCAATTGGGACTTAGAGCGGCGGCCTCTAATTCCTCAACAACGTTTCCGCTCTGTGTGCCTTCTCCTCCTCTTCTATAGACATTTTACAATGACATATTCACCTTGGTCATCATCCTCCAAGGATTCTTCATCGGCTTCTTCCCCACCTCCGTCCGCACAGTCCTCCTCTCAACTATGATGCATGTTAGCTTGACAAGCATCATCGCTCCACCTTCCCACCAAAGCAAGGTCGTGGATCTTCCCTTCCATTTGATCTTATTCATTCCAATGTTTGGGGTCCTGCTCCTACCCTCACCATAGGTCTAGGTACTTCATATTTGTAACTTTTATTGATGATTTCTCTCGATATACGTCGGTGTATCTCTTAAAAGATCCCTACAAATTATTCTCTGCATGGACATCTTTTTATTTTATGATTAAAACTCAGTTTGACTTCTCTATTTAAATCTTTTGCTCTAATAATACCAAAGAATATCTTAGTCATGATTTTTCTTTTTTCTGTATGCAAAATGGGATTGTTTATCAAACTAACTGTGTCTATACCTCACAGGAAAATGGCATGGCGGAACACAAAAACTATCACCTCCTTGATGTCGCTTGCACTTTGATGACACATATGCAGGTTCCTCCCTCCTATTATGGCTATGTCATTCTCATCTCCTACTATCTCATCAATCGCATTCCCTCCACGGTTCTCCCCTGTCAAACCCCATTCTTCATTGTCTATTTGGGCAAGGATCTGTTTCCTCTCCCTCTACGTATCATTGGGTTCATGACTTTTGTGCATGCTCGCTCCACCACCCATGGCAAACTCTCCCCACGTGCCACCAAATGTGTCTTTTGGGTTACTATGCCACTTAGAAAGGATATTGTTGTTTTGACCCTATTCTTCGCATCTATTTCTCTCGCGACTCCTCTTTTCTTACTGATGTTCTTGCTTCTCCTACCATCCCATCTACACCTACCGAGATTTCTTCTTGTCCACCGTGTCCACCGTATCCTCCTCCGCACTCTCTGCCTTCGCTGTCTTCCTCTTCTCCGCAGCTATCTCTCTACTCCTGAGCCAGCTCTCTCTGCTACAGATGCACCGAATACTGAGGAACACGCCGACCTGGATCTTCCTTTTTTTTTTTTGCAAAGTGGTGTGGACATGTACCCAGTACTCGCTTGCTGTTGTTGTTTCCTAGGATCGTCTTACTCCTACTCACAGGACTTTTGCATTGGCTATCTCTGCCATTGCCACTCCCCACACTTACCAATAAGCTCTTTCTATTCATCATTTGAAGGCTGTTATGGAGAGGAAATTGCCACCCTCAATAAGCGAGGTACATGGACCCTTGTTCCTCCTCCATTGGGCATCGATGTTGTTGGCTGTCGCTGGGTCTTTATTGTGAAATTCAGTCTGGATGGCAGTGTGGATCATTACAAGGCATGCCTTATCGCCAAAGTCTTCACTCAGACTAATGGTGTTGATTATTTTGACACCTTCTCTCTCGTAGCTCATCTCAGCACTATTCGGGTACTCCTCTCTGTGGTCGTCAACAGGCATTGGCCTATTTTCCAACTGGATGTCAAGAATGCCTTTATCTACGGTAATCTTCAGGAGGATGTCCACATGGAGCAACCTCCTGGGCATGTTGCTCAGGTGGAGACATGGGTATGCAGGCTGAAGAAGTCCAACTATGGCCTATAGCAAAGCCCTCGTGCTTGGTTTGACAAGTTTAGCGACATTGTGACATCCGTGGGTTTTACAAGAAGTTCTACTGATCACTCATTTTTCGTTTACAAAACCTCCCTGGGTCTGGTGGTTCTTATCATATATGTGGATGATATTCTTCTCACTAGAGATGACCGGGCTGGGGTAGCCTTGACAAAGAAACATCTCCATCAAAACCGGGTCGTGAAGGATATGGTCTCCCCAAAATACATTCTAGGGATAGAAATCTCTTGAAAGACTAAATCCTTAGTCCTCTCCCAACATAAGTATGCTCTTGATCTTCTAAAAGAGACAGGTTTGAGTGGGGCTAAACCTACATGATGCTGCATGACTATTGGCGAAGAAAAAAAATAGACATATGACTCACCTCCTCTATTAGATATTATGAGGTACAGGTGTATGGTCGGCAAACTCATTTGTCACATGGTAACAAGACCAGACATCTCCTATGATGTAGGAAAGGTTAGCCAGTTCATGCAAGCTCCTAGGGAGTGCCATATATAGTCTGCCCTAAGGATATTGGAATATATTAAAGCGGCGACAGGTAAAGGACTACTATTTCAGAAGAATGGTCATTTAAAGGTTGAAGCGTACTCAGATTCTAGCAATGTTGATGACAAAGGAGATCGTAAGTCCACATCAGGATTTTGCACATTTGTGGGGTGAAACCTTGTGAGCTGGAAAAGCAAGAAATAGTCTATCTTCTCTAGGTCTGGTGCAGAAGCGGAATATCAGAGTATGGTGTCGACCACGTGTCAATTAAAGTGGTTACGGGCTCTCATACTTAACTTAGGAGATGTCTACAACCATTCTCTACCTATGTTTTATGACAACAATGCCGCTATATATATATATATATATCCAAAAATCCGGTCTTCCATGAGAGAACAAAGCACATTGAAGTCGACTACCATTTTATTCTAGAAGAGATTTTGAAGAAACAGATTTGTACACCGTTCGTTACCTCTGACAACGAGTTAGCAGATATCTTTACCAAGCTTTTGTCCATTTCTTTTTTTCACATTTGCGACAGGCTGGGCATGATTGATATATATGCTCCAGCTTAAGGAGCAGTGTTGTTGTATGGTGACCGGAAGTTCTCGCGGTCTGACCCTAGTGGCTTGAAGAACATGCGGCCTGGCGATTTCTATCCAGCGGTTTGGTAGCTGAGATGTTGCTGATTGGAGATCGGGCAGTCAGGAGGTTTGATACAGGCGACTTGAAGACCGAACAGTTTGCGGTCTCCCCTAGTGGCTTGTCTACTCTTTATAGTTGTAGTCGGGCGGTTATCCTATTCATCTAACTGCGTCAATTGTGTGATCTATTTTTTGTATAACCATATGTACCTTTAATTAGTTGTCCCACATTGCTTATTTGTAATCTCCCCTCTCTCCTTCCTTCTATAAAAGGGAGGTTATACCATTGTAATACTCACTTTTTTGGATAATAAAAAATTCTGTTATTCCAATTTTCGGTCTATTATTTCTTGTTCGCACAGTTATTATAAGTAGGAATACTGAAAGTTTTATCAGAGTTAGCTGGTTCAGTTTTCAAATCAAAATGAGTAATATATTTTGTGTGATTTTCTATTATGGGTTTGTAATTCTGATCTCTTTCTATGAAGATGTTTTTGAAAGCTTTTTCCTTTGTAAAATTTTCAATATTAATATATTTTTTGAAGTTAATCTAGTTTTTTGTTTTCTAATTTTCCTAGTCCAATTCTAGACTTATAGTTTTTATAATAATTACTATTATTTCTTAATTCATCAAGTTCTTTTATTAAATGATTAACTTTCTTTACAACATCTAATTGATCCATACAAAATTTTTTAAAGCATAACTTAAAAACTTCTGAGAAAAATCAATATCATCAAAATAATTCACATAATTTTCTTCAGAGTCTGAGTTAGTTTCTATTGACATAAAGCATGTTTCTTCTGCATCAGCTTCTTCTTCACAACTTAATGAAGAACTTGACTCAAAACTATTATCACTCCAAGATTCTCCTATAAATTCTTTCCACTTTTTCTTATCTTTTCACCACAGAAATTTCTTTTGATCCTTTTTTATTCTGTCAATCCTTTTGTTGATCTGGACATTCAGTTGGAATATGTTTAGGCTTTCTACATGAAAAGCAAATTATCTCCTTGTTAAAAATCTTATCAAATTTAGGCTTATTCAAAGTCCTATCTCTTCTTCTAGAGCTTTCTGCCATGATCCATTTTTTTAATATCCTTTCCAAGAGATTGAATATCTCTTAATCTAATATAGATGGTTCAACATCATTGACTTTAAAAGCAACCAATTTGTCTCTAGGTGTCGTGATATCTCCTTTGCTTTTATTTTAGCTCAACTTTTCAGAAGTTGTTCATATGATTTAAGCTTTTCAAATATAGCATCTTTTGTAATATCTATATGGCACCTTGCCTCTCTGATAGCCTATATACTTGAATCCCATCTATGTTGATGTTGTAAATGCTCCTCCGGACTCTGCGAAGAGAAAAGTGGTTGAAGACTGTCGAATAGCCGGTTACAGGTGGTTAGAGCAAGTGGTGTAGACTTAAGGGGTAGATAGAGTCTGCTAGCAAAAGCAACACTAGAGTTTGCCCGCCGCGGCTAATGCCACTCATACGCCTATATTTCCTTTTATTAAGCTAACAAGGATTACAACAGTTATGTGAAGAAAACCCGAGCGAACAGGAGATCGCTAGAGGTAGAGTTTGAGACCTTTGCCATAGGTAGCTAGATTTGGGATTTGAACTATCTCCCCCACTAGGCAGTACTGTTAGCACCTATTAATAAGCTCGGGAAACTGCCCAAACGGGTAAGGAAAAGAATACCAGATGCCCTGGTATAGGAGCAACGGGTAGCGGTGACCAGATACAGGGAGAACAAAAAGGAAAGAGGCCAACTAACCGGGCGACTAGGCGGTCATCTGTGAATATGATCGGCTTCTCCTCAGCGACTGTAGTTTCGCGAAGATCTGAGACTAGGCGGAATTGCGTATAGTTCTATTCTTAGTGTCGGGATTAGAGAAATTTCAAGAGAGAGGTCTTCCGGGTTAAAAAGATCCACAGAAATGTTGATGCGGGAAATGATTCTCTGGACTTTGCGAAGAGAAAAGTGGGTGAAGACTGTCGAGTAGCCAGTTATTGGCGGTTAGAGCATGCAGTTGAGACTAAAGGAGGAGAGAGAGGGGATATTGGCAGCCGCAACACTAGAGTTCGCCTGCCACAGCTAATACCACTCCTACGACGGTCTTTCTTTTGATTAATGAGAAAGGATTACAACAGTTAAGAGGAGAGAACCCGAGGGAACAGGAAACCTTTTGAGGTAGTGTTCGATTCCGCTGCCACAGGCGGCTAGCTTAGGGATTCAAACTTCCTCCCCCACTAGGCAGTACTGTTCAAGCATATTTATAGGCTCTAGGGCCTGCCCAAACAGGTAGGGCTAAGAATACCAGCTGCCTGGGTACAGGAGAAACATGCAGCAGAGACCAGATATAGGGAGAACAAAAAGAAGGGAGGCCACATAACTGCGCAGCTAGGCGATCAGCTCTGAATCTTATTGGCTTCTCCTCAGTGGCTGCTGTGTCGAGGAGATCTGCGAATAGGAGGACGGGCGGCTATATCTGGTCTTACCGTCGGGACTTCAGAAAAACCAAGAGAGCAGTCTTTCGGGTTAAAAAATCCAAGAGTGTGGTCTTTCGAGTTAACATGATGACCGCACATTTCAAAATTACAAAGGAATTCCGAAAATGTAAACTTTTCCCGCCAGACCATGAGCGTAGTAAATGCTAAAAAAAATTTAAATATCCCTGGAGCTGAAGTATTTTTTAGAAAATAGCTTTTGAGACAGGTCGGTTCTCCCCAACTGCGGTTAGAATTTTGTTATCTGAAATGTCGGCGAGAAAAAGCTTTCTGGCAAAGATGGGCGGTAAAGGGCTTGCCACCACAAAATCTTCGCACGGAGATTTGTCTAGTCACGTAGTTGGAGAGAAGTCACCAAAGATGAAAACTAATACAATAGTGTTACTTAAACTGCATCAGTTAAGTGAGGAGCTACTGGAAAATTAGATACGAATTCTGTAGAGGCTGAGACATCTATGAGCACACCTTTTGAGAAGCTAGTAGAGCGTATTCTGGAGGAAGCTACCGAGAAGGTTGCGGACAAGCCTGAGGAATAATTGCCTGAGGTCTTGGCCACTAGGAAGCTTCTGGAAAAAATCCCGGCAACGATTCCCCAGTCTACGACTACTTCAGATGTCTACATCACCACAACTCAATCTAGCGAGGCTAACGATAAGGCAGATTATGCGTTTGTAACAGATTAGGCGGCTGAAGAAGGAAATGACGTCATTGTCAAGGCGAAGAATGCGACTAAGAGCACTGCTGATAAGCTGAGGGAAAACTTGGATGCAGTAATGCCAACAGTCCCAGAAAATTTGCGAAAACACTGGTCAACTTCGACAGTGGAGGAGAGGGTTAAGGAGACTCTCCAGAAGAAGAAGAGAGAGAACAAGAGGTCTTCGATCATCAAGGTGGCAACCAGGCAAACCAAAGTGACCGCACGGTCTGAAGAGGTAACCACATTGTCTTAGCTTGAATGATTTCTTAAAGTAAATGAGGAAGGCTTAGAAGTTTACTCTATCCTTCCATCTAACTGCAGATTATTGCATGGGATTGAAGACATCATTAATAGCCAGCAAAGCCCTGGGAATGACTCTGACTTGGAGATTTTATCGGTAAAGCTTGGAGGGGAAGCTCCAGCACCTTGTAAAGGGGACGAGAAGATGAAACTATGAGAAAACTGCTCGATAAGAAAATGTTGATCAGATTAAGAGCTGACCGCCTAGCCACGTATTTAGGTGGCCTCCCTTCTTTTATCTCCCTATATCTAGTAACCACTACATGTTTCTTCCATTCACGGGCAACAGTTATTCTTAGCCTTGCCCGTTTGGGTAGGCGCCCAAGCCGATAAATAAGCGTGAACAGTACTGCCTAGTGGGGGAGGAAATTTGAATCCCTAAGCTTGCCGCCTGTGGTAGCAGACTTGAACTCTGCCTCTAGCGGATAACTATTCATTCACGTTCTCTCTTCTTAACCATTATAATCCTTTCTCCTTAATCAAAGGAAATCCGGTCGCAAGAGTGACATTAGCTGCGGCGCGTGAAATCTGGCGTTACTGCCACTAGTGTGCCCTCTCTCTCTCTCTCTCTCCCATCAATCTTAACTGCATGCCCTAACCGCCAGTAACTGACTACTCGACAGCCTTTGCCCTCTTTTCTCTTTGTAGGGTCCAGAGGAGCTATTGGGTACATTGGAAAATGTGTACCAGATTTGAAGAAGCCTCACCTAACTCAATGATATACATCAAGGTGTATTTGATGTTGTTTTGAGTTTATATGTGCAGGTTAAGTAAATGCAGGAATGCAGAAAAATTTCTAAGTCCATGTGTCGACACCAGGAGAAGCTGTGTCGACACTTATGAAGGCCTGTGTCGACACTGGAGAAAAGCTGTGTCGACACTTGGATTTAATTGTGTCGACACTTGGAATGGCTGTGTCGACACTAGAAGAAACTGTGTCGACATACAGAGGTAGTGTCGACACACAGTGAAGCATAGTCTACATCAACTATGTCGACACATAGAGGCAGTGTCGACACACAGAGAAATTTTAGTCGACATCAACTGTATCGACACACAGAGGCAGTGTCGACACACAGAAGCTTAGTCAACATCAACTGTGTCGACACCAAGAGGCAGTGTCGACACACAGAAGACCATGTCGACATCAACTTTGTCGACACACAGGACTTGTGTCGACACACTGCAAAGTTTCAACTAAGTTAAGGAAGAGAAGTGTTTGTGTCGACACACAGAATCAGTGTCGACACATTCTACAGAAGGCTGTTTCGAGAAGCGTTAACAACAACAAAGGAGATGTGTCGACACCACCAAGGCTTGTGTCGACACTTAGTTCACTTGTGTCGACACTTAGTCTACTTGTGTCGAGACAAGATGAAGTTCAGTCTCGACACTTTACTGACAGACAGAATTTCAAGAAGTGACTGGATGACTTGACAGCTACCATTACCAATCGGTCTACTGCAACTGTCAGAGTTGTCAGAAGTTTGTTAAAAACCGAATCAGTCGGTTACCATGGAGGAAGACTATATAAAGGCTTCCTCCTTCAACTGAAACTGATAACAGATAGAAGAACTTATACCAATCAATACAAAATAATGAAGAAATAAAAACAGAAGTATTTGGAGAGAGAGAGCTCCAAAAGAAGAAAGGGGCTTTCATCATAAAGTCCCTCAAGTGCAGATCCTGAACCAATCTGCTAAGAAGGATTCAGATTGAGATCTGAATTTCAAGAAAGGAGCTGATTGAAGATCAACTTCACAGGAGTTCAACCCTACTTAGTTCAGATTCAAGAAGCTTTGAAGAAAGCTAAGAGTGGTTGTTCTCTGCCATCAGTTTCTTCTAAAAACTGATCAAGAAACCATCCATCTCTTCTCTCTCTATCTGGGTGGTGGTTAATTACAAACTTATATCAATTTTCTGTAGGATCTTTATAGATCTGTGTTGTAAGCCAAATTTATAAAGGCTGATTTGTAGGAGATTTAGGTCTCTGAGTGGTAGGCCTTGTTGAAGGCTGAGGTAGGGCTATGAGCCTGAGTTGTAGGAGATTTTTATCTCTGAGGTGTAGGCCTTGTTGAAGGTTGTGGTAGGGCTGTGTGCCTGAGCTATAGGAGTGTGGACTCACTATGAGTGGTAGGAACCTTGATTGGGTTCTGAGCTGTAAGATCTGCGGATCTGAGGTGAAGAGAAGAAGTTTGGCCGAATCTAGCACACTGCTAGATAGGCAAAGGGGGAAAGTGGATGTACCCAATACTTGGGGAACCGCTATAAATCTTGTGCACTCTGTGATTGGATATATTTTCTGTGATATGTTTACTGTGTTAGTAGTATAATCAACAGAAAACTAGAGTTTATTATCTGCCTTAGAATAAAAAGGATTTTAACCTATTCACCCCCCTCCCCTCTAGGTATATTAGGTTATCTTAAAACCAATTCTTTCAAGTGGTATCAGAGGGAGGTTGCTCAAAGAAGGACTTAACAGTCTGAGTTAGATCCATAAGGAGATTCAAGATCAAGAAAATAGGGTCAGGAGAAAATCATAAGGAACTAGGTTCTATGAAATTACCCATATGCATGAAGGAGATATTTGGAATATGGAAAGAAAGGGTCAGGCTGTTTATGGAGGCTTCTGATCCAAGGATCTACATTACAGTAAAGGAAGGTCCTTATATTCCAATGAAGTTGTCAGTTCTAGATGCAAACCAAAGAATTCTCAAGGATTTTTCAGAGATGACTAAGGATGAGATCATCCTGGCAACTATGGATAAATGAGCCCAGAATATCATAGTAAGTGCCATAGATGATTCAACCTTTCAAAATTTGATTCACTACAAGACCTCTAAGGAAATGTTGGATACTTTGATAGTCTACATGGAGGGTTCTGAAGAAATCAGACAAGAGTCTATGCTGAACCAGGAATATGAGAGTTTCAGACAAGGAAAGTCTGACAGTATAACTGAGTGTTATAAAAAGTTCTATAGAATAGTAAATGAGCTGATGTCCTATGGAAGAATCTTTAGTACATATGAACTGAATGATAAATTCCTAAGATCCTTGACAAAGGATTGGGACATTAAGATTTGCTCCATTATGGAAGTGGCCAAACTTGCAGATATCTCTCCTCCAACTTTGTTTGGAAAATTGCTGTCATATAAGATGCAGATAATGGCTAGGAAAGAGGAAGAGAAAAGTGCAAAAGGGAAGCATAGAGAAAGTCTGTGGCATTCAAGGTTGAAGCCACTAGGAAGAATAGGAGGATGTGTCCATCACCTCCTAAGATAGTTGCTGAAATTGCTTCAGATAATTCAGACAACCAAAGTTCAGACAGCAGTGACTCAGATAAAGACTTTGCTGCCTTTACAAGGCAGTTTCAGTGATTCCTGAAGAAGAAGCAGTGGAAGTCTAAGCCCTCCACATCTCAGCCTAAGGATGACTATTATCAAAAGAGGAAGTCATCTAGGAAGGACAGGAGCGGGTCTAAGCCAAGCAAATCTACAACATCAAAGGTAGTTTGCTACTGCTGTAATAGGCCTGGACATGTTGTGGCTGAGTGTCCAGACAAAAGAAAAGAGTCTGCTGATAAAAATAAGATTCAACACCAGAGCAAGAAGGAGAAATCCTTTGTTGCTAAGAAGGAGAAGAGCTTGAGAGACCAATCATCTTCAGAGTCAGAATATGAAGCTGAGGCATACATTGGTATATATGCAGCAGATGAAGAAGATGAGTTTCTGCAAGTGCTGAACTATATCTATGAACAAGAATACCATCAGTGCAAGGGACTGATGGCTGTGTTAGAAGAAGACAAGTGTCAGGATCAGCCTGGTCCTAGTAAGGTACATTGTTTTTCTAGAAATTTAGATTGTAGTACTGGGTCAGAGTCAGCAACATCTTCATCAAGTGATGTGGATGGGTCTGAGTCTGAAGGTGATATTCATCAGCTGATAGATGAATATGGGGACTTGTTGCAGGCACTAAAGAAAAGCAAAAACCTGGCCAAAACTCAGGCTAAGGAAATTGCAGATCTGAAGTTGGATGCATCTGATTCAGAGAAGTTGCTGGATCAGAAGTTGAATGAGATAGCCAGACTAAAAAACATTATTGTTATTCAGATGGGTTCTATCACATTTAAAAATGATCAGATTAAAAGTCTGGAGAATAGACTTCAGAAATAAAAGGAGATTGTAGCTAGTTTTTCTAAACCAAAATCAGTATTACCCTTGATTGATGAGTTTGTGTCTCAAAAGGGTAAGGCTGGATTAGGGTTTAAGAAAACTACATGGACTGCTAAGTCCAATTCTAAAGGCAAAGCCCCAGCACAAAACAAGAGATCTGCTGCTAATAATTCAGCTAAAGTTGTACCTAAACAAAGGTATAATAAGTTTGAGTGCTGGTGCTGTGGCAAGATAGGCCACTTTGCCTTAGACTGTTGGCACAATATCAGTGTCAAGGAGAGTAGCAGTCTGCTTGTTAGAAAAACTGCAGGCAGATTTGTTAAAGTTCAAACTAACTTGCACCAAGGACCCAAAAGTTATTTGGGTTCTAGGGTTACGTAATCTGTGTTGCAGGTAAGTCCAAGTTGTCATGCCTCTATATGGTACTTGGACAGTGGATGTTCCAGGCACATGACTGGAACAAGGGGATAGCTGAAGGACTACTCACCTATGCTGAATGGGCCTAAAGTAATCTTTGGTGGTTCTGAAAAGGGAGTCATCAAAGGTTTTGGTAACATTTCTAATAACTCAGTTACAATCACTCAAGTGTCCTATGTAAAAGGTTTGAAACACAATCTAATTAGCATAACTCAGCTGAGTGATTTAGGTTATGATATTTCATTTGTCAAGAATGGTTGTCATATCAAAAGGTCAAGTGATCAAAAGGTCATATTGACCGGATATAGAAAAAGAAATGTGTACTGTCTTAACTTTGAGTGTGAGAACAATATTTCTCCTATTTGTCTTGTAGCTGATGAGAGAGCCTCTCATTATGTTAAATGGCACAGGAGGTTGGCCCATCTTAACTACGAGATTATTGGCCAATTCTTTAGCAAAGAGTTAGTGAGGAATGGTCCTCAAGTTAAGTGTATAAAGGATGGGATATGCTCAGCTTGTCAAAAAAGCAAGCAAACCAAATCCTCCTTTCATAGTCTTGAAAACAAGGATTCAGTGAGGTGTCTATACCTCTTGCATATGGATCTATTTGGTCCTATGCCAGTTCATAGTCTAGGTAGGAAGGTATACACTTTTGTGATGGTAGATGACTATTCTAGATATTCATGGGTGTTCTTTCTGAGACAAAAATCTGAAACCCCGAGTGTTTTATGTAGTTTTGTCAAACAAATTCAGAATGAGTTGGACAGTATATTGGTCAAAATCAGAAGTGACCATGACACTGAATTTCAATCTGAGAGTATGACAAGACTGTGTGAAGAATTTGGGATTTTTTAAGAATTCTCCTCACCTAGAACACCACAGCAAAATGGTATTGCTGAAAGGAAGAATAGAACACTGATTGAGGCTGGTAGAACTCTATTGAGTGACACTTCTCTCCCAGAATATTTCTGGGCTGAGGCAGTAAACACTACATGTCATGTGATCAATAGGGCTTCTATCACCAATAGCCACAAAAAGACTCTCTATGAGTTATGAAGGGCAGAAAACCAAACTTATCCTATTTTAGGATCTTTGGTTGCAAGTGTTATGTCCTTAACAATGGAAAGTCTTATCTAACTAAGTTTGCTGTCAAATACCAAGATGGGATATTTGTTGGGTACAACAACAACAGTAAGGCTTATAGGGTCTACAACTTGATTACTCAAGTTGTAGAAGAGTCTGTACATGTTGTCTCTGATGAAACACGACTTATTAACAATGAGTTGCCAAGTAGTTCTTGCAGTTCTACAGGTATAAATGAGAGAATGGACAAGCTTACCATTACAGAAGATTCAACTGCAAATCAGGAAGTGGAAAATGGTGGCTGCTGTCCAGGGGGAGTACAAGACTCTCCAGATGCTGATGAAAACCAAGAGGTGCAGCATAATGAAGAGATTGGAGGTGTTCAACCTGAAGATAGACTACCTCCAGCTATTAGACACTTAAAGGATCATCCAGCAAATCAGATAATTGGTGATCCAAGACATGGAGTACAAATAAGGAGCAGGAATCTGAACACAGTTCTTTGCTCTAGCTTCTTATCTCAAGTAGAACCCAAGAAATTTGAAGAACCTATTCTAGACCCACATTGGATTGATGCCATGCAAGAAGAGCTGAATCATTTTAGAAGGTGCAATGTCTGGAAGTTAGTTCCTAAACCAAAGACCACAACATCATTGGAACAAAGTGGATCTTTAGGAACAAACTGGATGAGTGTGGGATCATTGTGAAGAACAAAGCAAGACTTGTTGCAAAAGGATACATGCAGGAAGATGGTATTGACTTTGATCAAACCTTTGCCCCAGTAGCAAGACTGGAAGCAATTAGGATGTTCCTTGCTTATGCAGTATATCAAGGCTTCGAGGTATTCCAAATGGATGTAAAATCAGCATTCCTAAATTGAAATCTAAAAGAAGAAGTCTATGTAGAGCAGCCCTCAGGTTTTGTTGATTCTCTCAAACCTGATTATGTTTATAGACTTAGGAAAGCTTTATATGGGTTAAAGCAAGCCCCAAGGGCCTGGTATGAATCCCTATCTACTTTCCTCATTGAGAATAAATTCTCAAGGGGGAAAATAGATAAGACTCTATTCCTTAGGGAATCCAAAGGAAAGGTAATCGTAGACCAAATATATGTTGATGACATAATATTTGGTTCTACTGAAAGTAACCTTTGTAAAAAGTTTGCAAAACTTATGCAAGGGAAATTCAAAATGAGCAGTATGGGAGAACTTAAGTTCTTCTTGGGTCTCCAAGTAAGACAGACTGAAGTTGGCTTGTTCATATCACAGTCTAAGTTCACCCAGGAGTTAATTAAGAAGTATTGTATGGAATCATCCACTACCATGAGAACTCCAATGGGGACAAGTGTGTCTCTAAGCAAAGATGATGCAGGGAAACCTGTAGATGAAACTTTTTATAGAGGGATGGTTGGCTCCGTCCTATATCTGACTGCTAGTAGACCAGATATCATATATGCTACATGTGTCTGTGCTAGGTACCAATCTTGCCCTAAATAATCTCATCTTACTGCTGTCAAAAGGATTTTGAGATATCTTAAGGACACACCTAATCTAGGCCTTTGGTACCCTAGGAATGGTGAAAGAAAACGCAACCTAAATCACCTAGAGGGGGGTGAATAGGTGAGTTGTGCGTCTTTTGCGGAATAAAAAATGATTAGAGCACAGCACGAAACTATCTATCAATATCATAAACGACACAAGATTTATAGTGGTTCCCCGACCTTGGGTACATCCACTTTCCCTCACCGATCTAGCAATCAACTAGACTCGGCTACTCCACTATCCCGGATCAAAAACCGATCCTACCCTCGGAACAAAGTTCCTACAAACTCAATCCAAACAAAGGGATCTACACCTCGGAAGGTAACACTTCCTACAAACTCGGAGTGAAAAACTCCTACACTTGGAGAAACTTTCTCCTACAAGATTAATAAAGTTTTGGAGAAATTATACAAACAGTAAATCCAATCAGATCTGATGAAACAGCCAGAAACTTCTTCTTATGGACTTTGCAGCACTATCAGAAATCGGTGAAGAGAATCTCGGCCCAGATCTGGATCTTCTTTGATTTTTCAGAATCAGAGAGAGAAGATGAACAGTGATGTCAATCTCGATCTGTAACTTTCTTCAGAATGAGTCCTCTGAAATTAGAAGCAGTGGCCGGAGAAGATGGTGGCGGTGGCGGCTTCCGTTTCGTGAAGAACAGACAGAGGAGTCGGCTGAAAACTTTCTCAAAAAATAAAATGACAAGAAGGCTTGAAGAATACTTAGGGTTTGTCATAATGATGTACACATGAACCAATCATGTCGCGTGATTTGAAAATCTCGTCAGAAAAAGACTTAGACAAAATTTCAGGAAATTTCAGCCATATACACGAGTAAGAGAAGATCTACTCGAGTAGTTGAATAATTACTCGAGTACATGAAGGAGAACATACTCGGGTATATAAAGATAGGCTACTCGAGTAGGCAGAAACTAACTACTCAAGTAAGCAGAAAGAACTACTCGAGTGTGTATAGAGAACTACTCGAGTACCTAAAGGAACTACTCGAGTACAAGAAAAACTACTCGGGTATATTACATAAACTACTCAAGTAAATGAAGGACTACTCGAGTAAAATACTTAGAATAAATTCTGAAGATGTCAGCAAGCAGCTACTCGAGTAGTTGAACTAAGCTACTCGAGAGGAATTGATCTACTCGAGTAGGTGAAAGTTCTACTCGAGTAAAGGACTTTAGAAAATTCTGGAGTTAGGAAAATTTCAAAGTACACGAGTGAAACACGATCTACTCGAGTAGGTATAATGAACTACTCGAGTATGATTCTGTCTACTCGAGTATGTGAGTATACTTACTCAAGTATATGAGTGTTTATACTCGAGTCCATGACTTGGAATAATTTTGATGAGAGAAGCCTTTAATACTCGGGTATAATGAGTGATCTACTCGAGTATATAAACATGCTACTCGAGTATATGACTAAGTCTACTCGAGTACATGTCTTAGCTATACGAGAGGTACACTTAAGTACTCGAGTACAAGGTTTCTTTACTCGAGTAAATTATACCCAATCTACTCGAGTAGCTATGAACCTACTCGAGTAAAAGACTTAGAGAATTTTTGTTGTTGGAAAACTCTTTCTTCTAATGCAGTCAACTTCCAATCTTTTTCCCAAGGTCCAATAGCTTGAATATGAAGTGTATCCCAATAGAGAGACCACACATGAGTCAACACCTTGGAATATGCAATGAGGGATTACATTACACAGTTCCTGTGTTTGGTGACCCACTGTGGACTGACATTGGTCTACACTTCCCAGTGAAATTCCTACAACCATATAACTCAAACCAAGCATCAAATACAACTTAATTCATCTTAGTTCCAAGGTGACTTCATCAAATCTGGGTTAGTGTGGATGTAATACCCAACAATCTCCCCCAATTTGTTGAAGTCAGAACCCTTTACACTAAGGTGAATTATAGACATAAAAGAAACTAAGTAGACAAACATGAGCAGGTAAGCAATAGATAAAGAAAAGGATAATTAGACAAAAATTTAGTATTATATATATGTAAATTTCCAAAAACATCAAGTCTACAACTTGTCATTTCAATTTCTCAACATCTTTTAGGTTTAGGCTTGGGCTTGGTGCTTTTCCATCTTTTCTTACTGTCTTCTTAGATAGCTGAAAGGCTTAGGAAAATATCTAGGAGGCCTTGGAGGAGCAGCAGGATTATTTCTCCCAAACTCTCTGTCATGGATCTTCCTTTTTAGCATAGATTTCTCATATAGCTCCCATTCCTGGGAACTGTAATGAATGTTCCTGTTCTCATTAAGATCCATAACTAGTCTGAGTGTGTCCAAAATTAGAGACTTGGAAGTTGGAGACCAAGCTTCAGCATGTTCAATGGCTTTGGAAGGAGCAGTCCTGCTAGCAGAGGGGCCTTCACCATACTTCCTTTTCTTCTTGTAGGTTCTGATCTCTGGAGGAGCTTGAAGGAAGATATCAGCAGGGTCTTCTGGATCATAGGAGTCTGGAGGGTCAACTGTGTCTCCAGGCTTGGGAGAGAAGGTAGGTTGTAGAGGAACAGCTGGGGCAGTGACATCTGTAGCTAGAGGGTTGAGATGATGGGGAATGATGTTGGGGTCAACTGCAAGGTCTGGATAGATCTGATTGTGCATCCAGACAGCAGTGTCATAGGTGTGAAATTTGACACTCTGTATCTGGGCTAGCACATCATCATGAATGGTCTTTACATGAGCTTCCCATACATCTGTCTTCTGGGCAGCAGATTTTTCTACCTGTTCTTTGAGTTCTTTTATCAAACCCTTCCCCTTTCTGATTTCAACAGATAGTTTCTCTATGGTGTCATCTTTGAAAATGCCAACTTCTTCACAGATTGTCATTTTGTTAGCCTCATTTTTCTTGTCTAGTTCTATCTGATTGTTTGCCAGGGTGACACCTTGTTCCATTACATTCCCAACACTAGTGATAGTGTGGTCAAGGTCTTTGCCACCAAGTTGAAATAAATACTTGAGCTTGTCAGTGTTATGCTGAATTTCAGCAAAGCCTCTGCTCATCTCAGTCTCAAGAGCAGTTACCTTGTCAGTGACTATCTTTAGAGAGGTGTCAAAGTAAATTCTCTGTTCTTGAAGAAGAAGTGTAATGTTGTGCAGCAAAGTTGAGGAGGAAGAGACTGTAGCAGCAGAGGGAGCAGCAGTAGGGATAGGAGGAGTTACCCAAGGAGCTATTGCTTCAATGATGATAGAGCTGAGAGCTCTGGTGGTATGAGTTATAGTATCCCTTTCTTCTCTATCATGGGGAAGGGAGAAATCTAGGTTTCTGAGAGGGGCCTCAGCTGGATCTAGAGAGGTCTCATCAGAAATAAGAATTGTGTCTTGCTTGTCTTTTGGGGGATCTAGAGATGGTGTTGGAGTCCTGGCTGGAGAATGGGCAGGAGACCGTGCGGGAGTGGAGTCCTTGTGACATTCAGAGGTTGGAGCTGGAGGAGATAGAGGAGGAATGGGAATCACTTCTTCAGAAAGCTCTGCAATCATAGCATCTATGGCAGCATTTGTGGACAGAAGAGTGTCTTGAGGTATTTGATCTGAAGGAGTGGCTGGACTTTGTGGAGTATGAGATAGGGAAGGAATTTCTGGCTGAGGAGAGGGCGGCCTGACTGGGCTAGAAGGAGCAGGCTCCCCCTCACTTAGTGCATCAGAGGAGCTGGCCACATGATGAGGAGAGGGAGATGGAGTCCTGTCCTCTATAGCTGGAACTTCTGGAATTTCTGAGAGCTTTGCAGCTTGGGCATAATTCTTGAGCTTGAGATCCCATCTCTGAATGGAAGAGATGGAGACCTTCTTCATGTGGTGAAGAGGGGTCCCTTTGGAGAAGTTGAAGACCTCAGGATTTGTTTCATGGAGGAGCAGAGAGATAATTCTGGCGTAGTTGGGGGATTTTAAACTGTCCTTTATTTTATCCAGAATCAGCATACCAAATTGGTATTTCTTGAGGCAGACAATTGCTTGCATTATGTTGAAGAAATATGATGGAATGTCTCTGATGGAGTGTGTCTTGCACAGTAAAATTTTGCCAATAACATCAACCAAGAATTTGCCTTCTGCATTCATATCTGACCTTTTGAAGTACTGAGCATCAGTTGAAAAACCACAGAAAAGGGTTGTTCTGTCAGAATCTTCAGCAACTAAGTGATCTTCTTCATTGACAAGAGGTAATCGGAGAAGCTGAGAGAAAGACGTCTTGGTGAGCTTAATTTTCAAACCCTTCACTTTGGATTTTAGGGCTTTCCCATTCCTTCTGACCTTGAGATTGGAAAAGAATTCGGCAACTTCTGGGAATAAAACTCGACAGGGTTCCTGGAGAATGAAGGAGAGGCCGGCAGTGTCAAGAAGGATGAGAAGGTTGTGGAAGTCATCTGAGAGCTCTGCAATACCGGTGGTGACGAGTTCTGATCCGACGCCGATTTTGGAAGAAGCGACCATGGCTGCAGTTGACTGGAAGTGATGAGGAGGGAAGCGGCTCTGCAACAGCGGCAGAGGAGAGAAGGCGACACAATAGAGGGTACTCGAGAGAATGAAATGATGTCGTGTAGGTTTGGGTTTTCGAAATTTCATATATATAACCCATAAATTACAGCTAATTAATTTAAAGGAAATTAACTAAAGAGAGGGAAGAGGCGACATTTAGCCTTGGGTGGCGAATAGAAAAACTTTCAAATTCTGGGAAACACTACACGAGAAAGATATAGACTACGCGAGTAGGTAAGAGGTTACTCGAGTAGATCTTCAGAAATTACTCGAGTCGGTCTGCAAAAAGTACTCGAGTAGGTAAGTGACTTACTCGAGTAGGTAAGTGACTTACTCGAGTAGGTAAGTAGGTACTCGAGTAGGCACACTCTTATATTCGAGTAAGTAGAGAGGAGTACTCGAGTAGGTAGATTAACGTACTCGAGTATGTCAGTAGTTACTCGAGTAGGTCTGCAGTGACTCGTGTAGGTGAATTCACATACTCGAGTATGTCTTATGCTTCTCGAGTTAAACTTTGAAAAAATTTAGAAAATGTAGATTTTGACTAACCCCTTGGAATTACTTGCTTCTTAGTCATCCAACCTTCTTTAGTCCTCTTTATTGAGCATCCCAAGCTCAGTCTTGAAGAACGAGAACTTTGTCTCGTCCAGCGGCTTTGTGAAGATATCTGCAACTTGCCTATCTGTAGGCACATATTTGAGATCTATGTCTCCATGCTCCACATGTTCCCGGATGAAGTGATACCGTAGCTCGATGTGCTTTGTCTGGCTGTGGGAGACTGGATTGTTGGCTATTGCAATTGCGCTGGAGGAGTCACAGTATAAAGGAATATCCTTGAAATGCTGGTTGTAGTCCTCGAACTGATTCTTTATCCATAGCAATTGTGCGCAACAACTGCCTGCAGAGATATACTCTGACTCGGCCGTTGAGATTGCGACATAGTTCTGCTTCTTGCTACTCTAGGAGATTAGCCTTCTTCCGAAGAATTGGCAAGTCCCTGAGGTGCTTTTCCGGTCGTCTTTGCAACCTGCAAAATCTGCATCTGAAAACCAAATTAGTTCGCATTCATTACTTTTTGAGTACCAGAAGCCAAGATTTGGTGTGCCTTTAAGGTATCTCAGGATCAGCTTTGCAGTAGCGTAATGCGATTCCTTAGAGTTCACCTGAAATCTAGCACAGACACATGTTGAAAACATTATGTCAGGCCTACTGGCAGTAAGGTAGAGCAAGGATCCAATTATTCTTCTGTACTTGGTCTCATCAAAAGGTTTCCCTTTTTCATCCTTGTCCAGAGACATAGTTGAGCCCATTGGAGTCCTCAAAGAGGTTGCGTTCTCCATTCCAAATTTCTTAATTAGCTCTTTGGTGAACTTGGTCTGTGAGATGAAAATTCCATCTTCAGATTGTTTCACCTGAAGCCCTAAGAAATACTTCAGCTCGCCCATACTGCTCATTTCAAACTTCCCTTGCATAAGTTTTGAGAACTTTTTGCAGAGGTTGTCATCTGTAGAGCCAAAAATAATGTCATCGACATAGATTTGCACTAGCAAAATCTTGCCTTTTATTTCCCTAACAAATAATGTCTTGTCTATCTTTCCCCTTGTGAACTTGTTCTCAAGTTGAAAGGTAGACATCGTTTCATACCAAGCTCTAGGAGCTTGTTTCAGACCATAGAGGGCCTTGTGTAGAAAATACACATAATCAGGAAAGTTAGGATCAACGAAACCTGGAGGTTGTTCCACATACACTTCCTCCTTTATGTTACCATTTAGGAAGGCCGACTTCACGTCCATCTGATAGACGGTGAAGCCCTTGAAGACAGCATATGCTAGGAACAACCTTATTGCCTCCAGTCTCGCCACTGGAGCATATGTCTGGTCGAAGTCGATTCCTTCTTCTTGACGATAGCCTTTAGCGACGAGTCTGGCCTTGTTCTTTATGATAGTTCCATCTTCATCAATCTTGTTCCTGTAAACCCATTTTGTTCCAATGATGTTCTTCCCTTTGGGTCTTGGAACAAGCATCCACACATTACAGTGCTTGAACTGATTTAGCTCTTCTTCCATTGTCATTATCCATGATGCGTCTGAGTTTGCTTCCTCAAATTTCTTTGGTTCAACCTGTGAGAGAAAACTCAAATGAAGATTCTCATTAGTTGTACCTCTTCGAGTTCTGACACCATCCCGGGGATCACCTATGATCTGGTCCATGGGGTGATCCTTCAGATGTCTGAGCTCTAGAGTTCTTGCATCTGGAGTATCTTCAATCACTGGAGTGATTTCTTCATCCTGGATGATTTCTTCATTTTGATCATTAGCCTCTCCAATAGGAGTTGGAGTGGTGATCTTAATGAGTTTCTCGCCTTTGTCTTCGGACGGATCATCCAAGCTAGTTTCTTTCAGCTTTTCGCCTGAATCTTCAAAGAGCACACTAGACAGATTGCTTTGCAGCAAGCTCGTCTCATCAAATACAACATGTATCGTTTCTTCCACCACCAGGGTTTTTCTATTAAATATCCTATATGTCTTACTACGGCTACTATAGCCTGCAAAAATACCTTCAAAGCTCTTTTCGCTAAACTTGGTGGTATGATACTTACCATTGTTAAGTACGAAGCATTTACAACCAAAGATTCTAAAGTATGAGACTGTTGGTTTCCTGCCTTTCAGAAGTTCATAAGGTGTCTTATTGTGGTCTTTGTTTATGAGTGCCCGATTTTGCACGTGGCATGCAGTGTTGACAGCTTCAGCCCAGAAGTACTCCGATAGTGAAGCATCACTCAACATGGTCCTACAGGCCTCTATGAGTGTTCTGTTCCTTCTCTTAGCCACCTCATTCTGTTGTGGAGTACGAGGAGAGGAAAACTCATGAAAGATACCTAAGCTTTCACAGAATTCTATCATGGCCCCAGATTTGAACTTTGTTCCGTTGTCACTTCTGATTTTGACTATGGAGCAGTTGTATTCATTCTGGACTTGCCTGACAAAATTAGTAAAGATGTCGAAGGTATCTGACTTGTGTTTCCAAAAGAACACCCACGCAAAGCGCGAGTAGTCATCAATAATTACCAATGTATAGTCCTTACCTCCCAAACTTCTAATTTGCAGTGGACCAAACAAGTCCATGTGCAGTAGATGGAGACATCTGTTAGAGTCTTTGCCAATAATGCTTTTAGGGGTAGCCCTTGTTTGCTTGCCTTTTAAGCATGCATGACAAGGCCTGTATTTGACGCATTTGACATTTGGTGTATCACGTACTAAGTTCATTGAAAATAGTTTATTAATGGTTTTGAAATTAATATGTGCTAGTCTCTTGTGCCATTGGTCACCAAGAGACGCACTATCTTTTGCTAAAAGACACACTGGTGTAGAGGAATCTATACAGATGAAATTTAAACAGAAAACATTCCTGTTTCGAGTGCCGGATAGAATCGTTTCCATATTGTCAACGAGTTTTATCAAGCACTTATCAGCATGGAACTCAACTATATATCCTTTATCGCAGAGTTGTCTTATGCTAATGATATTGTGTTCCAATCCTTCGACATAAGCCACATCCGAGAAGGATACATTGTCGTTAGTAATCATACCATAGCCTCTAGTAATTCCACGGTCTGAACCTCCAAAGATGACCTTTGGTCCATTCACGACTGGAGTATAGTTCTGAATGAGGCTTCTAGTCACGGTCATATGCCGAGAGCATCCGCTGTCCAAGTACCAGATAAGCGTTTTGTTGGCCTTTGGACAGACCTGCAATCACGATCAATTTTCCTTAGGAGCCCAAACACGTTTGGGTCCTTGGTCTCGAGTTAGAGTGCTCCCCCTACGAGTGTTAACATTATGAGCGGTCTTTCTCATATTACTGACATGAGGGGTTGCAGCATTTCTGGAATTAAACCAGCAATCTATGGAGAAGTGACCAACCTTGCCACAGCACCAACAGTCAAATCTGTTCTACCTTTGCCTCAAGATCTCCTGCTTGACCTTTTGGAATTTTGGTCTAGCAGGGGTAGCATTCTTGGAGGAAGATGTCTCATGATGATGGCAATCGCATGGCTTCCTCTCCTTTATGGGCTTCTCTACAACAGCCATCGTCTTTAGTGCCTTCTTGAAGTTATGCCCATGATTGAAAGGGCCATAGCTCTGAAGAATAACTTCTTCATAAGGTGCCTTAAAGACACTTTCGCCAAAGTTTCGGGGTCGAGTACATCCTTGATAGAGGGACTTTGGCTCTACATAGGTAGGCCTAGCAAAGTGCCCATAGGATGAGTCAAAATCAAACTCATTTGATGGAAAGATGACCTTTTGGAATGTAGTTTGATTTTGAGGGGCTTTTCCCTTTTCTTCGGCTGAGGCCTTTTTGGGGGCCTTATTTTTCCGTTGATTCTTGTTTCTCCTAGAGGATTTACTAGGAGCTTCTTTATGGCCTAGTCCAGCTCCCTTGGCCTTTGCTGAGAATTCAGCAACGAATGGAAGAACTGTTTTGGGCTTCGAGAAACTCTCAACAAGTTTCCTTTCAACCGCAAGTTCGGCTTCCAATCCTTTGATGATCTTCTCCTTAAGGTCAAGGTGCTCAAGAGCCTTATTATATTCTTCAATAGCATTATTGAAGTTTTCTTCGAGGGAGTCAGTCTTTGCGACTTTCTCTCTCAAGATGCTCTCTTCGGCTTTTAGAGATTTGATCTCTTTAGCCTGAGTCTTCACGACTCGACGACATTTGTCGTAAGCCATGATTAACTCCTTGTATTGGGCCATTAATTCTGACTCATCGTTAGAGGAGCTACCCTCACAATCATGTTCAGAGACTTCAGAATCTGAAAGAGGGGTATGAGAGTTTACCTTCCCAGTGAACTGGGGCTCTTGTTCATCATCTGTTTGAGCAATTAGCCCAAAGTAAGCTTCTTCTTCTTCGCTTGACTCAGATGAGTCGGAGTCGCTAAGAGTCTTGCTCTTTTTGGCTAAGAGGCTCTTCTCTTTCCTCTTCTTGTTGTGTGAGTATTTCTTGTCTTCTCTTCTACCACCCTCCTTCTTCTTATGAGGGCAGTCAGCAATGACGTGACCTGGCTTATTACAACAATAGCAGTTGAAACGTATTTGTTCTGTTTAGTATTGTACCTTTCGTGGCTGCTTGAGCCTTTTCTTTGGCGATCGCCATCGCGCCGCGATCTTCTGTATGAGGCATCCTTGCCTTTCCATTGTTTCTTTTTATTAAGAAACTTCTTTAATTGCATTGAGAGTAAGGAGAACTCTCCTTCAGATAGTTTAGAGCCTGAGGTGCTAGGCTCTGATGTTTCTTCTTCTTCATCAACTTCTGGAGCTGGAGTGGGGGAGGCAGCCTTAGTCTTTCTGGAGGTTTCTGCCTTCAGAGCGACAGATTTCTCCTTTAGAGTTGACCTGCCTTTCTCTTCTTCAGCTTTTCTTGTATTGATTTGGAGTTCATAAGACATAATCTTTCCAAAGAGATTTTGCGGGTCTGTTTCAGCTAGCTTCCCGAACTCCCTGATGGTGCATACCTTGTTATCCCATTCCTTGGTTAGGGATCTCAAGAATTTGTCATTCAGTTCTCCGTTGGTGAAGACACGTCCATACACCCTTAGGCCATTCACAATTTTGAAGAAGTTTTCAAATGTGTCGGCAATTGTTTCCTTATTCCCTTGTCGGAATGCTTTATATTTTTGGTTGAGAAGGGATCTCCGATCATCCCTTACTTCTTCAGTTCCTTCCATCAAAGTGATTAAGGAATGCCACATCTCCTTAGCCGATTGACAGTGAATTAAATTCTGCAGCATCGAGTCATCGACTGCACTTGCTATAATGTTCTTAGCTTTCTTGTCGAGGGAGACAAGTGCAATCTCGTCTTTGTCGAGATCCATCAGCTTTTTGGGAACTTTCTTGGTAGGGTCGATAGTGGACACAGTCATGGGAACATAAGGACCTTCTTCAACGATCATGAAGATCCTTGGATCCACAGCTTCCATGAAAAATTTTATCCTTTCTTTCCACATGGGAAAGTTATTTTTGTTACACAGTGGAAGCTTGGCGAAATCTTTGCCCTTGTCCATTTTATGGTAGAATCTTTCAGACAACAGATTTGGATCTGATCAAGGTGTTAACCTTTTGACGATCAACCTCGCTTTGATACCAATTGAAAGATAACAGTTGTCAACCTATTCACCCCCCTCTAGGTGATTTAGGTTGACAACCGTTTTCTTTCAAATGGAGATTTTCTACTGACAGACTATTCAGATGCAGACTTTGCAGGTTGCAAAGAAGATAGAAAAAGTACTACAGGCACCTGTCAATTTCTAGGAGGAAGATTGGTGTCTTGGAGCAGTAAGAAGCAGACTATTGTGGCAATTTCCACAGCTGAGTCTGAATATGTGGCAGCAGGAAGTTTCTGTGCACAACTGTTGTGGATTCAGCACCAGCTAGAAGACTATGGTATTCAGGTAAGTAGAACACCTTTGCTTTGTGATTCTACAACTGCTATTTCTATTGCTAATAATCATGTTTCACATAGTAGGACTAAGCATATAGAAATTAGATACCATTTTCTTAGAGAACATGTAGAGAAAGAGGACATTTCACTAGAATTTGTCAAAACAGATTATCAAATTACAGATATGTTTACTAAGCCTCTAGATGAAACTAAATTCAATAAGTTTAAAATTGAATTAGGAATGTTGAACATAGATTAGTTTAACAAAATTGGCTAAGTAAAACTGTGTCGACATATCCAGCAAAACGGTGTCGACACAGAGAATCAGTGTCGACACTTCAGAGAAGTGGTGTCGACACATCCAGATGTGGTGTCGACACTTAGAGTATAGATGCAGATGTCTGTGTCGACACTCAAACACTGTGTCGTCAGTTAAGGATATTTGTGTCGACTCATCATAATTGGTGTCTACACATAGAAGTCAACACCGTTGTCGAGACTTAAGTAGTCTGTGTTGACACTTTTCAACAGTGTTGACACATTCAGTGTTTGTTGGCGCTCCTTTTGACCTTCTTTGTTTAAAAAGGTATAAATATTTCAACAACAAATCTTGTCGACATGCTCTCCAGATTCTTGAGACCAGAATCATAGTGTCGACAAACTCTCTTCCCTCACACAAGATTTCTCTCAACAACCATGGCACCAAAGATCGAGGACAATGTCAATGAAGGATACGAACTGGTTCAGAACGCATTTGATGGAGCGGAATCAGAAATTACAGGAGTAATAACCCTAATAGCTGAAAATGGTCTGGAATTCTTAGTTTCTAAACCAACTAAGATTTGGAAGAAAGAAACACTAGAATTCTTTGGTGCTGCTACCCTATATCAAACTATACTGAAAATTAGATCCACGGTCTATGGAGTAAAGGTGAAAATCACCCAGAAGAGTTTAAGGAAAGTTCTTCACCTGCCAAGAACACAAGAAGAAGAAGATGTACCCGCATCTAAGCTAATAGAAGCACTTCAATGGTGTGGACTGGATTCCACCATGAAGATTGGCTCAGCTTTGAACAGGAAAGGAATGAATATGCAAGGGAAGTTCTTGTCTGAAGTAGTTGGCAAAGTCATACTCTACAAGCCAGGGGGCATGATAAGATATCAGCCTATATGTTCAGTATGATGACCAGGATCATCTACAGCCTAACTACAGATTGGTCATTAGTAATTTATGAAAAGATTAAGGGAAGTATGAAGAAGCCAAATCTGGGAAGAATTGTGAGCTTGTATTTCTCTGGAATAATACCTGAAGTGATGGAACAGTCAGCTGGGACTAAGATAAATCACATGAGAAGGATGGACATCAAGAACATATCCAGGTGGGAGAGGGTATTAACTAAGGACATGCCTGATGAGGAGAGGCAAGAGATTCCTGAACAATCTACAGCACAACATATTCCTACACAAGACCCTACAGATGGTGCACAAGTGCAGGGGGAGCCTCATGTTAAGGAAGAGCCAATACACTTGGAAAGTGATATGGCTACACAAACTATACTTGAGGTAATACATGAGGTTAATCAATCAATTCTTAATGATAAGGATGAAACTCTAGCTGAATCTTTGATTGATGTTGACCAGCCAACTCAACTACACAGTCAAGCATAAGATGTCATTATGGAGGATACATCTGCTGTTGCTGATATTCCAGAGATAAGAGTATCTCCAATCCTACTCAACAAGAGTTCACTCTTGAAGAGTTGTTCCCTGATTTAGGGCAGACTGAGTTTGAGGGGGAGAAAGCAGATTTTGAGGGGGAGCAAGTGAACATTGAAAAGGAGCAAGTAGGGTCTCAGGAGGATAACACAAGAATTGAGGAGGAGCAAGTGACTCAGGGGGAACAACCTAGAACTGAACAGGTATTGCCTCCTAGTCCTAAAGATAGAGTTGATATAGCTAGTTCCTCAACATCTGAGGATGAAGAAGCTACAAGAGCTAAGAAGAGGAAGCTAATGGTCTTCAAAAGGAGGAGTCAAATCTATAAGAGGGCATTACAAACTACTCCTCAACCAGCCCTAGTAACTGATTACAGTTCCTTATTAGTCTCATTGCAAGTAAAGCTAGATGAACAGAGGATTGCCATGGAGAAGTATATGGATGAGACTCACAAAGATCTACAACTCTCCTTGGCTATAGATATTAAATCTATCAGATTTGAAGTAAATCAGCATAAGAAGGAAATGACTGATGACTTTCACAAAGGAGGAAATGCTATGGTTTTCCTATCCACACATCAAGAAAAGATCAAGACTCAAGTTGATGATATAGCTGTGAAGTAAGGATATGTTTTAGAGAATCAACTTAGAATGAATAACAATCTGACAGAATGACATAATGTGATTGTTACAGAAATGAAGAATCTTGCTACTGCTCAAACTGAGGAAAAGGCTAAAGCCAAGGCAGAATTTGATAAGCAATTACAGGAAGGACTAGCTGCTGTCCAAACAGCTATTCAGGATTCTCAAAAGACCATTTCTGGACAACTGCTGAAGTTAAATGCATTCTATAAAGATGGTGTTAATTTTCTTGATGAACAAATCAGATTTCAAAAGGATGACCTCAGGGATCATGTTGCTAGAGAAGTCATAAAGGGGGAGAGAGTGCTAGTCAAAGCTGGATCTGATCATGCTAAATGGATACCTAATAGCATCAGATTCACCCTTGGATATCCACCCCTCTGTGATGATGACAATGTGGCTGAGTCAAGTATACACCCTGCTTATTTTGGAGGTGATCAAGCTGAAGTGGCTCAAGTTATCTATCCACCAGCTGATTTTGAAATGATTCACCAAGAAGTATAGTCTACGTATAGCCCTCCAGAAGGTGCTCAAAATATTATCCTTAAGAAAGTAGACAAGCCAATGTTAGAGGCAGTTTTGAAAGAGCAAGAAGCTCTATTGTCTAAGAAAAGATTCAGAGAACAGGTAGAGTTGAAGCCTGATTTTGAGAAGTGGAGTCCAACCTCCAGGAACATTATACTGACTGCTTGGAAAGCTGTAAAGGATAAGTCCCATGATAGGGGCAAATGGTACTCCGAGCAAGAATGGCAAAAGCATGAAGCCAGGCAAGAAGCCATTGTTCAGTATAGAATAAAGGAAAAACTTGGGAAGCTACCTCCTAATGCTCAGGAGCCTGTCAAATATTTCCCTAAGCCTTTTCATTATTTTGAAAGACAAAGAATAAGGGCTGAAGAGCAAAAGAAGAAAGATCTAAAGGGCAAGAATCCAGCTGATGAAACTGATGCTCTCGTACAAGCCAAGGTCCAATCAGGAAAAGACATAGTCATCCGAGAGCCAGAGCAGCCTTAGATTAGATTTACTAGATTTTACAACTTTGTAATCTTTAGTTATTAAAATCTATGTAAACTTTTGATTAAAGAAGCTTTTGAAGTTGAAACAAAACTATGAGGAATGCTCATTGTGTTAGCATTATTATTCTGTGATGATACATTATATATGTTTTGTTTAGAAATTACCCTGTCATATAATGTTGTTATACATCATAATGTGTATTTGTTATGAATGGTGTATATCATTGACTAAGGGTTATGACTTCTCCAAATAGGCGGAGATTGTTGGGTACATTGGAAAATGTGTATCATATTTGAAGAAGCCTCACCTAACTCAATGATATACATCAAGGTGTATTTGATGTTGTTTTGAGTTTATATGTGCAGGTTAAGTAAATGCAGGAATGCAGAAAAATTTCTAAGTCCATGTGTCGACACTAGGAGATGCTGTGTCGACACTTATGAAGGCTTGTGTCGACACTGGAGAAAAGCTGTGTCGAAACATGGAGTTAATTGTGTCGACACTTGGAATGTCTGTGTCGGCACCAGAAGAAACTGTGTCGACATACAAAGGCAGTGTCGACACACAGTGAAGCATAGTTGACATCAACTGTGTCGACACATAGAGGGAGTATCGACACACAGAGAAAGTTAAGTCGACATCAACTTTGTCGACACACAGAGGCAGTATCGACACACAGAAGCTTAGTCCACATCAACTGTGTCGACACCAAGAGGTAGTGTCGACACACAGAAGACCTTGTCGACATCAACTGTGTCGACACACAGGACTTGTGCCGACACACTACAAAGTTTCAACTAAGTTAAAGAAGAGAAGTGTTTGTGTCGACACACAGAATCATTGTCGACACATTCTACAGAAGGCTGTGTCGAGAAGCATTAACAACAACAAAGGAGATGTGTCGACACCACCAAGGCTTGTGTCGACACTTGTTCACTTGTGTCGACACTTAGTCTACTTGTGTCGACATATGATGAAGTTCAGTCTCGACACTTTGCAGACAGACAGAATTTCAAGAAGTGAATGGATGACTTGACAGCTGCCGTTACCAACCGATCTACTGCAACTGTCAGAGCTGTCAGAAGTTTTTAGAAATCGGATCAGTCGGTTACCATGGAGGAAGACTATATAAAGGCTTTCTCCTCCAACAAAAACTGATAACAGATAGAAGAACTTATACCAATCAATACAGAATACTGAAGAAAGAAAAACAGAAGTATTTGGAGAGAGAGAGCTCCAAAATAAGAAATGGGCTTTCATCATCAAGTCCCTTAAGTGCAGATCCTGAACCAATCTGCTAAGAAGGATTCAGATTGAGATCTGAATTTCAAGAAAGGAGTTGATTGAAGATCAACTTCACAGGAGTTCAACCCTACTGAGTTCAGATTCAAGAAGCTTTGAAGAAAGCTAAGAGTGGTTGTTCTCTGCCATCAGTTTCTTCCAAGAACTGATCAAGAAACCATCCATCCCTTCTCTCTCTATCTTGGTGGTTGTTAATTACAAACTTATATCAATTTTCTATAGGATCTTTATAGATCTGTGCTGTAAGCCTAATTTATAAAGGATGATTTGTAGGAGATTTACGTCTCTGAGTGGTAGGCCTTGTTGAAAGCTGAGGTAGGGCTATGAGCCTGAGTTTTAGGAGATCGTTATCTCTGAGGTGTAGACCTTGTTGAAGGCTGAGGTAGGGCTGTGTGCCTGAGCTGTAGGAGTGTGGACTCACTCTGAGTTGTAGGAACCTTGATTGGGTTCTGAGCTGTAAGATCTGCGGATCTGAGGTGAAGAGAAGAAGTTTGGCCGAATCTAGTACACTGCTAGATAGGCGAAGGCGGAAAGTGGATGTACCCAATACTTGGGGAACCACTATAAATCCTGTGCACTCTGTGATTGGATATATTTTCTGCGATGTGTTTGCTGTGTTAGTAGTATAATCAACAGAAAACTAGAGTTTATTATCTGCCTTAGAATAAAAAGGATTTGAACCTATTCACCCCCCCCTCTAGGTGTATTAGGTTATCTTGAAACCAATTCTTTCAGGAGCATTTCATGCATCAACAATGTATTAGGAAGCACATGAGTAATTTTTCATTTATCTTAATAAGAGATATATTTTTATTTAATCCTTTCAGCTCAATTATAATCATTTTGAATCTATCATACATTTTTGATATAAATTCAACAACTTTCTTTCGGAAGTTTTCATATTGAGAAATTAAAGTGATCTTCTATATTTTCTCACATCAGAACTTCCATGAACAATACTTCATAGTGATTCCCAAATTTCTTCTACTGATTGACATTCTGCAACCTTCTGAAACATATCATTTAACATTGTTGAGACTAGTTTGTTAATTGTTTTAGCATCCCAGTCTTTTATTCTATTTCCTTGATCCGTCCACTCACTTCTTGGTACTGGTTCTGCCGTTATATTCCTTCTACATCCTTCTTGCAAGGCTTACATGGTCCTGTCAAAACTGGTCCAAAAATACCTTCATCAATAGAATTCATATACAATCTAATTTTGGTTTTCCAGAATGTAAATTTTCAAGATTACAAACTGGAGGCCTTGTAGATTCAAATCATTTGAATATATTAGAAAACATTTTTGAGAAATTAATAGAAAATGTATTAAAGCAACTGTTATGATATTTTTAATCAAGGAGTAAACCTTTTATTGATTAACCTCATATAGGTTACCCTTTTATTAATCAACCTTCCTCTAATACCAATTGAAATGGGAGAACAGTTGGCTTATTACTCAAAGTTTTCTCTAGAGAGGAAGTGAATAGAGATTAAAATTTGTTTCAAAATTTCATTATATAATTCACAAAATTTTATATATGTGATGTTTGTGTCTTTTCGTGGAATAAAAATACCTTAAAAATTAAAGCACACAGAACACAGAGATCTATAGTGGTTCCCAGAGTTGGGTACGTCCACTATCCCTCCTCACCTATCTACCACGAAGGGATAGATTTGGATACTTCACCTTTCTCCGATTTCAACAAATCTTACACCTCGGAGGCTCAACTCCTATAACTCGGAGACAATGCTCCTACCATTCGGAGAACAAATTCTCCTACAACTCGATCCAAACACGGATCTACAACTTGGATGGAGAAACCTCCTACAAAAGTAAAAAAGGAATTTGCACAAAATTATTACAAAAAATCCTATTCAGATCTAAAATCTTCAATCCTTCGTTCTTCGAAAAGTTTGTGTTAAAAGACTTGGAGAACACTGAAAATCTGAAAGCTTTGAAGACTTGGAACTGAAATCACGGATCGACTAGATTTGAAAGAATATGAATCTTCAGAAAGAAATGATCCAATCAATTCAGTGGAGGAAGATCGAATCGTGCAGCAAGCTTGCGTCAGCCGAGAGATGTTGCGCAATACAGACGCAAGTCGACGGAGAGTTCCATTTGGAATCTTTCTTGATTTTAAATTGAGCGCCATTAGCACAATTAGTGTTGAAGAATACTCCACCCTAATTATATATAGGGATATTCCTTTAAAATGGCTAGAAAAGACCTACCATACCGGGATGATTGAGAGATATTGTGCATGGCATACTATTCAACCCAAACCCGAATTTGAAAAAATGGAAGAAAATAACCCTAAGTAATATTCGTCGAGTATCATCGAGTATAGTTGAGTGTACTCGTCGAACAGCAGAGAAACTCGATGAATTTTACTTGGAGAAATTCAGCCCGATTGAACTTAACAGTCGACGGCAAGTAGAAGAATCACTCAATTAATTCGATGAGTATCGGTTAGTATACTCGACGCATTCGACACCTAACCAAGTGATATTCGATGAATATGACTTAGAAAATCCAGAGAATTAAAGTCAAAATGACTCGAGGAATTCGGCTTGTATCGACATGTATACTCGACGAATTCAGCGAGTATCAATAGGTACATTTGACGAATTCGACGAGTATACACAATGATACTCGACAATTTTTACCTGATCAATTTTCCAACTTTTAGATATTTTATAGTAAGTATATATGATGAATTCTACGAGTGCTAGTAAGTATATACGACAAATTCGATGAGTATCAACGAGTATACTCGAGGAATTCGACGAATATGTCTTACGATACTAGATGAATTTTACTTGGGTAAAATTTTGTTCTTATGATTTCAAGTCCTTGTCCTTCCATGATCCTTCTCATTCAATTAGGATAGTACACCCCAATAGAGAGATTTTACGTGAGTCAACTCATAGGCCTACACAATGAAGGATTATATTGTGTAGTCCTGTGTTTAATGAACCACCGTAACCTGACATTGGTGTGTACTTATCAATATAGTCCTACAAGCGCATACTCAACACACAACATCAAATACAATCTTAATTCATCTTAGATGAATGAGACCCTTCTTCAAATCAGGGTTATTGTGGATACAATACCCAACAATCTCCCCCTATTTGAAAAAGTCAGAACCCTATAAGCTAAGTTGAATTGTACACATAATTAAAAAATATAGAAAGAACAAGTCATAAAAAATCAAGAATCAAACACATTCCCAGTTAAAACATATAAATTATATATAAAAATTATATATATATATATATATATATATATATATATATATATATATATATATACTATAAGCAAGGAGCTATGTTACACCATGTGTAACATTTTAATCCTGTTTTACCCTCATAAAAAACAGTTTTTTAGGATTAACATGGGGGTACTTTGGTCTTTCGGCCGGATCAAGCGTTAATTAAACAAGCCGGCGCTGTTCACTAGCCTCAAAATCCCGATACATGTGATTTCTTCCTTCATTCTTCTGCGCAGTTAGGGCATAGCACTCGCTCCTCCCCCAACTTTATGGCGCCATGATCTCTGCATCCTCGCACCTCCTCTCGCGCTTCTTCCATGCGATGGAAGAGTCGGCGGTGACGGGGGGATCGCAAACCCATTTGCATCTAACCCCAACCCTATTCTCCTACCCGCGGCATTGATGGCAGCACGCGATTCAGTTTGCTTCAAGCTCCGAGCTCTTCCTTTCAAGTTATTTCTCACATCTTCCTCTTCTATTTCTCTCAACGCAGATTTAATTCCGAGCTACCTCTTCCTCATCTTCGTTCTTCCTCAGAAATTTTTGGAGCTTCAATCCCATGTCGCCATGAAAATCATTGTGCATCTGGGCCTTCTTCCATTTGGCTGCTACTTCTGGATCAAGGTTCTTCCATTCAGCTTCTTCCTACTGATAGGGAGCAAAGGTAATAGATTTCCCCATTTATATTTTATTACCTCTCCATTTCTATTTTACGGCAATAACAAAACATCATATCGTCTCCTCCAGCTCATGCTTGCATTGCTGCAGCTTATCAACTCCTTCCAGTCAGCATAATTTTTTATACACTGCTGCTAGCCGCATGGACCTTCTTCCACATTTTCCATTACTTGAAATCATATACATGTCATTTATACTACCTCTGGAACTACCGACTCATCACAGCTGAGGAGTTCTTCTTCCTAAAGCTCAAAACCTGTTCGATTAAATGCGCCAATCATTTTATTATAGGTAAACTACTAACCCTATTTTTTGCAACTCTTGCGGGAAACACCTATTTGCTTAAGGCATTGTTGAAGGTGATTGTAGTAGGATGTCCTCTTTCATAGATTCTCTCAACATCACCTCCTCCTTTAAGGTCATTGTTGAAGGTGATATACATGCTCTCAGATTTCCATATTTTCAATTTGATGAATGTTTATTTGTTTTGAAAATATACTAAATCCTCTTCCAGGACTAATATTTTTAATATTTTGCATTTAAAACTCTCCTCCAAACCCTGTGTAGAAGTAATATTGTATTCCTCTTCCAAGCCAAATTTATTTTTTTGTTTTGCATTTGAAACTCTCCTCACATTTTCAAACCCGTGTAGAAATAAAAATCGTGACCTCGATTTTCAATATTTGTTTGGACATGTTTGAAAATATGATTACTAATTTTCTCCATCCCCCAATTATTTTTCTTCAATTTTGAGCACAAGAGATGTAATAGAAGTCCAAAAATTTTGTCATACATATCTTCTACATGCTGATGTTATCTTTTTATTCCATCATGATTTGCATAGTTATCTGTTATGTTTTTTGGCCATGTTTCATTCCTAACATTCCTTATTATATGGCATGGGACATTGCATTGGCTATATGCAAGATATTGCAAGGGCGAAACTGGACCAAACTCATCCAATAAAACGAGGGTTGGCACTAAACTTCTCAGTTTACTGCTCACCTGTCTCTAGGATTTTATCTTCATTGTAGAATATTTTTGTAATTGAATCTCTTTCGAGGGCATCTTTTGAAGCTATTACCACTTATATCAAGGTAGGCCTCAACCTTCAAATACATAATCTATGAATATTGTTTTTGTTTTAATATTGCTCTATGTTTTATCACAAACCTTTAATTGAATTGATGTTTTAGGCAAGTTTTTATTTTTATTTTTCATTCTTAACAAAACTACAAGGCTATAATGGATAAACGAATAGTAGAAAAAATAAGGAACTTGATTATCCAGCCCATAAGGTGTGGTGTAGAATTTGATGTATTGGTTAAAATCCATGTTCTTTGCATTCATTTATTAATTCCATCATTTTAGGAGGGATTACTTCTCCAGAATGAATAGAATGATGTATATAATGTAGGATCTTTGCATAACTTTCCATGTGAAAGAATTAGATATGCATGCTTTATAGTGTTGTGATATGCATGCTTCATACTTAAATTTGCTTGAATACTTTCAAGCAGATGTTTGTGCACTGAGTGTTTTAGGTTGTTTTTTTCTTGGTTATTCTCTTAGACTTCCTTGATGATTTTGTTTCTTTTGTTCTTTACTTGCTGCCCCTGTTGTTTCATAAATGAATTTTATTGGCAAATAATCATCTTTCATAACTGAATTTTAAAGCTTTGATTTGATCACTTTATTGGTATTATCCATTTGTTACCATTAGTTAGATTAAATTAGAGCAACTAGGAATTTTATAATGGATGTTTTTTGAAGCCCGGAGCTCACTAAAAATATATATGTACAATACTACATAAATTTGTATACAATACTACATAATTTTATTAGCTAGATTATCAACGTAGATTTATGTACAATACTGCATAAATTTATGTACAACACAGCATAAATTTATATGTAATTTATCATATTAGTCTTCACATTTAAGTAGAGAGATAATTTATCACATTTGCATTCATATTTAAGTAGACTCTCTGTCTTTTTTGATAGCTTTTTGTATGTTAATACGAGTCATTGACTTTTGAAATTTATAAGCAGGCTTAATCCTAACAAAGGTATTATACACAACAACTGTGATCCACGATTTCCCTGACAGGTGCAGGTATACTGAGCGTGATTCTATGTTGATTTTAGCTCGCTATTTCTTTGAACATACCCTTCATATCATATTATTCATTTATAGGGACAAACACCCCTCGCGACCATAATTATATGAGGTAATATAATAATTCTTAGCTTCATACAACTAATTTCTAATATACTTTTGTTGTTGTACATTATCACACAACCTTGGCATTCAAATTTGAATGATGCACTTTTAATGGTCAATGCATGTTGATCCATTTCCTTTATCCGCATTTCGCCTACAACATTCCCCGACTCAAAATTAGCTAAATCAAGATGGCTTAATTTAGGGTTTAGGGCATGAGGAGAGAGAAGAGAAAGAGTTGGAGAGAGAAAGGGTGAGATCCAAGCTTCATGGACCCAAGGGAAAGGGAGATTGAGAGAGAGAAAGATGATGTGCAAATTAGGCCTCTAGATGAAAGTTAGAGATAGGAAATCAGAATATTGACTATTAAAGACATAGGGAAAGTCAACATGTCATCATCCCCATCATACATTGTTGTCTACGCCGAATGTCGCCGCTCCCCCGAATGTCTTTCCTTGCCGAATGTTGTCTCCACCGCCGTATGTTGCCTCCATTGCCGAATGTCGCCGCCACCGTCGAATGTCGCCTCCCCCGCCACATGTTATCGCCCCCATCAAATGTTGCCGCCCCCGCCAAATGTCATCGCCCTCGTCATTTGTCGCCTCTACCGCCGTATTTCGCTGCCCCGCCGAATGTTGCTGCCCCGCTAAATGTCGCAGGCCACACTGCATGTCGCCGCTCTACTGAATGTCGCCCCCTCCCCCGTCTAATATCCCATCCCATGCCAAATTTTTTCACCCCCACCAAATTTCGTCACCCCCGCCGAATTTCGCCGCCCATGCACGGGGTCCCAGTGCACTCTATATGAAATAAAACTAACAATGTCGCAGCCTATGACAAATGTTGCCGCCCACAACCAATGTTGTTTCACATGACCAATGATGCCACACATTCCAAATATCGTCGCCCCTCTGATTGTCGTCTGCCCCACTGATTGTCGCCCCCACTACCAATGTCCCCGCTCCGCTGATTTTCGCCCCCACGACCAATGTTGTCGTCCACGACTAATATCTCCTTCCACACTTAATATTGCCCCCCTACGACCAATGTCACCCCTACTATAATGTATCTGGTGTCGACCAATGTCGCCCCCAAGACCAATATAATCTCCTATGACCAATGTCGCCTCCCCTGATCAATGTCGCCGCACCCGACTAATGTCACCTCCGCTGACCAATGTCGTCGCCCCCAACCAATCTCGCCTCCCCTAACCAATGTCGCCGCCCCCGACCATTGTCTCCCCCACGACAAATATCGCCCCCACAATGAATGTCGCTCCCATGATAAATGTCACCATGACAAATGTCACACCCACGACAAATGTCGCCCCTCGACAAATGTCACACCCACGACGAATGTTGCATGCATGGGGTCCCCCGTGCACGACTATTTGTATATATAAGAGTCCTTTGATGGGCAAATAGAATGCACATACATCTTCACAATAAAATAGCAGGCCTGCCTGCCCTGGATCTTCTGACGATGTCCAACAAAATATGCATTGGGCTTCGAATAGTATCTTGGCGGATCTGGAGGCACATTCAGATCATCAAAATTATATTTCATGAAATGTAGTCTTCTTTTTGCGCAAGCTACCCCATACTTTTATCATTCATCAATGTTATAGTAATCCCATCTGTTCTCATTATCCAATTCCACAATCTTCAATGTGTCCAGAATGATACTCTTTGAAATCGAACTCCACACCTCAACCATTTATCTATTAAGTTCAGACCTGACAGCAGATGGTCCTTCACCATAGTTTCTCCTTTTTTGGGATTGTTGAGATATTTCTTCAACTATTAGAACTTTTGAATTGGCAGCAGCAGCAGTATCTGGTTTAAAATATGGAAAATCTTGAGTGTCTGTCCAGTATTGAGAATAATCCTGAACAGGATTAATAGGAACATCTACTGGTCAGGCACTATAGGTTCAAGAAATCTAGCTGTGTCTGATCTTGCCCACCAAATAACTCAAAGTGAAGCCAACTGAAATTATCAAAACTGTAGGTATTGACTCCCTTGAAGTTTTCCACCATGGAGGCTTCAAGAGCTGTCACCTTAGCTTTCAGCGCATCCTCCCCCTTTTTGACTTCTTATAGTACCGTTGATGATATGGCATTGGAATAATGGGTCATCTGATCATCAAAATTGTTCATTCCTGCATTTTGGGTAGTAATAATTGTTTTGGAATTTGTGTCAACATTCTGAAGAACAGTTAAATTACTTTCGAGCCCTACCATAGTGTGAATAATTTCTTTGCCACCCTGCACAAACCATCGATCAGGCCTCTCATCCAATTTATCAAAACGCACCCTGATAGCTGCAATGCCGTTATTCAAGTCTTTCTCTATTTCTTTGCCTTTCTTCATCACTTTCTTCAAAGATTGATCAAAATGTGCTTGTTTTCTGGCCATCATGGCTTCGATGGATTTCAGAATAGACACATATGCACTAGTAGATGGTATATCTGTGGCCTGAACACTGGGAGGGGAGGGGGGATCTACACTTCCCTCAGAGTCACTAGAGGACTCTTTTATGGGAGTAACAGTAGCTTTAGAAAGTAGCTCAGCAGCAGTAGCTTCTAGGATAGGAAGATGCACCTCTGCATTTCCTTCCTCATCAGACAAATCAACTACGTATATCTCCTCCACATTAGGTCCACTGGGAAGAGCAGCCATTCTCCTTTGCAATTTTCTGATAAACCAATCAAGTTGAGTCTGCATCGAGACCAAGGGGTGAGTCTGCTCCCCCTTAGTTCTTATAGGGAGAACATCCGGAAGATTTACAATCTGATTCACTTGGGAAGTAATCTTAGAGGAATCATTTACATTATCAATAGCAGTAAGCTCATCCTCATCAACAATATCGTACTCAGCAACATCTACCTCAGTAGAATCTACCGGCTCATCCACAACCTCAGCAGCATCATCCAACACATCAGCAGTAGCAGAAACATCCTCTAGATCAATAGCAGGCAGAACATCATCAGCTACTGTGTTATTCTCAGACTCATCGGGCACTAACTCATCAACAGCAGTATGAGCAATTTATAAAACCACTGTAATAATATCAACTATCTCTGGAACTATGACTATAGCAATTAGAATTGTCACATAAATTTCTACATCAAGGGATGGTGTCTCTTGCTCAGAACAGAATAGGGCATCTGTCTATATGGCGGTAGGAACACTCAAGGGCACTATCTCAGTGTCCACTTCTGTATTAGCTGGATCCCCCTCAACTCATGCACTCAATCTATCAGGAATTTCACTAGGGGTGAAAGTAGGAATCATGTCCTCAGGTACAACCTCTTCCTCTACCTCAGGTACATCTCTGACTGCCCCTAGCCTTTGGATCCTCCTATCCCACCTCGAGAAGATGAAAGCATTGATCTTCTTTAGGTGGTGGATAGGTACGCCTTTGGACATGTAAAACTTTTCTCTGTCCATCTGATTCAAGTACAAACATAAAATCCTTCCGAAGTTGGGGGTATGGAGACTATCCTTGATCTTTGCAAACAATACAGCACCCCAATCAATCTTCTTCCGGTAGATGATGGCCACAAGAGTCTTGAACATCTCGGAGGAGAGGTAGTCGTGTGATTCAGTCTTGCAAAGAAGTACCATGCCAATGATATCTGATAGAAGCTTGCCTTCCTCATTCATGCCTTTCCTCTTGATTGCATTGGTACCTCTGGGCAGTCCTCAGACCAACATAGCCCTGGTGAAGTCATCCTCTTCGAGGTAATCAGCCTCTTAAAAGGCTGGAAGCCGCAAGAGCTGGGTGATGAGAGAAGCATTCTCTTTAACATTTATCTAACACACTTTTCTCTTGATTAACATAGCTTCCCTACTAAGCTTTGCATTCTGAAAGAACTCAAGAACATCTTTGTCCAACACTTTGCAGGGGTGCTCTAGCACGAAGGACATGCTAGCAGATTCCAACATAACTATCACATTTCTGAACTCATCTAAAGCTGACGTAAACCCTGTTCGAACTAGTTCTCCACCACCTAGCAAGCCACTTGTGCTTCGAGGAGCCATAGAGAATCAGATAGCTGAGAGCTTAGAAAATTAGATCTGGAGGACTGTCGGCTATGGAACTGGATGGTTTTCTCTAGATGAATTATCAGGAACAAGTCGTCGGGATCAAATCTCTGGACGAATTGTCGAGAAGTGGAATCAAGTCGGCAGGAAGAACACGATGAACAGTGTGTGAATCTGAATCGTCGGGAAGAGCTGTTCGGTAAACTTGGATGGCTTCTTTCGCCGAAGTGAAATGCGTACAATTTGCTCGAAAACTTCTAATATATATATATATATATATATATATATATATATATATATATATATATATATATATATATATGTATATACTAAGTTTAAGAAATGGGAAACGGCGCATACCTGAAAAACGTGACTATTCGGATCAAATAAAAGAAAGAAATTTGACTTAAGTGTAATTCGTCGAGATTCATCGGAAGCCGAGTGAAATTCGTTGAGTTTTGTCTTGACTACTGGCCAAATGTCAAGGAATCGTCGAGGTCCGATGAGTGATATCTGACGAATTTAGCATAGTCACATTTTTCTGCCTTGTATAGTACTTCCCGAATGAATTCCTATCTTCTTAGCCATCTTCACAAGTCCTTGTTTAGCATGCCCAGTTCTGTTTTGAAAAATTAGGACTTTGCCTCATCTAGTGGCTTCGTGAATATATCTGCGAACTGCTTATCCATCAGGACATAGTTGAGAGCTATGCCTTATTCTCCACATGCTCCCAGATAAAGTGATATTTGACATCGATATGCTTTGTCCGACTGTAAGAGACTGGAATGTTCGTAATCATTATCACACTAGAGGAGTCACAAAACATCGGAATCTCTTTAAACTTTAGGTTGTAAGCCTCGAGCTGATTCCTTATCCAAAGAAGATTTGAACGACAACTACCAGCAAAGATGTACTTTGACTCAGCAGTGGAGGTTGCCACATTATTCTGCTTCTTGATGCTCCATGAAATAATCCTTCTTCCGAGGAATTGGCACGTCCCGTAAGTGGTTTTCCTTTCATCCCGCTACCTGCAAAATATGCATCTAAAAAACCAATTAGCTTGACATCATTACTTCTTGGGTACCATAAGACAATATTCGGTGTACCCTTAAGGTATCATAAAATCACTTTGCTGCGATGAAATCAGATTCCTTAGAGTTCACCTGAAATCTATCGCGCACACATGTCGAGAACATTATGTCAGGTCTACTGGCAGTAAGATAGAGCAAGGATCCAATTATGCTTATTTACTTGGTTTAATCAAAAGGTTTTTCTTTCTCATCCTTGTCTAGAGACATAGTTGAACCTATTGGAGTCCTCATCGAGGTTGCGTTCTCCATTCCAAATTTCTTAAGTAACTCCTTGGCGAACTTCGTCTGAGAGATGAAATTTTCATCTTTATATTGTTTCACCTGAAATTCTAAGAAATACTTCAGCTCTCTCATACTAGTCATTTCAAACTTCCCTTGCATAAGTTTAGAAAACTTCTTGAAAAGGTTGTATTCCGTCGAGCCAAAAATAATATTGTCGACAAAGATTTGCACCAGCAAAATCTTGCCTTTTACTTCCCTAAGAAATAATGTCTTATCTATCTTTCCTATTATGAACTTGTTCTCAAGAAGAAAGCTAGATAACGTCTCATACCAATGTTGGGGAGCTTGCTTTAAGCCGTAAAGATCTTTATTGAGAAAATAAACATAGTTGTGGAAAGTTGAGTTGACAAAACCTGGGGTGTAACACCCCAAAACTCAAAAGAGGGACGGGTAGACATTTGAGCCAAGTTTGGGACTTGGTAGGGGTCACACGTCCTGGGACACAGTCATGTCCCAGGGCCGTGTCATGCTCGGGTTCGACGATCTGGCCGCGTGGTCGATGAAAGTGCAGTAGACGATCGTCGAGACAGCAAAAATGGCCCGTGACATGGGCTTATCCCAGGCCGTGTCCTGCTCGGGACATAAGTCGAGCTATGTCGGGGGTGGAACACGGCCTGGAGCCTAGGCGTGTTCGGGTTTGGCACGAGTGTGTCAATTGTGTCATGGGCATGTCGAGTACCCATGTTCTCTTCGGGTTGTGTTTGGTGCTGTGTCGATGGAGGGACATGCCCTGCAACACGGGCGTGTACTGAATGACACGGGCGTGTACTGAATGACACGGGCGTGTCAGGTGCGACACAGGCGTGTCGAGAGCCCGTGTCTTGGTTTGGACGCGATGGTTTCGGCATTGATTGAGGCACACGGCCTTGTACATGAGCGTGTCACAAGCCATGTACGACCAAGGAATCTGATTTTAAGTGTGTATCGTAGCCGTTTGTTTCCTTCTTTTCGAATCTAAGGGCTCAGGCTGGTCCATGTTAGGTTAAGGTCGGGAATAGGGCTTGCAAATCCTCATTTCTTTTGATATTTCTCTTTCTAAAAGTATTAGAGATAGGGTAGAGCAAGGAAGAAGGAGGAGGGGAGTTCCGGCCGCCGGTGGAGCTTCGGAGCCCCAAATCGCAAGCCGAGTTTGGATCTACGGAGGCGAGGCCGTTGCAGTGATTTTCATCCGTCTAGATCTTTATGGCACCGAATAGAAACGCTAGGGTAATGATTCTCAACTTGGGCATGTGAAGTCCTCTTTCCTTTTGCATAGGAAGCCCACTCTCGCGACTATGCGGTGAGTGTGAGGTGTTCCTTTGGGTTGACATGAATAGTCCCCATTGTTTTCATGTAGAGTTCAGTGTCGAGAAACAGACATAGGCATGCTTTGTGAAGCCTACCTAGACAAGTTGATCTGGATCGGTAATGTTGCATTGCATGAATGGCCGGAGAAGACTACACGCAGATGGGTGTTTTTCAGGTTTTCTACGCGGTAGATTGCAACAGGGAGCCTTGGGGACTAACCTCAAGGTGCACCCGGAAAATTGTGTAGAAGCGTGGTTCTACCATCTTGGTGGCCTCGGAGCCAACTTGTACATAATTAGGTTATGAATTACTGTGTGCTCGATACTCGTGATTTGGGGAAGCTTGACCCACGCCGATGACTCAAATGGGTGTGTGCACCGCCTACTCCAGATATAATCACATTTCCAAAAAGATATTCAATTTAAACTTTTTCTTTTCACTTTTTTTTCTTTACAAATATATATATTTTTTTTCACAATTCAGCAAATATAAACTTGGGAGCACTTCCACATTTTCAAAAATAATAACACCACATCACATCCCAACATGAAAATATAAACCACTAAACTCGACTTGGGTGTGCGACTAGGATAGGCTATAGGGCTTTGGTGAATGAAGGTGGAGTTGAATCAAAAGAAGGGTAGGCATAACGGGGCTAGCGAGGATATGACGTTAGGAATGGTATAAAGCTCAACCGGGCCAAAATGATGGCCTAAATCACACTTACGCTAGACTAACCAAGTACCCATGCTTCGAGAGTAGCTTGGGGCAAGTTCTTAGCCACCGAGATAGATGATCCTTCCTCCCGACTCGAGCAAAATGAGTCTAATGATGGCTACACACATTCCTATACTACTGTTTGATTCACACCAGATTCACCAACTTTTGAGTAGAATAAAAAGATCTTTACGCAAATAGAAAAGTATAAAACCATAAGCATACAGAAAAATTAAATCTACTCGAATTTCTACACGAGACGAGAGCAGTTGACTAGAAACACAACAAGGTCAACATTTTACTCTGTCTCACAATCCTAAGCCAGCACCATAATTTTCCCAAATCTAACGAAGAAATGAGTTTAACTCACGGCACACGAACAACTAAGCACGCGCTCAAGTGGGTGCAGTGGTGTGCAGTGAAATGAACTAAGAAAAATAAAACTATAAAAGCTTCTAGTATGCACATGAGATGTGTACGTGCAAAAGGTAACAAAACTAGCTCTCCTCCAGACTTAAACTAAACTACACAGCATATGATAGAGAAATTAAAATCAAAAAGAGCTAAGGGAAGAGGTTACCCAATGCTCAGCCAGTGAGCATACCAGAAGACGCGTGGAAACCTAAAGCAGGCCCGCCATATGAAGAATCACAACCCCGCCAATGCGATTTGCCATGAATACCTGCAGGGGTGAGCTCCGCAAAAACAAAAGGAACATATACAAAATACAAAGAAATACTAAAACTAAGTTAGACATGAAAAATAAAAATACAGGAATTGAAAGATAAGTACTAGGGTTATTGTCATCCCAGCACGACTTATTCAATTCTATACAGTTCTAGCTAATGGGCCTATGAAAAGAAAAATGCACAGGCAACTGTTCCATTATCCGTTGCGGTAACGGGTACCGATACGGCGATAGAACAGTTACCCCTCTGCCTAAATAATCATACCTGCTCCTATTAGGCAGAGGAAATAGGAAGTAGGATGAGGAGGAGGCCTGGTCCTCACCCATCTCACCACAAAACAAATACTTGCCTAGCAAGGTTTCGTCCACCACAAGTTCGCTGGGGGCGAAGGTGACGGCAGGGGCTTCCACTTTGAAGGAGGTAGGAACCTCCTTACACAAGAGGATGCACTCGTCGACAGCCGTAGCGCAAGGCTCAACGTCAACCCAACTTACCCGTGGAGATTCAACCTGCACAAGCTCAGATAAGGAAGGGGGGTCAAGAAATAAAAGAGACAAAGAACATAAAGATATAATCGGGGGAGTGATCCCGGATTCACTCCCCAAAGGCTGAGGTAGAAAAATATTGTCAGCAATGTCGACAATGCTACAAGGCTCAGCTGGATCCATAGAGGCCTCCACCAAGACTTGGACTTCCTCCTTTGGTATTGAGGGAGAAACCTCGACACCAGGAAGGTTGTCCTCCTCCATGGGAGTGTAAACAATCCATGTATCACAAGCCTCAACTTGTGTTGCATCATCGAAAATGTCATCAGGGATGACTAAAGTAGAATGCACAAAAGGCGGAAGAACTTTGCTTGGATAAAAGTCAAGCGCAGGTTCCTCACAAAGAATCGGCTCCATACTTGGAGATGTATGCACAGGAGAGATGGGCTCAGCCACGTCGAAGCCTAGATCAGCCACACATCTGGTAGTTGTGACCACATCATTCCCTTCAACAAATAAAGGTGACATGGACACATAACCAGATGATGAAGGTGTGCCACCGAGGGTAGGAGTCAGGATGATCCGGATGTCCGGCTCATCATCCTCTTCCATAACACGGAGGTACTCGGCACAATCCTTCAGGACATGATCTATTCTACGACAATACAAACACTTTCTCCCATTACTCTGCGGTCCTTGTGGGGCCAGAGAGGAATAAGAGAACGGTGTATGTGGCGAGGACGATTGACCATAAACTCGAGGCACGGTGTTTGAAGGGTTGTACGAATACAACATATCATGCATTGTGCGCTGAGGCTTATGCTTAATATCTCTCGTAGGGCATTCATGACTAGCGTGGGAAGGCTTTCCACACCAACGACATTGGGCATACGAATATCCCCACATGGTGTCGAAACAGCAGATTCAAAATAAATTGTGCAAATTACTAAATCCAACAATATATTACTACAATTGCCTAAAGAAACAAGAAAAAGGCATGCAAAACAGAAATAGAACAAAACAAAAGCGATTTACAAAGGAAAAGGAAAGCAATCTCACATCTCCCTCTCTAGAAACTCACACGACTGTGTTCCCCGGCAACGGCGCCAAAAACTTGATGTTAAAGATCACGGCAGTGAACCGGTCACATAAGTAATATAAATTGAGCGAGTTTTCCCAAGTATCGATCTCTCAAGGAAAACAGTAAGGTGGAGTTAATTTCGAGGAGGACTTGAGATTGAAGTCCTTAGGTCGGAGTTAACTATTGGGGGTTTTTGTATTTGCAGAAAAAGAAAATAAAAGGCTAACAACTACTCGTATGCAACTCCGCTATGCGATGCTTCGCTAGGCGGGATGGAAGATTAGTCGGGCCGCTATGCACTGAATCACTAGGTGGATGGGCGAGTAGGCTTGCGGATGAGGTGGTTAGAACGGTAGAATGAGGGTCGTGAGCACCTCTTCACTACGCACGCCACTAGCAATTGCTAGTGCGGCAAGGGTGGATGGTGGTGGATGAAATATGGCGCACCTCAAGCAAATAATGAAAATACGAAATCACATAACATGATTGTATAAAAACATTTTACAAACTAAGCATACTTCATCATATACAAGAGTTCAACTACAGATTCAACAACCAAACAAGAAAAGAGTGTGCGAAATCGACCGGATCCGAAGTCTTGCCGAGGATTCACGGTGGGAATCGTCGGGTTGTCAATCCGCGTCCAAGCTCAGTCTTCAACTGCGTACGGTGTAGAGAAGGGTTGTCAACACCTTCCAATGGCCCGTATTCTTCGTGTCATGATCCGGTGGAGGATGGCACAACTTCTCCTAGCTTGGTGGAGAAAGCTAGGTCAAGCTCTTCTTGAAGCTTAAAGATGAAGGAGGAGGCCGAGAGGAAGCTCCGGCTTGCATTTGGCAGTGAAAGTTTGCCCAGAGCAGCTCCCTAGGGTGGAAGATGAAGGGGAATGGCAGAACCCTTCCTCGAAGACGAAAACAACGGAGAAATGTCGAGCGATCCCGAATTAGGGCGGAGCCTGCAAATTTATAGATTGCAGAAATTATAATGCACACGACCAGTGGCGCACGACCAGTGGTCGTGCGCACTATGTCCAGTGGTAGTGCGTTTGCCCCAGCCAGAACTTGGAAAAATATGGAATCAATGCACACGATTAGTGGCACACGACCAGTGGTCGTGCGCACTGTGTCCAGTGATAGTGCGTATACCCCAGGCAGATTCTAAAAATCAGGGAACATTGCGCACGAGCAGTGGCGCACGACCAGTAGTCGTGTGCACTATATCCAATGAGCGTGCGCAGTATTCCTGCTTCCAAACATCCCCGAAACACGCACACGACCCCTAAACCTAGCACTGATATGTGCAGACATTCCAGACGAGCACAAAACAGAGTACAAACATTAAAAGTACAAAAATACACAACTACGGGCCTAAGTGTGCACTTCCTATGAAAATAAAGATAAGATGAAATATATACGATAACGAACTAAAATTGAAGTGCAAACGCATGAAAACTAGCCCAGATGAGTCCGATAAATCCTATATAAATCGGACTCATAAGGAACCCAATCCCAAGCTGAGGATTGGCTCTCCTGAGTAAAGAGAGTATTGATAGCTACTGAAATGGAAGAGTGGCAGATGACCACCATAGATACGTTCCTTTTGGAAGGAGATGCAAGGTTGTGGAGGGAAGGTTTAGAGCTTCTTCATCTAAGGGGAAGGCAACTCACGAATGTCTCGATGAAAGAATTTTCGAGACTATTCTTGGCAAGGTACCTTCCCTCAGCTCAAAGGAATGCAATGGAAAATGAATTCCAGAAGATGACTTTAGGAGAGAGTAGCGTGGACGAGTATCTCCATGAATTTACACGGTTGGGTCGGTACGCTAGCTCTACATTTGCGGATGAGGAGCGTAAGGCAAACTGATTCTATGAGGGTCTGAGGGATGACCTAAGGCTACTGCTCTCGGGGCCTATGACGCAGGGCTCCTTGACCCTGGTCAATACGGCCCGGTCTTTGGAGAAGGACCTGAGGAATGAGCAAGCAAATAAAGACTCTAGTGCCAAGGGGTCAGAGTTCAAAGTGTCGAACTCCTCAAAATCTATGTTCCGGAAGTGGAATAACAATGCTGGGACTTCGGGTCCAACCCCTTCTTCTGGTGCATCTGTGGCGACTACAGTCCGAACCCCGTGTGTAAGACCCCCCCCCCCCCCCCCCACCCCGCCCGGATCCCAAAACATTGCACGAAGGGGGGGGGGGGGGGGGTCTTATGCCCAGAACAGCCGCCTTGCGGTAGCATTAGCACACGGGCTAACCTGTACCACAAGACGCCTACTCCGCCGGCTACAACCAATATCAATAGAACATGCCAACCCAACCAAAACAATGCAAAAGAAATCAAATCCACACTAAGTAATAGTGTCCAAATAGTATATCAAAATATAGAAGCTAAAACATGCTTCTACAAATCAGAGTACAGCTATAGAAATTGCCCAAAAAGGGGATACAACAAAATCTCGCAACACCCACATCTGTAACTTACGGTAGCGACGACACCGTCACTTCAGGCCTTGTCATCCTGGCCTGGTTGTCCTGCTGCATAGTCTGTGGCTGCTCTACCTATGGTGTTACCTCCTAAAATGGAAGTCGTAGCAACCGTTAGTCTAAGCAACTAAGTGGCTTCACATCCGCTCCCCCGGCGACTCGTCGGCACCGGGCGCGGAGAAGGAACAAGGATAATATATATATATATATATATATATATATATATATATATATATGCAAGTAATAAAAGAAGTACAAGCAGGTGGCAATAGTGTAAGAGTAACAGTAACATAATCTAGCTGTTATTTAAGAGCTATAGCAAACTAACAAACAAGGAATCAGTAGCAGGAAAGTAACTTAACTTATAAGGATGCCAATACAAGCTTATAAGTTAAGGATCGGGTTACATAAAGTAACTCATCGTATAGGAGTGCCCATACAAACTTATATGATGAGGATCTTGATGTGCAATGATATGAAATGGAATATATGCTATGCAATGACTCACCCATGCTCACACACATGCAACTGTCATGTTGACATTGACTGTATTTCCCACTTTTCGAGCAGGTAGCTAACCTCTCAAGCATCATCCGCCGTGGCCAGGCGGTGACAGTAGAACGGGCACTTCTACTACTAGGTGGGTCTCCACACTACTTCACTTAGGCCTCCGTATGCTTCGACGCTAAGAACACAACAGCGGAGCCCATGCGTACTATTGCCCAGCATGTTCTCGGGTAGATGTGCACCTAGAACACAGCCCGAACTGGCCTAGTGTGACCCGGAAGGGGCCTCGGAAGAAAGCACGAGGACACAGCCCAACCGTTCACTTGGCACGGAAGGGGCCTCGGGACCTGAACACCGAGGAAACAGCCTAACCCCCCAAAGTCTAACTGTCAACTCCCATCGGTGTGACGATCGGAGAGCCCGTAGACCTGCCACACTATCCTTAACCTAAGATTACGACACCACGTGTCGACTCACACCATATGCAATTCCACAACACTGTGGCGTGGAAGGGGCCTCGGAAGAAAGCAAAAGGACTCAGCCAATCCATCCATCCATACCTTATCTCAACACAACCCAAACTAGTAACGGTCAACACCGCACTTACATCCTTCCACAATACTACCCGTAGGGAGATGACGCTCTAAGTAATGGACTACTAAACTCATTCCATTAATCAAACATACTAATGGTCATAGTTTATTCTTCTACATGACTTTCCAAATGATAACAAAATATTATAAGCATGATGCGCATATAAAGATCTATCAATCTTTCCAAATAACAACAACATATTACAAACATGATGCGCATATAAAGATCTACCAAATTTCTAACAAGTCAATTCGTTAATAGTAGGCTTGCTTCACAATTCAGTTATAAGAAATCAAATAAATAAACATCATCTTTCAAAGCACTACTGTGATTAACATAGAAATGTTTCACCATAGATCTCGAGTTGATTTGCAACATTGGTTCGACCGAATCCAATTCCATAATATATTTAAGGACCCAGAATTTAAGTGTTGGACAAGTCTGGACAGCAACTTCGACCGGAGATCCCTGAAGCTAAAAGAATCTAGTGAAGACGTGTAACCCCTCGATGGAAAGGTCTTTCCATGGGTTACAGTTTTCATATTCAGCCCACAACCCAGATTTGACTGTATCCTATTAGAAATCAGACTTGAAGTCCGCTGCGTACAGAACACAATTTCTGCATGCAGGATTTATCGGACACCATATTCGTTTAGCTTTTTCCGTGGCTATAGATGTCGCCTGAAGATATGCACCCATTCGTTGGAAAGGTATTTTCAAGGACTTCAAATTTCATGTTTAGTCGAAAGCCCGGATCTGGTCATATCCTACATAAAAATGGCCACGACGACTGGTGCGCGCAGAGCACAGATTCTGCACGCATCTTGAGGCGAATGAACGGCATCGGTTCATCTTCCTCCTCAATTTGATCCTCTCAAATCTCCTCCAGAAGTTTCCTCCACCCTTATTCACCCTCATGAGGCCTTTACTATTCACGAAACCATCCCCCATCTCCACATAGAAGATCAGAGAGGTTGAAGACACCACTAGCCATGGGCACAAGCCCTAGATCGGCCTCATCCTAGAGAAAAACATCTTCTCACAAGTCAAGACCCCACCGAGTCGACATCTCGCCGACATATCTACAGATCTAGCACCAAGGGAGAGGGTAGGAAACTCACATCGATTCCAGCAATTCCACCATTTCCGGCCATGGATCTCGTAACTCGTCTCGGAGGCATTTTCTTCTTCACGGCGGTGGAGGATTTCTTTCTCTACCGAAGTTCTCTCTGGCAATAGGGCTGGAATGAAGAGTGAAACGGCTAGGGTTTCACGGTCCGTATATATATAATAAGCGACAAGGGCGAAGCGTTACAGATGATTACAACGTCTATTCAATACACTGAAATGGGTAGGGACACGCTCGTGTCTCTACCCGTGTCCTTCTCGGGTACTCTTCGTCGATCTCAACACGCTTCGTCGACTTCAATACTCGACACGGGTAGGGACATGCCCGTGTCCATACCCGTGCCCACATGACACAGCCGTGCTGTTGGCCGAGTCCTTCTACTCGAGTGTCGACACATGGACTGTGTCGACACAGGCCTGCTGTATCCACACAGAGCTGCTATGTCGACACAGCCTGCTGCTGTGTCGACACAGGGTTGATGTGTCGACACAGCCTGCTACTATGTGGACACAGGTAGCAGCTATGTCGACACTGCCTCCTACTCTGTTGACACAGGCAGCAGCTGTGTCGACACAGCCTGCTGCTTTGTCGACACAGGCAGCCACTGTGTCGACACAGCCTGCTGCTGTGTCGACATAGGCAGCAGCTGTGTCGACACAGCCTGCTGCTATGTCGACATAGGCAGCAGCTGTGTCGACACAGGCAGCAGATGTGTCGACACAAGCAGCAGTTGTTTCTACACAGGCAGCTGCTGTGTCAACACAGGGCTGTGGACTAATTTGTCCATCCCACGACAAGTGCAGCCAAATTTCCTGCACTTCCCTGGACCCGAGTCAGCCATCCTGACTCGAACACGAAAACGAGGGGCCTAGTGCGAATCAGGACGTTACAAATCCTATAAACAAAATAAAAGATTTCGTCCCCGAAATCAGGCCAGGGCTATGGGAAGAAAAGCATAACAGAAACTAAAATATGATTTTAAATAAAATTACCTTGAGCAAACAAATCTAGGTAGCATTGTTGCATCAAATCCATTGGCTCCCATGTGTACTCCTCCTTCCCATGGTTAAACCATAGCACCTTTACCAAGGGAAGACTTTTGCGGCGCAATATTCTTGTCTCGTTATCTACGATCCGCACCGGCTTTAGTCGCACAGACCTATCAGACGCCACAATACCATCTGTAGTGGGGGTATATTGATCGGGCCGCATCAACGCCTTTCGAAGCGACGCCACATGGAACACGTCATAGAGGTTCTCCAGCTCTGACGGTAACTCCAACCGATAGGCCAACGGGCCAATCCTTTCCAGTATAGTTTAAGGCCCAGCATACCTTGGGCTGAGCTTTTTCACTCCACGCACCCGTGACACTCCATACATCGGCCGAATCTTCAGGAACACCTTATCACCCACTTGAAACTCCACCATCCGGTGCTTTGCATTATAATACTTCGCCTGCCGACTTTGAGCCTCCAACATGCGATCTCGTATCAATCTGACCGCCGCATCAGTATCATCTATATATTCATTTCCCAATGCCTTCGGATCGTCATCCTGCACCCAAGACAAGGGAGTCCTGCACCTTCTTCCGTAAAGGGCTTCATGGGGCGCCATACCGATGCTCGCCTGATGGCTATTATTGTAGCAGAATTCAACTAAGGGCAAGAGCCTTTCCCACGACTCTCCTCTGTCCAGTACACATAACCTCAATAAATCCTCCAGTGTTCTGATGGTTTGCTCAGACTGCCTGTCCGTCTGAGGGTGAAACGTCATGCTAAAGGTTAGGCGCGAGCCCAAATATGCCTGTACCACCTTCCACTCCTTGGAAGTAAACTGACCATCCCGATCTGAAACAATTGTCTTGGGCACGCCATGATACCGTACAAACTGCTCCATAAAGAGGCGTACCAAAATGTCCATGTGTGCTTCTTTCTTCATTGGGATGAAACGGGCTACCTTTGTCAGTCGATCGACAATAACCCAGACCGAATCATTCCCAGAACGGGAGCGAGGTAGCCTATGTACGAAGTCCATGGAGATATCCTCGAACTTCCACTCGGGGATGGGTAACGACTGCAACAAACCACCGGGACTCTTACATTCCGCCTTCACCCTTTGACAAGCTTCGCAATGTGTAATAAAATATCGGACATCATTTTTCATTCCCGGCCAACACATGGTCTTCCGTAAGCCGGTGTACATCTTAGCAATACCCGAGTGTACTAAATATTGAGAACTATGTGCCTCTCTCAAGATATCCTCCTGTATTTTGCCGCCCTTGGGAATATAGAGCCAGCCTCGGAAATAAACGAGGCCGTCTTTTAGTGTGTACTCATCAGTAGTCCCATCTTTAATTGCCTTGATTGCCGGGGCCAGAGCCGCATCCACTCCTTTCTCCACTCGAATCCGGTCCCGGAAATCACAGACTATGCTCATGCTTGTCAAATACTCTATATACTCTGCCGAAGGAGCCTTGAATACTAGTGTAATATCCATCTCCTCAATCATCCGGTCCAACTCCATACTCATCAACCGAGGCTCTGGGCTAGAGCCTGGTACTTTTCTACTCAATTCATCGGCCACCGAGTTCACCTTTTCGGGGTGGTAGTTCATGGTGAACTCATAGTCGCATAGAAATTCTAACCACCGTCGTTGCCTCAGGTTCAGCTCCTTCTGAGTATGGACGTACTTCAAGTTTTTGTTATCTGAAAAGATCTCGCAATGGACGCCATATATATAATGCCTCCAAACCTTCAAGGCGAACACCACTACTCCCAATTCCAAATCATGAACCGGGTAATTGATTTCATGCTTCTTCAACTGTCTTGAAGCATAGGCAATCACGTGTTCGTGCTGCATCAACACCACTCCCATCCCTTGATATGACGCGTCAGTGTAAACTTTAAATCCTTCCTTCCCAGACGGAAGTGCAATGATGGGGGCGGAGGTAAGTCTATTCTTCAGCTCCTGGAATGCCGCTTCACTTTGGGGTGTCCACTCAAATGGCACACCTTTCTTCGTCAATGAAGTAAGAGGAAGAGTAATCTTTGAAAAGCCTTTCACGAACTTGCGGTAGTACCCGGCAAGTCTGAGGAAACTCCTCACATCGGCCGCCGACTTCAAGGGTGACCACTCTTTCACGGACCGGACCTTGGACGGATCCACCGCTAGTCCTGCTCCACTGATCACATGCCCCAAGAAAGCAACCTCCTTAAGCCAGAATTTGCATTTGCTGAATTTGGCATACAAAGCGTGATCCTTCAATTTCGTCAAAACCAAGGTCAAGTGCTCAATATGCTCCTCCTCCGTCTTTGAGTAGAACAAGATGTCGTCGATGAACACAATGATGAAGATATCAAAATAAGGCTCAAACACCTTGTTCTTCAGGCTCATGATGGCTGAAGGGGCATTTGTGAGCCCAAACCGCATTACAGTGAACTCGTATAACCCATATCTTGAACTAAAGGACTGAGAAAGGTGCACTGTTATTAATAATAAAGAGAAGAAAGGAGCACTTTTATTAATAATAAAGAAAGCTACAACTTGAAATGGAAGAGTACAATTGTAATGAAAATTGAAATCCTATTCTAGCCATACGATTAGCAACTAAAGCAATTACAAAGGCTACTACAAAAGCTTAAACTAAACTAGAATTAGGAAAAACTAAAATGAGAAAGAGAGAGAGAGAGAGAGAGAGAGAGAGAAAAGCATGAAAAACTTCAGAAAACAAAAGGGCAGCACCTCCTTATACACTCCAGGACTCTCTTTGAAACAAGGGGGAGGGGCTGAATTTATAGAAATTCAGGAGGAGATGACACGGTCGGCGACACGGCCGTGTTCGTGGTCGTGTCCCGTGCTGGTTGACTTCGGGCTCTAGTTCTGGCAGGAAATGATCATTGCAGCGCCCAATCGGCGAGCATGCCCATGCGTACACGGCCAACGACACGACCGTGTTGGTGGTCGTGTCCTATGCAGTTGATGGGCTTTTATGGGGGCACATTAATTACGGGCTACATGCGCTGTGGAGGTGGCGACACGCCCGGTGACACGCCCGTGTTGGTGGCTGTGTCCTTCTCTGGAAAGTCATCGGCTCCTGTTAACATGCCTCATGTTAACACGGCCAGCTTGACAAGGCTAGAGACACGGCCAGAGACATGGCCATGTTGGAGACCGTGTTTTGCTCGGGATGAACTCTGGACTTTCCTCTGGTGGCTGATTTCTTTGGGAACAAGTGAAACGCCCCATGACACGGCCGTGTTGGTGGCCGTGTAAGGTCATTTTGGCTGAAAATGTAGAAAACCTGCAAAAGAGCACAAAAACATTAGTGACATAAATAAATACAAAAGGAGGGGACATATAAGCTAATAAGACAAGATTTGCACAATAAAAAACTAAACAAAATTCTAATAGCTTAAATACAAAACAAACTATCAAATTCCACCAAGCTTAAGCTTTGCTTGTCCCCTGTTGCGGGATGAAGACCGGGAGGTCTGTTGCTGTTCGGAGACCGGGCAGTCTGGCAGTTTCTCCTAGCCGGTCTGTGTGCTGGGATGTTGCAGTTTGGCGTCCCAGCGGTCAGGCGGCTTGTCTCAGATGACTTGGAGACCGGGCGGTCTAGCGGTCTCCTATGACGACTTGCTCTCTGAGGTGCTTGTTCTCTCATCATGGTTGTGGTTGGGCAGTTAGCCAGTTTGTCTAACCTCACGGCTTGTCCGGTTTGCCTTTTTGTAAAGCCGCATATACTTGTAATTTTTTAGTCCCACATTGCTTATTTGTAATCTCTCTCATCTCCTTCATTCTATAAAAGGGAGGCTATACCATTGTAATTGATACCTTTTGGGGATAATAAAGTTTTTGTTAAACCACTTCCGGTTTGTTTTTGTTCGTTTCTCACATGGTATCAGAGGACACGGTCTTTTCCTCCTAATTGTTTGTGCTCTCTGATTCTCGCGGCTTGATTATGCTTTCCGCGACCTGTCTTCACTGCTTGCCTTCTCTTTTGACCGCTGCCCTGTTCGCGCGAATTGTTTCTCCTTGCTTCTCTTCTCTAGTTGCTTTTCTTTGTTGCCGCGACCTGCCCTAAAGTCGCCGCGACCTGTTCTCACCGCTCTCCTCCTCTTCGTCGCCGCGACCTGTTTGGTAGTCGTCGCGACCTTGTTGCTCCTCTCCTAATCGCCTTCACTCCTCGCCTCGACCTATTTCATTCTAGCCGCTCCTGGTTACTAGTCGTTGCGGCCTCTCTTTTGCCGTCCGACCTATTTTCTCCTGCCTGCAACCTTCCTAGCCGTGCGGCCTACTTCTATTAGCCCGGCTTGCGACTTGATCTTGTCACCGCTACTTCCTGTTCTCTCATCATCTCTCTTCAATGGATTCCACCTCCAAGCTGTCCGCCTTGGTGGTCACCTCTTCTAGTAGTGCCCATGCTGTTACTCGTGGACGATGGTTGATCGACTCTGGTGCTACAAATCATATGACAGACAATCATCAGTTCTTCTCTCATCTAGAAACACATGATCGGTTACCCCCGATCATAGTTGCTGATGGATCTTCCTCCCCGGTCAATGGGGCGGGCATGGTTCAATTCACTCCCTCTCTGTGCCTAGCAGATACCCTCTATGTGCCTCAGTTTCCTTGTAATTTATTATCGGTTACTTCTTTATGCAAGCAACTACAGTGCTCCGTCACATTCACTCCTACTTCTTGTTCTTTTCAGGATCCGGCCTCCCAACAGACGATTGCTACTGGGACTGAGAGCGGCGGCCTCTACTTCCTCGACAACGTCTATGCTCTATCCGCCTTCTCCTCCTCCTCTACAGATCTTCTCCAATGGCATCTTCGCCTTGGTCATGCTCCTCCCCGGCTTCTTCGCCAGCTTCTGCCCCACCTCCCTCCGCATCATCCTCCTCTTAATTGTGACGCATGTCAACTTGGCAAGCATCACCGCTCCTCCTTTCCTCCAAAGCAAGATCGTGGTTCTACCCATCCGTTTGATCTTGTTCACTCCGACATCTGGGGTCCTGCTCCTACCCTTACCGTTGGTCGGGGTAGTTCCTATTTTGTTACTTTCATTGATGACTTTTCTCGCTCTACTTGGGTATATCTCCTATGCGACCGCTCTGAACATTTTGATGTATGGACATCCTTTTACCATTCCATTCAAACTTAGTTTAATGTCTCCATTAAAATCTTATGCTCGGATAATGCAAAAGAATATCTCAGTCACACTTTTTCCTCTTTTTGCACGCAACATGGGATTATTCATCAAACCAGTTGCGTTTACACCTCCCAACAAAATGAAGTAGCGGAACGCAAAAACCGTCACCTCCTTGATGTCGCTCGCACTCTGCTCATGCAAATGTATGTCCCTCGCTCCTACTGAGGCTATGCTGTTCTCATCGCTTGCTATCTCATCAATCCAATTCCCTCCACCATTCTCCGTGGTCAAACTCCTTTCTACATTCTTGTTGGGTATATTGGAAAATGTGTACCAGATTTGAAGAAGCCTCACCTTACTCAGTGATATGCATCAAGGTGTATTTGATGTTGTTTTGAGTTTATATGTGCAGGTTAAGAAAAAGTAGGATTGCAGGAAACAATTTCTAAGTCCATGTGTCGACACCAGGAGAAGCTGTGTCGTCACTTATTAAGGCTTGTGTCAACACTGGAGAAAAGCTGTGTCCACACTTGTAGTTAATTGTGTCGATACTTGGAAAGGCTATGTAGACACCTGAAGAAACTAAGTCAACATACAGAGGCAGTGTCGACACATAGAGAAGCTTAGTCGACATCAACTATGTCGACACCAAGAGGCAATGTCGACACACAGAAGACTTTGTCGACATTAACTGTGTCAACACACAGGACTTGTGTCGACACACATCAGAGTTTCAACTAAGTTAAAGAAAAGAAGTGATTGTGTCGACACACAGAATTAGTGTCGACACATTCTACAGATGCTGTGTCGAGAAGCAGTATCAACAACAAAGGAGATGTATCGACACCTCCAAGGCTTATGTCGAAACATAGTCCACTTGTGTCGACACTTAGTCTACTTGTGTCGAGACATGAAGAAGTTCAGTCTCGACACTTTGCTGACAGAAACAGAGTTTCAAGGAGTGACTGGATGACTTGACAGCTGCCATAACCAACCAGTCTACTGCAACTGTCAGAGCTGTCAGAAGTTTGTTAGAAACTGAATCAGCCGGTTACCATGGAGAAAGTCTATATAAAGGTATACTCCTTCAACAGATGATGATTGATGATAGAAGAAAAATACTGATGCAGATATAGAATAAAATAAGTTGGAGAGAGAGAGCTCCATCTATTAAAGTTCAGTTGCTGAACCAGGGTGCCAAGAAGGATTCAGATTGAGATCTGAATTTCAAGAAAGAAGCTGATTGAAGATCAACTTCAAAGGAGATCAACCCTACTGAGTTCAGATTCAAGAAGCTTTGAAGAAAGCTAAGAGTGGTTGTTCTCTGCCATCAGATTCTTCCAAGAACTAATCAAGAAGCCATCCATCTATTCTCTCTCTACTAGGGTGGTGGTATATTACAAACTTAAATCAATTTTTTGTAGGATCTTTATAAGATCTAAGTTGTAAGCCTGTGTTTATAAAGGCTGAGTTGTAGGAGATTTAGATCTCTGAGTGGTAGGGCTATGAGCCTGAGTTGTAGGAGATTGTTATCTCTGAGTTGTAGGCCTTGTGTAGGCTGAGGTAGGGCAGATTGACTGAGTTGTAGGAGTGTGGACTCACTCTGAGTTGTAGGAGCCTTGTTGGGTTCTGAGCTATAAGATCTGAGGATCTGAGGTGAAGAGAAGAAGTTAGGCCGAATCTAGCACATTGCTAGATAGGCGAAGGGGGGAAGTGGATGTACCCAGACCTTGGGGAAGCACTATAAAAACTGTCTGCACTCTGTGATTGAATGATTCTGTGAATTATGTGCTGTGTTAACTGTAGAACTAGCTATTTCAGATTAATTAACTGAATAGATATTCTGCTTTAGAAGAAAAAGGAATTACACCTATTCACCCCCCTCTAGGTGGTTAGGCACTAATTCTTTCAAGTGGTATCAGAGGGAGGTTGCTCAAAGTTAGACTTAACAGTCTGAGTGAGATCTATAAGGCAGAATTAAGATCAAGAAGATGTGTTCAGGAGAAAAACATAAAGAACTTGGTTCAATGAAATTGCCCATCTGCAGGAAAGAGATATTTGGAATATGGAAGGAAAGGGTCAGATTGTTTATGGAGGCATCTGATCCTAGAATCTATATAACAGTTAAGGAAGGGCCATATGTTCCAATGAAGATTTCTGTTCTTGATGCCAATCAAAGAATTCCAAAGGATTTCTCTAAGATGACTAAAGATGAGATAATCTTGGCAACAATGGATAAAGGAGCCCAGAACATTATAGTAAGTGACATTGATGATTCAACATTCCAGAATATAATTCATTGCAAAACGTCCAAGGAAATGCGTGACACATTGATAGTCTACATGGAGGGTTCTGAAGAGGTTAGGCAAGATAAAAAATCTATGCTTAACCAAGAATATGAGAGTTTCAGACAAGCCAAGTTTGAAAGTATTACTGAATGTTATAAGAAGTTCTATAGGATTGTCAATGAACTTATGTCTTATGGAAGAGTTTTCAGTACTTATGAGTTAAATGATAAATTCCTTAGGTCTTTGACTAAGGATTGAGATACAAAAATCTGTGCCATAAGGAAAGTGGCCAGACTGGCTGAGATTTTTCCTCCAACACTGTTTGGAAAATTGATGTCATATGAGATGCAGCTGTTGGCCAGAAAAGAGGAAGAGAAACATACAAAGGTTGACTCTAAAGAAAAGTCAGTGGCCTTCAAGGTTGAAGCCACGAGGAAGAATAGGAGAATGTATCCATCTTTTCCTAAGAGCGATGCAGAAATGATCTCAGAGAATTCAGATAATCCCAGTACAGATAGCAGTGACTCAGATGAAGACTTTGCAGCATTCACAAGGCAGTTCCAGAGATTCTTAAAGAAGAAGCAGTGGAAATCTAGGCCTTCCACATCACAGTCCAGGGATGACTATTATCAGGAGGGGAAATCATCCAGGAAGGCCAGGAATAGGACAAAGCCTGGCAAGTCAACTTCATCCAAGATTATATGTTATTGCTGCAACAAAGCTGGACATGTTGCAACAAAGCACGAGGACACAGCCCAACCATTCACTTGGCACGGAAGGGGCCTCACGACATGAACATCGAGGACACAGCCCAACCGCCCAAAGTCTAACTGTCAACACCCGTCGGTGTGACGATCGGCGAGCCCGTAGACCTGCTACACTATCCTTAACCCAGGATTACGACACCGCGTGTCGACTCACACCACATACAATTCCACAACACCGTGGAGTGGAAGGGGCCTCGGAAGAAAGTAGGAGGACTCAGCCCATCCATCCATCCATACCTTATCTAAACACAACCGAAACTAGTGACGGTAAAAACCGCACTTACATCCTTCCACAATACTACCCGTAGGGAGATGATGCTCTAAGTATTGGAGTACTAAACTCATTCCATTAATCAAACATACTCATGACCATAGTTTATTCTTCTACATGACTTTCCAAATGATAACAAAATATTATAAACATGATGCGCATATAAAGATCTATCAATCTTTCCAAATAACAACAACATATTATAAACATGACGCGCATATAAAGATCTACCAAATTTCTAACAAGTCAATTCGTTAATAGTAGGCTTGCTTCACAATTCGGTTATAAGAAATCAAATAAATAAACTTCATCTTTCAAAGCACTACTGTGATTAACATAGAAATGTTTCACCACAGATCTCGAGTTGATTTGCAACATTGGTTCCACCGAATCCAATTCCATAATATATTTAAGGACCCAGAATTTAAGTGCTGGACAAGTCTGGACAGCAACTTCGATCGGAGGTCCCTGAAGCTACAGGAATCCGGTGAAGACGTGTAACCCCTCGATGGAAAGGTCTTTCCATGGGTTACAACTTTCATATTCAGCCCACAACCCAGATTTGAGTGTATCCTATTAGAAATTAGACTTGAAATCCGCTGCGTACAGAACACAATTTCTACATGCAGGATTTATCGGACATCATTTTCGTTTAGATTTTCCTGTGGCTACAGACGTCGCCTGAAGACGTGCAGCCATTCCTTGGAAAAGTATTTTCAAGGACTTCAACTTTCGTGTTTAGTCGAAAGCCCAGATCTGGCCATATCCTACATAAAAATGGCCACGACGACCGCTGCACGCAGTGCACAGATTCTGCACTCATCTTGAGGTGGAATGAACGACTTCGGTTCATCTTCATCCTCATGTTGATCCTCTCAAATCTCCTCCAGAAGTTTCCTCCACCCTTATTCACCCTCATGAGGCCTTTACTCTTCACGAAAGCATCCCCCATCTCCAAATAGAAGATCAGAGAGGTTGAAGACACCACTAGCCAAGGGCACAAGCCCTAGATCGGCCTCATCCTAGAGAAAAACATCTTCTCACAAGTCAAGACCCCACCGAGTCGACATCTCGCCTACATATCTACAGATCTAGCACCAAGGGAGAGGGTAGGAAACTCACATTGATTCCAGCGATTCCACCATTTCCGGCCATGGATCTCTTAACTCGTCTCAGGGGCATTTTCTCCTTCACGATGGTGGCAGATTTCTTTCTCTACCGAAGTTCTCTCTGGAAATAGGGCTGGAATGAAGAGTGAAACGGCTAGGGTTTCACGGTTCGTATATATATAACAAGCGACACGGGCAAAGCGTTACAGACGGTTACAAAGTCTATTCAATGCACTGACACGGGTAGGGACACGACCGTGTCTCTACCCGTGTACTTCTCGGGTACTCTTCGTTGATCTCAACACGCTTCATCGAGTTCAATACTCGACACGGGTAGGGACACGCCTGTGTCCATACCCGTGCCCACATGACACGGCCGTGCACTTGGCCGAGTCCTTCTACTCAAGTGTCGACACATGGACTGTGTCGACACAGGCCTGCTGTATCAACACAGAGCTGCTGTGTCGACACAGCCTACTGCTGTGTCGACACAGGGTTACTGTGTCGACACAGCCTGCTACTATGTGGATACAGGCAGCAGCTGTGTCGACACAAGCAGTAGTTGTGTCGACACAGGCAGCAGCTGTGTCGACACAGCCTGCTGTTGTGTCGACACAGGAGGTAGCTGTGTCGACACAGGCAGCTGCTTTGTCGACACAGGTAGCAGCTGTGTTGACACAAGCAGCTGTTGTGTCAACACAGGGCTGTGGACTAATTTGTCCATTCCACCACAAGTGCAGCCCAATTTCCTACACTTCCCTGGACTCGAGTCAGCCCTCCTGACTCGAACACGCAAACGAGGGCCTAATGCGAATCAAGACGTTACACCGGGCGCATGCTATAATTGTGGAAAGCCGGGACACTATGGCCGAGATTGTTGAAGCGGACGTCCAAAGTCCGAGAGGAATCCGGGAGCAACCTACGACGAGAAGGTCAATGATGTGGAGTCAACCGCATCCCACTATGCTTCGGCTCAACCTAGAGTCTATAACCTTGGCCAGCAGGAGGCCATCAAGCAAGCAGACATGGTGACAAGTACGGTTTAAATTTATAGAAAGTTAGCTTTAAATACTCGTTACCTTGTGCATGTTAGCTTATTACTATTTACATAGGCTTTGTTTTGATTTGTGATAATCCATCGAGAGCACTCTTTGATACGGGAGCTTCGCACTCCTTTTTGTCCGAAGGATTTATATCGCGCATCGAGTACCTTCTTCGATGGTAAAGGACAAACTGGATGTGTTGTTGCCGAATGGGTGTTCGATGCGCGTGGATAGATTCTGTGGCGTAAAGATTCGTATTGGGAGTCAGGAATTCGACTCGCAAGCGTCGTTACTACCGCTGGTGGAGTTCAACGTGATATTTGGTATGGATTGGCTCTCAGAGCAGCAAGCATATATTGATTGCAATCACAAGGAGGTTAAGTTGGGAACGGGTCGTGAGACGACATTTGCGGGCTTGAAAGGTTCGAGCAAGACTTTGATGTCTGCTCTTCAGGTGGTTAAGGCAGCTCGTGCTGGTGCAGTGCTATTCTTCACGCTAGTGGAGACTTAGAAGCCTAAGCCTACTTTGGATAGCATCCCAGTGGTATCTGAATACCCTGATGTGTTCACTGGCGATCTCCCTGGATCCCTGCGTCAATGGTAGATAGACTTCACCGTCGAGCTAGTGCCAGGTGCAAAACCCGTGTCACGCTCTCCGTATCGGCAAGCACCTAAGGAGATGGCGGAGCTGAAGGTACAACTTCAAGAGTTTTTGGAACATGGTTATGTGCGTCCAAGTTCGTCGCCTTGGAGCACATCAGATCTTTTTATGAAGAAGAAGGACAGAAGTTTGTGGTTCTTTATTGATTATCAAGAGCTGAACAAGTTAACAGAGAAGAATAAGTACCCGATCCCAATGATTGATGATCTGTTCGATCAATTAGTCTGGTCATCGGTGTACTCGAAATTGGATCTTAAGTCCGGGTATTATCAGCTGAGGATAAGAGAAAGTGATATCTCCAAGACAGCTTTTAGCATGAGATACGGGCATTATGAGTTTACGGCCATGCCGTTTGGGCTGACTAATGCATCGTCAGTGTTCATGGATCTGATGAACAGGACTTTCAGAGAGTAACAAGACCACTTCGTGGTCGTCTTCATCGATGATATATTGGTGTACTCGCAGATTGAGGAGGATCACTTTAAGCATCTGCATTTGGTGTTGGAGACGCTGAGGAGGAACCAACTGTACGCCAAGTTCTCCAAATATGCGTTTTGGTTGTCCTCAGTAGAGATCTTTGGTCACATAGTTAGTGGAGTGGGAATTACGGTGGATCCGACGAAGATTGTTGCTATACGAGAGTGGCCTGTGCTATTTACAGTAGCGGAAGTACAGAGTTTTCTGGCGCTTACTGGCTATTATAGGCGCTTCGTGGAGAACTTCTCGCGGATAGCGTTACCCCTCACGACTCTGATGAGGAAAGAGCAGAAGTTTGTTTGGACGACATAGTACGCGCAAGCTTTTGAAGCGTTGAAGAGTCGGTTGACCACGACGCATGTTCTAAGTTTGTCGAGTGGGACCGAAGGCATTGAGATACACAACGATGCTTAGGGTAGTGGATTGGGTTGTGTTATAATGCACCATGGAAGTGTGTTAGCTTATGGCTCGCGTTAGCTGAAGGTGCATGAGAGGAATTATCTGGTCCATGATTTGGACTTAGCGGCCGTGATATTTGTGCTGAAGCTGTGGAGGCACTACTTTTACGGTGTGAAAGTCGATATCTATACCGACCATAAGTGTAATGCCCCATATTTTTCGTTGAATAATTGCATACGCTTGATGGGAGTTGTGTTGGCTCTGAGCGTTGTTTGAGCATGGTTTTCACGCAGGCTTTCGAGTGGTTGTTTTGGTAGCCTAGTTGCACGGTTCCCCAGCAAGCCGGAGTCTATTTTTGGGGACTCGGTGAGGCCTCTTAGGGAATGCATGCACTTTCTCAAGTCTGAGTCGTGTTGCTCAAAACGGGTTGATTGTATGGAATATTGTATGGAAGATGTGGAGTTAGTAGATGAAAGCATGTTTCCTGGATTTGACAACAAAAAAGGTTAAAAGGTACTTAAGGAAGAAATGGTGTAGGATGGGAAAGGAACACTTTTCAAAATAGTGAAAAATGGTCAAAAGTTTGAGTGACACGGCCTGGGACACGGGCGTGTCCCAGGGCGTGTCCAGCTTGGGATGTGTTTTTGCTTTGTGGTCGTCGAACTTCGTTCGACGAAGTTTCGGGAGGAACACGCTCCCCGACACGGGCGTGTCGGGGCGTGACCTAGGGCGTGACCTCCTTGACTCGACAAATTTTGTTTGTGTCGAGTTGAGCTCGACGAATGGGGTACACGCCCCGTGACACGGGCGTGTCACGGGCCGTGTCCCGCTGGGTCGACGAATTTCGCTCGACGAATGTCGAGTGTCGAGAGAGGGGTACACGGCCTGTGACACGGGCGTGTCACCGGGCGTGTCCCGCTGTCGACGAACTTCGCTCGACGAATGTCGAGTATGGGGTGACACGGTTTAGGACACGGGCGTGTCCCAAGGCCGTGTCCTGCTCAGGTTGTTTGGATGGATGTTGTGTACAAGTGACACGACCGTGTAGGTAGGCGTGTCTAGTGACACGGGCTGTGACACGCCCGTGTCACGGGCCGTTTACTGTTTGGAGGTGAGGCGGTTGCCTACCGCTTAAGTGACACGGCCTGTGACACGGGCGTGTCACAGGGCGTGTCAGGGCCGAAAATCAATTTTTTTCAGTTTTTTTGTGCCGTTCATTTCTTTGATTCTGGATCAAACGGTCCAGCTCTGTTTTGGAAGATATAAGACCGAGAAAGAGATTCTTCCTCCTCACTTATCCCTTTCTTCACCTTCTTCTTCATTCTCAAAGAGAAAGCAAGGGAGAAAAGCTAAGGCAAGGGAAGGAAATAGAGGAGCAGCCGTCGTGGTGTCGACTCGGTTCAGGCAAGCGGTGTTCTTCACCCTTTCCAATCTTGTTTTCTTGTTCTTTGATTGTGCAAGTTTAGCTAGCTTTCCCCTTTCAATTTTACTAGCTTGTTCTTCTTGTGTTGCACCTCACTTTTATCTAAATATGTTAGCCTTGTTACTCTTACTTTTGTTTAGTACTCACAAACATGAATCCTCTTGTTCCTTCAAGTATTATATGCTTACCGCCTAATTATCTAATTTCCCTATGCTCAATTCTTTCGTATGCCTGTAGTTCTTAATTTTATTCATGTAGTTTTACCTTTCTCATTCATGTACTTTTTGCTTGTTCATGTGATTCCTTCTTATTCATGTTATAGTCATGTTATGATAAGCTTGTTGGTTTGGTCGGCGTTGTTACTTATGGAGTTCGCTTATGGTGAATTAGATACCCAAACTCTATCAAGTTTGATATCACTTGTTTGATTTGTCGTCATGTTTGGGAACGATATAGTGAGTGTGTTGAGGTTGGATTATGAAGAGTTTTGAGCTCGCGTCTTGCGTTTGGTGTGTGGTGTCATTTGCTGGCTCTGTGAGGGGCGGTGTGGTAATGCCTTGGTGTCCACCGTTTATTTCCCTAGAGGGGGGTTGTGCTTTGTGGTGCGTTGCACCTATTTTGGCCCGATCTGGCCCGGTGCGTTGCACTTCTGGGCTACCACCGTTGAGCCCTTGAGTACTGATGACTTACCACTACCACAAGTGTACGTGTTCGACGTGTGAGGTTATACGGTTATGGTGTTGGCATATGTGGTCTTGTTGCTACTGCAGGTTTGGGCAGGGCATGAGGGTTGTTATACGCACTTGGTGTGTTTTACTCGTTGGGTTGGCAGTGTTTGACACTTGTTTTCCACCCTGTTCTTTCCACTCGTTTTATATGAAAAATTACTACGGGGTCGGTAAGCCCCTTCGTCATATTTTATGAACTTAATGCTCTATGTTGTAGCTTTGATGATTGCTGAGGTGTTCTTTCTTGAATGCCTCAGGTACAGGTTGTAGCCGGTTGAGCGGCTAGGTATTTAGGGGAGTTTACTTGGAGCTAGCCAAGCTTTCTTAGCAAGGTAGTTCTTTACTTTGTTGTACAGACATACAGACACCCCAGTGGGTTCGTGTCAGCTTGTTGACGCCCATTGGTGGTTTTCTTTAGTTGTTACATATGAAGGATATACTGCTATTATGAATCATTCGGATGATATCTACTTGCTCTTGGGACTGTTTTATGCTAGGTTGCATTCGGTATTTTTAAGCTAAACAAAACCTATTATTGTATAGCATTCATAACATGTTTTGGTCAACTAATCAAGTATTTTCCAAAAAACGTAAAAAAGAGAATTTCTTATATTATTATAAATCTAGATGGCATATAGGAAATCGTCATAAGTAAACTAACGTATTTTCCGCGGCGTACAAACACAAGTTTTGATCCATAAGGCCGAGGGATACGGCCATCAAACTAAATGGTTTTCTTGCATTTAACTGATGGATTTCAACTAATAAAGTAAGCGTCAAGGGTTTGCCTGAGCGTGTGCAGTTATCCCCTGCACGATGTGGAATCATAACACGTAGTTCCTCTTACTCTGATACGATGTACTCGTTCAGGAAATGCGGGTTGTGACAGTTGGTATCAGAGGGAGGTTTGCTTGACAATTGGTCGGGCAAACTTTCCTTTTAGAAAAAAATTATTAATCATCATATTATACACACACCGAGGTGCCATCAGTACGTCTTGGCCGAAGCACGAACACTACACTCATGGCATGAACAGAAGTATACGGGGCATATTATGTAGTATGGGATGCATAATATGTGGTTGTATATGGATCCACCATAGGGGCAACATGTGAGGGTTATGTAGTATGGGATGCATAACCTCACCACATGGATGCGACTAGCACATTTTCTTTTATTCATTGCATGCAATGTTATGTAGTATGGGATGTATAGCATTGTGATGCGTACGGCCGCTCATGGCATGCATTAAGGCTTTTTTTTAGAATGCATAGCACAACACGCATAACATAATATTGCATGAGCACAACGTGCCAAGCTAAAGATTTACATGATGACACCTGTACACACATGGTTTTGGGTCAAATAAATTCATGCATTCATGGTTTAGGCACAAGTTAGTGGGATGACGGTGAGTCATCTTAGGCTAGGCATAACATCATTCTTAAACTCCCAGAGCAAGTTAGCAGTTGATGTTCATATGTATATATGTATTGTCTATACATAGTAGTTGTGTGTTTTTGTTGGGTGTGAGCTTGATGCGGGTGAACGTGTTTATAGGATGTCGAAGCATCCAGTGACAAGAAAGACTCTCCAATCAGAGGGTGAGTCTTCGGGCGCACAAAACAATGCCCTGATGGATACCCTACGACAAAGTAATGAGGTTTTGACTAGGCAGGTGCAGGATGTGCAGTCCCAGCTCCAAGCTATGTCATAAGTGATATCTGGGCTGGCACCCAGAGTGCAGGAGCCTGCCGTGTGTCCATCTGTTTCTACTCCTTTCGTGGCGTTGATACCCCCAGTTGTGGTTCCTCCTGCGATGACTTTTATCTCGCAGTTTCAGCGACTTGGACCACCTACCTATAATGGAAAAGCGGACTTTGTGATCTTGGATGATTGGGTGATCACGTTGGAAGAGATGTTTGTCTATTCTGGCGTTACCGAGGACCAGAAGGTGATGCTTGCCACCTACCAACTAAAAGGGTTGGCTAAAAGTTTCTTGTTGCGAGAAAAGGAAAGCTTAGTGGCGGGATGTTCATGGGAAGTCTTCAAAGAAATGCTACGACGCAAATTTTTGCCGTCGGTCGAAAGGGACCGCCTGATGAATGACTTCTTGTACCTGAAGCAGAGAAAACTCACAGTTAGTGAGTATGAAATTGAGTTTAGCAAGCTAAGTCGGTTCGCTTCAGGCCTGGTGACTACGGAAGCTGACCGAGTGAAGATATTTCTTGGCGTACTAAGGAGTGATGTCCAGCAGTTCGCAAGCGCTTATGGAGCGACAAGTTATACCAGTGTGGTTGAGGCTGCTTTGAATGTTGAAGCTATAGAAAATGCAAAACAAAGAGGGCAGTTGATGAGGAAGGACAAGAGAAAGCTAGTGGAATGGAAAAGCTCCCAAGAAGCTGCTGGGAGAAAGAAGAATAAGGAGACGTGTAGCTTCTGTGGCCTGTCAGGTCACTCGTTTGAGAGATGTTTCAAGCGGTTGGGAATGCAGAAGAAGGAGCATGTGCACGCCATTCAGGGTGCGCCAACCCGAGATTTGGAGTGTGCAGTATGTGGAGGAAAGGGGCATGAGACTGCCTGTTGCTGGGCCAAAGAGAAAGCCTGTTATCAGTGTGGCATACAAGGATATCTCAGAGCAAGGTGCCCGCAGATCCAACCTGTTTTGCACCCCGTACCACTCCAGGCCTTGCCTCCACCGCAGCCGGTGGACAAAGGAAAGGGGAAGTTAAATGTGACCTCTTCAGAGGAAGCTCAGACATCACCCCAAGTTATCTCAGGTTCGATTCCTTCCTCTGGTCCACGTTTTGTTTATGATACTTAAGCGTAGTTCTTAGATACCTATGTACCCTTATAGGAAAATTTAAGGTAAAGAACCGTTGGGCGCGTGTTCTCTTCGATTCTGGCACGACCCATTCATTTGTGGCTCGAACTTTTGTGGATCGGTATCATTTGACACCAGATCGAGTGGGGAATGCCTTTTTGGTGAAGTTTCCTTCCGGTGCTTCTGTGGTTGCAGACTGGGATCTTCTTGATTGTCCCATTTTGTTGGGGGATTTCTTTGCGAAGACTGATTTGAAGGTGATCGATTTGGAAGATTTTGACGTTATTTTGGGCATGGATTGGTTATCCCGCTATGACGATGTTATCCAGTGCAAAGGCAAGCGCTTGGACTTTATCAAGGACAATGGTCAGCCGGGGAGTGTTTATGGTGATTCATGCCTGGACACTCCACGGATTTCAGCGGTATGTGTTCGGACGATGTTTGTTTCCGACTGCTTTGTTTGTCTAGTCTTAGTTGTGGGGACTAGTGCTGTTTTGCCGTGTTTGGAGGAGAACCCTGTTGTGTGTGAATTTCAAGATGTTTTTCCTGCTGATCTTCCAAGTCTTCCACCTGATCGTGATGTCAAGTTTGTCATTGATTTGGAGCCGGGTACGCGGCCTGTTGCGAAAGCGCCGTATAGAATTGCCCCGCGTGAGCTGGCAGAGTTGCGTACCCAACTGGATGACTTATTGGCAAAGGGGTTTATCAGGCCAAGTTCATCACCTTGGGGTGCACCTGTGTTATTTGTGAAGAAGAAAGATGGGTCGATGCGGCTTTGCATCGATTACCGGTAATTAAACAAGGTGACGATTAATAACAAGTACCCACTGCCAAGGATTGACGATTTGTTTGATCAACTGCATGGCAGTTCAGTATTTTCGAAGATTGATCTTCGTTCCGGCTATCATCAGCTAAAGGTCCGGGAGTCTGATGTTCTGCGGACTGCGTTTCTATCGAGACATGGCCATTTTGAATTTCTTGTGATGTCGTTTGGTTTGACTAACGCACCATCAGCCTTCATGGATATGATGAACCGGGTGTTCAAGAATTTTCTGGATAAGTTTGTAGTGGTTTTTATTGACGACGTTCTCATCTACTCCCACAGTGCTGAGGAGCATGAACAACATCTCTGATTGGTATTGGCCACTTTGTAAGACCAAAAGTTCTTCGCCAAGCTAAGCAAATGTGAGTTTTGGTTGCCTCAGGTTGCATTTCTGGGTCATGTTATTAATCAACATGGAATTTCAGTTGATCCCGAAAAGATTGCTGCAGTCATGGAGTGGAGGAGACCGGAGACACCCAAGGAGATTCGGAGCTTCTTGGGATTGGCCGGCTATTATCGCCGATTTGTAGAAGGGTTTGCTACCTTAGCTGCACCTTTGACTCGCTTAACCCAGAATAATGTGGCGTTTGATTGGAATGACAAGGTTGAGGCATCATTCCTTGAACTCAAGAATAAGTTATGTACCGCTCCTGTGTTGATCTTGCCGACAGAAGGGATAGATTATGATGTTTTTGTGGATGCATCGCACGTTGGACTTGGATGTGTTTTAATGCAAGACAAAAAGGTGATTGCGTATGGGTCTCGGCAGTTGAAAAGTCATGAAAAGAACTACCTGACGCATGATTTGGAGTTCATAGTGGTGATATTTGCATTGAAGTTGAGGAGACACTTACTTTACGGCGCGCAGTGTAAAATCTATACGGATCATAAAAATTTGAAGTACGTCTTCACGCAAAAGGAACTCAATCTGCGCCAACGGCGATGGCTTGAATTTGTAGCTGATTATGATGTGGAAATTCAGTATCATCCCGGGAAAGCGAATGTTGTGGCCGATGCTTTGAGTCGGAAGACAGGTACATTATTTAATCTTTCGGCCGACCGTCTAGTGGTGGAATTTCTATTGATCGATATTTCCGTGGGAAGATATAAACTGCAAGGTCATTCGGCAGTAGAAGAACCTTCATGGATGGTGCTTGCAAGACAACATCAAAAGGAGGATCCTGATCTTTTACATTTATTTCTTCGGACTGAAAAGGGTGAATTATCGGATTTTGCTATTGATGGCGCAGGCACGTTAAAATATCGCGGTCGATTTTGTATCCCCGCAGTTGGAGACATTCGAGATATGGTGTGTAGGGAAGCACATGGCTCAAGTATGGCCTACCATCCAGGCTCAACTAAAATGTACCGTGATTTGAAACAAATTGTCTGGTGGTATGGAATGAAAAGAGATATAGCGAAATTTGTATCTGAGTGTCATACCTGCAAGCGGGTGAAAGCTGATCATGGGAGGTCGGGTGGCAAGTTGACACCCTTGGAGATTCCAACATGGAAGTGGGAAAGCATTTCAATGGATTTTATTACAGGCTTACCAAGATCTCCACGAGGACATGACTCCGTATGGGTGATCGTGGATAGGTTGACCAAGTGTGCTCACTTTATACCATTTAAGATCAATTACCCGATGAAGACAATAGCGGGGCTATATTTGAACGAGATCATCCGACTGCATGGTGTGCCAGTTAATACCATTTCGGACCGGGATTCCCGATTTACTTCTCGTTTCTGGAAGAGTCTACAAGAGGGTTTGGGAACGGATTTGAGGTATTCCACTGCTTACCACCCTCAGACGAATGGCCAAACGGAACGGGTAAACCAAATTGTGGAAGATATGATTCGATGCTACATTCTTGAGTATGGAGGAGCATGGGATGAACGTTTGCGGCTTATGGAGTTCGCATATAATAACAGCTATCAAGAAAGCTTGCAAATGGCTCCGTTCGAAGCTTTATATGGGCGACTATGTCGGACTCCCTTATTTTGGGCTGAGGTTGGCGAGCGGCCTTTGTTGGGCCCAGAGGTGCTCGAGGACATGGAAGTTGCCGTACGACTTATTCTGGAGAAGATCCGGATCGCCCAAGAGCGATATGAAAACTACGCCTACCGGCGAAGGTCGGAGTTAGAGTTTGCTTTGGGGGATTTCGTCTTCCTGAAATTCTCCCCAATGGTTGGAATTAAGAGGTTTGGAAAAGAGCGCAAATTAGACCCAAGATTTGTGGGTCCCTTCAAGATTCTTGAGCGGTTTGGTGCCTCCGCTTACAAAGTAGAGTTACCCGTTAACTTTCCTGGTGCTCATGACGTGTTTCATGTCAGCCAACTTTGAAAGTGTGTTGGCGCCGAACCTTTCTTATGTGGAGATGCCCATCCATATTTTGGACTCCCAAGATCGCGTGTTATGGAAAAAGAAGATTCCTATGGTCAAGGTGCTATGGAAAAATCAGAATGTGGAAAGCGCAACGTGGGAGCTCGAGTCAACGATGAGGGCGGCTCACCCTCATTTGTTCCCGTAAATAAGCTGGTATGTGAATTGGTGTTTTTGTTTCATTACTCCTTTGATTTATATAAGAATTATTGAAAAGTTTCGAGGCGAAACTTTTTGTTAGGGGGAGTGACTGTAACGCCCCAAATTTTTCGTTGAATGATTGCATACGCTTGATGGGCGTTGTGTTGGCTCTGACCGTTGTTTGAGCATGGTTTTCACGTGGGATTTCGAGTGGCTGTTTTGGTAGCCTAGTTGCACGGTTCCCCAACAAGCTGGAGTCTATTTTTGGGGACTCGGTGAGGCCTCTTAGGGAATGCATGCACTTTCTCAAGCCTGAGTCGTGTTGCTCAAAACGGGTTGATTGTATGGAATATTGTATGGAAGATGTGGAGTTAGTAGATGAAAGCATGTTTCCTAGATTTGACAACAAAAAGGGTAAAAAGTCCTTAAAGAAGAAATGGTCTAGGATGGGAAAGGAACACTTTTCAAAATAGTGAAAAATGGTCAATTTTTTGAGTGACATGGCCTGGGACACGGGCGTGTCCCAGGGCGTGTCCAGCTTGGGATGTGTTTTGGCATTGTGGTCGTCGAACTTTGTTCGACGAAGTTTCGGGAGGAACACGCCCCCCGACACGGGCGTGTCGGGGCGTGACCCAGGGCGTCACCTAGGGCGTGACCTCCTTGACTCGACGAATTTTGTTTGCGTCGAGTTGAGCTCGATGAATGGGGTACACTCCCCGTGACACGGGCGTGTCACGGGCCATGTCCCACTGGGTCGACGAATTTTGCTCGACTAATGTCGAGTGTCGAATGTCGAGTGTTGAGAGAGGGGTACATGGCCTGTAACACGGCCGTGTCACCGGGCGTGTCCCGCTGTTGACGAACTTCACTCGACGAATGTCGAGTATGGGATGACACAGCTTAGGACACGGGCGTGTCCCAAGGCCGTGTCCTGCTCGGGTTGTTTGGCTGGATGGTGTGTACAAGTGACACGGCCGTGTAGGTAGGCGTGTCCAGTGACACGGCCTGTCACGGGCCGTGTACTGTTTGGAGGTGAGGCGGTTGCCTACCGCCTAAGTGACATGGCCTGTGACACGAGCGTGTCACAGGGCGTGTCAGGGCCGAAAATCAATTTTTTTCAGTTTTTTTGTGCCGTTCATTTCTCTGATTCTGGATCAAACGGTCCAGCTCTGTTCTGGAAGATATAAGACCGAGAAAGAGATTCTTCCTCCTCACTTATCCCTTTCTTCACCTTCTTCTTCATTCTCAAAGAGAAAGCAAGGGAGAAAAGCTAAGGCAAGGGAAGGTAAGAGAGGAGCAGCTGTCGCGGTGTCGTCTCGGTTCAGGCAAGCGGTGTTCTTCACCCTTGCCAATCTTGTTTTCTTGTTCTTTGATTGTGCAAGTTTAGCTAGCTTTCCCCTTTCAATTTTACTAGCTTGTTCTTCTTGTGTTGCACCTCACTTTTGTCTAAATATGTTAGCCTTGTTACTCTTACTTTTGTTTAGTACTCACAAGCATGAATCCTCTTGTTCCTTCAAGTATTATATGCTTACCGCCTAATTATCTAATTTCCCTATGCTCAATTCTTTCTTATGCATGTAATTCTTAATTTTATTCATGTAACTTTACCTTTCTCATTCATGTACTTTTTGCTTGCTCATGTGATTCCTTCTTGTTCATGTTATAGTCATGTTATGATAAGCTTGTTGGTTTGGTCGGCGTTGTTACTTGTGGAGTTCGCTTATGGTGAAGTAGATACCCAAACTCTATCAAGTTTGATATCACTTGGGTGATTTGTGGTCATGTTTGGGAACGATGTAGTGAGTGTGTTGAGGTTGGATTATGAAGAGTTTTGAGCTCGCGTCGTGCGTTTGGTGTGTGGTGTCATTTGCTGGCTCTGTGAGGGGCGGTGTGGTAATGCCTTGGTGTCCACCGTTTATTGCCCCAGAGGGGGGTTGTGCTTTGTGGTGTGTTGCACCTGTTTTGGCCCGATTTGGCCCGGTGCATTGCACTTCTGGGCTATTACCGTTGAGCCCTTGAGTACTGATGACTTACCACTACCACAAGTGTACGTGTTCGACATGTGAGGTTATACGGTTATGGTGTTGGCATATGTCGTCTTGTTGCTACTGCAGGTTTGGGCAGGGCATGAGGGTTGTTATACGCACTTGGTGTGTTTTACTCGTTGGGTTGGCAGTGTTTGACACTTGTTTTCCACCCTGTTCTTTCCACTCGTTTTATATGAAAAATTGCTACGGGGTCGGTAAGCCCCTTCGTCATATTTTATGAACTTAATGCTCTATGTTGTAGCTTTGATGATTGCTGAGGTGTTCTTTCTTGAATGCCTCAGGTGCAGGTTATAGTCGGTTGAGCGGCAAGGTATTTGGTGGAGCTTACTTGGAGCTATCCAAGCTTGCTTAGCAAGGTAGTTCTTTACTTTGTTGTACAGACATACAGACGCCCCAGTGGGTTCGTGTCTGCTTGTTGACGGTCATTGGTGGTTTTCTTTAGTGGCTACATATGAAGGATATACTGCTATTATGAATCATTGGGATGATATCTACTAGCTCTTGGGACTGTTTTATGCTAGGTTGCATTAGATATTTTTAAGCTAAACAAAACCTATTATTGTATAGCATTCATAACATGTTTTGGTCAACTAATCAAGTATTTTCCAAACAACGTAAAAAATTGGATTTCTAATATTATGATAAATCTAGATGGCATATAGGAAATCGTCATAAGTAAACTAACGTATTTTCCACCGCGTACAAACACACGTTTTGATCCATAAGGCCGAGGGATACGGCCATCAAACTAAACGGTTTTCTTGCATTTAATTGATGGATTTCAACTAATAAAGTAAGCGTCAAGGGTTTGCCTGAGCGTGTACAGTTATCCCCTGCATGACGTGGCATCATAACACGTAGTTCCTCTTACTCTAATACGATGTACTCGTTGAGGAAATGCGGGTTGTGACAATAAGAGCCTGAAGTACTTGTTGGATCAAAAGGATCTAAAATATGACATGGGAGATGGATGGAGTTCCTGGGGGACTACACATTCAAGATTCATTATATGCCTGGGAAAGGCAATGCATTTGCGGATGAGTTGAGTCGCAAGGCCCCAGCCCAAGCCAACTAGTTGTCGGTTCATGACGAGCATTTGGTTCGGGAGTTGGAGGCATTGGAGATCTCTTGTGTTGACAAGCAGACTAGTGCCGAAGCGCTATTGAACTGGAAAGAAGTTCAGTGTGACCTGGCTGATCCGATTCGGTATGCTCTGGATTTGGATGGCCACTTGAATCAAATCTTGGTTGAGGCTTTGGATGGGTCAAATTCCCAATTTGATGTTGTTGATGTAATGTTATGGAAGGACAGTCGTCTATGCGCCCCAAATGTGGGCAAACTGCGAGTGGAATTGATGTACGAGGCTCATCATACCAAGTACTCGATTCACCCGGGGAGCACGAAGATGTACCGTGATATGAAGAAATTGTTCTGGTGGCCAGGACTTAAGAAGGATGTGGCACTTTATGTGGCGAAGTGTCAAAGATGCGCCTTAGTGAAGGCAGAGTGCCAGAAGCCAGGAGGTTTCTCGAAGTCCTTGCCTATTCCGGAGTGGATTTTCGATGATATTACTATGGACTTTGTGCATGGGTTGCCAATGTCGTAGAAGGGAAACGACGTCATCTGGGTGGTCGTAGATCGTTTGACAAAATTGTCGCACTTCATTCCACATAGGAAGGATGATTCTATGGAGAAATTGGCAAAATTGTATGTGGATAACATTGTTCGGCTTCACGGTGTACCCCGCAGCATCATGAGTGACCGAGATGGGCGCTTCACTTCCAATGATTGGAGGTTGGTGCAACAGATGTTTGGAAAAAAGCTGAGTTTGAGCACGACCTTTCATCCGCAGACAGAGTGTCAGACCGAGAGAGTCAACAGGACGATGGAAGACATGCTTCGCATGTGCGTCCTGGATTTCTGGAAGCAGTGGGAAGATCACCTGTACTTGGTGGAATTCGCTTACAGTAATAGCTACCAAGTGAGCATTCAAATGGCGCCCTTTGAGGCTCTTTATGGTAAAATATGTCGCACGTCATTGTCGTGGTTGGAAACAAGTGAGTCGAAGCTATACAAGCGGAAGGAATTGGAAGATGCAACCTCGTTGGTACGAACCATTTGAGAGAGATTGCTAGTCACTCAGGACCGGCAACCTAACTATTATAATTCCATGCATATGAATGTGGAGTTCGATGTTGGCGACTTGGTGTACTTGAAGATTAAGCTATTCAACGGTGTCTCGTGGGTACGATGGTTGAAGAAACTGAGCCCGAGTTACCTTTGACCATTTGAGGTTCTAGAGCGGATTGACGAAGCAGCTTATCGATTGAAGCTTTCAGTGAAACTGGGTGGTCTACACGACGTATTACACATATAGGTTTGGCGGAAGCGGTGCAAGAGCCTTCGCAAGTGATTACGGTCGATCAAGTGTCGGTTGATAAAGGGTTGACGACGAAGGTCAAGCCCATTCGCATTGGGGACTCAGAAGTCAAGCGACTGCGTAACAAGGACATCAAGATGGTCAAGGTCCATTGGGATAACTGCGGTCGGGAGGATCTCTCGTGGGAGCAAGAGCAGACCATGCTTGAGGAGTACCCAGAGTTATTCCACTCAGGTACCGTTTAAGTTTGTATATCTTTTGTAACGCCCCGAAACTCAAAAGAGCGACGGGAGGCGTTTCGAGCCATGTTTGGAACTTGGTAGGTGTTACACGGCCTGGGACACGGGCGTGTCCCAGGGCATGTCGTGCTCGAGTCGATTTTCTGGACGAGAGGTCGACGAATTTTGGCGTTGACGATTGTCGAGAAGCGAACACGGCCTGAGACACGGTCGTGTCCTAGGGCATGTCATGCTCGGGTCGATGATCTGGCCGAGAGGTCGATGAATTTGGAGTCAACGATCGTCGAGCAGCGAACACGGCCTGAGACACGGATGTGTCCCAGGCCATGTCCTTCATGGAATGAAGTCGGGCCGTGGTGGGGGTGATACACGGGGCCAGCACACAGGCCGTGTCGGGTAGACACGGGCGTGTCAAAATGCGATACGGGCATGATGAGTACCCGTTTCCCTTTCGGGCATTTTTTGATCCTGTGTCGATGGAGTAACACGACACACTACACGGCCATGTACTTTATGACACGGGCATGTCAAGTTTGATAGGGGCGTGTCGGGTGCCAGTGTTCTTTTTGGGACGCGTCAGTTTCGACGGCGAATGGGGAACACGGCCCTGGATATGGTCATGTCACAGGCTGTATTCATCCCAGATTTTGGATTTCTAATGCGAATCGTGGCCGTTCGTTTCCTTATTTTGGGATCCGATGGCTGGGAGTTATTCCTGCTAGGTTATACCCGGGAATAGGGTTTCAAAGCGCTCATTTCTCTTACTCAATTTCTTTCTAAAGTTCTAGAGAGAGGGGAGAGCAAGGAAGAATAAGGAGGCTAGATCTGATGACCGGCGGAGCTTCGGAGATCCAAATTGCAAGACGACTTCGAATTTACGGAGGTGAGGAGATTGCGGTGCTTTTAATCCGCATATATTTTCATGGTGCCAAGGAAAATTCTAGGGTAACGATTCTCATCCTAGGACATGTGAAGTCCTCTTTTCCTTTGCATAGGAAGCCCTCTCTCGCGAGTTTGCGGTGAGTTTGAGGCGTTCCTTCAGGTAGACATGAATAGTCCCTGTTATGTACATGTAGAGTCCGTAATCGAGAACGGACATACGCATGATGTGTGAAGCCTACCCAAACAAGTTGGTCTGCATCGGTGATGTTGCATTGCATGAACGGCCGGAGAAGACTCCGCGTGAATGGTTGTTTTTCGGGTTTTCTACGTGGTAGATTGCAACAGGGAGCCTTGGGGACTAACTCTAAGGTGCACCCAAAAAACTGGGCAGATGCGTGATTCTGCCAACATGGTGGCCTCGGAGCCAACTTGAACATAACTAGGTTATGTGAAGTGTGTGATGGAAATGGGACTCGAGGAGGTTTGACCCGCGCATATGGCTTAAATTGACGTTGCGGTGTGAGCAACGGGTCAGGCGGAACCGTACCCGCTCTTTGTCGTTCGATGGGAGCCATTGACATAGATGAGGGTCTTCAGCGGTCTATGGCTTATATTGACGTGACCCATGCCGGGAAGACAAAAATGCTCGCAAGATTGGTCGTCCTAGTGGCGGTTGTGAGATCGAGACGTCTATGGCTTAAATTGACGTGACGTTGACCGGTTCACCGAGAATGTGCCCTAAGAGCACGGGGTGTGTGGTCGTGCGTGCCCATGCCTGTGATGAAGTGTTTATCTACATTGCTTGGTTATGCTAACAAAGTGCAGGGAAAGGAGCATCGCCGCCCCGAGTTTGGGGGTGGGATCGTTATAATTTGGTCAGCATAGCTGACCGTTGCTTTTGTTTGCCACTGTGTGGTGGATTGTTGTCTGCAGGTGCTGCGGAGTCGAGTGGTAAATAGCATGCAAAAGCCCATGTTGCTGAGCCGGCCCTCGAAGGCCTAATTATGAGTGTTTACTTGCTTTATTCAAGTGTGACCGTCCTGCGCGCCGAGGTTTGGAAGACAATGTAATTTGAGTAAACAATTGTAAGGCCTTAAGGTCATTGTACTTGTGTATTGTACCATCACTCCTGATGGTTTGAGTAGTGGACCTTTATGCTTATGCTAAGTTCTTTTTTTTGCAACCTTTAAATAGCTTCTGCTAGAATGTACTCAGTGTAGGACATTGATTTTTAGTTGGATGGTTTCCATTGAGTAACCACCCGGTCTGTCTGTGGTATATGGCATCGGGCCCAAGCCGGACCTACTGCTATATGCTATATGACAGATAGGGGGTGTTACAATTTGGTATCAGACTACTGGTTTCTGTCAAATTAAATGAATTCGTCGATTAATTCTTTTAAGGTGTGGTGAGCACATGTGCGTGCGTCATCGTTATAACATAAAAGAACCCACGAATGTCCACTTAGAAATGAAAATACACGTGTTTGAGAAACATACGTGTTCCTATAATTGTTTTTTGCAATTTTTTTGGTCGCTTAACGGTGTTTTGTACAACTATAGGTGACCAGAAGTGGTGCAGGGCCATCAGAACGCCTGATTTCACTGGGTAGTGCACTGAATGATGCTCCTATAACACCTCCCTTAGCTGAAAGCATACGATTGGTTGCCGAAGTAATGTTTGCCATGATCAATGCGCAGCCTGCAAGGAAAATGCAGTAGCCCTCTCCTACGATGGAGCAGGTACTGCTTCAAAGGGTTGAACCAAGAAGGGTGGAGCAGGTAGTGGTGGAGCCTTTTGTGCCGAGGAGAGAAACTGAAAGGCAGCACAAACATGTTATGAGCTTTAATCCTCCTGTGTTCTCGGGGTTGGGAACCCCATCTCAAGCTGAACATTGGCTCTCCTGAGTGAAGAGAGTCTTGACAGCGACGAAAATAGAGGAGTTGCAGATGACCACTATAGCTATATTCCTGTTGGACGGGGATGCGAAGCTATGGTGGGAAGGTCTAGAGCTGCAACACTTGAGAGAAAGGCAACTCGTGGACATCTCAATGGAAGAGTTTTCGAGATTGTTCTTGGCAAGGTACCTCCCTTTGGCTCAGAGGATAGTATTGGAGAATGAGTTCCAGAGGCTGGTGCACAGAGAGAGTAGCATGGATGAGTATCTCCACGAGTTTAATCGATTGGGTCGGTATGCTAGCTCCACAATCATAGATGAGGAGCTCAAGACGAACCGATTCTATGAAAGTTTGAGAGATGACTTGAGGCTACTGCTCTCGGGGCCTATGACGCTGGGCTTCTTAACCCTGGTCAATACGGCCTGGTATTTGGATAAAGACTTGAAGAATGTGCAAGCAAAGAAAAGCTATTGTGATAAGAAGACGGAGTTTAAAGTGCCGACTACTTCGAAGTCTGGCTATCGTAAGTTCTACAAGAAGGCTAGGACCTCGGGTCCAGCCCCCTCTTCTGGTGCTTCTGGGGCGACTACGGGTCGAACCCCGGGTGCATGCTTTAATTTTGGAATGCCAGGGCACTTTGCCCGGGATTGCTGGAGCGGATGTCCCAAGTCCGAGAGAAAGCCGGGAGCAACATATGAAGAGAAGGGCAAGGCGATGTAGTCAACCACGTCCCATTATGCTCTGGCTCAACCTAGAGTTTATAATCTTGGCCAGCAGGAGGCCATTAAGCAAGCGGATGTGGTGACAGGTACGGTTTAAATTTATAGCAAGTTAATTTTTAAATACTTGTTATGCGCGTGTTACCTTACCACTGCTTGTATAGGATTTATTTTGATTTGTGAGAATCCGGCGAGAGCACTCTTTGATATGGGAGCTTCACACTCTTTTTTGTCTGAAGGATTCATATCGCGCATCGGAGTACCTTCTTCGATGGCGAAGGATAAACTAGATGTGTTGCTTCCAAATGGGTGTTCGATGCGCGCAGATAGAATCTATGGCGCAAAGATTCGTATTGGTAGTCAAGAGTTTGATTTGCAAGCGTCGTTACTACCACTGGTGGAGTTCGACGTGATATTTGGCATGGCCTGGCTCTCGGAGCAGCAAGCTTATATTTATTTCGGTTGTAAGGAAGTCTAGTAAGGGACAGGTCGTGAGATGACCTTTACTGGCTTGAAAGGGTCGAGCAAGACTTTGATGTCTGATCTTCAGGTGGTGGAGGCGGTTCGTGCTGGAGCAGAGCTGTTTTTCACGCTAGTGGAGGTTGCAAAGCCTAAGCCTACGTTGGATAGTATTTTAGTGGTATCTGAGTACCCTGATGTGTTGCCTGGTGTTCTTCCTGGAGCCCCACCTCAATGGGAGATGGATTTCACTATCGAGCTAGTGCTAGGTGTGAAACCTATGTCACGCTCTCCGTATCGGCTAGCGCCTAAAGAAATGGCAGAGCTGAAGGTTTAATTGCAAGAACTGTTGGAGCAGGGGTGTGTGCATCCCAGTTCGTCGCCTTGGAGCGCACCGGTCCTCTTTGTTAAGAAGAAGGACGGAAGCTTGAGACTTTGTATTGATTATCGAGAACTGAACAAGCTAACGGAGAAGAACACGTACCCGATCCCAAGTATTGATGATCTATTTGATCAGTTAGTCGGGTCAACAGTGTACTCAAAATTGGATCTTAAGTCCGGTTATTATCAGCTGATGATAAGGGAGAGTGATATCCCTAAAACAGCTTTTAGTACGAGATACGTGCATTACGAGTTTACGGTCACGTCGTTTGGACTGACGAATGCGCCGTCGGTGTTCATGGATTTGATGAACAGGACTTTCAAGGAGTACTTGGACCACTTTGTGACCGTCTTCATCGACGACATTTTGGTGTACTCACAGAGTGAGGAGGATCACTTCAGGCATCTGCATTTGGTGTTGAAGACGTTGAGGAGGAATTAATTGTACGCCAAGTTCTCCAAATACAAGTTTTGGTTGCCCTCAGTAGCGTTCCTTGGTCACATAGTCAGTGGAGAGGGAATTGCGGTGGATCCGGAGAAGATTGTTGCTATACGAGAGTGGCCTGTGCTGTCTATAGTAGCGGAAGTTCGGAGTTTTCTGGGGCTTGCCGGCTATTACAGGCGCTTCGTGAAGAACTTCTCGCGGATAGTGTTACCCTTCACGACTTTGACGAGGAAAGAGCAGAAGTTCGTTTCGATGCCGGAGTGCGCACGAGCTTTTGAGAAATTGAAGAGTCGGTTGACCACGGTGCCTGTACTGAGTTCGCCGAGTGGGATCGAAGGATTTGAAATCTATAGGCATGCTTCTGGCATTGGCTTGGGTTGTGTACTACTGCAACATGGAAGTGTGATAGCGTATGGCTCGAGACAGCTGAAAGTGCACAAGAGGAATTATCCAGTCGATGACTTGGAGTTAGCGGCCGTGATTTTTGCCTTGAAGCTGTGGAGGCACTACTTGTGTGGGGTTAAGGTCGATATCTATACCGGCCACAAGAGCCTGAAATACTTGTTGGATCAGAAAGATCTAAACATGGGATAGAGGAGATGGATGGAGTTCCTGGGGGACTAAACGTTCAAAATTCACTATATGCCCAGGAAAGGCAATGTGGTTGTAGAAGCAATGAGTCGCAGGGCCCCAGCTCAAGCCAATTGGCTGTCGGTCCGTGATAATCGGTTAGTTCGGGAGTTGGAGGCATTGGAGATCTCTTGCGTAGAGAAGCAATAAAGTGCAGAAGCACTATTGAACTAGACGGAAGTTCATTGTGACTTGGCTGATCGGATTCGGCAGGCTTTGGATTTGGATGGCCGCATGAAGCAACTCATGGTTGAGGCTTTGGATGGGTCAAATTCCCAATTCGTTGTGGAGGATGGATTGTTGTGGAAAGACGGTCGTCTGTGCGTCCCAAAAGTGGGAAATTTGCGGGTGTATTTTTTGTACGAGGCGCATCACAGCAGGTACTCAATTCACCCGGGGAGCACGAAGATGTACCACAATGTGAAGAAATTGTTCTGGTGGCCAGGACTTAAGAAGGATGTGGCACTCTACGTGGCTAAGTGTCAAACATGCGCCTTGGTGAAGGCGGAATGCCAAAAGCCAGGAGGATTCTTGAAGTCTTTATTTATTCCAGAGTGAAAGTTCGACGACATTACTATGGACTTTGTGCACGGGTTTCCAAGGTCGCAGAAGAGAAACGACACCATCTGGGTGATCGTGGATCGTTTGACGAATGTGTCACACTTCATTCTGTATATTAAGGATGATCCTGTGGAGAAATTGGCAAAGTTATATGTGGATAATATTGTGCGGCTTCACGGTGTGCCCTGCAACAACGTGAGTGACCGTGATAGGCAGTTCACGTCCAATGATTAGAGATTGGTGCAGCAGATGTTGGGAACAAAGCGAAGTTTCAGTACAGCCTTTCATCCGCAGATGGATGGGCAAACCGAGAGAGTCAATAGGATAATGGAAGATATGCTTCGCATATGCGTTCTGGACTTCGGGAAGCAGTGGGAAGATCACCTATATTGGGTAGAATTTGCTTATAACAATAGCTACCAGGTGAGCATTCAAATGGCGACCTTTGAGGCCCTATATGGTATAAGATGTCGCACGTCGTTGTCTTGGTTGGAAACTGGTGAGTCGAAGTTGTATAAGCAACAAGAGGTGGAAGATGCTACATCGTTGGTTCGAACGATTCGAGAGAGGTTGCTAATCGAACAGGACCGTCAATCTAAATACTATAACGCCAAGTATAGGAACGTGGAGTTCGCTGTCGGTGACTGGGTGTACTTGAAGATCAAGCCGTTCAAGGGTGTCTCGCGGGTGTGGCGCTTGAAGAAGCTAAGCCCGAGGTACCTTGGATCGTTTGAGGTTCTGGAGCGGATTAGTGAAGCAGCTTATAATTTGAGGCTATTAGTGGAGCTTAGTGGTCTACATGATATATTCCACATATCGGTGATGCGGAAGGCGGTGCAAGATCCTTCGCAAGTGATTGCGGTCGATCAGGTGTCGGTCGATAATGGGTTGATGACGAAGGTAAAGCCTATATGCATCGAGGACTCGAAAGTCTAGCTGGTATGCAACAAAGAGATCAGGATGGTCAAGGTCCGTTGGGACAACTGCGGTCGGGAGGAGCTCTCGTGGGAGTGAGAGCATGACATGCTTAAGGAGTACCCAGAGTTATTCCACTCAGGTACCTTTTAAGTTTTGTGTTTATATTTCATTTATGTAATTTCAGGACGAAATTCTTTTAAGAGGGAGAGAGTTGTAACACACCGAAACTCAAAAGAGCGACGGGAGGCGTTTCGAGCCAAGTTTGGAACTTGGTAGGGGTTACACGGCCTAGGATACGGGCGTGTCACAGGGCGTGTCGTGCTCAGGTCGAAGATCTGGCCGAAAGGTCGACGAATTTTGGAGTCGACGATCGTCAAGAAGTGAACATGGCCTGAGACACGGGCGTGTCCTAGGGCGTGTCATGCTCGGGTCGATGATCTGGCCGAGAGGTCGACGAATTTGGAGTCGACGTTCGTCGAGCAACCAACATGGCCTGAGACACGGGCGTGTCCCAGGACGTGTCCTTCACGGAATGAAGTCGGGCCGTGGTGGGGGTGATACACGGGGTCAGCACACGGGCCATGTTGGGTAGACACGGGCGTGTCAAAATGCGACACGGGCGTGTCGAGTACCCATGACCCTTTCAGGCATTTTTCGGTCCTGTGTCGATGGAGTAACACTGCACAGTACACAGCCGTGTACTGTATGACATGGGCGTACCAAGTTTGACACGGGCATGTCGGGTGCCCGTGTTCTTTTCGGAACGCGTCGGTTTCGACAGCAAATGGGGAATACGGCCCTGGACACGAGCGTATCACAGGCCGTTTTCGTCCTAGATTTTGGATTTCTAATGCGAATCATGGCCGTTCATTTCCTTAATTTGGGATCCGACGGCTGGGGGTTATTCCTGCTGGGTTATACCCGGGAATTGGGTTTCAAAGCCCTCATTTCTCTTAGTCAATCTCTTTCTAAAGCTCTAGAGAGAGGGGAGAGCAAGGAAGAAGAAGGAGGCGAGATCCGGTCACCTGCGGAGCTTCAGAGCTCCAAATCGCAAGCCGACTTTGGATTTACAGAGGCGAGGAGATTGCGGTACTTTTCATCCGCATACATTTCCATGGCACTAAGAAAAATGCTAAGGTAACGATTCTCATCCTAGGACATGTGAAGTCCTATTTTCCTTTGCATAGGAAGCCCGCTCTCGCGAGTTTGAAGTGAGTTTGAGGCATTCCTTCGGGTAGACATGAAAAGTCCCCGTTATGTAGATGTAGAGTCCATAATTGAGAACGGACATAGGCATGATGTGTGAAGCCTACCCGGATAAGTTGTTCTGGATCGGTGATGTTGCATTGCATGAATGGTCGGAGAAGACTCCGCGCGAATGGTTGTTATTCGGGTTTTCTACGAGGTAGATTGCAACATGGAGCCTTGGGGACTAACTCCAAGGTGCACCCGGAAAACTGAGCAGATGCGTGATTTTGCCAACATGGTGGCCTGGGAGCCAACTTGAACATAATCGGGTTATGTGAAGTGTGTGATTGAAATGTGACTCGGGGAGGTTTGACCCGCGCATATGGCTTAAATTGACATTGTGGTGTGAGCAACGGGTCAGGCTGAACCGTACCCGCTCTATGTCGTTCGATGGGAGTCGTTGGCTTAGATGAGGGTCTTCGGCGGTCTATGGCTTAAAATGACGTGACCCATGCTGGGAAGACAAAAATGCTCGCAAGATTGTCCATCTTAGTGGTGGTGGTGAGACTGAGACGTCTATGACTTAAATTGACGTGACGTTGACTGATTCACCGATAATTTGCCCTGAGAGCATGGGGTGTGTGGCCGTGCATGCCCATGCCTGTGATGAAGTGTTTATATACACTGCTTGGTTATGCTAACAAAGTGCAGGGAAAGGTCGCAGCCCCGAGTTTGGTGGCGGGATCGTTATAATTTGGTCAGCATAGCTTACCGTTGCTTTCGTTTTCCACCGTGCGGTGGATTGTTTTTTGCAGGTGCTGCAGAGCCGAGTGGTAAATTGCGGTCAAAAGCCCATGTTGCTGAGCCGGCCCTCGAAGGCCTAATTATGAGTGTTTACTTGCTTTATTCATGTGTAACCGGCCTGCGTGCCGAGGTTTGGAAGACACTGCAATTTGAGTAAACAATTATAAGTCCTTAAGGCCATTGTACTTGTGTATTATACCATCATTCCTGCTGGTTTGAGTAGTGGACATTTATGCTTATGTTGGATTCTTTGTTTTGCAACCTTTAAATTGCTTCCGCTAGAATGTACTCTATGTAGGATGTTGATTCTTAGTTGGATGGTTTCCATTGAGTAACCACCCGGTCTATATGTGGTATGTGGCGTCGGGCCCCGATTGGACCTACTGCTATATGCTATGTGACGGATAGGAACTGTTACATCTTTTCCATGCTGTAATTTCAGGACGAAATTCTTTTAAGAGGGAGAGAGCTGTAACGCTCTGAAACTCAAAAGAGGGATGGGTACCGTTTTGAGCCAAGTTTGGGACTTGGTAGGGGTCACACGGCCTGGGACACGGGCATGTCCCAGGGCTGTGTCGTGCTCGGGTTCGATGATCTGGCCATATGGTCGATGAAAGTGCAGTCGACGATCGTCAAGACAGAGAACATGACAAGAGACACGGGCATGTCCCAGGCCCTGTCCTACTCTGGCTATTAGTCGAGCTGCGTCGGGGGAGGAACACGGCCTGGAGCCCAGGCGTGTTCGGGTTTGACACGGGTGTGTCAAATGTGACACGGGCGTGTCGAGTACCTGTGTTCTCTTCTGGTTGTGTTTGGTGCTGTGTCGATGGAGGGACATGCCCCGCAATACGGGCGTGTACTGAATGATACGGGCGTGTCAGGTGCAACACGGGCATGTCGAGAGCCCGTGTCCTGCTCTGGATGCGACGGTTTCTGCGTCGATTGAGGCACATGGCCTTAGACACGGGCTTGTCACAAGCCGTGTTCGGCCCAGGAATCTGATTTTAAGTGCGAATCGTGGCCGTTCCTTTCCTTCTTTTTGGGATCTACGGGATCAGGCGCGTCCATGTTAGGTTAATGCCGGGAATCGGGCTTGGAAATCCTCATTTCTTTTGATATTTCTCTTTCTAAAAGTATTAGAGAGAGGGGAGAGCAATGAAGAAGGAGGAGGGGAGTTCTGGCCGCCGGCGGAGCTTCGGAGCCTCAAATTGCAAGTCGAGTTCTTATATACGGAGGTGAGGCCATTGCGATGCTTTTCATCCATCTAGATCTTCATGGAGCCAAAGAGAAACGCTAGGGTAACGATTCTCATCTTAGACATGTGAAGTCCTCTTTCCTTTTGTATAGGAAGCCCGCTCTCGCGAGTATGCATAGAGTGTGAGGTGTTCCTGTGGGTAGAAATGAATAGTCCCCGTTGTTTTCATGTAGAGTCCAGAGTCAAGAAACATACATAGGCATGGTGTGTGAAGCCTACCCGAACAAGTTGATCTGGATTGGTGATGTTGCATTGCATGAATGGTCGGAGAAGACTACGCGCCGAATGTTTTTTTTCGGGTTTTCTACGCGGTAGATTGCAACAGGGAGCCTTAGGGACTAACCTCAGGGTGCACACGAAAAACTGGGCAGAAGCGTGGTTCTGCCATCTTGGTGGCCTAGGAGCCAACTTGTACATAACTGGGTTATGTATTACTGTGTGTTCGATACTCGGGATTCATGGAAGATTGACACGTGTCGATGACTTAAATTGTCATGATGAGGTTAGCAACGGGCTGAGTGGAACCGTACACGCTCTATGTGGTTCGGTTTTAGGGGCCTACCGATGGCATAGAGGGCGGGTCATAGGCTATCGATGTCTTCAATTGACGTGACTTCTGTCAGAAAGACTCAAATGCTCACGAGTTTGCCATCCTAGGGGCGGTGGTGGACCGAGTTCACCGTATAAGTGCCCTGAGAGCACGTGGTGTGTGGTCATGTGTGCCTATGCCTGTGGTGAAGTGTGCTTAAATTATACTTTCACTATCTTGTTTTGCTATGCTAATAAAGTGCACGGAAGGAGCATAGTTGCCCCGAGTTTAGGGGTGGGTCATCATAAATTGGTCAGCTTTAGCTGACCATTGCTTTTGTTTGCCACCTCTTCGGTGGATTGATGCTTGCAGGTGCTACGGAACCTAGTGGCAAATAGCGGGCTAAAGCCCTTGTTGTGGAGCCGACCCTCTAAGGACTATATATGAATGTTTACTTTTATTCTCATGTATGACTGGCCTGCGTGCCGATGTTTGGAAGACACTTTTATTTGAGTAAACTCTGTTGGATCCATAGTAAGATTTGGGCTACGTTCACTAAGTTGGGATCATATGACCCACAATATATAGCCAGGGTCATAGTTGTGTCCTAGTGTCTAGGACAAGTCCTTAGAGTCAACAACACATGGACTAGCTATCAACAAGACTGCCAGAGACTCAAGTCCTAGAGGAATTCAAATACTGTAAAATGAGTTCGACGTTCGTCGAACTCAGGTCGATGATTGTCGTGCTCAGCTCGATGATCTCAGAGAAAATTCTCTGAGCTGAGCTCGACGGACTATATTCTTTGGTCGACGAAAACTTGGACGCTACAACAACATTTCAAGTTCAGAAAACATAAAGATATTCTAAGTCCTTGGAATCATACTTTGGTCGACGAACTTGGTGCTCAGGTCGACGATCTTTGGACTCAACCTTCAGTATTCCAAGTTTAGTTGTTCTCTAGACTCAGGTCGACGAACTTAGTTCTCTGGTCGACGATTTCTGGATCCTTTACTTCAACCAGAAGCTTCTCAATTTTTCTAAGTCCAGAATCATCTCCAGTCGACGAACCCAGTTATCAGCTCGACGAACTTCAGACACCGAAAAGACAAAGTTTCTGAAGCATACAGTTCTGTTATCAGATCGACGATCTTGGAACTCAGCTCGATGAATAGAAGTTATCTGATCGACGAACACAGCAACTCAGCTCAACGAACTGTGGACTCAGATCGACGATTTCTGTCATCTGTTCGACGATTCCAGACTTAGTATTTCTTTCCTCTGTCCTTATTCTATGGCAATAATTTCTGAATGATTAATGATAAAATATTCTCTGAATATTACCGTTGGACGGTGCATTGATCAAGGCTTTCATCAGAATTATTAATTTCCATTTTTCCAAGGGACAGTTGGGGAAATAAATCAATGCAGTTTATTCTCTAGTCCGTCAGAATTGATCGCAGCAGAGGAATTCAAATTTCGAAAGATAATTTCATTCAGAAAATATAAAAGAGATTTTTCTCTTTTCCTGAACATACATATAGAGAATAACGCAACATACACAGAGACACACATACACATAGAGAATTTCATTCAGTCTGTATTCAAGAGTCTCTCTACTCCATCATTCTTTCACAGCTTTCTGATACAGAAAAGAAGCCCCAGGCCAGAGGCAGATCAGCTATTGAAGAAGAAGAACAATCAATCTAAATCAAGAGTCTTCTTTCTTCATCACTCTAGGAAACTTCAAAGGACAACAACTACTCCATCTGTCAAGAATTTCCTGCAGACTTCTCCGATAAAGGCTGAAAGACTGAAGGTCTATCACCCTGCAGCAAAGCTCCAGATTTCCCTGAACTATTCTACATCTCAGGGGGAGCTACTTGCTAATATCATATCCACTTATCTTCTCTCTGATTGTTGACAGAGAAGACACCATCACCTCTCATCCCTCTCTGTATAAAGGGTTGTCATCTCCCTTCAAAAGTGATTCTTGGTTACAAGTCACCTGACCAAAAGACTAGAGATTTGGTTTTTGAGCACCTGATCAAAAGCTCATTGATATCAGGCACCTGATCAAAAATCTGAGTGGATTCCTACCAGGGTGGTAGAAGAGTGGATGTACCCAGGTTGGGGAACCACTATAAATTTCTTGTGTCGTCTGGTTGCCCTTTCCTTTGTATTCTGCTATGGCTGTGATTGTTAGTTAGTTGTTGCTGTGTTTTATTTTTTAATCTATTTCTTATAGCACTAGGACTTGTCTGCAATAGCCAAAACAATTTTATAAGCTTTAAATACTCTATTCACCCCCCCTCTAGTGTATTCCTGATCTAACAGCTCACTTTCAATTGGTATCAAAGCAGGTTCCTTTGGTTGTACAAGCTAACCCTTGAACCAAAGATCCTTTGTTAGATCTAAATTTTATTCTTATTCCCATTTAGATTTATATACACAACTATGACACAAAACAAGGATTATGCAATCACCAGACCTCCTGTTTGTAACCTAAACAGGTTTGCCATCTGGAAGGCAAGAATTAAATTATACATGAATTCTATTGATGAGGATATATACAACTCTTTCTTGATAGGTCCGCCTCAAGCTTCAACTTCTGTAACATCTACAAGCACTACTGCAGTTCCACCACCTGAGTGGACTGAGGCCCAGAAGAAAGCAAAGATTGCTGATGACAAGACAATGAACATATTAGCTCAGACTATGTCAGATGACATCTTTCAGAAGGTGGCTGAGTGCACCTCTGCAAAAGCAATCTGGGATTCACTCAACCAAATGGTTCCTGGCTCAGCAGATGAGAGGAAAGATATAATATCAAACCTCATCACACAATATGAAAACTTCAAAAAAGGATGAAGCAGAAATAGTTGAAGTGATGTACAATAGGCTTAGCTCTATCATCAATGAGCTAAGGACCTTAGATAAAGAAATCACTTTGACTGAAGTATATGACAAGATCCTTATATGCTTCCCAAGCTCATGGGATTTAAGGATATTGCCCATCAAGGAGTCCAGAAGCCTAAATGAGATATTCACTGAATCTATATTACGCAAACTAAAGTCCTATGAACAGCTGGTTAAATCCAAGGAGGCAGTTGAGCAAAGAACACCCCCTCCAGCAAGAAAAGAGCATAACATTGCTTTTAAAGCTGCTGATGAGACAGAGACTCCTTCAACAAATGAAGAAATCACGAGTCTTTTTGCCAAAAGATTCTATAAGATGGCAAGAAAGGATTTCAGGAGGAAGTCATCAAGGCAGGATGACAAGTCTAGATATGATAAGACACCAACCAAAGAAGTTGTGTGTTTTTGATGCAGGAAGCCTGGGCACTTCATCTCTGAGTGTCCAGAGAATCAGAAGAAAGAAAAGAGAAGAGAAAAGGATACCAGGAGACAGCACAACAGCAGACCTTCTTCCAGCAAGTACAAGAAGAGGGAGAAAGGTTTTGTGGCTGAAACCTGGAGTGAGATTGAAGAAGAATCAACATCTTCCAGCTCCAGTGAAGATGAGGAAGAAGCAAGGGGCAAAGAGGTTTTTGTCATGTCAATTGATGGTTCCAGGAGCCATTTAGAAGAGGAGGACTCAGACAATGAAGAAGCTTCAGATTCAAAAGCTGACAAGGTATTTTCTTCCATTGATTTCAATTCAGATTCTTTTAAAGTTGAATTTAAAACAATGTGTATTGACCTAATTAACTCTGAAAAAGAGATTAAAACTCTTAGGGAGAAACTAGAAAATTTAGAAAATATTAACTCTGAAAATAATAGGTTAAAGGATGAGTTGTGTTTAGCTAATGAACAAATAACACTGCTAAAACCTGAGCTTTGTGAGGCTAAACATCTTGAGGAAACTCTTAATGGAAGAAGCCTCAAGCTGATGGACATCACAAGCACTATAAATGCCAGACTCAATGGCAAGCTAGGCTTAGGTGCTTCATCAAGTTTGCCCCCCATCCTCAAGAAAAATATTTTGACAACCCCAATAAAATTTGTCTCTGCTAAGGGGAAAGAAAAGATAAACAATAAACAAACAACAGAAAATATTCCCAAATTAATAGGTCTGAAAACCAAAAATCAGAAAACTATTAAAAACAAGGTTCAGCAGAATTCGTCGAACTTAGATCGACGAAATGCAGCCAGTTCGTCGAACCACACTCGACGAACGCTGAATGCAAACTTTAGTAATAATTATTCGTCTAACTGTGATCGAAGAACTCTGTATGGTTCTTCGAGTAGAGGTCGACGAAAGTGGGGCATAGAAAATGAATACATTCATTCTCTGGGCAGAGATCGACGATCTCAACCCAATTCATCGAACTCTGTTCGACGAACTCACAGAAATTCGTCGAACCCAGAAAGACTTAACCAAAACTTTAATTATAACAAAAACCAAAATAATTCCAAGAAATCTTTCAATCCACTAGCTGATTGGGTTATATCACCTAGGAGATATCACCCTCTAGGATAAAAATCCCAACCTGAATTTTCTATAATTTCTAGATTTTCATTTCAGCAAAACAATGGACCCAAGGTAACCTGGGTCAAGAACAATTAGTTGTTTTCACAGCCAGTGAAGAGCTGTCCAGGAGTGAATCAACCTTGGTACCTAGACAGTGCTTGCTCTAAACATATGACAGGCAGTAAGGACATTCTATCCAACTACAAGTCCAAGCTGTGGCCGAAGGTCATCTTTAGTGACTCCCAATGTGGCCAGTCAGGAGGTTTTGGAGTACTGAAGATTGGAGCTGTCACATTCAAGAAATTGATATGTCAGAGGACTGAAGCATAACCTCATCTTCATAAGTCAATTATGTGATGAAGGTTATCAGGTACATTTTAGTTCATCTTCATGTATTATCTCTAATAAAGAAAACCAAACAGTTTTAATTGGGAATAAATAAGACAATATATAGTTAGTTGATTTTTTATCTGCCAATTCTGATATCTGTTTACTTAATATAACTAGTAATCAGAATGATTAATGGCATAAAAGGCTAGGTCATGTAAACTTGAAAAATATTGCTAGGTTATCAAAAGACAACCTTGTTAGAGGTCTACCTTCTGGTCCCCACAAGAAGGAAGGCCTTTGCAAGGCTTGTCAATTAGGCAAGCAAACTAAATCTAGTTTTAAATCTTTAAATAAAAGTGATTCACCTAGGATTTTGGATTTGCTACATATGGATCTCTTTGGACCCATTGCTGTACAAAGCCTAGGAGGGAAATCCTACACCTTGGTTATTGTGGATGACTTCTCCAGGTTCACTTGGGTATCCTTTCTGAGATCTAAGTCAGATACCTTCAAGGTTCTTACAGATTTTCTCAGGACCATACAGATTGAGTTCTCTACTCATGTTTCATTGATCAGAAGTGATCATGGCACAGAGTTTGAGTCTCTTCTTATGCATGAGTTCTGTGAGAAGGAAGGTATCAGACATTCCTTTTCAGCTCCTAGAACTCCCCAACAAAATGGGGTAGCTGAAAGGAAAAATAGGACACTCATTGAAGCTGCTGGTACATTTCTTGCAGATGCTTACGTGCCACTAACCTTTTGGGCAGAGGCTGTAAACACTGCAAATTATGTCCTGAATAGAAGTCTGATACATAAACTGAAGAATAGGACTCCCTATGAATTACTTAAAGGGAAGAAACCTAAAATCAAGTATTTTAAAGTATTTGGCTGTATATGTTATATTCACAATAACAACAACAGATATATTAGAAAGTTTGAGGCTAAGGCTAAAGAGAGAATTGTTCTAGGATATTCCCAAGTAAGCAAAGCCTATAGGGTTTTTAATAAATCATCATTACAAATTGAAGAGTCCATTCATGTTTCTTTTGATGAAACTAACATGTTTTGCAAGGAGAAAGAGATTTCTACCAATAGCCCTTTGCAGGTACCTCACTTGTGTGAGAGTTTGGATGGACTAAACCTTACCCAAGAGGTTCCAACACATCCTTCTCCACAAGTCATTGAAGAAAGTGAAGATGAAGGCACTGAAGGACTTGACCTTCCTCCAACAGTAAACACAATTCCACAAGAGGAATTAATCCAAGATGCTGTTGCACAATCAACTCCACCCACTGATTTAGTCACACTTAGGGATCACCCCATATCTCAAGTGATTGGAGACATATCAGTAGGTGTACAGACAAGGCATCAACTCAATCAAGATATGACGCATGCCTGTTTTCTCTCTCAGGTTGAGCCTCTATCCATCCATAATGTAGAGCAAGATCCCCACTGGATCATTGCAATACAGGAGGAATTAAATCAATTTGAGAGATGTAGAGTTTGGGATTTGGTTCCAAGACCCCAAGACTATTTAGTCATTGGAACCACATGTGTATACAGAAACAAACTAGATGCCTAAGGAGTGATTGTGAGGAACAAGGCTAGGCTTGTTGCTCAAGGTTACAGGTAAGAGAAAGGGATTGACTATGACCAAACATTTGCACCAGTTGCAAGGTTGGAGGCCATCAGAATTTTTCTAGCCTATGTAGCATACAAGAGATTCAAAGTATATTAGATGGATATGAATAGTGAATTCCTCAATTGAGTACTTAAAGAATAGGTTTATGTTGAACAACCTCCAGGTTTTATCTCTCCAACTCACCCTTATCATGTTTTCAAATTGCATAAAGATCTTTATGGTCTCAAGCAAGCTCCAAGAGCTTGGTATGAAACCCTAGCTAGCTTTTTGATAGAGCATAAATTCATTAGAGACATTGTAGATAGAATACTTTTCACTATACATCATAAGGATCAAATACTATTAGTATAAATATACGTGGATGACATTATATTTGGGTCTACTGATTCCAACTTATACAAGAGGTTCTCTGACCTTATGCATTCAAAATTTGAAATGAGTAGCATGGGTGAGCTCTCCTACTTCCTTGGTCTCCAAGTGAAGCAGTTGCCTGATGGCATCTTCATATCTCAAGCTAAGTATGCTAAAGAGCTTATAAAGAAGTTTGGGATGGTAGATGCTTCAGCAAAGAAAATACCTATGGCTACTAATGTTGTGATTGACTCTGATCCTCATGGGAAACCTGTGGACCAGAAATTATATAGGGGCATTGTTGGGTCCCTACAATATCCTACAGCAAGCATGCCTGATATTATTTTTGTCACATACCTTTGTGCTAGGTTCCTAGTGAATCCAAAAGAATCTCATCTAATTTTCTTAAAAAGAATTTTGAGATATATAAAGAGTTGTCCTAGTCTAGGCCTATGGTATCCAGCTGAGTCAGAGTTTGATTTAACTGAATTTTCAGATGCTGACTTTGTTGGATGCAGGGTTGATAGGAAAAGCACCTCAGGGACTTGTAAGTTCCTTGGTATGAGGTTGGTATCCTGGTTTTGTAAGAAACAGTTATCTGTATCTACCTCAACTGCTGAGGCTGAGTATATTACAGCTGGCAGTTATTGTTCCTAGATGCTGTGGATTCAAAATCAATTACTAGACTATAGTCTCAACTTAAATAATTCAACTCTCTTTTGTGATAACACAAGTGCTATAGCAATAGCACAAAATCCAGTCCATCACAGTAGGACTAAGTATATAGACATTATTCATCATTTCATTAGAGAGTGTGTAGACAAAAACAAAATTAATCTTGTCTATATCTACACTAATTTACAAAGAGCTGATATATTCACCAAACCTCTGGATGAGAGAAATCATCTATTCTTTATAAATCAGCTTGCAATGATCAATGGAGAAGACTTAGTTTAGTTTCTGTCTGCACTCGACGAATTATCCAGAGTTCGTCGAACGAAGCTCGACGAACTAGGGAAAGTTAGGGAGATATTCGTTGAACGAAGGACGATGAACTCTCCGAGAGTGAAGTTGTTTTCTTCGAATGGAGATCGATGAATCCACTTCAGAAAACTTTCGTCGAACGGAGCTCAACGAAATGTCTTCAACTCTTCCAGCTGAGCTCGACGAATTCTTTCACTATAAATTATTTCGTCGATCTCAAGTCGAAGAACTTCTTCTTTTTTGTGGAACGGAGTTTGCCGATTCATATTCCAGATAACCTTATAACTAGGTTTTCTTCGACCTCCGTCCCGCGCTTTCTGTTCCCTTTGCACTAGATCGTCGTTTCTCTCTTTTGCAGGTGATTTCATGGCGATTCCAGCAGGAGCCCTAGCCGCAATGAAGTTTGACACTGGATTTGACGTCAACTTCGATTCTTTTCAACAATCAGATCCTATTTTTCTACATATTCTGGAACTTTTGGATGAACAACAATTTAAAAATCTGATGACTAATAGAATCAAACTGTCTGCATCTGAAATTAGAGAATGGGTTTACACATCATCTATATCAGAGGAGAACACCATGACAGGAACAATTGCGTGTAATTTTGTGTCTTTATCTCCCGCCGTACTAACTGAAATTTTTGGATTGGTTAATGGAGAAGAACAATTAGACATTGATTCTGAAGAATATGATGAGATGTTAAGTTTGATGGGTTATACTGGAGATAACCCAGTAAGTTGTTGAAGAAACACTTATCGGCAGAATATAAATTTTTGGCCGATATAGTGGGAAAAGTCTTGTTGGGCAAGCACATTGCCCATGACTACATCACCAGGCATCAATTTCTGGTCATGTGTGTAGTGGTCTATAAGAAGAAAGTGGATTGGGCACAGATCATTTTTGATCTTATTAAGAAAAAGTGCAATAAGAAAGAAGTTTGCTTTGGAAGGATCCTAGGAATCTTCCTGAAGGAGAAGGCTGCTGAATCCCTGGTCTCACAGACAATATTCATTAATGCCAGCAAGAGGCTCACATGCACCTTGTTTGGAAGGTGGGAGAGGACCATAACTAAGCCATCCAAGGATTCAACCTCTTCCACCCCAGCCTTTGAAAGCACCAGGGCTGTAAGATCCACTCCCCACCCTACTGAAGAGATCATCCCCACACCTCCATCTCTTCCAGCAACTCAACAACACTCACCCTCCACAGTTCATACTCCCTCTCCTCAACCACATCCACAACTCCAACCACAACTCCAACAAGTTCAAGTCCCTCCTACAGTTACATCTTCTGCCACCTCTCCACCCCTAGATCTTACCAACTTCCCCTCCTCTCCTACTCAGGAATACCATCGACCCACTCCACCTCAATCACCCCTATCCCCCAATGCTACACCAGATCCAACACCACCCTCATCTCCTCTTCCAGCACACTTATCCTCAATACCATCCTTCAATCTCCTGACATCTCCACCCAATTCTACTCCTCCTCCACATCCATCCACTCAGGATGTCCCCATGACAGATGTCCCTCCTCCACCATCTCCAACATCTACCATCCATCAAAATGTCTCCACCCAACATTCTACTGAACAATATGCCACTCCATCTCTGGATCCCTCCACCAGTTCCTCTGTAATTACTCTCATCACTTCTCTACTCAAATATCTTATAGCAGAGTCCATTACACCTCTTGCTACTTCTATCTCCACCCTTTCTGCTCAACTCTCTGCTTTCACTGCTGCCCCCCTCTTCATTCAAGGGCCTGGCTCCAGTTAACACTGAAACCAGGCAGGGGGAGATGCTTAATGAAGAAGCTGAAGCAGCTCTAGCAGTAGCTCCAGTCTTAGTTTCTCCAAGTCCAGCAACAGCAGATACAGAGGCAGTAATAGTAGATACAGAATTTATACCAGATGATACAGATTTAATTGATTTTATTCATTTCATTGAGACTGACATGGACTTTGATGTGTCAGTTACTGAAGAAATAGTTACTGAAGAAATTCCTTCAGTTGGTGATTTCATGTTAAATCCCATAGTAAACTTAGTTCAATTGTTGAAAGTATTTGAGACTGCATTTTTGAATGTTATTCCAGCAGTATATACAAAGCCATCCTTGGCTATTTTTTCATATACTTCCCTAATCTATCCAAATGTTTCCAAGCAACTCAGGGATACTTTTGCTATTTCAAAGCCAGTAGTCATGCCATCTCTAGAAGAGGTCATCACTGCTCCAACTTTTGTAATGGATAACTCTCCAATGCCAGCTCTGGATGACTTGATCCTGGCTGATATTGAAGAAGAAGAAAAGGCAGCTGCTGAAAGCACTGCCAGAATTAGTTCTCTAGCTTATCCCGTGGCTTCTCCTCCAACTCTTATTGAAGTTCTTGCTAAAGCTCTATCTCTACCTCCAGCTCCTGAAAAGCCTATCATTTCTACTGAGGCTCTGAAAGCTCTAAATGACTTATATGATAATCCTCAGGGATCTGATAATGATGATGATGAGGATGAGGATGATGATTCTGATGATGAACCCAAGAGGAAGCAAGTATCCAAGAAAAGAAAATCCCCTCCTCCACCTGCTCCAAAGCCAAATCAAACAATGACACTCCCAATTATATTCTCCAAAAGATAACTCCATACAAAGGGATGCCATCTTGGATGTGGTTATCCAAAAATCAGCAGAAGGAGAGGAAGAAAAGCAGAAGGTACTCTCCTCCTCCAGTTCAAAGATTCAGAAAAACTCCACCTCCTCCACCTCCTCCAACTGCTGGTGCTTCAAGCATAACTTCTCAACGATCAGCACCACTTCAAACATATCAAATACACCAAGGGAGATCATATGGAAGCATCCATCATAGGCAGTATTCTTCAGGAAAGCAGCATCAACAGCAGTAACAACATCAACAACAACAATAACAATTCAATGAACATCAACCAGCTGAAGGCTCTAAAAGACCATCCTCTCCTCATGCTCCTTTTGAACATCCTGAAATAGCTACTACTGCTAGAATGGCCAGGTTCTAGGAACTAGTAGGCCTTCCTATGATTAACAAAGCCAAAGCTGAAGGAAAGGATCCTTCTGAATATTCAACAATGTCAAAGTACAGGAAAGTGGAATTTAAGAGATTTGATAAAGCAAACAAGTTTTTTAATGTTGATGATTACATGAAGTTGCACCCAGAAAAAGTTGTCCCCAGTGCCACGTCTTTGAAGATTATAGGGGCTACTGATATGACCACGACAAAAGTCGAAGCATCAGATCCAAACAAAGAGATTTTGTTTACAAAGCCTGGAGAGAAGAGCAAGCAAGAAATGCCAAAGGAAAAGAAACAGAAGAAGTAAATTTTGAACTCTTTTGTTTTCTACAATTATCTATAACTGCTCTATATTCTGAACAAAGCTTATGTATATATATATTTGCTACATGTGTTATTGATCTCTGCCAGATATATGCTTTTTTTGCTTTATTTATTTTCAATTTTGATTTGAGTCTGTAATTAGTGACCTCACACAAATAGGGGGAGATTGTTGGATCCCTATTAAGATTTGGGCTAGGTTCACTAAGTTAGAATCATATGACCCACAATGTATAGCCAGGGTCATAGCTTTGTCCTAGAGTCTAGGCCAAGTCCTTAGAGTTGATGCTAAAGATCGCGGCAGTGAACCGGTCGCACAAGTAATATAAAGTGGGGGTTTTCCCAAGTATTGATCTCACAAGCAACACAGTAAGGTGGAGTTAATTTCGAGGAGGACTTGAGATTGAAGTCCTTAGGTCGGAGCTAACTAAGGGGGGTATTGATGTTTGCGGAAACAGAAAATATAACACTATCAACTACTCCTATGCAAAGCCGCTATGCGATGCTTCGCCAGGCGGGATGGAAGACTAGTCGGGCCGCTATGCACCGAATCACTAGGCGGATGGGCGAGTAGGCTTGCGGATGAGGTGGTTAGAACGGCGGAATGAGGGTCATGAGCACCACTTCGCTACGCACGCCACTAGCAATTGCTAGTGCGGCAAGGGTGGATGGTGGTGGATGGAATATAAGGCGCAACTCAAGCAACTTAGGTAGTAATATGAAATAGGATTCACATAGACATGAAACACATAACATAAACAACCACAGTGCACTTCATCAATATAAATAGGTTTAAAAACACCAATATTCAACAATAAAGCAAGTACAAGTCAAGAGATCGACCGAATCTGAAGCCTTGCTGAGGATTCACGGTTGGAATCGTCAGGTTGTCATTCCGCGTCCAAGCTAGGTCCTCAACTGCATCCGGGGTAGAGAAGGGCTGTCACCACCTTCCAATAGCCCGTCTTCTTCGTCTCACGATAGCGGACGAAGTTTGCTAGCTTTCGTTTGCTTGATGGCTATGGCGTTAAACCCTACTTGAAGCTCACGGATGAAGGAGAAGGCCGAGAGGAAGCTCCGGCTTGGATTTGGCGTTGAAAACTTGCCCGGAGCACCTCCCTAGGGTGGAAGATGAAGGGGAACTACGGAGAAGGCGGAAAACGGCGGAGGAAAACGAGCGATCTCCGGATCTTTTTTCGATTAGGGCGAGACCTGCACTATTTATACAAAAGCAGAAATGAACAATGCGCACGATCACAGACGCACGACCAGTGGTCGTGCACACTATGTCCTGTGCTTGTGCGCACTGGCATGGAATAACAGGAAGAAGAACTGGGATAATGCGCACGATTAGTGGCGCATGACCAGTGGTCGTGCGTACTAAGTTCAATGATCGTGCGATTACCCAGACAGGACTCCAGAAAAGAGGAATCAATGCACACGATCAGTGGCGCACGACCGGTGGTCCTGCGCAATATGTCCAGTGGTCGTCCGCGTACCCCAGGTTGATTCTGGAAAACGTACAGTAGTGTGCACGATCCGGGGCGCACGACCAGTGGTCGTGCGCATTAGATCCCATGATCGTGCGCAGTATTCCTGTTTCACCACCATCCCGGAACACACACACGACCCCTGTACCGAACGGAAAAACCAATCACATGAGATGTGCACGTGCAATAGGTAACATCTCTCTCCCCCAGACTTAAACTAAGCAAAACAGCATATAATAGAGAAATTAAAATCATAAAGAGCTAAGGGAAGAGGTTACCCAATGATCAGCTAGTGAGCATACCAGAAGACGCGTGGAAACCGAAGCAGGCCCGCCATACGAAGAATCACAACCACGCCAATGCGATTTGCTATGAATACCTGCAGGGGTGAGCTCCGCAAAAACAAAAGAAAAATATACAAAAAGAAATGTTAAAACTAAAAGAGACATGAAAATAAAAATGCAGGAAATGAAAGATAATTACTGGGGTTATTGTCATCCCAGCACGACTTATTAAATTCTAAACAGTTCTAGCTAATGGGCCTATGAAATAAAAAGTGCACAGGTAACTATTCCAATATCCGTTTCGGTATGGGGTACCGATACGGTGATAGAGCAGTTACCCCTCTGCCTAAATAATCATACCTGCTCCTCGCAGGCAGAGGAAATAGGAAGTAGGATGAGGAGGAGGCCTGGTCCTCACTCATCTCACCACAAAATAAATCCTTTCCTAGCAAGGTATCGTCTATCACAGGCCCGCAGGAGGCGATGGCAACGGCATGAGCACAAAGCTCGTCGTCATCCCAACGTACCTGTGGAGACTCATCCTGCATAGGCTCAGATAAGGAAGGGGGATCATGTAATAAAAGAGAAGAAGAACTAAAAGAATCAGAAAATGGGAGAGTGATCCCGGTCTCACTCTCAGCAGGATCCAAGCAGAGATCATCGTCGGTATCATACGAGTCGTACCGAGGGGAATCCGAGAACTCGAGGTCCGCAGTGGTAAGAAGAACGACCTCATCCAATAAGGAGGTGCAAACCTCCGCATCGGAAATAGGGTATTCCTCATCCCACCGGGGTGCGTAAAAGTGTTCCGAAGATCCACTTTCTCCGTCGGAGATAGAGGAATCATCATCCCACTTCGGCGCAATCTCGGGCACCGAATCATCAACAAGTACGGCATCATCAACCGACTCACAAGAAAATGGAGTAGCACAATCCGGCAAAAATTGCGGAGGGGCAAGGCTGCTCTCAAAATCAAGCACTGAATGAGCAGGCCCCATCGCAAAATCATTCGCAGACGCCACCCCGTCGACGACCGGAACAATCTCATCATCCCATACAGGAGCGCCCATGAGTTCCTGCTCCTCTTTTTGTTGGATAACACCAGAGTGATCATCACTTAAGGAAAGCTCGTAAAAAGGGATCGAGGGACCCATGAAAGAGCTGTATGCGGCCAGAGATTCTTCAGTAATCTCAACGGGTAAAGAATGAGCAAAGTGCGTTATATCAGTGTATGGGCCAGGCAACACCCTGATAGGCCTGTCCACAACAGTCTTCCGCGAATGGGAGGTTGTTGTGCACACGCCCTCAGAGGGAAAAGGCTTGCACAAACGAGGGCAATCCTTCAACATGTGGCCCACACCTTGACATAACAAACACCGAATGCAATGCTCAGCATTCATAACAGCAATGACATCCATGGATCGGCGCAAAGTGTCAAGGATACGACACTCAGCATCAGGATCCATCACGAACAAAAATAATTGCTGAAAAAGTGCTACACAGCTAAAATAAAAATAGCACGGATCTGCTATCTAAATCAAAAATCAGAAAAGGGGTAAAAAGAAATAAGCAAAAAAAAATTCTAATAACAAAAGCAAATAAAAAAAATGAAATGCACAAATGGAAAAGGGCTTCAATCTATTATCTCCCTCTCCAAAAACTCACACGACTGTGTTCCCCAGCAACGGCGCCAAAAACTTGATGCTAAAGATCGCGGCAGTGAACCGGTCGCACAAGTAATATAAAGTGGGGGTTTTCCCAAGTATCGATCTCACAAGGAACACAGTAAGGTGAAGTTAATTTCGAGGAGGACTTGAGATTGAAGTCCTTAGGTCGGAGCTAACTAAGGGGGGTATTGATGTTTGCGGAAACAGAAAATACAACACTATCAACTACTCCTATGCAACGCCGCTATGCGATGCTTCGCCAGGCGGGATGGAAGACTAGTCGGGCTGCTATGCACCGAATCACTAGGCGGATGGGCGAGTAGGCTTGCGAATGAGGTGGTTAGAACGGCGGAATGAGGGTCGTGAGCACCTCTTCGCTACGCACGCCACTAGCAATTGCTAGTGCGGCAAGGGTGGATGGTGTTGGATGGAATATAAGGCGCAACTCAAGCAACTTAGGCAGTAATATGAAATAGGAATCACATAGACATGAAACACATAACATAAACAACCACAGTGCACTTCATCAATATAAATAGGTTTAAAAACACCAATATTCAACAATAAAGCAAGTACAAGTCAAGAGATCGACCGAATCTGAAGCCTTGCTGAGGATTCACGGTTGGAATCATCGGGTTGTCATTCCGCGTCCAAGCTCGGTCCTCAACTGCGTCTGGGGTACAGAAGGGCTGTCACCACCTTTCAATGGCCCGTCTTCTTCGTCTCACGATAGCAGACGAAGTTTTCTAGCTTTCCTTTGCTTGATGGCTATGGCGTTAAACACTACTTGAAGCTCACGGATGAAGGAGAAGGCCGAGAGGAAGCTCCGGCTTGGATTTGGCGTTGAAAGCTTGCCCGGAGCACCTCCCTAGGGTGGAAGATGAAGGGGAACTGCGGAGAAGGCAGAAAATGGCGGAGGAAAACGAGCGATCTCCAGATCTTTTTTCGATTAGGGCGAGACCTGCACTATTTATACAAAAGCAGAAATGAACAATGTGCACGATCACAGGCGCACGACCAGTGGTTGTGCGCACTATGTCCTGTGCTCGTGCGCACTGGCATGGAATAACAGGAAGAAGAACTGGGATAATGCGCACGAGTAGTGGCGCACGACCAGTGGTCGTGCGCACTAAGTCCAATGATTGTACGATTACCCAGACAGGACTCCAAAAAAGAGGAATCAATGCACACGATCAATGGCGCACGACCGGTGGTCGTGCGCAATATGTCCAGTGGTCGTGCGCGTACCCCAGGCTGATTCTGGAAAACATAGAGTAGTGCGCACGATCCGGGGCGCACGACCAGTGGTCGTGCGCATTAGATCCCATGATCGTGCGCAGTATTCCTGTTTCACCACCATCCCGGAACACACACACGACCCCTGTATCGAACGGAAAAACCAATCACTAATCTGTGCAGACATTCCAGACAATCATAAAAGGGAGTATAAACTATAAAAATAACAAAATACACAACCATGGGCATAAATGTGCACTTCCTATGGAAATAAAGATTAGAAGAAATAGGAACGATAAAGAACTAAAAGTGAAGTGCAACCTCGTGAAAACTAGCCCAGATGAGTCCGAAAATAGGTATATAAAGTGGACTCATCAAGAGTCAACAACTCATGGACCAGCTATCAATAAGAATGCCAGAGACTCAAGACTTAGAAGAATTCAAAGACTGTAAAATGAGTTCGACGTTCGTCAAACTCAGGTCGACAATTGTCGTTCTCAGCTCGACGATCTCAGAGAAAATTCTCTAAGCTGAGCTCGACGAACTCTATTCTTTGGTCGACGAAAACTTGGACGCTACAACAACATTTCAAGTTCAGAAAACATCAAGATATTCTAAGTCCTTAGAATCAGACTTTAGTCGACGAACTTGGTGCTCAGGTCGACAATCTTTCGACTCAACCTTCAGTATTCCAAGTTTAGTTGCTCTCTAGACTCAGGTCGACGAACTTAGTTCTCTGGTCGACGATTTTTGGATCCTTTACTTCAACCAGAAGCTTCTCAATTTTTCTAAGTCCAGAATCATCTCCAGTCGACGAAGCCAGTTATCAGCTCGAAGAACTTCAGACACAGTAAAGGAAAAGTTTCTGAAGCATACAGTTCTGTTATCAGATCGACGATCTTGGAACTCAGCTCAATGTACAGAAGTTATCTGATAGACGAACACAGCAACTCAGCTCGACAAACTGTGGACTCAGCACAACGATTTCTATCATCTGTTCGACGATTCCAGACTTAGTATTTCTTTCCTTTGTCCTCATTCTATGGAAATAATTTCTGAATGATTAATGATAAAATATTCTCTGAATATTACCGTTGGAAGGTTCATTGATCAAGTCTTTCATCAGAATTATTGTTTTCCATTTTTCCAAGGGACAGTTGGGGAAATAAATCAATGCAGTTTATTCTCTAGGCCGTCAGCATTGATTGCAGTAGAGGAATTCAAATTTCGAAAGATAATTTCCTTCATAAAATATAAAAGAGATTTTTCTCTTTTCCTGAACATACACATAGAGAAGAACACAGCATACATAGAGACACACATACACATAGAGAATTACATTCAGTCTGTCTTTAAGAGTCTCTTTGCTCCATCATTCTTTCACAGCTTTCTGATACAGAAAAGAAGCCCCAAGCCAGAGGCAGATCAGCTATTGAAGAAGAACAATCAATCTAAATCAAGAGTCTTGTTTCTTCATCACTCTAGGAAACTTCAAAGGACAACAACTACTCCATCTGTCAAGAAGTTCCTGCAGATTTCTCTGATAATGGCTTAAAGACTGAAGGCTTATCACCCTGCAGCAAAGCTCCAGATTTCCCTGAACTATTCTACATCTCAGGGGGAGCTACTTGCTAATATCATATCCACTTGTCTTCTCTCTGATTGTTGACAAAGAAGACAACATCACCTCTCATCCCTCTCTGTATAAAGGGTTGTCATCTCCCTTCAAAAGTGATTCTTGGTTACAAGTCACCTGACCAAAAGACTTGAGATTTAGTTTTTGAGCACCTGATCAAAAGCTCATTGGTGTCAGGCACCTGATCAAAAATCTGAGTGGATTCCTACCAGGGTGGTAGAAGAGTGGATGTACCGAGGTTGGGGAACCATTATAAATTTCTTGTGTCGTTTGGTTGCCCTTTCTTTTGTTTTCTGCTGTGGCTGTGATTGTTAGTTAGGTGTTGCTCTGTTTTATTTTTTAATCTTTTTCTTACAGCAATAGGACTTGTCCGCAATAGCCAGAAAATTTTTATAAGCTTTAAATACTCTATTCACCCCCCTCAAGAGTATTCGTGATCTAACAGCTCACTTTCAAACTCTTGTAAGGCCATAAGGCCAAGTACTTGTGTATTTGTACGTTCATTCCTTTTGGGTTATTATAATGGACATTCATGCTATGGCTGGGTTCATTATTTGCAACTTTTAAATTACTTCCGCTAGAATGTACTCTGTGTAGGACGTTAGTTATTGGAAGGATGGTTTCATTGCGTAACCCTTCGGTCTGTCTGTGGTATATGGCGTCGGGCCCGGGCCGGACCTACTGCTATATACTATGCGACGGATAGGGGGTGTTACATGGGGGTTGTGCTATGTGTACTTCCGCTTTCATATTATGGTTGGGGAATGCAGACTTCACATCACTTTGATAGACCTTGAAGCCTTTGAGGGCAGCATAAGCAAGAAAACGCTTGATTGCTTCGAGTATGGCCACCAAAGTTAATGTGTGATTGAAGTCGATCCCTTCTTCTTGTTTGTATCTTTGTGCTACAGGCATGTCTTTAATCTTTATGATTACATAGTTTTCATCCAGCTTGTTTCTGAATACCCACTTGGCACAGATCACATTCTATCCTTTGGGCCTGGGCACCAATTCTCAGACTTTGCATCATTCAAACTGATTGAGCTCCTCTTGCATGGCCATCATCCATGAGGCATCCTGATGGACTAAAACCCGAACAGGCAAGTGTACCTGTCTAATTGTAGTATCATGGTCGTATTTAATCACGGGGTTGTCAAGTATTATTACTCACGCTTGAACTATTATCCTACCGAAAGAAAATGGGTTTTGAGAATTTTTAAAATCAAACTGAAACGAAATTTAAAACGGAACTATGGATTAAAAGATAGCACTTGATCGATGATTCACCATGAAAAGAGATAAGAGAAATAAAAATAATATTTTATAATTACGACTTAACTCGACCGTGACGGATCCGAAAATAAGACAAAATCTCGCTAGAGCATTAAGTCTCCTAACTTATAGACGCTTTGATCGAAATCTCTTTACAAATCAAAGGGGCCTAAAGTTGCATTATCGAGATGATCCGCACTATTGGATTTGACTCCAATCCGGAGGATTTACGTCGTCCTATATCTAGGATTGCGTGCAACTCCTTCCCTCTTTGAGTGATCTTTCAAATCAACGAGTCTCTCGTCTATTATGAAATGAGATCAAAGGCCTACTACCGTATACCAGAAATACAGAGTCGGCTCGAAGTAAATCAAAAAGGGATCGAGCAAAAGTTAGCAAAAATAAAATTACGAAGTAAAAAGAATTCCTATCTCAAATCATGGATCCTCATGATCAAATGCTAAAAGAAGATTAGCTACGCATATTGGAAAAGGAAAAAATAAAGTAAAGAGAAGAAAATTTCATTTTAGCGAATAATAAACGAAAGAGAACACAATGCTTAAGACAAAATGATACTAAATTACTTAAACGAAATAAGATTGCAACAAGGTAAACTTAATAACATTACAAAAAAAAACTCTCTTGGCTTGTACTCTTCACTTGCTCCCTCCAAAATCCAACCCCTAAAGCATGAGATCATGGTGCCTTTTATAGATGAGGAGGGAAGATTCTAGATGGGAATGAAGAGGAGGAGGCAAGGGGGTGGCCGGCCATGTGAATGGGGAGAGGGTGCATGCATTTCATTTAATGAAGGGAGAGGTAGAGGATGATTCAATGCATGGTGGCAAGGTGCATGCAAGGAGAAATTAATGAGAGAGAGAGGAGATGAATATAGAATAAAAGAAGAAATAAAGGAGGAGGAAAGTGTGTGGCCGGCCATGGGAAATGGGGGACTCATGCATGTGGAAATAAATGAGGAGGGGAGAGAGAGGGTATATGCATGAATATGGCAAGCCATGCATGAATCTTTGAAGTGGGCCAGCCATGCATGGTGGGATATTCATGTACTCGGGTTGCTTTATGTAGTGGGCTGCTCGGGGTGGGCTTGGAGAGTAGCCGGGCTGCTACATCACTGAAATAGGCTGCTCACTTTGAGGGGGGAGGAGGCCGGCCATGCACTAAGAAGAGAGCTCGGGCTGGATCAATGAAGGAGGGGCCGGGCTGCTCCATATAGGCTGCACCAAGAGTGGTCGGGCTGCTCCATGTAGACTGCACCAAGAGTGGCCGGTGTTGATGCGCGAAAACGTCGCGGTCACCAGCCAGCTAACACGGAGGGGGTGTTCGGTCTCACAAGCTAGGAGAGGAGGAAAGGAGGAAAGGAAGGAAGCCTCTGAGTGCTCGAGAGTGGAGCAAACGGCTTGTCAAAGAGGGTTGCGGGGATAGAGGAGAGAAGCTTGATCAACAGAGCGGGTTGATCAAGAGAGGAGAAGGAGGTTGACCAGGAGCTGTCGAGCAGACGGCTAATGGGACGGTTGTGCTTGCAGGTTGGACGCCGAGGAGAGCTGAGCTGGGCTGAGAAGAAGTCTGCTGAGCAGAGGAGCAAGGCTTGCTGAGCAGAGGAGCAAGACTTGCTGAGCAGAGGAGAAGAAGAAGGGGGCCGCTAGCAGCGGCAACAACACACTTCGCCCGCCGCGGCCTAAATGCCACTCCTGCGACGGGCTTTCCTTTTATTAATAGCTAGAGATTACAAGCTTACAAGTACACCTTTACAACAAAATCACTTAAAGGGTACAAGGAGAAGCTGGCGGCTAAGAGAGAAGGAAGTGTCAGAAAGCAGGGGAGAAGCTGCCAGAGACTAAGTAAAAGAGTCTGCTGGCAAGCTGGAGGACTGGGAAACTGAGTCTGCAGAGTCTGCTGGCAAGCTGCTGAAGAGCTGCTGGAGAGCTGCGCGGACAGAAAACTGAGTCCGCAGAGCTTGCTGGAGAAGGCGATGACGGACTGCGCGGACTGGAAAACGGAGTCCGCAGGGCTTGCTGGCAGGACTTGCAGGATCTTCCAACCGTCTGGCGTGATGCAGAATGAGAGGCACCATGGACTATTTATAGGCCCAGGGGAGTTCTTCTAGAAGCGGGGCCCAGTGACATCAGCATGACGACCTGCGCGGACTCCGCGGACAGAGATTTTGCGTCCGCCACTGTTGCCTGAGGAAGCAAGCGGAAGGACCCACCTGCAGAAAGCTGGAGGTCGCCCCCTAGCGGGCGACCTGGGCGGACTCCGGGAGGAGTCCGCCCGGCAGGCCGGAGGCCGCCCCCTAGCGGGCGGCCTGGGCGGACTCCGGGTGGAGTCCGCCCGGCCGGAGCCGGGGCCGCCCCCTAGCGGGCGGCCTGGGCGGACTCCAGGGGGAGTCCGCCCGGCAGGAGCCAGGGCCGCCCCCTAGCGGGCGGCCTGGGCGGACTCCGGGAGGAGTCCGCCCGGCAGGAGCCGGGGCCGCCCCCTAGCGGGCGGCCTGGGCGGACTCCGGGAGGAGTCCGCCCGGCAGGAGCCTGGGCCGCCCCCTAGCGGGCGGCCTGGGCGGACTCCGGGAGGAGTCCGCCCGGCAGGAGCCGGGGCCGCCCCCTAGCGGGCGGCCTGGGCGGACTCCGGGAGGAGTCCGCCCGGCAGGAGCCGGGGCCGCCCCCTAGCGGGCGGCCTGGGCGGACTCCGGGAGGAGTCCGCCCGGCAGGAGCCGGGGCCGCCCCCTAGCGGGCGGCCTGGGCGGACTCCGGGAGGAGTCCGCCCGGCAGGAGCCGGGGCCGCCCCCTAGCGGGCGGCCTGGGCGGACTCCGGGAGGAGTCCGCCCGGCAGGAGCCGGGGCCGCCCCCTAGCGGGCGGCCTGGGCGGACTCCGGGAGGAGTCCGCCCGGCAGGAGCCGGGGCCGCCCCCTAGCGGGCGGCCTGGGCGGACTCCGGGAGGAGTCCGCCCGGCAGGAGCCGGGGCCGCCCCCTAGCGGGCGGCCTGGGCGGACTCCGGGAGGAGTCCGCCCGGCAGACGGGCAGAGGCCGCCCGGGGTGGGCGGCCTCGGCGGACGGCGGCAGGAGGCCGCCGCCCCTCGGGCAGCAGGGAGGTCGCCCCTGGCGGGCGTCCTCGGCGGACGGCGGTAGGAGACCACCGCCCCTTGAGAGAAATAGGAGGCCGCTACTGGTACTGCTGTTGGCGGACTCCTGCAAGGAAAAGACTGCATGATTAGCGGATCTAACCGCATGTCCCGCGAGGGTGAGCCATGGGAATAGCCCGCCATCCCGCAGGGCACGCGGTTGCTAGGAGACCTAGGCGGATAGGGAAGACTGTCCGCCTACGCTGGGACCCATCGCGATCGAAAGGGACAATCTAAGGGTCACGACGAGCCAGCTGGCCACCTTGGGAAGGATCGCCGATTTCTGGGTTAACATAATCCCCGCACTTTTTTAAGTTCCGAAAAGAACTTCGAAAAAGTTGGAGACCCACGAAAATCGTGATCCACCCCAACGGGAGAAGAGGAGCAAGGAGAGACAGGACCTGAAGACTCTCCTCACAAGCTTGGTGCTTCTTGTCTATTTTCCTGCAAAAGGAAAGTTAGGGTAAGCATGTAGGGGTGGCACATCGAGTGTGTACCTGAATTTGTTTTTTGCAAAACGAAGAAGACGTGTCTTCTGTAAGTGTTCTGCAAAACAAAAGTGAGGAAAACGGAAAGGCGTAACAACTTGCAAGTACCTGGAAGGGACCTGCAAGTCTTTGCTGGTTTCTGCAAAAGAAGAGTTAGGAGCATGCACAATATATGAGAGTAACTTGCAAGTACCTGTGAAGAAACTTGCAAGGGTTTGAGAATCTCTGCAAGAAGAGAGTTAAGAGCAGGTATCGTGTAAAAAAAACAAGCTGCAAGTACCTGGATGAGGCTTGCAGGTGTTTGCTAATCTCTGCAAGAAGAGAAGTTAGGAACCAATAAGATATGAAAATAACTTGCAAGTACCTGTGAAGAGAAAGCTTGCAAGTGTTAATTGTAGACTGTTAACTGTTGATAAGTTAACTGTTGACAAGATAAGGCCGATATGACCAATTAGCAAGAAGAGTGCCTGATGAATATTATTATGAAGCCCAGATCAATAAACTGAGTTGTTAACTGCTGATAGATATGACTAGACTACAATAGCATGGCTGATAGCGCTTGAGCAAGCAATGTAGATAAGAGCAATAAAGCTTATATAAGCAGAGTGCGAGTCATCATCCGATAGAGCTTTGAATAAGCAATTCATATAGGATGAGCATGAGCAAAGTGATTGCTGGAAATCCTTTTGGTAGGTCGGATTAACCTGTTCACCTGTGAAAGAAGGCAAGAGAGAAAAAGGAGGTCTACTCCCGGAATGATTAAAGTGGGTTGAATGCTGCCACAGGTGTTCCCCGTGGGCCTTATGCATCACTTGCCCGAGAAATCATCCCAAGTATAGTCCTACTCAAAGCGGGAAAGGAAAAAGAGGTCCATGTTCGGAATGACTAAAGAAGGTTGAATGCTGCCACAGGTGTTCCCCGTGGGCCTTATGCATCACTGGCCTGAGAAAGTCATTCCGAGTATGGTCCTGCTCAAAGCGGGCTGGCCGCGCATCCTCAAGGAGGGCACAAAGCAAGGGAAGGTCCTGAGAAGGACCGCTGGAAGCAAGGAAGATCCTGAGAAGGATCGCTAGAAGCAAGGGAGATCCTGAGAAGGATCGCTAGAGACTCTGCTCTCTTGCCCTGGGCACAAGCATCACTGATCAAGGAGACAGGTTGCGCCAAGAGGCCTATATTGTCTGTGTATTGATCAGTGGAGTTGTGAGAACCCGAGAGGCATGGATCGAGGATACCGGAGAGAGTTATTCGGCCACCACAGTTGAAGGATGATCCAAGAGACAAGGCTACGCTTGATTGCCATTGCTTGTCCAGCGAAGATCATCCTAACCGTAGTGTTTCCTATAAGACGCACAGTAGAGCTAACACATGGGGCTCCCCTAGCACACACTCTGTGTCAGATGCTGGCTAGGATCCTAAGCCTGAAGCCCATAATCGTAGATGAACTGCTCCCACTACACACATGGGTATACTCCCGCCATATGTGGTCGAAGCGGTAGTGCAAGAACAAACTACGGAGGGAACGTTTCAGACTCGGCGAAATCTCATTGGCGTATTGATCCAGAGAGAGAGAGAGAGAGGCAACAAAAAGGGAACTGTGTCAGTACAGGATCTCTGAATAAAAGCTTTGCAGAAAAGCAAGAATAAAACACTGAGAAGTGTTGTAAAGAATGTTTGAAAGAGAGAGAGAAAGTGTTGAGATAACCCCTGAAGGTTGCAAGGAGCTCTGGAGGACTGTGAAGTCCATCACTTTGGAGGACGGTGAAGTCCTTGCTTGTTTAGAATAGCCTTCCCAGTATACCCTCATCGTCGGCGTCGAAGCATTCGACTTCTTGGTTGACAATGAGGAGAGGAGGCTCTTCGACGTGATTCACTCCCCTTGAGGAGCAAGGAACATCTGAAATTTCTTTGCCCTTTGACGTTGATGGGTCAGGGCGATCTTCTTTAGGGAGCAAGTCATGCATCTTGCCCTGCCGGAGCATCCTTTGTACAAGCTGGTGGAATGCTCGGCAGTCTTCTGTTCGATGGCCTGGTTCTTTGTGGAATTCGCAATAAGGCTCTGAGCTTCTAGACCTCTGATCGGTCGGCCGATAGGGCTTCTTGTAGCTTGCCCTATCTTTCAAGATTTGGGCTACTTCTTGCACGACGTCATCGAGATCTGACTCATGCAAGTCATCGTCTTGCTGTTGTTGAACAGTTGCTGTTTGAGAAGGAGCTAGTGGTAGCAATGGATCTTGAGCATCACGGCTCGGGAAGGAGTATCGCTGGCGATGAAGCCTTCTCTCCTTCCTTGAGTGAGCTGGGAAACGATTGTAAGGAGACCTTGGAGGTTGCTTGCGAAACGGATCTTTCTCTGATACGAGCTTGGAAACGAAGCCTGGATTGCTCTTCTCGCCTCGGATGTACGAGTTGGCTAGAGCAATCAGCTCTTGGTATGTCCTTGGAGCACGGACATTGGCTTCAAATTTGAGAGGCCCTTCACGAAGACCGTGGATAAGAGCCACTCGGTACATTTCTTGATCAACGATTTCGATGTCCAGAATCTCTCTCTGGAATCGATCAACAAATTGAGACCAGGTTTCATCACTGCGCTGTCTGATCTCAAAGAGGGCTTCAGGACCGCCCTTTCTCTTGGAGGAGGTAGAGAATCTGAGAAGGAATTCTCTACGAAGATCGAGGAAGGAAGAGATGGAGTGAGGACGGAGGCCATAGAACCAATCCCTCACTTGCCCATCAAAGGTTGTCACAAGGAGCTTGCACTTGGTTGCATCTGACAGAGTCTTGAGAGCAACGGCTGATTCAAAAGCTTGAAGATGCTTGACCGGATCAGTCTCTCCTGTATAGATTGGCAGTCGAGGCTCTCTGAAGTTTGCTGGAGTAGGTTCAAGGCGAACACTTTCAATGAAGGGCGACGGCTCTTCCTGCTCTCCCACAGCATAGGGATCAAAGGGGGCATAGGCTGCAGCTGCAAAAGAAGCAGGAGGGTAGAAAGGAAAGGTTGCTGCAGGGGGAGCAGAGGCAGGAGCTGGGGGGCAAGGATGACTTCCTTGAAAGTTGAGAAATCTAGCAGGACTTCCCCGGGCAGCTTGCCGGAAGAAGTTTTGGCGAGCGGCAAACTCTTCATCTTGAGTTCGCAAAGGAGCAGCAGGACCTTGCGGGAAGGTCGGGGTGTACGGCGGATAGAACGGAGGACAAGCTTGAGAATAAGCTTGCTTATGCTCTGATGTTGGCGTTGGGTTGATTGGAGCAGCTGGAGCAGTTGTTGGACGAGAGTCTAATCGCTGCGTGATCGCAGCAAGGACTTGGTTGATTGCTTGGAACTGTTGAGCATTCTCACGGCGCGACTGCTCAAAAGCTTCCCAGAGAGGATCTTCACTGGGACTTGGAGCAAAGTACTCGGCTGATTGATCTGACATGGCTAACTGTCGCTGTTCACCGTCTGACCGGATCTGAAGGTCGCGTGTTAACTGTTGATGCGCGAAAACGTCGCGGGGCACCAGCCAGCTAACACGGAGGGGGTGTTCGGTCTCACAAGCTAGGAGAGGAGGAAAGGAGGAAAGGAAGGAAGCCTCTGAGTGCTCGAGAGTGGAGCAAACGGCTTGTCAAAGAGGGTTGCGGGGATAGAGGAGAGAAGCTTGATCAACAGAGCGGGTTGATCAAGAGAGGAGAAGGAGGTTGACCAGGAGCTGTCGAGCAGACGGCTAATGGGACGGTTGTGCTTGCAGGTTGGACGCCGAGGAGAGCTGAGCTGGGCTGAGAAGAAGTCTGCTGAGCAGAGGAGCAAGGCTTGCTGAGCAGAGGAGCAAGACTTGCTGAGCAGAGGAGAAGAAGAAGGGGGGCCGCTAGCAGCGGCAACAACACACTTCGCCCGCCGCGGCCTAAATGCCACTCCTGCGACGGGCTTTCCTTTTATTAATAGCTAGAGATTACAAGCTTACAAGTACACCTTTACAACAAAATCACTTAAAGGGTACAAGGAGAAGCTGGCGGCTAAGAGAGAAGGAAGTGCCAGAAAGCAGGGGAGAAGCTGCCAGAGACTAAGTAAAAGAGTCTGCTGGCAAGCTGGAGGACTGGGAAACTGAGTCTGCAGAGTCTGCTGGCAAGCTGCTGAAGAGCTGCTGGAGAGCTGCGCGGACAGAAAACTGAGTCCGCAGAGCTTGCTGGAGAAGGCGATGACGGACTGCGCGGACTGGAAAACGGAGTCCGCAGGGCTTGCTGGCAGGACTTGCAGGATCTTCCAACCGTCTGGCGTGATGCAGAATGAGAGGCACCATGGACTATTTATAGGCCCAGGGGAGTTCTTCTAGAAGCGGGGCCCAGTGACATCAGCATGACGACCTGCGCGGACTCCGCGGACAGAGATTTTGCGTCCGCCACTGTTGCCTGAGGAAGCAAGCGGAAGGACCCACCTGCAGAAAGCTGGAGGTCGCCCCCTAGCGGGCGACCTGGGCGGACTCCGGGAGGAGTCCGCCCGGCAGGCCGGAGGCCGCCCCCTAGCGGGCGGCCGGGGCGGACTCCGGGTGGAGTCCGCCCGGCCGGAGCCGGGGCCGCCCCCTAGCGGGCGGCCTGGGCGGACTCCAGGAGGAGTCCGCCCGGCAGGAGCCGGGGCCGCCCCCTAGCGGGCGGCCTGGGCGGACTCCGGGAGGAGTCCGCCCGGCAGGAGCCGGGGCCGCCCCCTAGCGGGCGGCCTGGGCGGACTCCGGGAGGAGTCCGCCCGGCAGGAGCCGGGGCCGCCCCCTAGCGGGCGGCCTGGGCGGACTCCGGGAGGAGTCCGCCCGGCAGGAGCCGGGGCCGCCCCCTAGCGGGCGGCCTGGGCGGACTCCGGGAGGAGTCCGCCCGGCAGGAGCCGGGGCCGCCCCCTAGCGGGCGGCCTGGGCGGACTCCGGGAGGAGTCCGCCCGGCAGGAGCCGGGGCCGCCCCCTAGCGGGCGGCCTGGGCGGACTCCGGGAGGAGTCCGCCCGGCAGGAGCCGGGGCCGCCCCCTAGCGGGCGGCCTGGGCGGACTCCGGGAGGAGTCCGCCCGGCAGGAGCCGGGGCCGCCCCCTAGCGGGCGGCCTGGGCGGACTCCGGGAGGAGTCCGCCTGGCAGGAGCCGGGGCCGCCCCCTAGCGGGCGGCCTGGGTGGACTCCGGGAGGAGTCCGCCCGGCAGGAGCCGGGGCCGCCCCCTAGCGGGCGGCCTGGGCGGACTCCGGGAGGAGTCCGCCCGGCAGACGGGCAGAGGCCGCCCGGGGTGGGCGGCCTCGGCGGACGGCGGCAGGAGGCCGCCGCCCCTCGGGCAGCAGGGAGGTCGCCCCTGGCGGGCGTCCTCGGCGGACGGCGGTAGGAGACCACCGCCCCTTGAGAGAAATAGGAGGCCGCTACTGGTACTGCTGTTGGCGGACTCCTGCAAGGAAAAGACTGCATGATTAGCGGATCTAACTGCATGTCCCGCGAGGGTGAGCCATGGGAATAGCCCGCCATCCCGCAGGGCACGCGGTTGCTAGGAGACCTAGGCGGATAGGGAAGACTGTCCGCCTACGCTGGGACCCATCGCGATCGAAAGGGACAATCTAAGGGTCACGACGAGCCAGCTGGCCACCTTGGGAAGGATCGCCGATTTCTGGGTTAACAGCCGGGCTGCTCCATGTAGGCTTGTAGTTGGGCTGCAACATGTGGCCTTTGAGCTCGAGGAGGGGCTACACCAACACATCAAGGGCTGCATCTTGAAGTGGGGAGGAGGCCGGCTATGTACTAGTGGGCTGCTCCAATAAAGAGGGTTGCATGATCCTACAAATAACAACACAAAATAATCATTAGAAACAAAATATTATTCATGAGCATAAAATTATAACAAATAAGACTAAACATCACATAAAATAATATATATATATTAATAAGACTAAACATAGCAACAAATATTAAAACTAAACTAAACATAACACAACATAAAATATAAAACACACGATAAATTTGGAAATTATCATAACATACGAGAAATAAAAAAAAACAGACATAAAATAAACAAAATTATAACTAAACTTAGGAATTTAGGTTTATAAACTATACCAAAAACGATGACTAAAAGTAGTCATCAAATTCCCCCATGCGAGAGTATTTGCTTTCCCTCAAGCAAATAAAACTTAAAGAACTAGGGAAAGAAAACAAAGAAGATTTAGGTTGCATAATTAAGAAAAACAAAACATGAAAAATTAAACTATCCTAATTCCTATGTTAACAACTAGTGGGTGAGAAGTGCACAATAAAAACTTGAAAGTGGAGACCTAAAAATATCATTAGAACATAAAGAAAATTTACACATTTCTAAATCTTAAAATAAGGCATCCAAAATTAATGAAATTAAGAAAGTCAAAAGTAGAAGTTCTAAATAGATGGCGCATTAACGAACTACTAGGTTGCTAGAATAACAATTAACCCTAAATCACCTCAAGATAACCTCCAAAGAAATCCATCAATGATGGTGGCCATAGGCTTGTCCGTTCACACTCTATCCACTATGCGAATTTACGTTCTAAAGATTAATAGGACTTCTATTAGGTGCTAAAACTTAGCTTAGGTAAATGATTAGGAAATGAAAACAAGGATAAACATGAGGGCTTAAACACTAAACCAAGGTTGAGCTCAAAAATAAAAACATGAAGAGAAATGAAAAATGACAAGTACATCATTTTCCAATTCAAACTAACAAACAAAGGCCATGAACTTTTTTTCTTTTCATAAATTGGCCACAAATAAACTTCATTTTTTTTCTTTTTGATTGATTTCACCTTTTTTTTGATAATAATAATTTTTTCTTCTTTAATAACTTTTTAAGGAAAGCTCCAAATATAAGGTTTAAACACTCCTTTTCATTTCAAAGATATAACCCTTCACAAAACATGATATATAAGCTCAAAGTTTAGTGTGAAATAGGAAAGACATTTAGCTTTGTTGAAATGATGAAATGAAAGGTGGAGATAAAAAAAAGAAACATGGAAAAAGGCCCAAAAATTGTTTTGCAATGGTAAATTTGTTGGTGGGCAAGAAAAGCTCAAACTAGTCAAAGGGTGGCCTAAATCATTTCTAAAGTACGTAAAAACGGCGCATATGTTTCGAGAGTCGCTAGGGACAAGTTCTAGACACCAAGAAAGACTACCCCACAAATGAAAAAGAGCTAATGTTACCTAGCAACCATTCGTAAGCAACTAACCGAATAAAAAGACATAACTACAAATTGCTAACTTATAACGTAGAAATCGGATGCCTATATTTAAGAAAAAGAAACTAGTAAAACTAATCTATGTAAGAATGACAAATTTAGAAAACCAATTCAAAGAAATCTAAATAGAACTAAGGAACCGCACGGGCCTACACATCACTAGAAGAAACATAAAAATAAAGATAGAAAATAATTTTAGATTTTGTTTTTCAAATATATTTTAGCAATTTTTTTGGATTTTTGTTTCTTTTTATAGTTTTTTCTTCTTTTTTTTGTGATTTTTGAAAAGGCTAAAATAAAAGCAATACTAAAAAAAACTTAACAAAACTATGCTAATTTGTTTTTAGAATCTTTTTTTTGAAAGAAAAAAAAAGAGAAACTAACTAAACCCTCCCCCAAGCTTAGATTTTTCATTATCCTCAATGAAAGAAACAAAAAGAAAAACGAGAAGGAGACTGAGAAGGAGAGAAAAATGCAGAAAGTAAATGAAAATAAAAAAAATAAGACTTCCATGTGTTTGTGAGATGAAGGCGGATGTCGCTCCCCATGCTAGCTTTTTAGTGCACTGGATCGTCAGTAGGGTTGACTTGATCCATCTTGAAATCAGCAACGTTGGAGCGGCGATCAAGAACTTGCTTCGTTGGCCTCTGGAAGGAAGAGCAAAATAAAGCAAAAGAAAAAAAAGAGTCCGTGGGCAGGTGCCCAAGATTTTTCTTTATTACAATAATTTAAAGTTCGAAAAATATTAATAAAAGTCTTAGAATAAAACGAAATGTCCAACATAAAAGAAAGTTGCATGAAAGAAAACATTACGATGGAAATAAAAGTTGTTCCGCAGCAGGAGATACATAATCATTTGCAAAATATAACTTTAAGCGATGGCCATTTACTTTAAAATCACCCTTATCCGGGTGCGAGAGGAGCACAGTGCCATAAGGAAAAACCTGTTTGACCGTAAAAGGTCCAGACCAACGAGATTTCAGTTTTCCAGGGAACAGACGTAAACGTGAATTAAAAAGAAGAACCTGATCGCCTGTTTTAAACGTTTTAGGGTGGCGCAGGTTCTTATCGTGATAAAGTTTTGTGCGTTCTTTATACAGCTTGTTATTTTCGTAAGCGTACGCTCTCCATTCATCAAGTTCATTCAATTGATTTTTCCTATGCTCGCTGACTGAGTGCGGATCGAAATTAAAAAATTTTATCGCCCAATACGCTCGGTGTTCTACTTCTACCGGAAGATGACACGATTTTCCATAGACCAATCGGAAAGGAGTACAACCGATGGCGGTCTTGTACGCTGTCTGATAGGCCCAAAGAGCATCGTCTAATTTTAAGGACCAATCTTTACGAGAATTAGAAATGGTTTTTTCCAAAATTCTCTTTAGCTCTCGATTGACTACCTCGACCTGACCGTTAGTTTGTGGGTGATAAGCGGTGGATAATTTATGCGTAACGCCATATTTAGTTAAAACCTTAGCTAGTTGGACGTTACAAAAGTGGCTCCCCCTATCACTAATGATCGCGCGAGGAAAGCCAAAATGAGAAAAAAAAAATTTAAAAATTTATGACTACGCGAGCGTCATTACTTGGTAAATCTTGGGCCTCCGCCCACCTAGAGACGTAATCTACGGCGACTAAAATATATTTTTATTTCCGAAACTTGAGGGGAATGGGCCGACAAAGTCTATGCCCCACAAATCAAAAACTTCGCATTCAAGAAAATAATGTTGCTCCATTTCATTTTTATTAGAGATGTTCCCAGTCCGCTGGCACCGATCGCACCCGCCCACAAAGATTTGTGCATCTTTAAATATGCTTGGCCAATAGAAGCCAGCACTAAGTACTTTGTGTGCGGTGCGGTTTTCTTGAAAGTGCCCGCCAGTCGGACCTTCATGAACATGTTTTAAAATTTGCTGACCTTCTTCCCGGGAGACACATCTTCTTACCACCTGGTCCGCACAAATGCGAAATAGAAACGGATCCTCCCAAAAATAATACTTCAACTCAGAAAAAAAAATTTTCTTTTGCTGAGAGGAGTATTCTTTTGGGAGGACGCGGGCCACCAGGTAATTGGCCAAATCGGCAAACCATGGGGTAAAAGAAGAAACGTTTAAAATTTTCTCATCCGGAAAAGAATTAATATGTAAATTTTCATCAAAAATATCAATTTTAGGATTTTCTAGGCGTGAAAGATGATCAACCGCTAAATTTTCCGCTCCTTTCTTATCTCGGATCTCCAAGTCGAATTCTTGAAGTAATAGGATCCAACGAAGAAGACGCGGTTTGACATCCGGTTTAGAAAGGAGGTACTTCAAAGCGGAATGATCCGTAAAAACGATAACCTTAGAAAGAGTGATATAGGGTCGAATTTTATCAAAAGCAAAAATGATAGCTAAGAGTTCCTTTTTAGTTGTAGTGTAATTTTCTTGCGCTGAATTAAGAGTTTTGTTAGCGTAATAGATTGGGTGGAAATTCTTAGCTATACGTTGTCCTAGTACCGCACCGACCGCAAAACTACTTGCGTCGCACATAATTTCAAAAGGTAAATCCCAAACTGGGGCGATCATAATCGGAGCATTTATAAGTTTGGATTTAATTAATCGAACGCCGCTAAACAAGAATCGTCAAAAATAAAAGGAGCGTCTTTCTCGAGAAGGTGGGTGAGAGGCTTAGTAATTTTGGAAAAGTCCTTAATAAATCTTCGATAAAAACCTGCATGGCCTAAAAAACTTCTTATCGCTTTAATATTCGTAGGCGGTGGTAACTTTTCAATTACTTCGATTTTTGCCTTGTCCACTTCAATTCCCTTAGCGGAAATTTTGTGGCCAAGGACTAAGCCTTCACGTACCATAAAGTGGCACTTTTCCCAATTCAAAACTAGATTTGTTTCTTCGCAACGTTTTAAAACTTTTCCTAAATTCTTTAAACATAACTCAAACGAGTCGCCAAAAACTGAGAAGTCGTCCATAAACACTTCCATAATATTTTCTACATATTTATCGAAAATGGCCAGCATGCACCGCTGAAAAGTAGCTGGTGCGTTGCATAGCCCGAAAGGCATCCTACGGTAGGCAAATGTTCCGAAAGGGCAAGTGAATGTTGTCTTCTCTTGGTCCTCGAGTGCGATCGGGATTTGGAAATATCCCGAAAGACCGTCGAGAAAACAATAAAAACTATGCCCGGATAAGCGTTCTAAAATTTGATCGATAAATGGAAGGGGGAGTGATCTTTACGAGTGGCATCATTTAATTTACGGTAATCGATGCACATCCTCCATCCCGTTACCGTCCTAGTTGGAATTAAATCATTATTTTCATTTGTTACTATCGTGATCCCACCCTTCTTAGGTACAACCTGAACCGGACTTACCCACTTACTATCGGAAATAGGATAGATTATCCCCGCATCTAATAACTTAAGAACCTCGCCCTTCACAACCACTTTCATATTAGGATTAAGACGACGTTGAGGTTGGACTACATCCTTAGAATTATTTTCAAAAAATATTTTTTGGGTGCAAAAAGAGGGGCTTATGCCAGGAATATCAGAAATTTGCCACGATATAGCTCGGCGATGCTTTTGTAGTAGTTTGATCAATGGATCGTTTTCGGATTGAGAAAGTAAAGCTGAGATTATAACGGGCAATTTAGAATTTTGTTCAAGAAAGGCATATTTGAGATGTTCGGGAAGGAGTTTTAGTTCTAAGTTGGGTGGTTCATCATAAGAGTTCTTTAAAACCTTTTCATTTTCAAAGACAATATTTTCATAATTTTTTTGTCTAAACACCGGTTCATTTGCAAAGTTGGCTTGCGCGGACATAAACGTGTCTTCAAAAACATTTGCAAAAAAATCAGAAAAAGAGGAAGAAAAATCATTGGAGGAAACATTTGAAAGAGACAGAGAGGCGTCTTCATTTAAAACATCAAGGAAGAAACATGAGTTGTCATTTTCTAAAGAATTTTTCATGGATTGATTTATTGAAAACGTCACCTCATCATCTCCCACACGAAGCAAAAACTTTCCGTTACTTACATCGATGACCGCACGAGAGGTGGCTAGGAAGGGACGACCAAGGATAAGGGGGACCTCGATGTCTTCTTCAATATCAAGAATGACAAAATTCACCGGGAAGATGAATTTATCGACCTTCACTAGCACATCCTCAACGATACCTAACGGATACTTAATCGATCGATCAGCCAATTGGATGCTCATACGTGTAGGGCTGAGAGTGCCCAATCCTAGCTTTTTAAACAATGAAAAAGGCATCAAGTTGATGCTCGCACCTAAATCCGCTAGCGCGTGCTTTACAAAAAGATCACCAAAAACGCAAGGAATCGAAAAACTACCCGGATCATTTATCTTTGTAGGAAGATTGGAATTTTTTATGACTGCCGAGCATTCTTCATTTAACGTAACATGAGATAAATTTTCTAATTTCTTTTTGTTCGTTAACAGGTCCTTAAGATATTTGGCGTATTTTGGCATTTGGCTAATCGCTTCATGAAATGGCAAATTGATATGAATTTGTTTAAACATTTCAAGAAAGCGTTGGTAATGATCATCTAGTTTATCTTTCCTAAGCTTAGCGGGGTAGGGAGGTGGTGGAAATTCTTTTAAAATATCGAGATCATTATTTTTAAAACCATCTTTTTCCTTTTCCAAAATAGATGTTTCTTGTTTATTTTCAAAAATAGAATTTTCTTTTCCAAAATTTTTATTAATTATATCTTCGTCACTAATTCATGTAGCAGTAGGAGAGGCAATCACCTTTGGCTCTTCCCTTGTTGTCGGCTCGTGAATTACCTTGCCGCTCCAAAGGGAAATCGCTTTCGCGTGCTCCATTGGGTTTGGCTCGGTATTTGAGGGAAGAGTCCCAGGTGGCCTCTCGGAAACCATCTTTGCTAATTGACCGACCATATTCTCTAAATTTTTCATTGAGCCTGTTAGATTTCTAATGGTCGCTTCATTGGTTCTTTTGTATTTTGAAAGCATTTCCTCCAAAGAGGAAGGTTTTTGAAAATGTTGATTTTGTTGTGGTGGTGGTGGTGGAGGAGTGAAATCGTGCGGTGGACGTGCGACATTCGCGGGATTACTCCAAGAAAAATTAGGATGGTTACGCCATCCAGGATTATTAAAGTTAGAAGAAGAATTAAAACCAGGCAGAGCAGAAAAATTAGAAAAAGCAGAAAAGTTCGAAGCATTATTTTGAGCAGGCCTGGGTATGTTCCCCAGATAATCCACCTGCTCGGCAGCAGCAGCATTTGCATTTTCATATACCTGAGCGGCGGAGGAAGCAGTCATCTCCGAAATCTTCTTGTTCAGCATTTCCACTTGCAGCGCCAGTTGCGAAACCGAGTCAACTTCATAGATACCTGCAGGTTTAGATGGCCGAGTCCTAGACGAATTCCACTGATAAGAGTTCATCACCATGTCCTCGATAAGTTCAAGAGCGGCTTCCGGAGTTTTGCGGTCCAAAGAACCAGCAGAAGCGGCATCTATCATTTGCTTAGTTTCTTGATTTAGCCCATTATAGAATGTCTGAACCTGTAACCATACAGGCAGAGCATGATGAGGGCATCTTCTCAAAAGTTCTTTGAACCTCTCCCAAGTGTCATAGAGGGTCTCAGAAGTAATTTGAGAGTACGAAGTTATATCATTTCTTAGCTTAGTACTTTTGGCGGGGGGGGGGGGGGAATATCTAGCAAGAAATTTATCGACTAAAATGTTCCAAGTAGTGATTGATCCTCTTGGAAGAGAACTCAACCACTGTTTGGCTTTAGTTCTTAAGGAGAAGGGGAAGAGTCTTAGCCTTATAGCATCATCTGAGACACCATTTATTTTGAAGGTGTCACAGATTTCAAGAAAATTGGCAATATGCAAGTTCGGATCTTCATCTTGTAATCCGTCAAACTGTACATATTGCTGCACCATTTGTATGATGCTAGGCTTAAGCTCGAAGTTATTGTTCGCAATTGTAGGTCGAACAATACTTGTTTCAGTCCACTCCAGGTTGGGTCGAGCATAATCGGACATGTTCCTTTGATGAGCCATTCCTGGGTTGGGATCTCCCATTTCAGAATTAAAATTACAATCACCGTCGGAATCCTCAACTGCTGTTTGAGAAGTGGAGCCCCGAATCATAGTTGTCTCCGAAAGGAGCGTTCGATTTCTGGGTCCAAATCAACAAGTAGCGACGGATTCGTGCGGGTCATGCACTAAAAAAATGAATGAGAAATGGAAATAAAAACTTGAAGAATGAAAAAAAAAGAAAATGATTAGATTTTTTTTTGTTTAAATTTTTGTAGAAGCAATAGCGAAAGCGTTTTCAAAATATTGACGAAGAAGATCCCCGGCAACGGCGCCAAAAACTTGATGGGCTAAAACCCGAACAGGCAAGTGTACCTGTCGAATTGTAGTATCAAGGTCGTATTTAAACACGGGGTTGTCAAGTACTATTACTCACGCTTGAACTATTATCCTACCGAAAGAAAATGGGTTTTGAGAATTTTTAAAATCAAACTGAAACAAAATTTAAAATGGAACTATGGATTAAAAGATAGCACTTGATCGATGATTCACCATGAAAAGAGATAGGAGAAATAAAAATAATATTTTATAATTGCGACTTAACTCGACCGTGACGGATCCGAAAATAAGACAAAATCTCGCTAGAGCATTAAGTCTCCTAACTTATAGACGCTTTGATCGAAATCTCTTTACAAATCAAAGAGGCCTAAAGTTGCATTATCGAGATGATCCGCACTATTGGATTTGACTCCAATCCGGAGGATTTACGTCGTCCTATCTCTAGGATTGCGTGCAACTCATTCCCTCTTTGAGTGATCTTTCAAATCAACGAGTCTCTCGACTATTATGAAATGAGATCAAAGGCCTACTACCGTATACCGGAAATACGGAGTCGGCTCGAAGTAAATCAAAGAGGGATCGAGCAAAAATTAGCAAAAATAAAATTACGAAGTAAAAAAGAATTCCTATCTCAAATCATGGATCCTCATGATCAAATGCTAAAAGAAGATTAGCTACACATATTGGAAAAGGAAATAACAAAGTAAAGAGAAGAAAATTTCATTTTAGCGAATAATAAACGAAAGAGAACACAATGCTTAAGACAAAACGATACTAAACTACTTAAACGAAATAAGATTGCAACAAGGTAAACTTAATAACATTACAAAAAAAACTCTCTTGGCTTGTACTCTTCACTTGCTATCTCCAAAATCCAACCCCTAAAGCATGAGACCATGGTGCCTTTTATAGATGAGGAGGGAAGATTCTAGATGGGAATGAAGAGGAGGAGGAAAGGGGGGTGGTTGGCCATGTGAATTTGGAGAGGGTGCATGCATTTCATTTAATGAAGGGAGAGGGAGAGGATGATTCAATGCATGGTGGCAAGGTGTATGCATGGAGAAATTAATGAGAGAGAGAGAGGAGATGAATATAGAATAAAAGAAGAAATAAAGGAGGAGGAAAGTGTGTGGCCGGCCATGGGAAATGGGGGACTCATGCATGTGCAAATAAATGAGGAGGGGAGAGACAGGTTATATGCATGAATATGGCCGGCCATGCATGAATCTTTGAAGTGGGCCAGCCATGCCTGGTGGGATATTCATGTACTCGGGTTGTTTTATGTAGTGGGCTGCTCGGGGTGAGCTTGGAGAGTAGCCGAGCTGCTACATCACTGAAATAGGCTGCTCACTTTGAGGGGGGAGGAGGCCGGCCATGCACTAAGAAGAGAGCTCGGGCTGGATCAATGAAGGAGGGGCCGGGCTGCTCCATATAGGCTGCACCAAGAGTGGTTGGGCTGCTCCATGTAGACTGCACTAAGAGTGGCCGGGCTGCTCCATGTAGGCTTGTAGTTGGGCTGCAACATGTGGGCTTTGAGCTCGGGTAGGGGCTGCACCAACACATCAAGGGCTGCATCTTGAAGTGGGGAGGAGGCCGGCTATGTACTAGTGGGCTGCTCCAATAAAGAGGGCTGCATGATCCTACAAATAACAACACAAAATAATAATTAGAAACAAAATATTATTCATGAGCATAAAATTATAACAAATAAGACTAAACATCACATAAAATAATATATATATATATTAATAAGACTAAACATAGCAACAAATATTAAAACTAAACTAAACATAACACAACATAAAATATAAAACACACGATAAATTTGGAAATTATCATAACATACGAGAAATAAAACAAAACAGACATAAAATAAACAAAATTATAACTAAACTTAGGAATTTAGGTTTATAAACTATACCAAAAATGATGACTAAAAGTAATCATCACATCCTTATTTACTTCTTCAAACTTCTTTCCCTCAACCTGAGACAGAAAATTAAGATGTAAAATTTCATTAGCAGTACCTCGTCTGGTCCTGACATCGTCGCCTGGCTCTCCAATGATCAAATCAATCGGGTGATCTCTCAGGTGTCTGAATACTAGATTTCTTCCTCTCCCAATAGCAGGTTTTGACACGTCTATAGCATCTCATGCAGTTTGGGGTTGTTCTTCATCTAGTCGTTCTTTATCCACCATACTTGGATCGATGACCTTGATTGAGGTTGGAGCATCTTCCTTGAACTCTTCTTCCAAGCTTAGATCATTTATCCTTATACTTGCATCTACAACAACAACACTAGATGACCTGCTATGAAGCATGCTTATCTCATCAAGTACAACATTGATAGACTATTCTACCACTTGGGTTTTCTTATTGAAAATCCTATATGCCTTACTATGGCTACTATACCCTACAAAAATATCTTCAAAACATCTTTCACTAAACTTCGTGTGGTAATACTTCCCATTGTTAAGCACGAAGCATTTACTGCCAAAGATTCTAAAGTAGGACACAGTCGGATTCTGCCTTTCAATAGTTCATAGGGAGTCATATGATGGTTTTTTTCTTACTTCTCTATTTTGCATGTGACAAGTTGTGTTGATTGATTCAACCTATAAGTACTCTGGTGGTGAAGCGTCATTCAACATCATCATACATGCTTCAATAAGTGTTATATTCCTTCTCTCGGCAACTCCATTTTGTTGTGGAGTATGCGGGGAGGAAAACTCATGAAAGATACATTGACATCCACATAATTTTGTTATGCCACCAGACTTAAATTCTGTTTTGTGATCACTTCTGATTTTGACCACTAAGTAGTTCAATTCGTTCTGAATTTGCCTAACAAAATTAGTAAAAGCATCAAAAGTGTCTGACTTGTGTAATAGAAAGAACAACCAAGTAAAATGAGAGTAGTCGTTAACAATGACCAACGTATAGATTTTACCTCCTAAACTGTGAATTGGCATTGGACCGAATAAGTCCATTTGGAGTAAATACAAACTCCTAGAGGAATCTTTTTCATAAATACCCTTAAAGGTAGAACTTGCCTACTTACCCATCTGGCATGCGTAACATGGACTCTCTTTAAGGCACTTAATGTTGCGGCATCACGCACTAAGTTGTGAGAAAATAGCATATTTATAATTTTGAAAATAATATGTGTTAATCTCGTGTCATTGGTCACAGAGAGATGCACTATCTTTTGCCAAAATACACACTAGTGTAGAATTATCTAAACATAGAAAATTTATACATAAATATTTCTACTCAGAGTGCCATTTAAGACCGTCTCCAAATTTTCAGATTATTTTATCAGACACTTGTCCTTGTAGAACTCAACCATATAGCCTTTGTCACATAACTGACTTATGCTTATCAGATTATGTTATAATCTTTCAACATAAGCCATGTCTGTGAAAGAGACTATGCCATTGGATATCATACTGCAGCCTTTAGTAATTCCCCTGTTAGACCCTTCGAAGATATCTTTTGGTTCATCTTCAACTGGGGTAAATTCTCGCATTAGGCTTCTAGTCTCGGTCATATGCTGAATGTATCTACTATCCAAATACCAGATTGGCGTTTTGTTGGCCTTTGGACATACCTTCAAACATAAATCATTTTACCTTAGGAACCCAATCAGACTTGGGTCCTTGGTTCCTTATTGGTCTAACATCATTTGGAACATTAACGTTGTGAGTTGTCGGTCTCGCACTATTAACTCATGGAGTTTCAAACTTTACCAGATGAAACCAGCAGTCTACAGCGAAGTGACCAACCTTGTTGCAACACTAACAGTAAAACTTATTGTACCTTCTCTTGTAATCCTGCTTTACCTTTTGTACGAGAGTTCTAATATGGGCCATAGACTTTGAAGTGGAAGCCACTTAATTACAGCATATACAAGGCTTCATAGTTTCCTTGGCCATAGGAACAACAATGTTGACTTTTACAGCCCTCTTAGCACTTGTTCCATGAATGTAAGGACCATAGTTTTTAAATGGAATTTACTCATGTTGTGCTTTAAAAACACTCGCACCAAAGTCTCATGGACGGGTCCATCCTTTATAGCACTTTTTATCCTCCCCATAAATAGGCCCAGCAAAGTGACCAAAGGACGACTCAAGGTCAAATTTGATTGTCGGGAAGATTACCTTCTTAAATGAGGGTTGACCTTGTGGCGCCTTCCCTTTATCTTTGGTACTGGCTTTCTTAGCACCGTTACCTTTTCCAGCAACATGGCCAAGACCACAACCCTTCTTAGGAGCAGAAAACTCATCAATGAGGGGATGAATGGTCTTTGGTTTCGAGTAGCTTTCGACCAGCTTGCTTTCCACCAAGAGCTTCTCTTCCAGCTCATCTAAGTATTTCTCCTTCTGACTTAACAGTTCAGCGGAGCATTTCAATTCCTCTTCCAAATAGTGAACTTCACTTCTGAGAGGAGTTAATTTAGTAATTTCCTCCCTCATGCTTGATTCCACTGTCTTGAGAGAAGCGATCTCTTTAAATTGCTTCTTTAATACCTTGCGGCATTTGTCAAAAGCTTTCAAGAGTTCTTGATGCTGAGCCATCAAGTCAGAGTCATCTTCCATAGAATATTAGTCTCCATGAACATTAGTGGAAGTTTCCGACTTAGATAGGATTATATGAGAGCTTACCTTCCCATGGTATTGGGAGTCGCCTAATTCCCCATCTAATTAAGCCATGAGCCCGAAGAAAGCTTGCTTATTTTTTGAACTTGACTCACTCGAGTCATTATCGCTGAGAGTCCTGGACTTCTTAGCAACAAAGCTTTTCTCTTCTTTTTTCTTACCTTTGAAGGATCTCTTCTCTTCCTTCTTGGAACCTTCCTTCTTCTTGTAAGGACACTCCGCAATCATGTGTCATGGCTAATTACAATAATAACAAACAACGTCAGAGGAAGAATGTTTATTCGGTTTGGATTTATACATGTCCTATCGGTTGTAGCTCTTCTTGGAACGATCACCTTCCCGATGTGATCTTCTGAAATCCGAGGAGGAGGACTGATTTTTTATTTGCCTACTCTTGTTGATCAATCTTTTGAACTGCTTGGATATGAGTGAGAACTCTCCATCAGATAACTCAAAGCCTGACGTTCTTGGCTTAGAGTCTTCTAGAGTATCTGGAGCTCGTGTCCTTACTGGTGACACTGCTTTACACTTTCTCGAACCATCAACTTTCAATGCAAATGATTTCTCTTTGCTTGAAGTCCTGCTGCTTTGCTCCTCCTTCTTTCTGGTATTCATATAAAGTTCGTCGGAGAGCAACTTTTCGAAGAGGTTTTGGGGTCATTCTCCAGCAGCTTCCCAAACTCCCTAATGGCTATAACTTTTGTATCTTAGTCCTTTGTCTGGATTTGAGGAATTTGTCGTTTAGTTCACCATTAGTGAAGTTGCGGCCGTAGTTTCTAAGGACGTTGATGATCTTGAAGAATTTCTCGAAGTTGTCAGCAATAGTATTTTTAACACCTTGCTTGAACGCTTCGCATTCTTGATTTAGCAATGATTTACGATAATCTCTAACCTCTTTGGTTCCTTCCATGAGCACAATCAGATAGTCCCACATCTCCTTGGAAGATTTGCAGTGGAATAAATTTTGGAGCATCGAATCGTCAACTGTGATAGCTATAATACTCTTCTCCTTCTTATCCAACGAGACCAAGGCAATTTCATCCATAGTCAGATCCATCATCTTCTTTGGAATCATGACAGTCGCATTTAGAGCAGACGACTGTGTAGGAATATGAGGTCCTTCTTCGATAATCTAAAATATCCTAGGATTTGTTGCTTCCATGAATAACCTGACTCTTTTTTTCCACATAGGAAGTTCTCTTTTGTGCACACAGGTAGCTTCATAGAAGTCAGATCCTTGCTTCTGTCCATAGTAACCGAGCGAGATCTCTAGACAACTATATGGGAGATCTTATTCAAGGTGTTAACCTTATATCAAATAATAACCCCCTGATACCAATTGAAAGTATCTAGTGTCTACCTAAATCACCTAGAGTTGGTGAATAGGTGATGTCTGCGTCTTTTCGCGGAATAAAAATAACTTATTAAAGCACAATGAACAAAGAGATCTATATTTGTTCCCCGAGTTGGGTACATCCACTGTCTCTCCTCTCATATCTATCATGAAAGGCTAGATTCGGCTACTTCACCTTTCTCCGATTTCAACAAATCTTACACCTCGGAGTCTCAACTCCAACAACTCAGAGACAACGCTCCTACCACTCGGAGAAAAACTTATCCAATAACTTGATCCAAACACGGATCTACAACTCAGAGGGAGAAACCTCCTACAAAATTTAAAAAGTAATTTGCACCAAATGATTACAAATAATCATATTCAGGTCTAAAGTCTTCGATCCTCTGTTCTTTGAAAAGTTGATCTTGAAAGACTTGGTGAACAAAGAAAATCTGAAAGCTTTAAAGACGTAGATCTGAAATCACGGATCGACCAGATCTGAAAGTATATGAATATTCAGAAAACAATGATCCAGTCGATTCGTTATAGGAAAATCGAATCATACAGCAAGCTTGTATCGGCCGATAGATGTTACGCAATACGGACGGAAGCCGATAGAGAGCTTCATTTGGAATCTTTCTTGATTTTAAATTGAGCGCGATTAGCATGATTTGGGTTGAAGAATAATACACCATAAATATATATAGGGATCTTCCTTTCCAACGGCTAGAAAAGACCTGCTATACCGGGAAGATTGCGAGATACTCTGCATGGCGTACTGTTCAACCCGAGCTGGAATTTGAAAAACCGAGGAAAATAACCCGAAGTAATATTCATCGAGTATCGTCGAGTATAGTTGAGGATACTCGCCGAACAGCAATGAATCTCAGCGAATTTTACTTGGAGAAATTCAGCCCGGTTGAACTTAACACTCGACGCCAAGCAGAGGAATCACTCGACGAATTCAACGAATATCGGTTTGTATACTAGATGAATTCGATGCCTAACCAAGTGATATTTGACAAATCTGACTTCGAAAATCCAGAGAAGTAAATTCAAAATACTCAATGAATTTGGCGTATATCGATAGATACATTCGAAAAATTTGACGAGTATACACGATGATACTCGACTATTTTTCTTGACCTATTTTCCAACTTTCAGAGATTTTACCCTAAGTACATATAATGAATTCGACGAGCACTAGTAAGTATATTCGACAAATTTGACGAGTATCAACGAGTATACTCGATGAATTCAACGGATATGCCGTACGATACTCGACGAATTTTACTTGGGTAAAATTTTGTTCTTCTGATTCCAAGTCCTTGTCCTTCCTTGATCCTTATCACGCACTTGGGATAGAAGTACACCCCAATATAGAGATTATACGTGAGTCGACACATTGGGCTTCACAATGAAGGATTACATTGCATAGTCCTATGTCTACGGATCCATCGTAACCAGACATTGGTGTGTACTTAGCAATATACTCTTGCAAGCACATACTAAACACACAGAATCAAATAAAATCTCAATTCAGCTTAGCATAATGGGACCGTTCTTCAAATCACGGTTATTGTGGATATAATACCCAACAGTTGGCCACTAGATCCAACAAGTGGTATCAGAGAAAGGTTATTCCAAAACGGTACACCACTGGGAATGTAACAACCCCATCCGTTCATATGGTATATCCTAGAAGGTCCGGCCGGGGCCCCACAGCATATATCACAAAACAGGCGGTGAAGCTACGGGATGATACCAGAGTAGCGCAGCGCACCTATCACAAAGCATTCTAGCGGAAGCCTATACTACAACTTGAACTCCTCTCTTGAATGTCCAACAAATAAAACACAATATTTTATAGCATATGGGAATGTCTTACAACATGTAACCAATATTGGCCTTATGGCCTTACAAGGCTTTCAAACAGTGGCCCCAACATTGGCGCGCAGGCCGGCCACAATAAAAGTAAACACAACAAGAATTTCCAAATAGCATTCGAGGGCTAGCAGTAGCAGCAGCAGCAACAGCAAGGTCCTCAACCTTTATGCGTCCCGCTTGGCTATCCAGCACCTATACAGGGACAATCCACCCAACGATGGCAAATAGAAGCAATGGTCAGCGTTCAACTGACCCAATTATAACGACCCTACCCCTTTTCTCGGGGCAGCGGTAATCTTCCAAGCAGGCATATCATATCACAAGCATGGCAATATATTCATATAATGTGCTTTCATGCACACTTGCCATCACAACAGTTCGCCACCCGGCCCAACGGTTCGTGCACTCAGGGCACATTCTTGGTGTTCTGGCAAAGCACTTGCCCACCACCGTATTAGGGTCACAACCCAACGGTAACTTTCTTTAGCATTTACTCCATGGCGTGCAGCCGGAGTTCTAGTCTTACTACACCGGGATGGCCCGTAGCCCCCCATTGTGTCATGCCGCGCAGGCCTAAGACTCTTGCTATGCGCTCCAATAGACCACACCTTCTGGTCCACGTCGGACGGACATAACGCAGGTTGGATCCTCCACCCCCCGTTGATCAAATCGCCTTGCCTTCACCGAGTACGGCGTACTCGCGGCTTAATCAAAGGCGCGGGTCGGTCTCACCAATCCTATTCTTGGCATTCAACCTGGGTATTTCTCTACACCCATTCATATCACAATATCAGCGGGTCTTTCCTGGGCACCCCAGTACTTCCTGTTACTCGTTCACAGGTACGATACCGCAATATCACAAATGTCAGGGGTCTTTCCTGGGTACACCAGTACTTCCTGTTACTCTATTCACAGGTGTACACCCTACAACATCAAGCATAACAAAGGGCCTTTCCTGGTCACACCAGTACTTCCTGTTACTCACTCACAGGTACGACCCAATAGCACAAACATAACACGGATATTTTCCTGGACTACCACTCCAGTACTTCCTGCTACTACCATTCACAGGCATAACTCGTTGACTCCTTAAACTACACGTTTATCACGGAGTCTTCTCCGGTTCGTATGAAACATCACCAATCTAGACCAACCTGTCTAGATGGGCTTCACATAGCATGCCTATTCCGTACTCCATTTCCGGATCTATATGCAAACAAAGGGGATTTCATGCATCCACCCAAAGACTCCCAAAATCAGCCACCTCTTGGTGGGGGGAATCACAAACATATGCCACAAGGAAGCCTTCACATGGCTAGGAAGAAAAGTCGTTACCCTTGAAGCCCTCTTTGGTGCAATGAAATCTAAGCTGGCTTCAACGACTCATAAGGGCTTTTCCTCCGCAACGTCAGCCTCGGAACGCAGCTTGACACTCTCAAGCTCCACCAGCAGCAGCCCTTCTCCTTCTTCCTCCTTTTTCCTCTCCCTTTCTCTCTCTAACTTGTAGAAAGATGAAGGCACTAATCAAATGAGAATATGTTCTCAGTTTTCGGCCTTAAGGAAATAGGAAAGAAGCTCAGCCCTTGGATCCCAGCTGAAGGAATGGACGGCCACAAATTTGCCAGAAATGCCTAAATTTTCCTGACACGCCCGTGTCCCAGGCAGTGTGCCTCAAGCGGTGCTCAACCGCCTTATCCAAACCAGTGACACGCCCTTAGGACACGCCTGTGTCATGGGCCATGTCACCCAACACGCCTTCAGACACGCCCGTGTATGTGGCCGTGTTCATCAGGCCGAAAAAATCCCAAAATCGCCCGAGACTCACATGGCCTGTGACACGCCGCTAAATCCAAGTCATGGACGGGATAATTTCTCTCGTGCACTTTCAGTTGGCGTGAGCCATAAGCAATTATCTTACCATTTTGCAGAAGAATGTAGCCTAAGCCGCTCCATGAGGCATCACTATAAATCACAAATCCATCGGTCCCACTTGGCAAAGACAACACCGGCATCGTGGTCAACCGAACCTTCAGCTCTTCAAAAGCTCGTGCGCACTCTGGCGTCCAAACGAACTTCTGATCATTTCGCGTCAACGTGGTTAGCGGCAAAGTAATCCACGAGTTGTTAACAAATCTACGGTAGTTGCCCGCAAGTCCAAGGAAACTCCTGACCTCGGCCACAGAAGACAATATTGGCCACTCTTGTATGACCCTTATCTTCGCTGGATCCACTGCAATGCCTGCTCCACTCACCACTTGGCCCAGAAAATCCACCGACGATAGCCAAAACTCGCACTTCGAGAACTTGGCATAGAGCTAATTTTGCCCCAACGTATTCAACACCAACCGCAAGTGAGTCTCATGCTCCGCTTTCGACTTCGAGTATACCAGGATGTCATCAATGAAGACGATCACAAACAGATCTAGGTACTCTCGGAACGTGCGGTGCATCAAATCCATAAACACTGCGGGCGCATTGCATAGTCTAAATGGCATGACTGTGAACTCATAGTGCCCGTACCGCGTTCTAAATGCGGTTTTGGGAATGTCACCTTCCCGAATTCTCAACTGGTAATAACCAGACTTCAGGTCCAACTTTGAATAGATGGTAGAGCCCACCAGCTGATAGAATAACTCATCAATCCGGGGTATCAGATATTTATTCTTCTTGGTCAGCTTATTCAGTTCACGGTAATCAATACAAAACCACAACCCACCATCTTTCTTCTTTACAAAAAGCACAGGCGCGCTCCAAGGTGACATGCTTGGGCGTATATAACCTTGCTCCAGCAATTCTTGTAATTGGACCTTCAACTCAGCCATCTCTATCGGCGCGACACGATATGGTGAGCGGGCCACAGGTTTCGCACCTGGCACCAACTCGATCGTGAAGTGAATCTCCCGCTGGGGTGGTAGCCCAGGGAGATCCATGGGAAACACATCTGTAAATTACGCCACAATCGGAACCTCGCACACACTGGGCTTAGGCTCAACAGCCTGAATCAGTGCGAAATAACATTCTGCACCCTTCCGAACAGCCTTGACTACCTAGAGTGCAGACATCAACGTCCCGCCCACTCCTCACATACCCGCGAACTTTGTCTCCTATTCGGTATTCTAGCCCAACGTGTTCTCTTTGGATGAAAATCAATCATGGCATGCTGCTCCGCAAGCCCATCCATCCCAAAAATCACGTCAAATTCTGATATCAACAATACATAAGCAGTCAAACCGAAATCCCGACTTCCTATTTGGACCGCCACATCGCAAGCTTGATCCGCAAGCATCCAACAACCATTCGGCAACACCACTCTGATGCTATCTGTCTTTGCACGACTAGGTATCCCAAGCCGCGCTATAAATACGATAGACAGAAAAGAATGCGACGCACCCATATCAAACAGTTCTCGCGTCAGTGTGTCCCGAATCATCACAATGCCTGTGCCAATCATGTTACACACACAAACCGCAAACACATATGCACGAAGCAAAGCATACAAGCAATAGCATATGCAAAACTAACTCATACCTGTGACGACGTCACTCTGCTTAATGGCCTCCAGTAGGCCAAGATTGTAGACCCGTGGTTGCGCCTGAGAGGCAGAGGAATCCACCACCGCCTTTCCTTTTTCCGCATAAGATGCTCCCGCCTTCTTTTCACTCTTTGGCGGTATCCGACAATCGCGAGAAATATGCCCCATCCGGCCATAATTATAGTAGATACGCGTATCCGGCTTTGAGGTAGCCCCCGACGTTGCTCCTGTTGCAACTGCTGAAGGAGCTTGTCCACTTGTCTTGGACTTCTTGCCCCATTTCTTCTTATAAAATGGTTTCCCAGATCGGGGCACCTTCCACTCCGGTTTTGTCACAGCCAAAGCTCTCTTCCCCTGCACCCTCTTCATATCATTTTCCAGCGTGCTCGCAGTGTCAACCAACGCCTAGAAGCCTAGGTTCACAAAACTAGACACCAGGAACCTCAGCTCGTCCCTTAGTCCTTCATAGAACCGATTGGTCTTCCTCTGCTCATCAGCAAAAATAGAACCCGCATATCGCCCTAAGCGAGTAAACTCATGCAGGTACGCGTCAACATGGCCATCACCTTGGGTAAGCCTTTGGAATTCATTTTCCATGGCTATCCGTTGAGCCGCGGGAAGGTGCTTCGCTAGGAAGAGTCGGGAGAATTCTTCCATGGATATTTGTGTTAAGGGACGACCCGCCAAGTGATGCAACTCCATCTCATCCCACCACAATCTAGCTTCTCCTTCAAGCAGGAAGGTAGCTAACATGACTTTCTGATGCTCCTCCGAACCAATCGTCGTCATGATGCGCTTAACACGCGATAGCCAATCCTCAACCTGCGTAGGAGTTCCTTCTCCCGAGAACGTAGGCGGATGGAAACTCATAAACCGCGTCAGCTGCTTCTCAGCCGCTCGGGGAGCCACATCCACTACAGGTTCAGGCCTTGCCGCCAACTATTCTGGACTCACAGCCGGTTACTCCTGCCTAAGTGGCTGTCCTTGGATCATGGTAAACAAAGCCTCAGCAACTAAACTCACATGTTCTGCAGATGGTGGAGGTGTAGGCACTGCGGCTGGTGCCGTACTTTCATCAGAATTCTGGGGCTCAGACTGCCCAGCTCCACTCCGTGTCACCTAAAGGTGGACAAGACACACACATTAGCGGTCGTACACAAGCAAATAACACAAAATAGGAACACGCAGGTTCCTCAAACACACAAATTTGCAATCCTATCATGGACATTCAGGAGTTCACTCGTATGCTTTGGTTTGCACAAACATGTGCTCGCCACCCCACAAAATAAGTCGACCACGACTTCGAGAGGGAAAGACCTCCCTCTGATACCAAAAATGTAACAACCCCATCCGTTCATATGATATATCCTAGATGGTCCGGCCGGGGCCCCACAGCATATATCACAAAACAGGCGATGAAGGTACGGGATGATACCAGAGTAGCGCAACGCACCTATCACAAAGAACTCTAGCGGGAGCCTATACTATAACTTGAACTCCACTCTTGAATGTCCAACAAATAAAACACCATATTTTATAGCATATGGGAATGTCTTACAACATGTAACCAACATTGGCCTTATGGCCTTACAAGGCTTTCAAACAGTGGCCCCAACATTGTCGCGCAGGCCAGCCACAATAAACGTAAACACAACAAGCATTTCCAAATAGCCTTCGAGGGCTAGCAGTAGCAGCAGCAACAACAACAAGGACTTCAACCTTTATGCATCCCGCTTGGCTCTCCAGCACCTGTACAGGGACAATCCACCCAACGGTGACAAACAGAAGCAACGGTCAGCGTTCAGCTGACCCAATTATAACGACCCTACCCCTTTTCTCGGGGCAGCGGTAATCTTCCCTGCAGGCATATCATATCACAAGCATGGCAATATCTTCATATAATGTGCTTTCATGCACACATGCCATCACAACCGTTCGCCACCCGGCACAACGGTCTGTGCACTCAGGGCACATTCTTTGTGTTCTGGCAAAGCACTTGCCCACCACCGTATCAGGGTCACAACCCAACGGTAACTTTCTTGAGCATTTACTCCATGGAGTGCAGCCGGAGTTCTAGTATTACTACACCGGGATGGCCTGTAGCCCCCGATTGTGTCATGGCGCACAGGCCTAAGACTATTGCTATGCGCTCCAACAGACCACACCTTCTGGTCCACGTCAGACGGACATAACACGGGTCGGATCCTCCACCCCTCGTTGCTCAAATCGCCTTGCCTTCACCGAGTACGGCGTACTCGCAGCTTAATCAAAGGCGTGGGTCGGTCTCACCAATCATGTTCTTGGCATTCAACTTGGGTATTTCTCTACACCCATTCATCTCACAATATCAGCGTGTCTTTCCTGGGCACCCCAGTACTTTCTGTTACTCGTTCACAGGTACGACACTGCAATATCACAAATGTCAAGGGTCTTTCCTAGGTACACCAGTACTTCCTGTTACTCTCTTCACAGGTGGACGCCCTACAACATCAAGCATCACAAAGGGCCTTTCCTGGTCACACCAGTACTTCCTGTTACTCACTCACAGGTACGACCCAATAGCACAAACATAATACGGATATTTTCCTGGACTACCACTCCAGTACTTCCTGCTACTACCCTTCACAGGCATAACCCGTTGACTCCTTAAACTAAACGTTTATCACGGAGTCTTCTCCGGTTCGTATGCAACATCACCAATCTAGACCAACCTGTCCAGATGGGCTTCACACAGCATGTCTATTCCGTACTCCATTTCCGGATCTATATGCCAACAAAGGGGATTTCATGCATCCACCCAAAGACTCCCAAAATCAGCCACCTCTTGGTGGGGGGAATCACAAACATATGCCAAAAGGAATCCTTCACATGGCTAGGAAGAAAAGTCGTTACACTTGAAGCCCTCTTTGGTACCATGAACTCTAAGCTGGCTTGAACGACTCACAAGAGCTTTTCCTCCGCAACGTCGGCCTCGGAACGCAGCTTGACACTCTCAAGCTCCACCAGCAGCAGCCCTTCTCCTTATTCCACCTTTTCCTCTCCCTTTCTCTCTCTAACTTGTAGAAAGATGAAGGCACTAATCAAATGAGAATATGTTCTCAGTTTTCGGCCTTAAGGAAATAGGAAAGAAGCTCAGCCCTTGGATCCCAGCTGAAGGAATGGACGGCCACAAATTTTCCAGAAACGCCTAAATTTACCTGACCCGGCCTGTGACACGCCCGTGTCCCAGGCCGTGTGCCTCAAGCGATGCTCAACCGACTTATCCAAACCAATGACATGCCCATAGGACACGCCCGTGTCATGGGCCGTGTCACCCAACACGCCTTCAGACACGCCCGTGTCTGTGGCCGTGTTCATCAGGCCGAAAAAATCCCAAAATCGCCCGAGACTCATACGGCCTGTGACACGCCCGTGTCCCAGGCCGTGTGCCCATACACGGCACTCGACATGCCCCAGCTCAAAATTCGTCGGGCTGAGTTCATCGAACCAAAGGGATACGCCATGTGACACGCCAGTGTCATAGGCCGTGTTCACTGTACTCGACAAACGTCGACCGCATCTCGACACTTGACATTCGTCGAGCAATGTTCGTCTAACGTGCTGACACGCCCTGTGACACGCCCGTGTCACAGGTCGTGTCCTAAGCTCGACGATCGTCGACCAAAATTTGTCGACCATTCGTCGGCTGTTCCTCTCGATACTCGACGCATGTAGGACACGCCCTGTGACACGCCCGTGTCCCAGGCTGTGTCACCCGAAAATTGGCCTGCTGATAAAAATCGGGTTGTTACAGGGAATACTGGCCAACCCTGATCTTGAATCGACTAGTGGGGATGAAAGGCTATACACAAAAAATTGTTAGCACCACCTTTATTCATAGGAATGAACTATAATGAATGGATAACACTTATGAGGAAATTCCTTATACTACTAGACATAGAAGTGTGGAACATAACTTGTATCAAGCCCCCAAATAACATAACTAACTATGAGTGTCACATAAACGCTAAAGCTATGAACATTTGGGATTGGACAAGAAATTTTTAAACTCTTGTACAGGCTTCCCACTACTTGTGATATATGGAAATTTCATGAGTCTACTTATAGCTCTTCTTTTGCAGATTACTAGTCTGAGTTATTTCTCCTGGATCCAAGTGAAGAACCAAATGGAGACTTGCTCTTGGAGAAAGACATGGAAACCACATCACATGGAATGGAAGATGAGATCTCAATGTTGGATGGGGAGACACATGAAGGAGTCAAAGAAACCTTATGCTTCAATCTTGCCTTATCCAAGAGTACTATAAGGCAGCCAAATTCTCTCTTCTTTTGGAATTCTATCTCTACATTGCATGTGCTAAATAATGCTAAACATATAATTAAGAAGTTGATGAGTATTAACTCAAAATTACATTTAGAAAATAAGAGGTTGAAAGCAAATGATAATGTAGAATCTACTAGTGGTGCGCTTTGCTCTTTCACGTGCTCTTTAGATTACACAACTATACCTTGAATAGATTATAATAAATTAAAAGAAATATATACGGTTCTTGAAAAAATGCTTTGGTTTGCAACTGATAAGTCATTATTTATAGTACTTTTTATATAGTTTTTATATAATAAATAGTTAGGTTTCTGTTTAGTTTTTATTAATATTTGTATTAATTCATTTGTTTTCTTATTACAATTTACAGGTTAATCTGTGCTGCTAATAGAAATTTGGAGCTTGCAGAACTGATCGGGTGAACAAACAGAGTATTTCTAGAGAAATCACGTTTACACGCCAGGGTCACAGGCGTGACCATCAAGTCACGGGCGTGACCAATAGGTGTGGCCCTTCCAAGACCCCCAGCATACAATTCCACATCAACTTAAGTTACACGCCCTATCACGTGCGTGGTCTTTGGGTCACGGGAGTGACCTCCAGGCGTGACATCTAGGCGTGTCGCTCTTAATGAAGGCAGTTCCGGATCTAGTCAGTTTCAAGCTTAAACGCCCTAGGTCACGGGCGTGACCTAGGGGCGTGACTTCTGACAACAGTCAGAGTTTAATTCCTGCTGTTTCCAGTTCTCTCCATTTTCAGCTACAGTCTAGACACGCCCTAGGTCACGGGCGTGACCTAGGGGCGTCACCCGCAAAACAACCGATTTTGGCGGTTTTCTCCCAACATTCCCGGGCTTTCAAGAGGACCGTTCCCAACCTGATATGCCGTTAGTCAAGGGCGTAACCTAGGGGCGTGACCTGCCAGAGAAAAATCTATAAAATCCAAAAAATTGCAGGAGCTCAGGAGGAAGATTAGGAGCCAATTTTAGGAGTAATTTGTAGCTTAGTTTACTATTTTCTTGCATTTCCTTCTTGCACTTTTCCTTTCCATAGATAAGTTTACTTTTCGTAATTCAATTCAAGTACTTTTTCTGTCATGTTCTTGTCCTTCTTTTATTATAGTTACTTCATCATGTTAAGTAGCTAAACTTTATTTAGTACTAGATCATGATGAACTTTGGAATGAACTAAACTTTCTTTATTTTTCTCAAAATTGTCAAGCTCTTTATTTTTGCTCGATTTCAATTTATCTTTTATTTTTAACGTGTCGAATTCATATTTTGCGGATATGTTCATCAATCTTAGATTTTTATCTTAAAGAACCGAGAGGTTGCAGATATGAGTAGATCGCTCAAAGATAAAAGGAGTTGCATGCACTCCTCGAGAGAGGAGGACATAAATCTGTCGGATTGGAGTCAAATCCAATAGTCGGGTTCACCTCTTAAAGTAAACTTAGGTGTTTCGACTGGCCGAGGGGTCTTAATCGATTACCTTAAGGTTAGTCGAAAGCATGAGCTCGAAAGAGATGCTTTTGTATTCTTGGAACCTCCATGGTCGAAGTAAGTGATTAGGATCTTGTGCTTTTATCATTTCAAGAAAGTCTACTTTAATCCAAAGGGATTCTAGGCCAAGTGTTAATTTGCATTCCATAGAAATTTCTTTTTTATTTTAATTATTCTCTATGATTCTTATTAGATAAAATAATATTAATTTGCCTGAGTAGAAGTACTCAACAGTCCACGAGTCTAATACGACATTTCCTATATTATATTTCGATAGGTACGCTTCCATATTTGAGATTTTAGTTTGGATTTATTTTTAAAACTATAAAATTTATTCATCAAGTTTGTTGGAACACCCTATTACTGATTTGGGCAAGGATCACTATGACCTTTAGGAAATTTGTTTTGACCTCCTTGTATAGATCTAAAGTTCAATTAGATTGAGTCTAAGGGTTAGTATTTAGGTTTGAAAGCTGCCCTCAAGACCCTCAAGACCAGATATTTCAGTTTAGGAGACTAAGTCATTTCGTCGAGCTCAGGTCGATGAATCATCGAACTCCATTTGACAATCTCTGAGCTCACTTCGACGAATCATCGAACTCCATTCGACGATTTCTGAGCTAACTTCAACGAGTCATCGAACTCCGTTCGACGATCTTCGAGCTCAGATCGACGTTCCTGTCTCTAGTTTGTTTCTCTATCTCTGAGCTCAGTTCGACGATAGTTGAGCTCAGATCGACAATTTCTGTTTCAATCTAAGTCCAGTCGCTGAGCTCAGTTCAACGATAGTTGAGCTCAGGTCGACGTTTTTCTGGAGAGATCGACGTTTTTCAAGATTCAAATTCAGACAGTTATGGAATTATTCCCATCATTTATTTCAAGGATCTTGTAGCCGTTTCAATTAATCTGGAGCAAGCTTCAAGGAGATTTTAAAGGAATGTTTTATTGGATTTTCCTCCAGAAGACAAATTGTATTTAAGGAAGTCATTTATGACAGGCTAACGGCTATCTTGGACAGAGAATCATTCTATTCAGATCTAAGGAATAAAAGATTATTCATTCTCCTGGTTAATCACAACAACAATAATACACAACAACAAGAAGGAGAGAAAATAGTTACAGACACTCAGACAGAATTCTTTCAGAACACACATCACTAAAGGAGATCAATATACTGAAATTTCTAGATCCCTTTTGATTCCAGTGTTCAAAGGCCTTATCATTCAAGACTCCAGACACCACACATTTTAGCTGCTGTTGGAATCATCTTTTGCTGGAGATCAAATCTTCTGAAGGCCTATCACCCTATTGCAAAGCTTCACTTCCTGAACAACTCAAGATCTCAGGGGAATCTTTGACAACATCCACAATCTTCTCTCTGATTGTTGACAGAGAAGATCATCTCTCTCTCTCTCTCTGCTGTAAAGGGTTTATCAAACTCCCTTCAAAGGTTTGTGTTGGTTTCTGAGACCTTGTCAAAACTCAGTGGTGGCAAGACACCTAATCAAAAAATCTATTTTGGTTTTTGAATACCTTATCAAAAGCTCATTGGTGCCCAGGACACCTTATCAACTCATCCTGCAGTGGATTCCTACCTAGGGTGGTAGAAGAGTGGATGTACCCAGATTGATTGGGGAACCACAATAGCTCCTTGTGTCCTCTGGTTGCTTCTTTGTGTTTTGTTGTGTGCTGTGTTGTTTTATTTCTTTCATTCATTTTCTTTTAGTTATAGCAAGCACCTTACACGTATACTTAAATTAAGTCTCCCACTATAAATAGTTTTTAACTTGAAAATTATTTTAATAAACTCTATTCACCCCCCCCCCCCTCTAGAGTTAAGATAGATCTTATCCTCCACTTTCAATTGGTATCAGAGAGAGGTTGGTTAAAAATACCACACCTTATTTGGTTGGTTGTTTTCCTACAGGCTAATACCTGAACCAAAAGATCTCTGATAAGATCAATCTTTCATAGAGGGTTCTTATTTTTATTATTTGTATTATATTTGTCTTTATATAAAACCATGGCACAGAGCAAAGATTATGCTAGCACTAGACCTCCAGTGTGCAATCTATCTAAGTTTGCACTTTGGAAGGCAAGGATAAGATTGTACATGAATTCTATTGATGAAGATAATTTTAATTCTGTTTTGACAGTGTCCAAGACCCCCAGAAAATACAGGTTCAAATACTGTTCCACCTCCTTCAGGAACAGATGCAGAAATCAAGAAATGGAAAGTGGCAGATGCTAAGGCAATGAATATTTTAGCCCAGACTATGTCTGATGAAATATTTCAAAAAGTAGCTGAATGCAACTCAGCAAAGGACATCTGGGACAAGTTATCTGAGATAGTCTCAGGATCTGCTGATGAGAGAAAAGATAGAAGATCTCATCTCATAACCCAATATGAGAACTTCAAGAAAGGAGAAGCTGAGTCAGTAGCAGATATGTATAATAGACTCAGTCTCATAGTCAATGAGCTGAAAACATTGGACAAAGAGATCTCATTTACTGAGCTCAATGATAAAATCCTAATGTGCTTCCCAAGCACTTGGGACTCAAGGATCTGGTCAATCAAGGATGCCAGAAGCCTAAATGAGATCATAACTAAAGCTCTCTGGGGTAAGCTCAAGTCCTATGAGCTGCTCATCAAGATTAGAGAAGAGGAGCAGAAGGCTGCTTCACCAGCAGTCAGAAAAGAGAAATCAATAGCTTTCAAAGCTATTGAAGATCAGCCTGAAGACAAGGTCACAGGAAATGAAGAGCTGCTAAGCTTACTGGCCAAAAGGTTTTACAAAATGGCCAAGAAGGATTTCAGGAAAAGATCATACAGAGGGCATGACAAGCCAAGGTATGACAAATCAAATAACAAATAGATTATTTATTTTGGATGCAGGAAACCAGGCAACATTGTGCCTGACTGTCCAGAAAATCAGACTAAGGACAAGAAGGACAGGAGAGAAAGAAGAAAAGAAAAGGACTTCAAGAAGAATAGCAATGACAAACCCTCCTCCAGCAAGAACAAAAATACAAGGAAGGGGTTTGTTGCTGAAACTTGGAGTGAAATAGAAGAAGAATCTGATGCTTCATCCAGCTCTAGTGATGATAAAGATGATGCTGATGAAAAAGAATTCTGCATGATGGCTATCAATGCCTCACAATAAAATTCTGATGCAGAAGAGTCAGAGTTAGAATCAGAGACTCAATCTGAAGAGGACCAGGTAATAAATTATTTTGATTTTAATTCTGAGGACTTCAAGTGTGAGTTTAAAGCACTGTGTTTATATTTATTAAAATCAGAGATGGAAATCATTTCTCTCAGAAATCAGCTATCTGAACACAGTACTTTAAAATCAGAAAACCTCAAACTCTCTGAGGAGTTGGAATACTGTACGGAGCAGATAGCTTCACTGAAAAGTGAGCTATCAGAGGCCAAAAAGTTTGAAGAATCCCTTAATGGGAGAAGTATCAAACTAATGGACATCACAAGCACAGTGAACTCAAGATTCAATAGTACACTGGGCTTGGGTGCTTCATCCAGCCAACCTATAGTATTAACAACCTCAATCAAATTTATCTCTGATAAAGGTAAGGGAGTTGTAGAGGTAGCTAGGAAGAATTCTGACTTGCCTAAGAAAACAAGAGTTCAACAGAAATCGTCGAACGGAGCTCGACGATCGTCAAATGAAGATCAACGATCTCAGGCTAGATCGTCGAACTCAGGTCGACGATCTCTGAACCCTGAACTCTGCCACAGTCGATCTTCGAACGGAGCTCGACGATCTGACCCAAGATCATCGACCTCAGCTCAGAGATCGTCGAATAGAGCTCAGAGTTTTGAAAAATCCTTCAAAGGTAAATCAAACTTCAATCATAGGGGTCCTACATCCCAAAGATTTAACCCTTATACTGAATGGATAATACCTCCAAGGAGATATCATCCTGAAGGTTATAAGAGTCAACCTGGGATGTCTTTTATTTCTGAATTCAAAGGTTATCAACCAAGGCCCAAGGTGAACTGGGTCAAAAATAAATGAATTGTTTTATGTGCAGGTGAAGACCTATCTAACATCAAACTAGCAATGGTATCTGGATAGTGGGTGCTCAAAGCACATGACAGGAAATAAGGACAATTTCACATCCTTCAAAGCCAAGCTTGGACCCAAAGCAATATTTGGTGATTCAAACTTTGGACTAACAAAAGGATATGGTGAAGTCCAGATTGGCACAGTCACATTCAAGAAAGTAGCCTATGTGGAAGGACTGAAGCACAACTTAATCAGTATCAGTCAACTGTGTGATGAAGGCTATCAAGTGACTTTCAACAAATCCTCATGCAAAATCAAATCAGAGGACAACACAACTGTGTTGACGGGTAAAAGGAAAGGTAACATTTATCTTGTAGATTTTCTTTCAACTAAGGTAGATATATGCTTGTTCAACTCTATTTGTAGACCTAATGAATTATGACATAAAAGATTAGGATATATAAACCTTAGAACCATTGCTAGTCTATCCAAGGACAACCTTGTTAGAGGACTACCTTCTGGCCCCTATAAGAAGGAAGGACTTTGCAGGGCTTGTCAATTAGGCAAGCAAACCAAAAATAGTTTCAAGACACTTAATAAGAGTGATTCACCTAGGATTTTGTATCTGTTACACATGGACCTTTTTTAACCCATTACAGTACAAAGCTTAGGAGGGAAATCCTATACTTTAGTGGTTGTAGATGACTTCTCTAGATTCACATGGGTGTTCTTTCTGAGGAAGAAGTCTGATAACTTTAAGTGTTTGACAGAGTTTCTCAAATGCATACAGAGTGAGTTCAATACTCACATTGCCCTGATCAGAAGTTATCATGGGACAGAGTTTGATTCTCTTCTTATGCAATAGTTCTGTCAGAGTGAAGGGATCAGGTACACTTTCTCAGCTCCTAGAACTCCTCAACAAAATGGGGTAGCTGAAAGGAAAAATAGAACCCTTATTGAATCTGCTACTACATTGTTGTCAGATGCTCATCTTCCTCTATCCTTTTGGGCAGAGGCAGTGAACACCTCCAACTATGTGTTGAATAGAAGTTTAATACATAAACTGAAGGGCAAGACTCCCTATGAATTACTCAAAGGAAAGAAACCTAAAGTAGATTACTTCAAAATCTTTGCTTGTATTTGCTATATTCATAATAATGACAAGAAATACTTAGCAAAATTTCAAGTTAAAGCTGATGAAGGAGTGTTTCTGGGATACTCCATGATCAGTAAATCTTTTAGGGTATATAATAAATCTACTTTCAAAATTGAAGAATCTGTTCATATATCTTTTGATGAATCTAACATGTCTTTCAAGGAGAAGAATACTTCTACCATAGAACCTTTGCAGGTACACACTCTTGCTGAAGACTTGGACAGGTTACAAATTATTCAAAAAGATTAAAGCAGTGAAGATGAAGAAGTCATTCAACATCTTGAAGAGAATCTTCTTGAAGAGCCAGTTGTTGTACAACAAGAGGAAACAACAACACAGGTTGGTGAACAATCAACACCCCCTGTTAATTTAGTAACATCAAGAGACCATCCAATCTCCCAAGTGATTGGAGACATCTCAGCTGGTATGCAAACCAGAAATCAGGTCAACCAAAACCTGATGCACACCTGCTTTCTTTCTCAAATTGAACCTCAATCCATTCAAGATGCAGAGCAAGATCCACACTGGATCATTGCACTGTAAGAGGAGTTGCATCAATTTGAAAGGAACAAAGTTTGGGAACTAGTGCCAAGGCCAAAGGATCACTCCATTGTTGGAACAAAATGGGTGTTCAGAAATAAATTGGATGATTAAGGAGTCATTGTAAGGAACAAGGCAAGGCTAGTCGCTCAAGGGTACTCTCAAGAAGAAGGGATAGACTATGACCAGACCTTTGCACCAGTTGCAAGGTTAGAGGCCATAAGAATCTTCTTAGCATATGTAGCACACAAAGGATTCAAAGTATACCAGATGGATGTAAAGAGTGCTTTTCTCAATGGAGATATCAAAGAAGAAGTCTATGTCAGACAAACCCCAGGTTTTATCTCTTCAACTCATCCTGATCATGTTTTCAAATTGCATAAAGCATTATATGGTCTAAAGCAAGCTCCTAGAGCATGGTATGAGACCCTAGCATGCTTTCTTCTGAAAAATAATTTTATAAGTGGTAGAGTAGACCAAACTCTTTTTATTAGAACTCATAAGTCCCATACCCTACTAGTACAAATCTATGTAGATGATATTATATTTGGTTCTACTGATTCAAATTTGTACATAAGGTTTTCCAACCTAATGCATTCTAAATTTGAAATGAGTAGCATGGGTGAGCTATCCTTCTTTCTAGGATTACAAATCAAACAACATGCTTAAGGCATATTTATTTCTCAAACCAAGTATGCAAAAGAATTGGTTAAGAAATTTGGTATGTCTGAAGCATCATGTATGAAAACACCTGTGCCTACTAATGTTGTATTAGATGCTGATGAACATGGGAAACCTGTTGATCAGACAACATATAGAGCAATGATTGGCTCTTTACTGTACCTTACAGCTAGTAGACCTGACATAATGTTTGCTACATGCATATGTGCTAGATTCCAAGTGAGCCCTAGAGAGTCACACTTAACCTTAATAAAAAGGATTCTTATGTTTGTGAAAAGTTGTCCACATCTAGGTCTCTGGTATCCAAAAGATTCAGCATTTGACTTTAACTGGATTCTCAGATGCTGATTATGCTGGATGCAGAATAGATAGGAAAAGCACCAGTGGAACTTGTCAGTTTCTTGGTGACAGACTTGTCTCCTGGTTTTGCAAGAAACAAACATCTGTGTCAACTTCAACTGTTGAAGCTGAATATATGGCTGCAGGTAGTTGTTGTTCACAAATCTTGTGGATTCAAAACCAACTCCTAGACTATGGCTACAACTTAGAGAAGTCTAAAATATTTTGTGATAATACCAGTACTATTTCCATTGCACAAAATCCAGTCCTCCATAGTAGGACAAAACACATAGAAATTAGGCATCACTTTCTAAGGGATAATGTTGAGAAAAACAAAATTGAACTTCAATATATCCCAACTGATTTGCAAAGGGGAGATATTTTCACCAAACCCTTGGATGAAAAGAAACATACATTCTTCCTGAATCAATTAGAAATGTTAGATGGAGGAAGTTTAAAATAAGATCCAAGATTTTAGAACTCTAAAATTGACCAAGACTAGGCAAACAATTTGATTTTTCTAGAGTCTATAGGTTGTTTCTGTTCTCTAAACTGCGCTCGACGTTTTTCCCAAAGATCGTCGAACGGAGATCGACGTTCTTAGAAATCACCGAACGCAGCTCAGCTCTTTCCAGATAGTGCTAAGCTATCTTCTTTCGGTCAGCGATCGTCGAATGGAGCTCGACGCTCTCCAATATCGTCGAACGGAGATCTACGATGTTGCAGACCTTTCAGATTCCTTTAGGAGCCCCGATCGTCGAACGGAGTTCAACGATCTTTCCTTTTCTGCGTCAAACCCTAATATAAAACTCATTTTTCAGTCGTCGTTCTGCCTTTGCGCTTTCATACTCTCTGCAGAATTTCTCTTTCCCTCCAAACTTTTCTGCACTTGCTCTTTTGTTTGTTCATTTTTGCAGGAATCAATGGCAGTTTCTGTCGCAATCTTGGCAGGCATGAAATTCGATGCTGGCTTTGATATAGATATGGATTCTTTCTATAACAGCGATCAAATATTCAAGGACATTCTGGAACTCTTCAAGGAACAACAATTAATTAACATAATGTCTACAAGGATCAAATTGGCCGCAGATGAAATAAAGGAATGGGTGTATACTGCCCACAATCTGGATCAGAACACTGTGATCGGAACCATCTCAGGAACTCAGGTATATTTAACACCTACTATTTTGAGAGAGTTATTTCAATTAAATTCTGGTGAAGATTCTATTGAGCTTTCTGGAGAAGAATTTTCAATTATGCTTGAGAGGATGGGTCATTCAGAAGCTAACCCTAATAAATTGCTTAAGAAGAATCTGTCAGATGAGTACAGATTTCTTGCTGATGTAGTTGGAAAAGTGTTGTTGGCAAAACACTCTGCTCATGATACCATCTCCAGGTATCATCTCTGTTTGATGGGTGCCTTGGTGGACAAGAAGCAGCTAAACTGGGGAGAAGTATTTTTTGACTTGATCAAGAAGAAAATTAACAAGAATTTTGTCAATTTTGGGAGGATTTTAGGGCTGTTTTTTCACAATAGATGTCCTAACCTGCTTGTTTCCAATGGGATACACATCAATGCCTCCAAGAGGCTTACATGTGCCCTATTTGGGAAATGGGACAAGCAGATTGTAAAGCCCAGTAGAGCCTCTGCAATCTCTTCTTCAAGCACAAGGACTATTTCAGTCTCTTCCCCTCAGGTTTCTGCCCCTGTAGAAGATTTGTCTGCCTCATCATCTCCTCCTTCTCCACCTATTGTTTCATCAACAACAATCACATCCACTATCACAATTTCATCCCCCATTTCCATCCCATCTCCAACTTCAATCCCTTCTCCAACTCCAACATTAACTGAAGCAATCTTCCATCCACTTCATCACTACCCCTACATGGACATTGATTAATCATCTCATATTCCATCATTCACTCTTCTAGATGATTCCTATATGGATGATTCTCCTTCATTCCCTCTTGATCCACCATCATCATCCACTTTCTATCAATAATTACTTCAGGAAATAATTGCTCAACCATCATTCACACCATCCATCTCCACTCCATTATCTTCCATCTCCACCATTCCAATATCCCAACCATCACTTCCACCATCCACAGTTTCTCCAACAACATCTCCTGCTGCTCCAACTTTCATCTCTACCACATCCATCCCTACCTCTACTCAAGTCCCTCTTGAGCAAGTAGACCTTCCAGCTATTGCAGACAAGCTATATGAGCTGATAGCTCCAATGCTATCACTACTGCTGGAGACTTTATTGGCTCCACTTCCGAAAATTATTTAGGAGTTGTCTGCCAGGCTATCCTCTATTCTTCCTCCTCAGGCAATCCCTTCTACTGGGTGCCTTGATCCAGTTATCACTGAATCAAGGCAGGGGGAGATGCCTTATGAAGCTAAGAGATTGCCTGCTACAGTAACTCCAGTTCAAGTTCCAGTTGCAGTCATTACAGCGGACCTCAGGTCACTGCTTTCATTATTTGATTCTATATACTTCAGTTGCCTTCCAGACCAGCATACTGAAGACCTTACTAAGGCCATTGTGCCTATTTCTTGTTGTGACCCTAGCATTTTAGCATCTTTTGTAGATTTTGTCCAGGCTGTGGACAATGTTGAAATTGCTGCTGCTGCTGATGTTTTAGTTAGTTCTGATATTGCTGTTTCCGTTTCTGAGGATGTGCATATGACAGAGGCAATTGATTTTGAGCCTGCTATATCTGAGCTTATTGTTTTTGAAATTTCTGTTTCTGAACCTGCTGTTATAGTTCCTTCTGCCAGTGTTGTTTCTGTTCCAATTCCTGCTACTGTTGTTGCTCCTGTTGCTGTTCCTGCTGTTGTTTCTTCTGCTCAGCCCCAACAACAAAGAGATTGCTTCAAAAAGCTTGATGAACTATATGACAATCCACAAAGTTCAGACAGTGATCAGTTTAGAACTGACTCTGATGATTCCTCTGTAACAATTGCAATGAAAAGGAAAGCAAGAAGCAAGGCCATGAAGAGAGTTCCCCCAGAGATGGTTAAAGATACAAATGATATTCCATATTATATATTGCATGATTGCAAGATTACAGAACCATGGATGCAGTACTCCAGAAATCAGCTGAAAGCCATGAAAAAGAAGAGGAAATATGATAAAGGATCATCTCACTTCAATCCTCCTCCTCCTCCTTCACCTGATGCAGGTACAGGTGGAAGTTCTGCCTTTCAATCTACTGCTAGAAGCCAAAGTTCATATCAATTTCAAGGAAGATCTCAGCAAAGAGGAAATCAGTCTAGAGGTTACCAGTCCAGAAGAGGACGGTATAGAGGTAATCAAAGAGATCTTAGAGTGTATTCTAAAGGATATTCCAGGCAACATCCTTATCAAAGGGAAGGACAAGGCCCTACAAATTCTACTTCTGGTCCTTTCCCTTATAAGCTTAAAGATCTTGTCTCTTCCAGAGCTCCTGCTGATGAGTCAACTAATAAATATGAACCTCCTGTTCCATTTGAATACCCAGAGAACAATCCTAATTCTTGGATAGCAAGGATGAAAGAATTGGCTGCTCTAGATCAAATCAAAAAGGCTAGAGAACACGGAAAAGATACATCAAGCTTCACTACTTTATCAGAATAGAGAAAGAAAGAACTTGAAAGGTACTCTTCCAGCAAATTCTTTGACTCAGAAAGTTATATGAAGCTGCACCCAGAAGCTGTAGTTCCCAGGCCAAAACATCAAACTTTTCTAGGTGCAAATGATGACAGGAGATCCAAGAAAGAAGCCCTCAACCCTAACAGAGAAATAGTTCTCAAAAAGGGCAAGGAAAAAGAATGATTCTATAAGCTGACAGTAATTCCTATTTCTGACTACCTATGATTATATTTGTGTTTCTGCAATGTTGTTTTTATTTTTATATATCTGCATTGTATGTTTTTATTTTTCATATGTTTGTAAATAGTAATCCTAACCCAAATAGGGGGAGATTGTTGGAACACCCTCTTACTAATTTGGGCAAGGATCACTATGTCCTTTAGGAAATTTATTTTGACCACCTTGTATAGATCTAAAGGTCAATTAGATTGAGTCTAAGGGTTAGTATTTAGGTTTGAAAGCTGCCCTCAAGACCCTCAAGACCAGATATTTCAGTTCAGGAGACTAAGTCATTTCGTCGAGCTCAGGTCGACGAATCGTCGAACTTCATTCGACGATCTCTGAGCTTACTTCGACGAATCGTCAAACTCCATTCGACGATTTCTGAGCTCACTTCAACGATTCGTCGAACTCCATTCGACGATCTTCGAGCTCAGATCGACATTCCTGTCTCTAGTTTGTTTCCCTATCTCTGAGCTCAGTTCGACGATAGTTGAGCTCAGATCGATGATTTCTGTTTCAGTCTAAGTCCAGTCGCTGAGCTCAGTTCAATGATAGTTGAGCTCAGGTCGACGTTTTTCTGGAGAGATCGACGTTTTTCAAGATTCAAATTCAGACAGTTATGGAATTATTCCCAGCATTTATTTCAAGGATCTTGTAGCCGTTTTAATTAATCTGGAGCAAGTTTCAAGGAGATTTTAAAGGAATGTTTTATTGGACTTTCCTCCAGAAGACAAATTGCATTTAAGGAAGTCATTTATGACAAGCTAACAGCTATCTTGGATAGATAATCATTCTATTCAGATCTAAGGAATAAAAGATTATTCATTCTCCTGGTTAATCACAATAACAATAATACACAATAATAAGAAGGAGAGAAAATAGTTACAAACACTCAGACAGAATTCTTTCAGAACACACATCACTAAAGGAGATCAATATACTGAAATTTCTATATCCCTTTTGATTCCAGTGTTCAAAGGCCTTATTATTTAAGACTCCAGACACCACACATTTCAGCTGCTGCTGGAATCATCTTTTGCTGGAGATCAAATCTTCTGAAGCCCTATCACCCTATTGCAAAACTTCACTTCCTGAATAACTCAAGATCTCAGGGGGAGCTTTGACAACATCCACTATCTTCTCTCTGATTGTTGACAGAGAAGATCATCTCTCTCTCTCTCTCTGTTGTAAAGGGTTTATCAAACTCCCTTCAAAAGTTTGTGTTGGTTTCTGAGACCTTGTCAAAACTCAGTGGTGGCTAGACACCTGATCAAAAAATCTGTTTTGGTTTTTGAGTACCATATCAAAAGCTCATTGGTGCCCAGGACACCTGATCAACTCATCATGTAGTGGATTTCTACCTAGGGTGGTAGAAGAGTGGATGTACCCATATTGATTTGGGAACCACTATAGCTCCTTATGTCCTCTGGTTGCTTCTTTGTGTTTTGTTATGTGCTATGCTGTTTTATTTCTTGCATTCATTTTCTTTTAGTTACAGCAAGCACTTTACACCTATACTTAAATTAAGTCTTCCACTGCAAATAGTTTTTAACTTGAAAATTATTTTAATAAACTCTATTCACCCCCCTATAGAGTTAAGATAGATCTTATCCTCCACTTTCAAAGTTTTTGGTGCCGTTGTCGGGGATTTTTTGTTATAGATATTTTGAAATCGCAAATTGTATTAATTTTATCATTCTCTTTCTCTGCCCCTCTTCACGTTTTCATTTTATTTTTCAAATTCCATTCTATTAAGTGCCAGTTGTTTTATTGTCTTTTTCCAAAACAAATGTTATCTCAATAGGCCGGTATGGTTGCTGAGCTTTCACATAAAATTAATATTTTGCAAGTCGCAAGACATCGCCAAATTTCTTGTTATTATTATTGTGCTCCTCATCAAAGTGATAATTACTATTATTATTATTATCAAAAAATTTGTTATGAAAATAATTTTGCAATTAATAATTATTCTCACTTTGATGCTAATTCTTCTTCATATTTTCATGAAAATAATTTTTTCGATTTAACTAATATTCATGAAAATATTTTTTCAAGTCTTAACGAGAATACTTTTTCAAATTTAAAAAATCTTTCTACCACCTCGGATAATAATTTTCTTTGTTCACAAGATCGACCGGAAATTTCCCCGAGTTATGAGAATAATTATTTAGATCCGAATTTTTATTCTACTTTTATCACCAAGCAACCTTCTTTACCTAATTTTGGGGATTTTACACAATTCATAGTTGATCCTCCCTAAAATTTAGAAGAAAATATTTCTTGTTTTAATGATTCTTCACCATCTTCAAATAGTTCACCTAGGACGGAACATGAATGTTCATGTGCCCCCTTAGTGTCTTATTCAGAAGAGGAGGAAGAATTATTATATCAAGTATTTATTAAAGTTATCGGCACACCAGGTGAAATAGAACAAAAACATGTTTCTTAACATATTTCTCCTGATTTTGCCTCTCCTCATGAATTTTCAAACTCCACTTATGAATATTTAGAAATTGAAATTCAAAAAAATATTGTCCCCAGTAATTTTTTTTATTAAACTTCTAGATAATAATTTTATTTTAGAAAATATACAACCGGAGCCTAATCATATAACTTCGCAAGAGCCTCCTTCTTGCGGAGATTTTTCTGACGCACTTATTTTTTATTTTTCCTATACTAACAACTTTCAGTTGGAAAATGAGTCATTACAATCAAATGTTATCCTCGATCCATTTGTCGCTCATCTGCAAAGATTCAAAACACCTCAGGTATGGATAGGTGATTTGAATCTACATTATCAAGTAAAATGCAAGAAGGAAAATCAAGAAGAAAGCGGAGGAGTAGCCGGGCGAGCGATTTTTGCATCTTCGCCAAAGCGCGAATTAAGGGAGTTGCCCATACACTTAAATTTTTATTTTCCTTTCTTCTAACCAACACCGTCAAGCTTAAAGATAGGAAAAAGAAAAGTGCTCTTGGGAGACACCCCTTGATTATCTTTATTTTCTTGCAATTTAAATGCATTTTATTTCTTTTTCTTTCTCCCTCCTACTTGGCTAATAAACATTGGGGACAATGTATATTTTTAAGTATGGGGGATTCTCATTTATTGTATTTATTTAAAAATCCAAAAAAATGAAAAAACCTTTAAAAATTTAAATAAATTGTTTCCTTTTTATTATCAAAAATACAAAAATTATAGATAATCGAAAATTAATTTCTTGGAAAGGGCCATGTTGGGCTTTCATCCCACAAAACTGCCTAGTACCTTGCAAAGTCGTCACTGGGTATCCCTCGGGAAGTCCAAGAATAACAAAAAATTAGGATTTTATTTTAAAAAAAATAAAACTATAAGAAACGCCTGCTTAATATTTTGTGATTTTAGGAAAATATTTTTGAGGTAATTTATAAAAAATTTTATAATTTTTGATTTTTCTAATTTTTATCTTATCATTATTATTTAGATTTAATTTTTAGGCGATTTAATTTTGAGAAACAATTTATGAATTAAATTTATTTAGAGTAATCTATTTAGCACTTTGTCTCTCTAATTCAAATTAGTTTCAATTTTATAGTGGTTAGTTAAATAATTTCTAGATTTCAAATTATAATCACTTATGCTTTAAGATTCGTAGTAAATTTTAATTTACTATAGTTGCTCTATAATTATTTCAATTTAATCTAAATTTTGTTTAGCCTTCCCTTGTTTTTAATTTTTCTTGTGAGATCATATGTCATGGGGATAAGAGGATAAAATTCATTATCCCTTTGTACACATATGCAAATTTTATTTTTATTTTTATTAGATCATATGTCATGGGAATCAAGTATTCCTTGGTACACATATGTAACCCAAGCAATTAAATAGAAGGAGTAAGCGGATAAAATTCATTACTCCTAATCAATTTTATTATTTGAAGAGAGGAAAAAATATTTGTTCATATGTCATGGAAAATAAGAGAATAAAATTCATCATTTTCTTGGTAAACATATGCGAATATAAAAAAAACAGTGCGGGGTGAGGATAAAATTCATCACCCCAAGACATAACCTCTTCAATTTCCTTTTTCCAAACCTAATAGCCAATATAATTGCTTTAAAATTAAATTAAAATTCTAAGAGAGGAAAAGTACTAGTTTAAATTTCTTTTAAGTTTCTTTTTAGTTAAAAAAGTGTTAATAATTCTAAATCTAAATTTGTTTGTTAACAACTCAATTTTGAAGTCTAATTAAATTATATGAGAAACTTTTGCTAAATATATTTGGCTCTTCGCATTTTAATTTCATATTTTAGGACTTAATTTTAAATTTCTAAATTTTACTTTTAACATTCTTTTGATTTAAGAAATTTTAGTTTAATTAAAAAAACTTATATTGATTTCTTATAAGTGCTTCTCATAGTTTTGCTCTGTAATAGCAAAAGCTTAAGTATGGAGATATTTGATAAGTCATTATTTATAGTAGTTTTTATATAGTTTTTCTTTAATAAATAGTTAGGTTTCTATTTAGTTTTTATTAATATTTGTATTAATTCCATTGTTTTCTTATTACAGGTTAATCTGGGCTGCTAATAGCAATTTGGAGCTTGCAGAACTGATCGGAGAACAAATAGAGTATTTCTGGAGAAATCACGTTTACACGCCCCGGTCACGAGCGTGACCATCAAGTCACGGGCATGACCAACAGGTGTGGCCCTTCCAAGACCCCCAGATTACAATTCCATGTCAACTTAAGTTACATGCCCCGGTCACGGGCATGACCTTCGGATCATGGGCGTGACCTTCGGATCATGGGCATGACCTCCAGGCATGATATCTAGGCGTGTCACACTTAATGAAGGCAGTTCTGGATCCAGTCAGTTTCAAGCATACACGCCCTAAGTCATGGTCGTGACCTAGGGGCGTGACTTCCCGCAATAGCCAGAGTTTAATTCCCTTTGTTTCCAGTTCCCGCAGTTTCCAGCTACAGTCTAGACACGCCCTAGGTCACGGGCGTGACCTAGGGTCCAAAGGCGTGACCCGCAAAACAACCGATTTTTGCAGTTTTCTTCCAACATTCCCGCGCTTTCAAGAGGACCGTTCCCAACTTGACACGCCCCTAGTCACACGTGTGACCTAGGGGCGTGACCTGCCAGAGAAAAATCTATAAATTCCAGAAATCTATAGGAGCTCAGGAAGAAGATTAGGAGCCAATTTTAGGACTAATTTGTAGCTTAGTTTACTACTTTCTTGCATTTATTTCTTGTACTTTTTCTTTCAATAACTTAGTTTACTTTTCGTAATTCAATTCAAGCACTTTTTCTATCATGTTCTTGTCCTTCTTTTATTATGGTTAATTCATCATGTTAGTAGCTAAACTTTATTTAGCACTTAATCATGATGCACTTTGAAATGAAATAAAATTTCTTTATTTTTCTCATAATTGTCAATCTTTCTATTTTGGCTCGTTTTCGATTTATTTTTGACTTTTAACGCGTCGAATTCATATTTTGTGGATATGTTCTTAGAACCTAGATCCTTATCTTAAATGACCGAGAGGTTGTGGATACGAGTAGATCACTCAAAGATAAAAGGAGTTGCATGCACTGCTCGAGAGAGGACGACATAAATCCACCGGATTAGAGTCAAATCCAATAGTGGGGTTCACCGCTTAAAGCAAGCTTGGGGGTTTCGACTGGCCGAGTGGTCTTAATCAATCAACCTAAGGTTAGTCAAAATCAATAGCTCGAGAGAGAGGCTTTTGTATTCTTGGAACCTCCACGGTCGAAGTATGTGATTAGGAGCTTGTGCTTTTATCATTTCAAGATAGTCTATTTTAATCCAAAGGCATTCTAGGTCAAGTGTTAATTTGCATTCCATAGAAATTTCTCTTTTATTTTAATTTTTCTCTATGATTCATATTAGAAAAAATAATATTAATTTGCGCGAGTAGAAGTACTCAACAGGCACCGAGTCTAATACGACATTTCCTATACTATATTTCGATAGGTACACTTGCCTATTTGAGACTTTAGTTTGGATTTATTTTTAAAACTATAAAATTTCTTCATCTAGTTTTTGGCGTCATTGCCGGGGATTTTTCTTTGTTGATATTTTGAAAGCGCGAATTGTATTAATTTTATCATTCTCTTTCTCTACCCCTCTTCACATTTTCATTTTCATTTTCGAATTCCATTCTATTAAGTACGGGTTGTTTTATTATCTTTTTATAAAAAGAAAAGTTATCTCAATTGGCCGCTAAGGTTGTCAAGCTTACACATAAAATTAATCTTTTGCAAGCCGCAAGACAGCACCAAATTTCTTGTTATTATTGTGGTGCTCCTCATCAAAGTGATAATTCTTATTATTATTATTATTATCAAAAATTTGTTATGAAAATAATTTTGCAATTAATAATTATTCTCACTTTGATGCTAATTCTTCTTCATATTTTCATGAAAATAATTTTTCAGATTTAACTAATATTCATGAAAATACTTTTTCAAGTCTTAACGAGAATACTTTTTCAAATTTAAATAATCTTTCTTCCACCTCGGATAATTATTTTCTTGTTAACAAGATCAACCGAAAATTTTCCCGAGTTATGAGAATAATTATTTAGATCTGAATTATTATTCTTCTTTTATCACCAAGCAACCTTCTTCTTCTAAATTTGGGAATTTTACACAATTCATAGTTTATCCTCCCCAAAATTTAGAAGAAAATATTTCTTGTTCTAATGATTCTCCATGCTCTTCAAATTGTTCACCTAGGACAGAACATGAATCTTCATGTGCCACGTTGGTGTCTTATTCGGAAGAGGAGGAAGAATTATTATATCAAGAATTTATTAAAGTTATGGGCACACCGGGTGAAATAGAAGAAAAACAAGTTTCTTCTCCTATTTCTCCCGATTTTCTCTCTCCTCATGAATTTTCAAACTTCACTTATGAATATTTAAAATTGAAATTCATGAAAATATTGCGCACAATAATTTTCTTTTTAATGAACTTCTATTTAACAATTTTATTTTAAAAAATAAACAATCAGAGCCTAATCATATAACTTTGCAAAAGCCTCCTTGCAGAGATTTTTATGACGCACTTATTTATGATTTTTCCTATACTAACAAATTTCAGTTTGAAGATGAGCCATTGCAATCAAATGTTGTCCCTGATCCATTTGCTGCTCATCTACAATGATTCAAATCACCTCATCTATGGATAGGTGATTCGAATATATATTATCAAGTAAATTGCAAGAAGGAAAATCAAGAAGAAAGCGGAGGAGTAGCCGAGCGAGCGACTTTGTCATCTTCGCCAAAGTGTGAATTATGGGAGTTGCCCTTACACTTAAATTTTTATTTTCCTTTATCCTAACCAACACCGTCTAGCTTAAAGACGGGGAAAAAAACGCTTTTGGGAGACACCCCTTGTTTATCTTTATTTTCTTGCAATTTAAATGCAATTTATTTATTTTTCTATCTCCCTCCTACTTGACTTGTAAACATTGGGGACAATATTTATTTTTTAGTATGGGGGATTCCCATTTATTGTCATTATTTAAAAATCCAAAAAAATGAAAAAACCTTTAAAATTTTTTAAAAAAATGTTTTCTTTTTATTATCCAAACTACAAAAAAATATAGAAAATCGAAAATTAATTTCTTGGAAAGGGCCGTGTTCGGCTTTCATCCCATAAAACCGGCTAGTACCTTACGAACCTGTCACTGGGTAGCCCTCGGGAAGTCCAACAATAACAAAAAATTAGGATTTTGTTTTTTAAAAAAATCAATACTATAATAAACCCCTACTTAATATTTTGTGATTTTTGGAAAATAATTTTGAGATGATTTATAAGAATTTTTATAATTTTTGATTTTCTAATTTTTTTATTTTATCATTGTTAGTTATATTTAATTTTTAGGCGATTTAATTTTGATAAATAATTTATGAATTAAATTTGTTTAGAGTAATCTATTTACCACTGTGTCTCTCTAATTCAAATTAGTTTCAATTTTATAGTGTTTAGTTAAACAAATTCTAGATTTCAAATTATAATCACTTATGCTTAAAGATTCTTAGGAAATTTTAATTTACTACAGTTGCTCTCTAATTATTTTAATTTAATCTAAATTTTGTTTATTCTTCGCTTATTTTTAATTTTTTTTGTTAGATCATTTGTCATGGGAATAATAGGATAAAATTCATTATCCCTTGGTACACATATACACATTTTATTTTTATTTTTTGTTAGATCATATGTCACGGGAATCAAGTATTCCTTGGTACACATATGCAACCCAAGCAATTAAATAGAAGGTGTAAGAGGATAAATTTCATTACTCTTAATCAATTTTGTTATTTGAAGAGAGGAAAAAATATTTGTTCATATGTCATGGGAAATGAGAGAATAAAATTCATCATTTTTTTTGGAAAACATATGCGAATATCAAAAACAAATTGTGCGGGGTGAGAGGATAAAATTCATCAACCCCAATCCATAACCTCTTCAATTTCCTTTTTCCAAACTTAATAGCCAACATAATTGCTTTAGAATTAAATTAAAATTCTAAGAGAACATAAGTAGTAGTTTAAATTTTCTTTTAAGTTTCTTTTTAGTTAAAAAATTGTTAATAATTCTAAATCTATATTTGTTTTCTAACTACTCAATTTTGAAGTCTAATTAATTTATATGAGAAAATGTTGCTAAATATATTTGGCTCTTTGCATTTTAATTTCATATTTTAGGACTTAATTTTAAATCACTAAATTTTACTTTTAACATTCTTTTGATTTAATAAATTTTTAGTTTAATTAAAAAAATTATACTAATTTCTTATAAGTTCTTCTCATAGTTTTGCTCTAGAAAAGCAAAATCTTAAGTATTGGGGTATTTCATAAGTCGTTATTTATAGTGGTTTTTATATTAATTTTATTTAATAAATTGTTAGGTTTTTATTTAGTTTTTATTAATATTTTTATTAATTCCTTTATTTCTTATTACAGGTTAATCTGGGCTACTAATAGCAATTTGGACCTTACAGAACTGATCGGGAGATCAAATAGAGTATTTCTGGAGAAATCACATTTACACGCCCCGGTCACGGGTGTGACCATCAAGTCACGGGCATGACCAACAGGTGTGGCCCTTCCAAGACCCCCAGATTACAATTCCACGTCAGCTTAAGTTACACGCCTGGTCACGGTCCTGACCTTTGCGTCACGGACATGACCTCCAGGCGTGATAATTAGGCGTGCCGCGCTTAATGAAGGCAGTTCCGGATCCAGTCAGTTTCAAGCTTACACGCCCTAGGTCACGGGCGTGACCTAGGGGCGTGACTTCCCGCAACAGCTAGAGTTTAATTCCCACCGTTTATAGTTCCTGCCGTTTCAAGCTACAGTCTAAACACGCCCAAGGTCACGAGCATGACCTAGGGGCGTGACCCGCAAAACAGCCGATTTTGGTAGTTTTCTCCTAACGTTCCCGGGATTTCAAGAGGACCTTTCCCAACCTGACACACCCCCTAGTCACGGGCATGACCTAGGGGCGTAACCTTCCAGATAAAAATCTATAAATTCCAGAAATGTGCAGGTGCTCAGGAGGAATATTAGTAGCCAATTTTAGTAGAAATTTGTAGCTTAGTTTACTATTTTTTCATGCATTTCTTTCTTGTACTTTTCCTTTCCATAGCTTAGTTTACTTTTCATAATTCAATTCAAGCACTTTTTCTCTCATATTCTTATCCTTCTTTTATTATAGTTACTTCACCATGTTAAGTAGCTACACTCTATTTAGCAATTGATCATGATGAACTTTGGAATGAAATAAACTTTCTTTATTTTTCTCATAATTGTCAAGCTTTCTATTTTTGCTCGCTTTCAATGTAACTTTGATTTTTAACGTGTCGAATTCATATTTCGTGGATATGTTCTTCGATCCTAGATCCGTATCTTAAATGACCGAGAGGTTACAGATACGTGTAGATCACTCGAAGATAAAAGGAGTTGCATGCACTCCTCGAGAGAGGACGACATAAATTCGTCGGATTGGAGTCAAATCCAAAAGTGGGGTTCACTGCTTAAAGCAAGCTTAGGGGTTTCGACTGGCCGAGGGGTCTTAATCGATCAACCTAAGCTTAGTCATGTAACACTCCTATCCGTCGCATAGCATGTAGCAGTAGGTCCAACCTGCGCCCGACGCCATATACCACAAACAGACCGAAGGGTTACGAAATGAAACCATCCTTCCAATAACACACGTCCTATACAAAGTACATTCTAGCGCGAGCATTTTAAAAGTTGCAAAGAAAAGAACCCAAGCCAACAGCATGAAGGTCCACTAAATACCCAAATTAGGAATGAGCATACAAAATACACAAAGTACTTGGCCTTATGGCCTTACAATAGTTTACTTAATTAAACAGTGTCTTCCAAACATCAGCACGCATGTCGGTCACACATGAGTATAACAAGTAAACATTCGCATTGGCCTTCGAGGGCCGGCTTAGCAACCAGGGCTTCAGCACGCAATTTGCCAATAGGCTCCGCAGCACCTGCAAGCAACAATCCACCGCAGCGGTGGCAAACAAAACCAACGGTCAGATAAAGCTGACCCAATTATAAAGACCCCGCCCCTTAACTCGGGGTGGCGATGCTCCTTCCCTGCAATTTATTAGCATAGCCAAACAGTAGTGAAATTACACTTCATCACAGGCGTAGGCAAGGATGGCCACACACCCCGTGCTCTCAGGGCACATTCTCGGTGAACCCGGTCAAATCTGCGGTCTCACCACCGCCCCTTGGATGGCAAATCTCGTGAGCATTTTAGTCTTTTCGGCCTAAGCCTAAGACCCTCCATCTATGCAAATGGCAAGTACCACGTACTTTAGGTCGCTTTAACCGAATGACATAGAGCAGGTACTGTTCCGCCTAACCCGTTGCTCACACCGCAATGTCAATTTAAGCCATATGCGCGGGTCTAGCTTCCCCGAGTCCCAAATCGATCACACAATTTACATAACCCAGTTATGTGCAAGTTGGCTCCTAGGCCACCAAGATGGCAGAATCACGCTTCTGCCCAGTTTTTCGTTGCACCTTGGAGCAAATCCCCAAGATTCCCTGTTGCAATCTACCGCGTAGAAAACCCGAAAAAACAATCATCGGTGTGGAGTCTTCTTCGACCATTCAAGCAATGAAACATCACCGATCCAGACCAACTTGTCTGGGTAGGCTTCACACACCATGCATATGTCCGTACTTTGATTAAGGACTCTACATGCAAAACAACGGGGACTATTCTTGTCCACCAGAAGGAACACCTCACAATCAACGCATACTCGCGAGAGCGGGTTTCCTGTGTAGAAAGAAAATGAACTTCACATGTTCAAGAAGAGAATCATTACCCTTGGGTTTCTATTTGGTGCCATGTAGATCTAGACAGATGAAAAGCACCGTAATGGCCTCGCCTCCATAGATCTGTACTCGGATTGCGATTTGGGGCTTTGAACCTCCTCCGGCGGTCGGATATCTCCTCCTCCTTCTTCCTTGCTCTCCCCTCTCTCTAAAGCTTTAGAAATAGAAAGTTAAAAGTGGTTCAAACCCTATTCCCAGCTTTAACTCAGCAAGGATAGCCCTGGGCCCTTGGATCCCAAAAGAAGCAAACAGACGGCCATGATTTGCACTTAAAATAACATTTCTGGGCCGAACACGGCTTGTGACACGCCCGTATACAAGGCCGTGTGCCTCAATCGACGTCGAAACTGTCACATCCCGAATAGGATATGGCCCCTAGACATGCCCGTGTCACATGCCGTGTGCCAGACACAGCCATACACACGGCCGTGTTCCAGGCCGTGCTTCACAGCCGATATAGCCGACTAAACACAGAGAAGGACACGGGTTCATGACATGCCCGTGTCACTTTTGACACACCTGTGTCAACCAGAACACGCCTGAGCTCCACGCCGTGTTCCTCCCCCGACACAGCACGACTAACAGCCCGAGCAGGACACTGCCCTGGACACGACCGTGTCTAAGGTCATGTTCGCTGTCTCGATGATCTCCAACTACATTTCGTCGAGCACTTGGAAAGTTCGTCGAACCCGAGCATGATACGGCCCAAGACATGACCATTTCCCAGGCCGTGTGACCCTTAACAGGAACCAAACATGGCTCTAAATGTTGTTCGTCCCTCTTTTGAGTTTCGGGGCGTTACAATTCTCTCCCTCTAAAAAGAATTTCATCCCGAAATTACAGAAAGGAAGAGATACACAAAACTTAAACGCAACCCGAGTGGAATAATACCGGGTACTCCTCAAGCATGGTCTACTCTCGCTCCCACGAGAGCTCCTCCCGACCGCATTTGTCCCAACGGACCTTGACCATCCTGATGTCTTTGTTATACAGTCACTTGACTTCCGAGTCCTCAATGCGAATAGGCTTGACCTTCGTCATCAACCCATTATCAACCGGTACTTGATCGACCGCAATCACTTGTGAAGTCTCTTGCACCGTCTTTCGCAACACCGATATGTGGAATACGTCATGTAGACCACTCAGTTCCACTAATAGCTTTAATTGATAAGCTGCTTCGCCAAATTCGCTCCAGAACCTCAAACAGTCCAACGTACCTCGGGCATAGCTTCTTCAAGCATCGTACCCGTAAGGTGCCCTTGAATGGCTTAATCTTCAAATACACCCAGTCATCAACAGCGAACTCAACGTTCCTATGCATGGCATTGTAGTATTTAGCTTGCCGGTCCTGAGCGATTAGAAATCGTTCTCGTATAGTTAGTACAAATGAAGTTGCATCTTCCACTTATTGTCGCTTATAAAGCTTCGACTCTCCCGTTTCCAACCATGACAATGGCGCGCGACATCTCCTACCATAAAGGGCCTCGAAGGGCGTCATTTGAATGCTCGCTTGGTAGCTATTGTTATAATGAAATTCCACCAAGTACAGGTGATCTTCCCACTGCTTCCCGAAATACCAGAGGCACATGCATAACATGTCTTCCATCGCCCTGTTGACTCTCTCGGTCTGACCATCCATCTACGGATGAAAGGCCGTGCCGAAACTCAGCTTGGTTCCCAATATTTGTCGCACCAACCTCCAGTCATTGTACGTGAACTGCCCATCTCGGTCACTCACGATACTACGGGGCACACCGTGAAGTAGAACAATGTTATCCACATAGAGTTTTGCCAATTTCTCCACCGAATCATCATTCCTATTTGGAATGAAGTGCGACACTTTCGCCAATCGATCTACGATCACCTAGATGGCGTCATTTCTCTTCTGCGACCTTGGTAACCCATGCACAAAGTCCATTGAAATATCATCGAACTTCCACTCCGGAATAGGCAAGGACTTCAAGAAACCTCCGCGCTTCTAGCACTCCGCCTTCACTAAGGCGCACATTTGACACTTCGCCACATAAAGTGCCACGTCCTTCTTAAGTCCTGACCACCAGAATAACTTATTCATATCACAGTACATCTTCGTGCTACCTGGGTGAATCGAGTACTTGGTAAGATGAGCCTCGTACATCAATTCCACTCGCAGTTTAGCCACATTTGGGACGCACAGATGACTGTTCTTCCATGGCAATCCATCCTTAACAATAAATTGGGAATTTGACCCATCCAAAGCCTCATCCATGATTTCCTTCATGTTGCTATCCAAATCCAGAGCCTGCCAAATCCGATCAGCCAGGTCGTACTGAACTTTTGTCCAGTTCAATTGTGCTTTGGCACTAGTCTGCTTGTCAACACAAGAGATCTCTAATGCCTCCAACTCCCAAATCAAACGCTCGTCATGAACCGATAACCAGTTGGCTTGCGCAGGGGCCCTGCGACTTAACGCATTTGCAACCGCATTGCCTCTCCTATGCACATAATGAATCTTAAATATGTAGTCCCCTAGGAACTCCATCCATCTCCGCTACCGCATGTTTAGATCCTTTTGATCCAACATGTACTTCAGGCTCTTGTGGTCAGTATAGATATCGACCTTCACACCGTACAGGTAATGCTTCCACAGCTTCAGGGGAAATATCACGTCCTCTAACTCCAAGTCATGGACCGGATAATTCCTCTCATGTACCTTCAGCTGACGTGAGCCATAAGCTATTATACTTCTATGTTGCAGTAAAACACAACCCAATCCATTTCCCGAAGCATCACTGTAGATCTCAAAGCCTTCGGTCCCACTCGTCGAACTTATAACAGGCGCCGTGGTAAACTGACTTTTTAACTCTTTGAAAGCTTGTGCGCACTCAGGCATCCAAACAAACTTCTGCACTTTCCTCGTTAGAGTCGTGAGGGATAATGCTTTCCACGAGAAGTTCTCCACCAAAAGCCTGTAATAGCCGCCAAGCCCCAGAAAGCTCCGGAATTCCACTACCGTAGACAGCACAGGCCACTCCCGTATAGCAACTATCTTCGCCGGATCCACCGCAATTCCCTCTCCATTAACTATGTGACCAAGGAATGCTACCGAGGATAATCAAAACTCGTATTTGGAGAACTTGGCGTACAGTTGGTTCCTCCTCGGCGTCTCCAACAGCAAATGCAGATGTTTAAAGTGATCATCCTCACACTGCGAGTACACCAATATATCGTCAATAAAGACAATCACGAAGTCGTCCAGGTACACTTTGAAAGTTCTGTTCATCAAATCCATGAACACGGATGGCACATTAGTCAACCCAAATGGCATGACGATAAACTCATAATGCTAGTATCTCATGCTGAAACCTAACTTGGGGATATCACTTTCTCTTATCCTCAGCTGATAATATCCGGATTTAAGATCCAATTTCGAGTACACCGATGAGCCAACTAACTGATCGAACAGATCATCAATCCTTGGGATCGGGTACTTATTCTTCTCTGTTAACTTGTTCAGCTCTCGATAATCGATACAGAGTCGTAAGCTTCCGTCCTTATTCTTAACAAAAAGGACTGGTGCGCTCCAAGGTGACGAACTTGGATGCACATAACCCTGTTCCAACAGCTCTTGAAGTTGAACCTTCAACTCTGCCATCTCCTTAGGCACTTACCGATACGGGGAGCGTGACACAGATTTGGTACCTGACACTAGCTCAGTAGTAAAGTCAATCTCCCGCTGAGGTGGGGCTCCAGGGAGATCTCCAGGGAACATGTCAGGGTACTTGGATACCACTGGAATACCGTCCAAAGCAGGCGCAGGCTTCGGAGCCTCCATTAGCATGAAGAACAGCTCTGCACCAACACGAACTGCCTTAACCACCTGAAGAGCATACATAAAAGTCTTTCTCGACCCTTTCAAACCTGCAAATGTCATCTCACGACCAGTTCCCAATTTGACCTCCTTGTGGTCGCAATCAATGTATGCCTGCTGCTCCGAGAGCCAGTCCATACCAAAAATCACGTCGAATTTCACTAGCGCCAGAAACAATGTTTGGAAGTCGAGCTCCTGACTCCCAATCTGTATCTTCACGCCACAGACTCTATCTGTGTGGATTAAACACCCATTAGGCAATAACACATCCAATTTTTCCTTTGCCATCGAAGTAGGTAATCTGATGCACGATATAAATCCTTCAGATAAAAAGAGTGCGAAGCTCTCATATCGAACAGTGCTCTCGTCGAATTATCAAAAATCAAAACAAATCCTATATAAGCATTAATAAGATAACATGCCCAAGGTAACAAGTATTTAAAGCTAACTTGCTATAAATTTAAACGGTACCTGTCACCACATCATCTGGCATTATGGCCTCCTGCTGGCCATAGTTATAGACTATAGGTTGAGCTGGAGCTTAGTGGGATGCGATTGACTCCACCGCTTTGCCCTTCTCCTCATAGGTTGCTCCCGGCTTTCTCTCGGACTTTGGACGTCCGCTCCAACAGTCTCGGGCAAAGTGTCCCAGCTTTCCAAAGTTATAGCATGTGCTCGGGGTTCGGCCTGTAGTTTCCCCCGAAGCACTGGAAGAAGGGGCTGGACCCGAAGTCCTAGCCTTCTTAAAGAACTTACGAAACACAGACTTTGAGGTAGTCGATACATTAAACTCTGTCTTCTTAGCTCTAGAGTCTTTCTTCGCCTGTACATTCCTCAGATCCTTCTCCAAAGATCGGGTCATATTGACCACGATCAAGAAGCCCTGCGTCATAGGCCCCGAGAGCAGTAGTGTTAGGTCATCCCTCAGACACTCATAGAAACGGTTTGTCTTACGCTCCTCATCAGCAAATGTAGAGCTAGAGTGCCGACCCAACCGTGTAAATTAGTGGAGGTACTCGTCCACGCTACTCTCTCCTTGTACCAACTTCTGGATTTCTTTCTCCATCACAATCCTCCGAGCCTAGGGAAAGTTCCTTGACAAGAATAGTCTCGAACATTCTTCCATCGAGACGTCCATGAGTTGCCTTCCCCTCAAGTGATGTAGCTCTAGACATTCCCACCACAGCCTTGCATCTCTGTCCAACAGGAAAGTAGCTATGGTGGTCTTTTGCGACTCCTCTGTTTTCGTAGCTGTCAAGAATCTCTTTACTCGGGAGAGCCAATCCTCAGCTTGGGATGGGGTTCCAGTCCCCGAGAAAATGGAGGATTGAAGCCCATAACATGCTTGAGCTGCTTTTCGTTCGCTCTTCTAGGTATCAACGGCTCCACCACCGCTTGCTCAACCCTTCTCGGTTCCGCCGCTTGAAGCGGTACCTACTCCACTGTATGGGCAGGCTGCTGCATTTGTCTTGCAGGATGGGCATTTATCATAGCGAATAATGCTTCAACCACCATTCTCATGTTTTTGCCGAGGGAGGTGTTGGAAGCACATCATTAAGTGCGCTACTTGCCTCAGAAACTGGGCATTCTGACGGCCCTACACCACTTCTGGTCACCTATAGTCGTTCAAAACACCATTAAGTGATCGAACAACATCGCAAAGAGCAATTATAGGAACACGTAGGTTCCTAAAACATTTGTATTTTCATTCCTAAGTGGACATTCATAGGTTCTTTTTATGTTATAACGATGACGCACACACATGTGCTCATCACCACTTAAAATAATTCGTCCACGAATTCATTTAAGCATGACCGAAACCCGTAGCCTTATACCAAATTGTAACACTCTCATCTGTCACATAGCATATAGCAGTAGGTCCGGCCAGGGCCCGACGCCATATACCACAGACAGACTGAAGGGTTACGAAATGAAACCATCCTTCCAATAACACACGTCCTATACAGAGTAAATTCTAGCAGAAGCATTCTAAAATTTGCAAGGAAAAGAACCCAAGTAACAACATGAATGTCCACTAAATACCCAAATTAGGAATGAGCGTAGAAAATACACAAAGTACTTGACTGTATGGCCTTACTAGAGTTTACTTAAATAAATAGTGTCTTCCAAACTTCGGCACCCAGGTCGGTCACACATGAGTATAACAAGTAAACATTCGTATTGGCCTTCAAGGGCCAGCTCAGCAACCAGGGCTTCATCCCGCTATTTGCCAATAGGCTCCGCAGCACCTGCAAGAAACAATCCACCGCAGCGACGGCAAACAAAAGCAACGGTCAGCTAAGGTTGACCAAATTATAATGACCCCGCCTCTTAACTCGGGGCGGCGATTCTCCTTCCCTACAATTTATTAGCAAAGCCAAATATTAGTGAAATTACAGTTCATCACAGGCGTAGGCATGCATGGCCACACACCTCGTGCTCTCAGGGCACATTCACGGTGAACCCGATCAAATCCGCGGTCTCACCACCGCCCCTTGGATGGAAAATCTCGTGAGCATTTTAGTCTTTCCTTCCTAAGCCTAAGACCCTCCATCTATGACAACGGCAAGTACCACGTACTTTAGGTCTCTTTAACCAAACGACATAGAGCAGGTACGGTTTAGCCTAACCCGTTGCTCATACTGTATCGTCAATTTAAGCCATATGCGCGGGTCAAGCTTCCCCGAGTCCCAAATCGATCACACAATTTACATAACCTAGTTATGTGCAAGTTGGCTCCCAGGCCACCAAGATGGTAGAATCATATTTCTGCACAGTTTTTCGGGTACACCTTGGAGCTAATCCCCAGGATTCCCTATTGCAGTCTACCGCGTAGAAAACCCAAAAAACCAATCATCGGTGCGGAGTCTACTCCGGCCATTCATGCAATGAAACATCACCAATCCAGACCAACTTGTCCGGGTAGGCTTCACACACCATGCTTATGTCCGCACTTCGACTCCGGACTATACATATAAAACAATGGGGACTATTCATGTCCACTGAAGGAACACCTCACACTCACTGCATACTCGCGAGAGCGGGTTTCCTGTGCAGAAAGAAAAATGACTTCACATGTCCAAGAAGAGAATCGTTATCCTTGGGTTTCTCTTTGGCGCCATGAAGATCAAGATGGATGAAAAGTACCGCAATGGCCTTGCCTCCATAGATCTGGACTTGGCTTGCGATTTGGGGCTCCGAAGCTCCACCGGCGGCCGGATCACTCCCCCTCCTTTTCCTTGCTCTCCCCTCTCTCTAAAGCTTTAGAAAGAGAAAGTTCAAAGTGGAATGAGGGTTTCAAACCATATTCCTGGCTTTAACTAAGCAAGGATAGCCCTGGGCCCTTGGATCCCAAAAGAAGGAAACGGACGGTCACGATTCGCACTTAAAATAACATTTCTGGGCGAACACGGCTTGTGACACGCCCGTATCCAATGACGTGTGCCTCAATCGACGTTGAAACCATCATATCCCGAACTGTACACGGCCCCTGTATACGCCCGTGTCACATGCCATGTGCAAGATACGACCTTGCACACGGCCATGTTACAGGTCGTGCTCCACAGCTGACATAGCCGACTAAACACATAAAAGGACATGTGTTCATGACATGCTGGTGTCACTTTTGACACACCCGTGTCAACCATAACATGCCTGAGCTCCAGGCCATGTTCCTCCGCCGACATAGCCTGACTAACAGCCCGAGCAGGACACGGCCCTAGACACGGTCGTGTCTCAGGCCGTGTTCGCTGTCTCGACGATTGTCGACTGCATTTTGTCGACCACTCGGAAAGTTTGTCGAACCCGAGCACGATACATCCCTGGACACGCCCGTGTCCCAGGCCATGTGACCCTTACCAGACACCAAACTTGGCTCTAAACGTTGTCCGTCCCTCTTTTGAGCTTTGGGGCATTACAAGTCAAAAGCATGAGCTCGAGAGAGACGATTTTATATTCTTGGAACCTCCATGGTCGAAGTAAGTGATTAGGAGCTTGTGCTTTTATCATTTCAAGAGTGTCTATTTTAATCCAAAGGGATTCTAGGTCAAGTGTTAATTTTCATTCCATAGAAATTTCTCTTTTATTTTAATTATTCTCTATGATTCTTATTAGATAAAATAATATTAATTTGCGTGAGTAGAAGTACTCAACAGGCCTCGAGTCTAATATGACATTTCCTATACTATATTTCTATAGGTACGCTTGCCTATTAAAGATTTTAGTTTGGATTTATTTTTAAAACTATAAAATTTCTTCATCAGCAACAAAACAAAATGATAAATTATGTTTAGAAAACTCATCGTTTAGAAGTGAGTGTGTTGGGTGCAAGAATTATAGAATTGAAATTAAAGAGATGGATGAGACATTTGAGAAGTACAGAAATAAGCATGAAGCTCATATCGAATATATAATCTCCACTCTCAAAGATAGCACAATTGTGTACAAAAAAAGCTAGAAATAATCTTAAAACTAAAAATAAAGAATTAGTTTAAAAATCAACATTCTTAAGGAAATTATGGTTAATAACTCACAAAAAACAACTCTTAAGCTTCATGCAAAACCCGAAAGCATGTTGAATATGAACCGTCATGTAATTACTAGGTCAATCAAAGGGAGTATGAAACATTTAACCTACAACAAAGATATCTAAATCACCTAGAGGAGGGTGAATAGGTTTCTTAATCTCTTGTGACAATCTTTTATTTTCCTTCCTTAAGCGCTTTGAGAGTTAGTAGTTTTCTGCTTTTAAGAAACATGAAACCTGCAACAAAGAAACAACACAAGGAGCACACACAGAATTTATAGTGGTTCCCCAGATTATGTGTACTTCCACTTTCCCTCCCACCTTTCTAACAGCTTGTTACATATGACACTTATCCAATCTCAGCTCCTAAGAGCTTACAACATGATCCTGTAGGACCACTCAGTCTCCTCCAAGACTTGGAGCACAGACACATGGCCTTACCACTCAGTGATCCAAAGATCACCTACCTCAGGAACAAAGGCCCTAAAACTCAGGCTGGGAGGACAGCCCAACCTCAGAGAGAATGACTCTTCCATAGATCAGGCACAAGGCCCTACCTCAGATCCAAATCTGGATCCTACAATCAGACCCAAAGGTACTACACTCAGAGAGTATGATTCTCCTACCTCAGGCTAAAAAGCCCTACCTTAGATCCAAACTAGATCCTACTCTCAAGTCAAAGCCCTACTTCAGATCTGTAACCAGATCCTACACTCAGATGCAAAATGGATACTACTCTCAGGCTAAAGCCCAACCTTAGATCTGTAACCAGATCCTACACTCAGATCCAAAATGGATACAAATCTCAGTCCAAAGCCCTACCTCAGATCTGTAACCAGATACTACACTTAGATCGAAAATGGATCCTACTCTCAGGCCAAAGCACTACCTCAGATCTGCAGCCAGATTCTACACTCAGATTAAAAATGGATGTATAGGAATAAAGGTTGGTGGTATGGTTGATTTGACACCAGAGAGAGTTCTTTGTGCCTGCATCTTGAGTTGAGTTTACCTCAGCCCTAACTTCATCTTAGCAATAAGAAAACTATTCTTCAATAAGTTGCGGCTTATGCTGAAAGTAACTCAGAAACTTGTTTATGAACTTGCTGAAGAAGACTGATGATTTGATAGATCTTGTGTTCTTTAATTAGCTAACTTGACTGCAGAGACTAGGGTGCTCTGCTTCTTCTTCTTTCTCAGAACTGGCTTCTGAACTTGCTGTAGCACATGAAGCTTGCTAAAGCTAACTTACTTGAACGTCTGGATCAACAGATTTTTGTCCTTCAAGCTTCAGCCTCAACAATAATGGTGAGGACAAAGATGAAGTTCTTTCTATTCAAAATAATACAAAAGTTACTTTCACCAGCAGATACTCATTCTTTTATTCCTTAAGATCAACGACTCTATTGATCATCGGGACCGACATGAGTTGATGGCAGTAACTTACTTTAACTACAAATGTCGTACAGTAGGCCTGCAGCACCGTTTGTCGCATACTGTAGAGTTCCCACAACATTTGAAATCTTGCTGACGTCATCACACGTGGACTTAGTCAAAATTCAAGCAATATTAGTATAGGCGTTGAGTGAGCAACCTTCACTTAATGCCAAAACACTTGGATAGATTTTCTGTCACTAGGCATTGACTGAGTAAGCTTTACTTAATGCCAAAATACTTATATAGATATTCTTCCACTGGGCATTGAGTGAGTAAGGTTTACTAAATGCCAAAACACTTTAGATATATTTTATCGCTAAGCATTGAGTGAACCTTCATCAGTCAACATAATTGGACTTGGCCAATATTTCATTTACAATAGAGTTGAGTGGTACTTCATCATTCAACGTTATCACCCTCAGTCATCTTAGCTAAAGAGGCAATGCATGAATAAGCTTCACTCAATGCTTCTGTCCTTGGACAGTTTCTTTGTTGATAAGGCGTTGAGTGAATAGTCTTCACTCAAGGCTATTGTCCTTGGACAAAATTCTGTGACTGAATGGGGATCAGTAAAGACTATTATCTCTTGGCATTGAGTGAATAGGATTCACTCAACGCCTCTGAACTTATCCAGATTTCTTCACATTTTTTTCTAAGGCTTTGACTGAAGCAGCTTGATTCAACGCTTCTAGCTATATGGTGTTGAGTGAGTTGACATCACTCAATGCATGTGGACTTGGATACTTTTCTTCACTATCAGGGCCAAGGCTTTTACTAACAGATCTTTTCTCAGCGCACTTTGGTATCTGGCGTTGACTGAGCTGGCTTCACCCAACGCCTGTGGACTTAGATAGATTTTCTGTCTCTCCACCAGCCAACCTTGTGACCATATGTCACCATCACTTAGATAACCTGTCTAATCATGTTCCAAGGAACATCCTGCATAAATAAAGCTTGTGATAACTGTTATATTACACATATGTGTGTATTATCTATTAGGATATCTTCAATTCTTGGACATTGAGTTTAATGGAACCAACAATCTCCCCCTATTTAAAGAATTCAAAACCTTAAGACAATGTTACACACTAACTCAAAAATGCAACAAATACAGTAAATAACATATTGCATAACATAGAAATAATGAACACATATTTGATTAAAATGAAGTTCATTAATAGAAGGATAAATGTTTTTAATGTGCATAATACAAGAATCACACATCCTTCAGCCCTCTAAGATAAACATGAAACACTCCATATTTCAGGTTCTCTTATAACAATGTCACTGCTTCTGGGCTTCTTGACAGTCTTCTCAGTTGTAGCTTCAGACTTTTTGACTTTCTGCCTTTCGAAGTAGCTGAAGAGTTTTGGAATGTACTTTGTCGGCTCAATAAGATTTGGATGCAAGGTGCCAGGATTCCTGCCCTTTCTATGTTGCCTTCTTTCATTCTCCCTCTTTTCCATCTTAGCACACTCAATAGAGCTATACACCTTACCTCTCTCAGTCTTCTTAGTATTTACCTACTCCCGTTGTAACACCTCCATCTGTCACATGAAATATAATAGCGGGTCCGGCCGGGGCCCCACACCATATTCCACAAACAGGTGGCGGGATTACAGGTTAATATCACAGACTACTCGCATCATAACTCAGAGAATTCTAGCGGAAGCTTTAGGGTTACTTGAACTGAAACTTATTTTAATGTCCATAATATATAAACCACCATTTATATAAATAGCACAGGAATCTCAGTTACCAATACACAAATGTTATGACCTTAAGTCCTTACAGTTACATTTCAGTAGTGTGGATTACAAACATCAGCACGCGGGTCGTCCACATATGAAAAGCATTAAAAGTTATTCATTCGGTCTTCGAGGGCCAGCATAGCTGCAACAAGGGCATTAGCCCGCTATTTCCCGCTCGGTGCTCCAGCAACTGCATAAGGACGATCCACCGCTATGGTGGCAAACAAAGCAATGGTCAGCATTCAGCTGACCAATCTATAACGACCCTATCCCTTTACCGTGGCAGTGGTATTCCTTCCCTGCTGATGAGTCTATGTTATACACATATTTTTGGACTCATCTGGGCTAGTTTTCTCGTTGATGCACTACACTTTAGAGCCATATTTGTTCATATGTGTTATTATGTCCATACCATGATTAGTGAACTTTTGGCCCGCTTTCAGTGTGATTTTCTTAGTTATTATTCTTGTGCCCCACTTGGTGTTTTACTAAGTTTGGAGAGTTTAGTATGCCCATCTCGGTGGCTCTGTTGTTTTTGCTGCAGGTACACGGGTCGCGTGCATGATCCGGGATTGTTTTGTGGAGTCTTCTGCCTAAGGGACACTGGTCGTGCGTTTTTAACACGCGCACGATCAGCAGACTCCATAGCGTACGACCAATGGTCGTGCGCGGCCTGCTCATCATTTTCCCAAATAGTCCAGGAACATTGTGCACGATCATTGAACCTATAGCGCACGACCACGGGTAGTGAGCCACTGATTGCGCGCTCTACTACCCGTTTTCAAGTTCTGTCTGGGCATACGCACGAGCTTGGGACCTATAGCGCACGACCACCGGTCGTGCACCACTGCTCGTGCGCGCTACACCGGTTTTTCTTAAGTTCTGTCTTTTCTAATCGCACAATCATGGGATATAGTGCGCACGACCACTAGTAGTGAGCCAATGATCGTGCGCATATATATTATTTTCTCTGTCAAGGTGCAGGTTTCTCTGGGAACTGAGCACACGACCATCAACCGACAGTGCGCACGACCACTGGTCGTGCGCCACTGATCGTTCGCTCTGATTATTCTGCTTCCATATATAAGGCCCTGCTCCGCGAATTAGGGCACGTTTTGTCATTTTTCCGCCCGACAGCTGCGCACGAAGCGTCGTTCCTCTCCTCCAGAGGTCCTCTACTCATCTCCACCCTCTGGGAAGCCTTCTCCGGCCATCCAAAGTCATCATCAACCATTCAGAGAGTTCCCTGCCACCAATAGCTTACATAGGAGACCTTTCAGTTCTTTTCATCTGACAAAAGGAAGTAAAGACTGAATAAAGGGAAGAAGATGGAGGAAGACAGGTGGATTGACAACCCATTTGCCACCGGAAGCAACCACGGTAAGAGTCGTGAAGTGGACTGACAACCCACCACTCCGGCCAAGAACCATGGCTAGGCTTTCCTCCATTTCGGTTTATTCTAGCTTTACTTCTTGTGGATTGTACTCTTAAGCTTGTAATGTACCTAAACTTTCCTTTATTTGTCTATGAATGAAGAATTACTTGGGTTAGTTATATGCTCTATTGTTAGCTGTGATGCACTCGCCTCCGCTCACATCAACTCACTCGTACGCTTGAACCACTCTAGCAAAGGCTAGAGTTGGTGGATGAAGAGTTGATTGCGACCCTCACTCTCCGCACTTGCTCTTCGACCATCCTCCTAACGAAGCATGGCATAGCGGCCTGCACTCACTCCTTCCTCCAAGCGAAGCGGTGCCGGCGACCTGTTGTAGTCTTCTCTTTGTTTTGTAGCATTAGGAAACCAAAACCAACCCCCTTGTTGTTTATTTTAACTCTTAGTAACGATCTTCACATGACGTTATCACGTACCCTTCCTGCATTCCCTCGATATTGACATTCGGGGAAGCTATTCCCAAATTATTACTTGACAGCGACCGGTACACTTGCCAACGACACATCAAGATTTTGGCGTCGTTGTTGGGGAATGCAGGCGTATTGTGATTTGTGTTGTGTATGAGGTCATTGATAAGTGATTAAGAAATTTTGTTATTTCATTTTTTTGGCAACTATCTGATGGTTGCAAGGTAGTAGCTGTTGGAGTTAACTTTCATTAACCTGTGAACATATGGATTGCTTTGAGATTTCTGCAGATTTAGCCGAATTTGTGTCTCGCGGAAGATCCTTCTGTTGAGTCTCTGAGGATGACGATCTTGATCATCTGCAGTATTTTCGTGAAGTTTTCAACACACTCAATTACGAAAAGGAGAAGTCGGATTGGGTCAAGATGCGATTGTTCACATTTTCACTTGTTGGTAAGGCAAGGATATGGTATCACGAATTCCTAACTGACCCGATTGTATCATGGAGTAGGGTTGAATAAGAGTTTTTAAAGAAATTCTACCCTCGCGAGGGACTGTGGGAGTTACACAGCGAGATGCTTCTATTTTCGCAATGGGATGGTGAACAATTGATAGAAGCCTGGGAGAGATATCAAAAATTGCGAAAATTCTATTTGGGGAATAGTCCGTCTGAAGCAGCGCAACTTCAAATGTTTTACATGGGGTTTCGACTCAGTACAGACACTACTTTGATTTAGCGGCAGGAGGATCCTTGTTCAGTAAGAGTAGTGCCGAAGCGTGGGAGATAATTGACAGAATATCGCAAACCAGTGGCACATGGCGCACATCGGTGGGGAAATTTGAGGAGGTCAGTTCGATCAGAGCAAAGAATAGTGGGAAGGAAGAACCGTCTCAGGAACTCACCTAAGAAAAATTATGCAAATTCACCGAATGCATCCTGCAATGCTTGGAAGCTCAAAGTGAAGCATTCCAGAAATTTCAAGCTATAGTGGCAAGTGTTATAGCCGCTTTCACCGCGATTTTACAGCGGCCCATTGAAACTGTGAATACCATGCAACTTCGTAGTGGAAAGTCAACCACAAATAGTAAGCCTCTGTTGGAGTCATCGGAAAGGCAATGTAAAGAACACATTGAACAACCGAACACCAAAGATCGCCATAAGACTCAACCTTCAGAAGTTATAACTCCTGTTGCAGATATGAGTCCTCCCCCTTTTCCTCATCGATTAAAGGACGGGAAGAAGGAAAAAAAATTTGCGAAATTCCTAGAAATGATGAAAGGAGTGCAGGAGAACATTCCGCTAATGGATTCTCTTATCCAAATTCCGCAGTATACAAAATATCTAAAGGATCTATTAGCTCAGACGAAATGATTGGAGAGTGCTAATGCGCTTTCAACTGTGGGAGATGGGGTGGTCTTTTCTATGGAGCATTGGCCCATGAAGTTAAAGGAACCAGGGACTTACTTTATTCCTTGCACGATTGGGAATTCCGGATGTCATCGTGCATTATGTGATTCAGGGGCCTCTATCAATTTGATGCCTCTCCACCTCTTTTTGGAACTGGGAACAGGAACTTTGATGCATACCAACATTACAATTCAGTTAGCTGACCGGTCAAGGAATAAGCCCATGGGGATTGTTGAGGATCTCACCGTTGCAGTTAACAGATTGGTTTTCCCGGTTGACTTCGTCGTTATGGACATCTCTCCTGATTCTGCACCACCGCTTATTCTGGGAAGGCTATTCCTAGCCACGGCACGTGCGATCATTGATGCTGAGAGGGGTATGCTAACGTTGCGTGTCGGAAATTCCAGAACCACATTCGATATGTATAAAGCTGTGAGGAAGGATTTCTGTGAGGAGAAGGAAGACATAGAATTTATCAGCAATACTATCCATGAAACCCTTCTCTATTATCAGCCGACGGCTTTAATGAGTTTCAGTGGGACATAGATGGAATGGAAATCAATCAGATTGAACACTACCCGAACAAAAATCCAGAGAGTATATCTGCTAAACATCATCAATCTCACCCAACCCTTCCTCTTAAACCTCTTCCACCAGCATTAAAGTATTTTTATTTAGGAGAAATTCAAACATACTCGGTAATAATTTCAGTGTTGCTTTCTCCCGAGGAAGAGGATCATCTCCGTGGTGTTCTACTGTCATATATAAGTGCTTTCGGATGGATCATACAAGATCTGAAGGGCATCAGCCCAACTGTCTGCTTGCACAAAATCCTGTTAGATGAAACCGCCAAACCTCCTGCACAACCGCAACGACGGTTGAACCCTAAGATGCAAGAGGTAGTGCATAAAGAGGTAATCACGTTATTGGATGCTGGAATCATCTATCCCATCAGTGAAAGCAAATGGGTAAGTCCTATTCATGTGGTGCGAAAAAAGGGGGAATTACGGTGGTAGAAAATGAACACAGCGAACAGCTCCCTACCAGGACGATCACCGGATGGAGAGTGTGTATTGATTACAGGAAGCTCAATGAGGCTACGCGCAAAGACCATTTCCCACTCCCATTCATTGATCAAATGTTGGAAAGGCTTGCCAGAAAGAAATATTATTTCTTCCTAGACGGATACTCAGGCTACAACCAAATTCTCATCGACCCTGAGGATCAAGAAAAAAAACATTCACCTGCCCTGCTGGTACATTTGCATTCAAGAGGATGCCTTTCAGACTGTGCAACGCTCCTGCGACCTTTCAACGATGCATATTGGCTATCTTCCACGAAATGATTGGGAAGTTTCTAGAAGTTCTTATGAACGACTTTACACTTTTTGGTGCAAATTTTGATGCGTGTTTGGAGAACCTTGCAACCGTACTGAAACGTCGTGAAGACACAAATCTGGTGCTGAATTGGGAGAAATGCCATTTCATGGTAGAGAAGTGTATAGTCCTTGGGCATGAAGTGTCAAGCATGGGTAAGGCGGTGGATCAAACTAAAGTTGAAGTCATCTTGAAGTTGCCTCCTCCGACTTCTGTGAAAGGGATCCGTAGCTTTTTATGGCATGCCGGATTCTACCGGCGCTTCATTAAAGAGTTCTCCTCTATCGTAAAACCGCTAAGCAACCTTCTTGGTAAGGATGTGTTATTCAAATTTTACAAAAATTTCTTGCAAATTTTTTGCAAATTGAAGAGTTGTTAGACTAGTGCCCCTGTTCTCACGTCCCCGGATTGGACATTACCATTCGAATTGATGTGCGACGTGAGTGATTTCATTGTCAGAGCAGTCTTGGGACAGAGGAAGAATAAGGTTTTCCATACAATTTATTATGTAATCCGTACTTTGAATGATGCTCAACGGAACTACACCACCACTGAAAAAGAGCTATTAGTAGTGGTCTTCGCATTGGAGAAATTTCACCCCTAGCTACCACGTGTTATCGAAGGTCGTGGTGTACACTGATCATGCAGCTCTTAAGTACCTCATGCGAAAAAAGGATGCAAGGCCACGACTCATCCTATGGATTTTAATGCTGCAAGAGTACGAGTTGGAAGTCTGAGACAAGAAGGGAGTTGAGAATGTCATTGCAGATCATCTATTGTGGTTGGAAATGCAAGACACTTCACAATATGAGGACTCTAAAATTTCTGACTCATTTCCCGATGAGACTCTTTTCTTTTTAACAATGGGACATAGAGAGGTTCCCTGGTTTGCTGACTTAGCTAACTTCCTTGCGTGCGGAAAATTGCCTCCCAATCTGTCCTTCCAGAAATAGAAGAAGTTTCTCTCTGATGCTAAACACTACTTCTGGGACGACCCGCTATTGCACAGATCGATTCTTCAGCACTGTCACAATCGCGAGTCAGGTGGCCACATGGGTGCGGCTAGGACAACATAGAAGGTTCTACAATGCGGGTTCTACTGGCCAACTCTGTTCAAAGATGCTTACACTAATGTGAAGGAATGCAATGAATGTCAACGGGCTAGGAATATCTCCAGAAAAGATGAAATACTCCTCAGCAATATGTTAGTCTGTGAGCCTTTTGATATTTGGGGTATTGATTTTATGTGGCCGTTCACCCATCGTTTGGAAAAAAATATATTCACGTGGCTGTTGATTATGTCTCGAAATGGGTGGAAGCTGAAGCTGTAACCGCCAATGATGGCCGCACCGTGCTACAATTCTTGCACAAGCACATTTTTACAAGATTTGGAGCACCGCGCTCTATCATCTCGGACGGGTAAAGCCATTTATGCAACGGTCGTTCTCTATGCTCTTGAAGCGATTTGGAGTCCATCATAGGGTCGCTTTGGCCTATCATCCACAAACATGCGGACAAGTGGAAGTTTCTAATAGGGAGTTAAAAAAGGATTCTAGAAAAATCTATTCCTGGGAATAGAAAAGATTGGGCGAAGAGAGTAGATGAAGAATTATGGGCTAATAGAACTGCTTATAAAACACCTATTGGGATGTCTCCATACCAGCTTGTGTTTGGCAAATCATGTCACCTGTCGGTGTAGTTAGAACACAAGGCTCTATGTGCGACCAAACTTCTGAATATGGATCCCACTACAGTTGCGAAAGAAAGGTTGGCAAAACTAAATGAACTGGATGAATTCAGGTCACTTTCTTATGAGAACGCGAATAACTACAAGGAGTGCACTATGTCATGGCATGACTGACATATTGTACCTAAGGATTTCAAGGTTGGAGACAAGGTCCTTTTATACAACTCTCGCTTGAAACTGTTTCCTGGCAAGTTGAAGTCAAGATGGAGCAGAACTTTCATAGTAAGCGGAGTGTCGGGGAAGTGCTGCCATTTCCATTTCTCCCTTAGTGTTCTCCCTCTTTCATGTTTTATTTTAATTTTTCCATTTGTTTTTATTACAGTTTTGTTGATTTGCGGAAACATAGGGGGGGAAGGTTATCGCGGGCACAAGTAATTAACGGGGTGTGTTCGGTCTCACGGGCAAGTTGTAGAGGTGAAGTGGTTGATGGTTGGGGGGACATAGGAGAGGAGGTAGATTCTGTGTGCTCGAGAGTGGAGTAAACACTTGTTCAAGGGTTGCGGGGATAGAGGAGAGAAGGGGGTTGATCTAAGTATGGAGATGGATATGAAGGTTGATCCGGAGTTGTCAAGCAGACGGTTACTGTGACGGTTGTGCTTGCAGGTTGGTGCCGAGATAACTGAGCTGAGCTCAGAAAAGAGAAGGGACGCTAGAGGCGGCAATAGCAGACTTCACCCGCCACTGCTTAAATGCCCCTCTTGAGACGGGCTTTCCTTTGATTAATATTGAGAGTTACAGCTTGTAATACACCTTTACAAGAAAAAAATAAAGGGTACAATGGGGGAAGCTGGCAGCTAAGGAAAGGAAAATGCCAAAAGGGAGGCCGCGCGGACTGAAGAGAAAGGTCGGCAGGCCGCGCGACTGAGGAAAAGAAAACGAGTGCAGACTAGGAAATTGAGTCTGCAGGGGTTCATGGCTTGAGCTCGAGAGCGATGGCGACGTTGAGACTGCTCTTGAACGAGAGGCATGGGGGTATCTTTATAGGCCCGCGGAGGTAATGGCTTGCGGTAACGTTACCCCCGGTGAGACGGTAACTTGTGCGAGTAGAGAACGGAGTCCGCCGAGTCCGCAACAGGATGCGAGGACAGGGACTGGATTTTGGAATTGGCTCTGCTGATGACGGACTTGGAGGAGTCCGCCCCTGCTGCAGGCGGATTGAGATAGTCCAACCGAACTGCTGATCGAGCCCGTGCCATGATTATGCGGGCTAAGGGACCACATGCCCGCTGCTGGGAAGTGGGTGCTGGAAGCGTAGTGTCGGACTGCGCAATGAGTCCTCCCCTGCTGAGTTGAGCGCGCATGCGCCAAGTTTCCGAGCTGAGGGATACCCGCCCGCTGCTGGGAAGAAGCGGGTGCTGGTGGTTAAGGAATGGCGGGCTGCATAGCGAATCCACTGAGTCCGCCCAACCTGCAGTGGAGAAGTGTTCGAAATAGTGAGCTGCCATGTAACACCTCAAAATTTGAGAGAGGGTCGACCAGCATTTTCTGGCCAAGTTTGGTTTCTGGCAGGGGGCACACGGCCTGGGACACGGGCGTGTACCAGGGCGTGTCAGGCTCCAGTCGACATTTTGGTCGAGAGGCTGACGAATTTCGCTCGACGATGTGTCAAGATAAGGCACACGGCCTGAGACACGGGCGTGTCTCAGGGCGCGTCGAGCCCGTGTCGACGATCGGTCTGGGGAGTCGACGATTTTCGCTCGACGATGTGTCGAGACAAGGCACACGGCCTAGGATACGGGCGTGTCCAAGGCCATGTCAGTCAGTCGACGAACTTCTCTCGACAAAGTTCACTCGACGAGTGTCGAGTGTCGAGATAGGGGCACACGGCCTGTGACACGGGCATGTCACAGGGCGTGTCCCACATGGTCGACGAACTTCGCTCGACGAAGTTTCGAGATAGTGAACATGGCCTGGAGCCCAAGCGTGTTGAGGTAGACATGGGCAAGGACACGGGCGTGTCCAGTACCCGTGTAGTTCTCAGGTTGATTTTGGGGTTGTGTCGATGGAGGCACACGGTCGACCACACGGTCGTGTCAGTCGGGACACGGGCGTGTCAGGTCGAACACGGGCGTGTCGGATGCCCGTGTGTTGTTCCAGGCACGTCGATTTGTGACGGCGAATGAGAGACACGGCCCTGGACACAGGCGTGTGTCAGGCCGTGTTCGGCCTAGGTGTTTTATTTTTCAGGCGGATCGTGGCCATTCTTTCCCTTATTTTGGGATCTGATGTTCCAGGACTGCTCTTGGCGAGTTAAGTCCGAGAATAGGGTTGTAAACCCTCATTCTTCTCCAAGCTTTCTCTTACTAAAATTCTAGAGAGAATGGAGAGCAAGAATGAAGGAGAAGTAGAGATCCGGCTGTTGGAGAGGCCTCGGTGCTCCAAATCGGGAGCCGAGTCCAGATCCGTGGAGGCTAGACCGTTGCAAAGGTTTTCATCTGGCTATTTTGACATGGCTAGGAAGAGCAGTCGAAAGGTAATGACACTTCTCCTCTCGGTTTTAGGATGCATGTCTTAGCATCTTTTCTTTTCTAGTTTTTGGGCACCAAACACTCAAATTAGAGGGGTTTGGGTCTCCAAGGTTCAATAGGAACCTCCGGGTCGATTGAGTCCGTCCCCGGCTTGTTTTTGCATTAGAGATCCGCTCCGTTAGTGGATTAGGCATGGTGTGTGAAGCCATAGTCGGGACCGTTAGTCCGACTCGGTGATGTTGCATACGAACTTTAAGGATTCGTAGAGATCCCATTGCGGCATGATGTCGTTTGTGATTTGGTGATGTTTTCCCCTTTTTCTCGAGTAAGTACTTGTAGTCGGAACCGGACAAGGTTAGCTCCTCAATGGCATTAGATGGTTTCCTTGGTGTACAAGGTTAGCTCCGCATGAGTGGTAGATGGTTTCCTTGGTTCGCGGGAACGCTGCAGTACAAATGAGGGACTAGGGTGAAATTGTCTTGGAATTTGATGTGTCAAGGCGTGGCTATGTCTCCGTGGTCGGCTGGCTATCCCGTGACGTGCAAGTCATGTATGGAAAGTGTCCCGGCGAGACTAGTCTCCTTCTGTGAGACTGACAAGAATGCCAAGCATGGGGCAAGCCCGGGCAATGAGGCCATGAGCGGGTGGGGTCCAGCAAGGCTTCTTAGAATCGTTCAGTTTGTCTTTGTTGGAATCCTGACATGAGAAGTCAGAGCTTGCAGGCAAGCCCGGGTCTAAGACCTTGAGCGGGTGGGTCCTAGGCAAGAGTTCCATGTGGCGGCTTGTGTACCGTTGGGGGGAATTGTGTCTCCCTTTTTGTTTGCGGCTTTATGCCAATGGGGAACGATGAGTACCCAATTGATGTGATGTTGTGCTAGATGCATACGCTATAGGGCGCCCTGGGTGAAACCCGGGTGGTTGAATACATGTTGCATTAGTAGGCCCCTTTTTATATTATATGCTCAACCCGTAGAGAACGTGTATGATGTTTGAGACATCCAAGCTTGTTCTTAATGCACTTCTTGTTTATATTTATATATTTTATACGAAGTGCTGACTTGCAGGTTGGAGGGTTCCCCGGTGTCCGTTAGGGGCGGCCGGGAGGAGATGTATTGGTTACACAGTTTGAGCTCAGCCTTTGCTGACCCACATTACTAATAATTTCTACAGGGCAAGGATCACAAGCAGGAGCTAGCTCGTCGGCCAGAAAGTCCTAAGCCTCATGAAGTGTTCCCCTCTTTTGTAGCTCTACTTTTATGATATTGTATGTTTGAGACTCATGTTGTCCGGCTTGCACGCCGAGGTAGACTAGGAGTGCTTATGCACTTTCATGATTGTTGTATTATTCGAGTTTGGACTCTCTTATGTTGTAAGGCCATAAGGCCATCTCTTTATTACACTTGTAGTGGTGGATAACTTCTAGTTTTGCTTGTGTTTCCGCTGTGTTGTGCAAAGAGTTTTGAGTGTGGGTAGTTATATAATCTTATAATACTAAAGTTGTGGCGTCCGTATGTTGTGGGGCCCCGGCCAGACCCATATTATACGGTCATTATAGGGGAGGTGTTACAATTTGGTATCAGAGCTAGGTTAGATTCAAGGTCAATGCGTAGAGAAGTTATCCATATAAGAGTAACGCGGGACCATGAGTGTCCTTATGTTTAAGCCTTGAGATTAGAGACCGATTCCTTGTTTCTTGTTTTCTTGAAGAGTGCACGCAACGAGGCGGGGACGTCGAGAGCAAGAGAATAACTCTCGGCGAGCAATGCCACTGCTCTAGGTCTTTTGGGCACGGGTGTAAACCCGGCCGATTTCTGCCGCATGCTTGCAGAAGCGATGGTGGCAGCCCAAGCTATAGCGGCAGCTCAGGTAGCAACCCCTGCTACACCGGACACGGCGACGGCCGTGCCAGGCGAAGAAGCCAGACGAGTGGAGCCTTTGGCGGAAAGGGTGGTTGTCGGACATGGAGACCGACACATGAAGTATTTCCTGAGCTTCCATCCCCCATCGTTCAAGGGAGTTGGTACGGCAACGGATGCGGAGGATTGGTGGGTTCGAATTCAAGATCTTTTGAGGGCGGCAGAGATGCCAAAAGAAAAGAAATCTGAGTATACGGCGTTCATGTTGGAAGGAGATGTCAAGTTGTGGTGGGTGATCCATAGCGGCTGCCAGTTCCCGGGACGCACCCCGTCGATGGAGGAATTTGGGGATGCTTTTCTAAAGAGGTACATTCCCGTTTCTACATGGTTGGCCCTTCAGAGGCAGTTTCTGCACTTAATGCAGCGAGACAAGACGGTGGACGAGTATGTGCAGGAGTTCACCCGTTTGAGTCGTTACGCGGGAACGATTATGGCAGATGATGTAGAGAGGGATAACCTCTTCTACCAGGGGCTGAGGGAGAATCTGAGGCAACCCCTCATTTCCATGAGGAGAGCTGGTTTCAATGAGTTAGTTGAGGCTGCCAGGATATTGGAGAGTGATCTAGAGCGAACCCAACGTCGTAAGTGTTTCACTCCCAAGCAAGGGGAAGGGAAGCCTCCCCAATCTCAGGGAATGTCTGAAGGGAGTAGGTGGAGGAAAAAGCCTCACACTTCCAGATCCGGTGAGAAGAGCAAGTTGATGCCTGGAGGTTCTCACTCTAGGGGACCGCCGACGTGCTACAACTGCGGTAAGGTGGGACACATAGCTCGTGTTTGTCCTCAAGGAGGAGCGGAGCAAGAGGCAAGGCAGGAGCAGACTATACGCTCCAGCCCTAGTGCCGTGGAGAAAGGGAAGATGGCGGAGTCAAGCGCTTCTCGGTTCCAACCGGTGCAACCAAGGGCCTACAACCTTGGACAGCAGGAAGCGATCCGCAAAACCGATGTGGTGACAGGTATGAAGAAAATTTAAGTTTAAATTTTGTGCTTCATACTGTTATACTTTTTTTTGTGTGATGTCTATGTTGTAGGCTTCGTATTAGTTTCCGGATACCCCGCTAGGGTATTGTTCGATACGGGAGCATCGCACTCCTTTCTTGCGGAGAGCTTCGTCCAGAGAATAGAAGTTGAGTCTTTCTTGGCGGACACAGAGCTGAAAGTGTGCATGCCCAATGGGTCATCCATGACCACCGGTGCCAAAGGGCGCATCTGTTGGGAGCTGGACGGAGTTGACTTTGTTTTGGTAGCAGCGATTTTAAAATTGGTTGAGTACGATGTCATTTTGGGCATGGACTGGCTTGCAGAGCAGCGCGCCAGTATTTATTGCCTATCTAAGGTAGTGACCCTAAAGAGCAAAGGGCAGGCGGAGGTCAAATTTGAGGGCCGTTATGTAGTGGCCTATTCCCTGATTTCGGCCATGCAATTGATGCGGGCGGTTAACCAGTGTGGTGTAGCGCTAGTAGCGTTATTGGAGGTTCGCCTCTCCCAGTTGTCTATTGAGGAAGTGCCTGTGGTGGCAGAGTTCAATGATGTGTTTCCTGATGAACTTCCGAGAGCGCCTCCTCAGCAGGAGATCGATTTCTCGATCGAGTTAGTGCAGGAGGCTAGGTCGGTGTCACGTCCTCTATTTAGGATGGAACCAAAGGAGTTGGCTGAACTCAAAGTACAGCTATAGGAATTGTTGGAGCAAGGGTATATCAGACCCATTTCTTCGTCGTGGAGCGCGCCGGTGTTGTTTGTAAAGAAGAAAAACGGTAGTATGTGGCTGTGCATAGACTACCGAGAGCTGAATAAACTGACCGTTAAGAATAAGTATCTGATTCCTCAGATAGACGACTTGTTCAACCAGTTCGTAGGGTCGGTCGTGTACTCAAAATTGGACTTGAAGTCAGTCTATTATCAGTTGCGAATTCGGGATGAGGACGTCCCCAAGACTGCCTTTGGTACGAGGTATGGACACTTTGAGTTTACGGTGATGCCGTTCGGGCTGACGAACGCGCCATCTGTGTTCATGGACCTTATGAATTGGGTATTTCGGGAATACTTGGATTCTTTTGTGGTTGTCTTCATCGATGACATCTTGGTGTATTCAAAATCGAAAGAGGAGCATGAGACCCACTTGAGAGTGGTCTTGCAAGTGTTGAGGGAGAATCAGTTGTATGCAAAGTTCTCCAAGTGCGAGTTCTGGTTAGAGAAGGTGGCATTTTTGGGCCACGTGATTAGTGGGGATGGGATGGCAGTGGATCCAACAAAAGTGGAAGCCATCAGAGATTGGCCAGTCTTGAGGACCGTGGCGGTGGTCCGAAGTTTTCTTGGACTAGCCGGGTATTATAGTAGATTCGTGGAGAACTTTTCGCGGATAGCTCTACCCCTCACCTCACTCACTCGTAAAGATCATAAGTTTGTGTGGACTCAAGAGTGCAGTCAAGCATTTGAGGCACTGAAGGAGAGACTGATGATGGCTCCAATCCTAAGTCTACCGCAAGGGACCGAGGGATTTCAGATCTTCAGTGACGCATCGGGATACGGTTTGGGTTGCGTTTTGGTGCAACATGGCAAGGTGATAGCTTTTGGGTCTAGACAGCTGAAGGCTCATGAGAGGAATTACCCCGTCCATGACTTGGAGTTGGCGGCGGTAATTTTTGCGTTGAAAATATGGCGACATTATGTGTATGGTGCAAAGGTGGAGATCTCCACGGATCATAAAAGCTTGAAGTATCTCTTGGATCAAAAGGACTTTAACATGCGGCAACGTAGGTGGGTTGAGTTTCTTGGAGACTACGAGGTGGCGATTCAGTATACACTAGGTAAAGCCAAAATGGTGGCGGATGTCTTGAGTAGAAAGTACTCGGGGCAAGGGAATTGGATCGAAGCTCATGATGAGCGGTTGGTACGGGAATGGGAGTCCCTTAGTTTGGAATGTGTGGCGAGAGGCAAGTCCAACGTGGCTCGGTTGAACTAGATTGAAGTGTAGAATGACTTGTCCGATCTCATTCGTGAAGCGACTTGGTTGGATGTGGAGTTTCAAACATTTGTGTTGGAGGCTCAAAAGGGCGAGAGCAGCGCCTGGGAGATGATTGATGGGATTCTGAGGAAGGACGGAAGGGTTTGTATACCGCAGTTTGGAAAACTCCGTGAGGAGTTGATGTTTGAGGCTCACTTCACAAAGTACTCCATTCACCCGGGCAGTACGAAGATGTACTTGGATATGAAGAAATCCTTTTAGTGGTCGGGGCTGAAGCGGGACGTAGCTTTGTATGTGAATCGTTGCCAAACTTGCACCTTGGTGAAGGCCGAATGTCAGAAGCCGGGCGGGTTCCTGAAGCCCCTTCCAATCCCTAAGTGGAAATTTGATGACATCTCCATGGATTTTGTACATGGTTTGCCTAGATCGCAGTAGGGTAATGATGCTATTTTGGGTGATCGTGGATCGCTTAATCAAGGTATCCCACTTCATCCCATATCGGAAGGAGGACAGCGTGGAGAAGCTGATGGAGTTGTATGTTCGCAACATTGTGTGACTGCATGGGATTCCTAAGAGCATAGTCAGCGATCGAGATGGACGGTTTACGTCCAAGGACTGGAGATTGGTTCAGAAGAGTTTGGGCACGAAGCTAAAGTTCAGTACGGCATTCCATCCTCAAACTGATGGGCAAACCGAAAGAACGAACTGTACTATGGAGGATATGCTGAGAATGTGCATTCTTGACTTCGGCAAGAAGTGGGAGGATCACCTCTTCATGGTGGAATTCGCGTACAATAACAGTTATCAAGCAAGTATAAAAATGGCTCCATACGAAGCTTTGTATGGGAGACGGTGTCGAACATCGATGTCTTGGACATAAGCGGGAGATACCAAAATTTTGGGAAAGGAGGTGTTAGTTGATGATATTACGGTTTGCAGTCAATTTTATTAGGATATTTTCGTGGTTTTAAAGCAAATCATGTCTTGTAAAGTACTTATTTTGATTCCCCTTTGTATATATTTTTGTCGCTAATGCATTTTTTCTGCTTTTTGCAGGTTTTCACGGCTTTCAGCCGAATTTTGCTGTGACACGCCCCAAGGTCACGCCCTACCAGGGCGTGTACCCAGGGCATGTAACCTAGAGGAATGAAGCAATTGGTCCGAAACTGCATTCTGTGGAAACTTAGTGAACACACCCTCTGTCACACCTGTGTCACATCTGACACGGGCGTGTTCTAGAGGCGTGTCCCCAGGTTCCGAGGAATGGCCGTAGCGCGCTCGTTTTTCCCGCTCCACCGTTGCACCGAAAGTGTCACGCCCCAGGGTCACGCCTGACCCGAGCGTGACATATGGGCGTGTACTTCAGCAATTCCTCCCGTCACCTCCAGCATTCAATTTCAGCTCAACAAAGTCACGCCGCAAAGAACACGCCCCAGGTACACGCCCTACCAGGGCGTGACTTGTGGGCGTGTACCTCAACTACTTCGTCAGAATTCAATTCCAGCCCGAAAAAGTCGCGCCGAATGTGTCACGCCCCAGGGTCACGCCCGACCAGGGCGTGACAGGGGGCCGTGACCCGACCCGAAAAATTCTATAAATAGAGCCCAACTCTAAGGGTTCATGGACACTTTTTGGATTGAGAGGGGAGGTTCTGCCCTTTGTATTTTTGAACTTTTTTTAAGCATGTCTTTCCATTTTTAGTTCTTAGCTCTAGCTTTATGCTTTCCCTGTATTAGTTCCTAGCTTCGTTCTGTAGTATAATGTTAATGATAGCGTAGTTTACCTTTCCATGCACTTGTAATCTCTGGTTTTCAAGCTGTAAGATCCCTGTTTCCATTAATAAAAAGTGTTGTTTTCTTTTTTCGTTTCTGCTCTGTTTTCATTAATCTTCTTCTACTCATCCCCCCTCTTCCACCTCACCATGATTAACTAATCCTCCATGTACTCGATCTTAATGATCCGAGGTTCAAGTGATTAGGTTATGATGCTTTGAATCTTACCTTTTCTTTTTAGGGTTTAGCTTTGAATTACTCTTGATTTATCACGGGTTGGAGGTATATCATCGATATATACTCTCCACCTTTGCTTTCATTCTGGGCTAGCCGAGAGGCCGAAAGTTTGAAATGAGCACTCAAGAGTAAAGGGAGTTGTTCGCACCCCTCGAGAGAGGAAGACGTTCAAATCTCCCAGATTGGAGTAAAATCCAATAGTGGGGTTCACCGCGTAAAGCGAGTTTTAGGCCTCCGATTTAGGCGAGAGTCGGTCGGACCTTCCTAAACTCAGTTAGGCATGGCCTTCGAGAGAAGCGTGTCAATATTCATGGAACCTCCACGGTCAAGGACCTTTACCCTAATTAGCTTAGGTTTATTTATCTTATTTTTCTAAACACTCTTGCCGAGGTGATTTCTGATCGAGTGCATTTTCCCCTCATCGTTACTAAGCTTAAGTTTAATCGCTCTTTTAGCTCTCTTTATCTTTTCATGCAAGTAGCTCTCTTTCATTGCAAGTAGTTCTCTTCCTTTAGTACGTTTAGCCTTTGTCTAAAAAACCTAATTTTTCCGTCGATAAAATAATAGATTTCGTGTGAGTAAGCTTACTCAACTGTTCCCAGATTTCAATATGACACTTGTGTCCCCTAGCTGCATTTCGATAGGTGTACTTGCCTTGTTGAATTGTTAGTTTGGTTATTTTCTCCTTGCAGATATCTAAGAGACAATCAAGTTTTTGGCGCCGTTTCCGGGGAGGCAACGCTCGTTGATAAATTGAAAACACGAATATATTAATTTTAACAATTCTCTTTCTCACCCTCCTTCTTAAAATTTTTCCGCCTACTCACTTGAGTTAAATGGCTGGATTTTCTTCAAGCAAGTGTGCGTATTTTTATTTTTTCCGCCTACTCACTTGAGTTAATTGGCTGGATTTATTTCAAGCAAGTGTGCGTATTTTTATTTTTCCGCCTACTCACTTGAGTTAATTGGCAGGCTTTATTTCAGTAGAGTGTGTTTACTTTCTGTGGAGTGGGTGTGTTTTAATTTTCTGTCGAGTGCGTGAGTGTAGCTTTTATTTTCCGCCTACTCGCTCGGAGTTAAATGGCTGGATTTTAATTACCGCCTACTTAATAGAAACCCACATCACAAATTTTTCTACACCACCTAACTATCTCGAAAAGGGCAAAGTGGCTCTAAATGCCACTATCTTGTCTAGTACCTTGCGAACCCTTCACTGGGTAGCCCTTGGGAAGTTCGGGAGTTAAAACATAAAAAATCTATTTCAAAAAAAAACATTTTTGAACTTCATTAGCTCTTTTATTTTCTAGTCATTCTTCTCCTCTCTTCTTCTAGTGTATGACCCGCGGAAGTCCGTCGGTTACTTTGGACCTCGACCACGAAATTGAGCGTACTCTTCGGAGAAGATCGCGATTTCAAGGCCCTACTACCCAAGTGCCGGTTGAGGATTCCGAGTCATTTTCTACCTTAAGAATGGCAGAACCCAACGTGGAGGAAGTCGTGCAAAGGCCTATGTCCTATTATGCATGACCGAATCTCGAGGGTACAGAATCTAGTATAGTTCGCCCTGCAATAAATAATAATAATTTCGAACTAAAGCCTAGCATAATTCAAATGGTGCAGCAGTATGTGCAATTTAACGGGCTCCAAGATGAAGACCCGAACGCACACATAGCCAGCTTTCTTGAGATTTGTGACACCTTCAAGATAAATGGTGTCACAAATGATGCTATTAGGCTAAGATTATTTTCTTTCTCTCTTAGAATTAAGGTTAAGCAGTGGCTGAACACCCTTCCTAAAAATAGCATAACTACTTGGACGCAATTAACTGAAAAATTTTTGGCCAAGTATTTTCCGCCTGCTAAAACTGCAAAACTTAGCAATGACATTTCTGCCTTTGGACAAATAGACTCTGAGACCCTTTACGAAACATGGGAAAGATTTAAAGAATTATTAAGATGATGCCCACATCACGCTCTGCCTGTATGGTTGCAGGTGCAGACGTTCTATAATGGGCTAAATCAAAGCACAAAGCAAATGATAGACGCAGCTTCTAGCGGTACTTTAAACCATAAGACCCCGGAAGCAGCTCTTGAGCTGTTTGAGGACATGGCCATGAACACTTACCAGTGGAATGTGCCTAGGACCCGCCCAAACAAACCTGCAGGTCTCTTTGAAGTGGACAATGTCTCCTAACTCGCACTGCAAGTTGAAATATTAAGCAAAAAAATTACGGAGATGACTGCTGCCTCCGCCCCTCAGGTATGGGAATCTGCAACTCCTCCCGCCGAACATTTGGATTATGTAAATAATATGCCTAGAACTGCTTTTAATAATTTTTCTGCTGCGAATTATCATCCTCCTGGTTTTAATTTTCCAAATAGTTATAATCCTGCGTTAAGAAATCATCCGAATTTTTCGTGGAGCAATCCATCGAATGTTGTGCGCCCGCCACCGCAAAGTGATTTTTCTGCACCACCACCACCTCCTCAAAGTTTTCCAAAACCTCCAAATTTGGAGGAAATGTTTTCAAAATACATGAATGCTAATGACGCTACGATTAGAACCTTAACCGGAAGTGTTAAAAATTTTGAAAATCAGGTAGGACAGCTCGCTAAAATGATTTCTGAGCGACCCGTAGGGTCTCTTCCTTCCAATACCGAGCCCAGCCCGAGAGAGCAAGCGAAAGCTATAACTCTTCAGAGTGGTAAGAAAGTTCCCGGTACGATAAGTGAAGAGCCCGAGGCAATCTCCGCTTCCGCTTTAAAAAATCAAAGCTCCATTCCCGTTTTAAAAATTCCACCCTCTGCCGAAGAAATTATCACTCCTATTTTAGAAAAACAACTCACTCCACCACCCACCTTTAAAAATAATCCATCCCCGCCATACCCTTCCGAACTTAATAAACAACGACAGGATGATCAATACACCCATTTTTTAGAAATGTTTAAACAAATCCACATAAATCTGCCTTTCCACGAAGCCATATCCCAGATGCCTAAGTACGCAAAATACCTTAAGGACCTCCTAACCAACAAGAAGAAGTTAGAGAACCTTTCTCTTGTCACGTTAAATGCCGAGTGCTCGGCGGTTTTGACAAACGGATTACCGAAGAAAATCAGTGACCCGGGTAGTTTCTCTATCCCGTGTGTCTTTGGTGATCTCTTTGTCAAACACGCTTTAGCCGACTTAGGTGCGAGTATTAATCTTATGCCCCTATCATTGTTTAAAAAGTTAGGAATTGGTAGTCTCAACCCCACACGCATGAGTATCCAGCTCGCCGACAGATCAGTCAAATACCCGTTAGGAATAGTGGAGGACGTCCTAGTCAAAGTTGACAAGTTCATCTTCCCGGTGGACTTTGTCATTTTGGACATCGAAGAAGACGTCGAGGTTCCCCTGATCCTTGGCCGACCCTTCCTTGCCACCTCCCGAGCTATCATTGACGTAAGCAATGGTAAGCTCTTCCTTCGAGGGGGCAACGATGAGGTAACTTTCTCTATCACCCCCTCGATGAAGAACACACTAGCTAATGATGACTCCTATTTTTCATGGATACCGTAAGTGAAGAATCCTTCTCTCACACCTCTGATTTTGAAGAAGAATTTTCCAATTTTTGTTCCTCTCCTACTCCTCCAACTGAATCTCTACACTTAAGTGAAGAATCCTCCACCCGCCTTTCTGATTTTGAAAAAGAATTTTTTGATTTTTGTTCCTCTTCTACTTTTCCAACTGAATCGCTGCACGAAGCCGCCATGGCCGCTAGCAACACCCCTTTTAATTTTACATATAAAAAAGTGTACGAGGACATAGTTTTTGAAAAAGAACAAATTTCCAAAACCTCGTATGATGACCTCCCTACCTTGGAACTGAAAGAACTACCAGAGCACCTTCGATACGCTTTCTTAGAAAAGGACTCCAAGCTGCCTGTCATAATTTTGGCCTACCTCACGGATGCACAAAAGGATAAACTTCTTTCAATTTTACAAAAGCATCGCCAAGCTATTGCTTGGCAGATATCTGATATCAAGGGCATAAACCCATCTTTTTGCACTCATAAAATCTTAATGGAAGATAATTCACGTAACTCGATACAACCTCAGCACTGTATAAACCCAAACATGAAATACGTAGTTAAGGGCGAGGTTATGAAATTGTTAGACGCAGGAATTATCTATCCTATATCCGACAGTAAGTGGGTTAGCCCAGTACAGGTAGTACCAAAGAAGGGAGGGATAACGGTAGTAAGTAATGAAAATAATGAATTAATCCCGACTCGGACGGTGACCAGATGGCGAATGTGTATAGATTACCGTAAGTTGAATGACGCCACCCGCAAGGATCACTTCCCCTTGCCGTTCATTGATCAGATTTTAGAACGACTTTCCGGACATAGCTTTTATTGTTTTCTCGATGGCCTCTCGGGGTATCTTCAAATCCCCATCTCCCCCGAGGATCAGGAGAAAACTACGTTTACTTGTCCCTTCGACACCTTCGCCTACCGAAGAATGCCGTTTGGATTGTGCAATGCGCCAGCTACATTCCAACGATGTATGCTCGCCATCTTTGACAAGTATGTAGAAAGCATTATGGAAGTTTTCATGGATGATTTCTCCGTGTTCGGGAATTCCTTCGATAGTTGCTTAGAGAACCTTGAAATAGTCTTAGAGCGATGCGAAGAAACTAACCTCGCCTTAAATTGGGAAAAATGTCATTTTATGGTGAAGGAAGGGTTAGTTTTGGGACATAAAATTTCTGAAAGGGGTATTGAAGTAGACGTTGCGAAAATAGAAGTTATCGAGAAGCTGCCGCCACCTACGAACATAAAAGCTATAAGAAGTTTCCTGGGTCATGCGGGTTTCTACCGCCGCTTCATAAAGGACTTTTCCAAAATCACCAAGCCCCTTACCCATCTCTTAGAAAAAGACGCCCCATTCATCTTTGATGACCTCTGTCTAGCTGCCTTCAATTTAATAAAAGAAAAATTAGTTAATGCCCCAATCATGATAGCTCCGGTGTGGGATCTTCCATTTGAGATAATGTGTGATGCGAGTAGTTATACGGTGGGAGCCATACTAGGTCAACGTATTTCCAAAAACTTCCACCCCATTTATTACGCTAGTAAAACACTCACATCTGCACAGGAAAATTACACCACAACCGAGAAGGAGCTCTTAGCTGTAGTATTCGCTTTTGACAAATTTCGCCCCTATATTACTCTTTCGAAAATTATTGTTTTTACGGACCACTCGGCCCTCAAATATCTTCTCTCTAAAATGGATGCCAAGCCTCGCTTGATTCGCTGGGTCTTACTCCTCCAGGAGTTTGACTTAGAGATCCGTGATAAGCGAGGTGCCGAGAACTTGGCCGCTGACCAACTTTCGCGCCTAGACAACCCGTTTATAGAACAATTAGACGAAAATTCTTTTCATTACTACTTCCCTGATGAGAAGCTGTTCATAATTAACACATCTACTTCTCCTTGGTTTGCCCGCATCGCCAACTATCTAGTGGCATGTGTGCTCCCAAAAGAGTTTTCATCTCAGCAAAAGAAGAAATTCTTTTCTGAGCTGAAAAACTATTTTTGGGAGGACCCGCATCTTTTTAGAATTTGTGCCGACCAAGTGATCAGGAGGTGTGTTTCTTTTGATGAAGGATTAGATATTATTAAACATTTGCATGAAGGACCGACAGGTGGGCACTATCAAGCTGCTCGCACCGCTCACAAAGTGTTAAGCGCGGGTTTTTACTGGCCCACCCTGTTTAAAGACGCGCATGCCTTTGTAAGTAGGTGTGATAGTTGCCAACGGTCGGGGAATATTTCGAATAAAAATGAAATGCCACAAAATTATTTCCTAGAGTGCGAAGTTTTCGACCTCTGGGGGATTGATTTTGTCGGCCCTTTTCCTTCTAGCTTCGGGAATAAGTACATTTTAGTTGCCGTTGATTATGTTTCACGTTGGGCCGAAGCCCAAGCTCTTCCTACGAATGACGCCCGAGTCGTAGTTAATTTCCTAAAAAAATTATTTTCTCGTTTCGGTACGCCGCACGCTATCGTTAGTGATAGGGGTTCCCATTTTTGTAACGCACAATTTTCAAAAATCCTAACTAAATATGGCGTTACTCATAAGGTTTCCACTACCTACCACCCCCAAACTAACGGACAAGTCGAAGTAGTCAATAGAGAAATAAAAAGAATTTTAGAAAAGACTGTTTCAACATCTAGAAAAGACTGGTCAGCCAAATTAGACGATGCTCTATGGGCCTACCGAACAGCGTACAAAACCGCCCTCGGATGTATGCCATATCGGTTGGTTTACGGAAAATCGTGTCATTTACCCGTAGAGTTAGAGCACCGCGCCTTTTGGGCCTTATGATTTTTAAACTTCGATCCCCACTCCGTCGGCGATTCTAGAAAATTTCAACTTAACGACGAGTAGCGCTCTTACGCATATGAAAATAACAGACTTTATAAAGAGCGGACGAAGCGTTTACACGATCGACATCTTAGGCACCCAAAAATCTTTAAGCCGATCGACCAAGTGCTTCTTTATAATTCTCGTTTACGTTTATTCCCGGGTAAATTAAAATCACGTTGGTCAGGGCCTTTTACTGTTTTAGAAGTCTTTTGTTATGGTACTGTTTTAATTTCCCACCCTGATAAGGGTACTTTCAAAGTGAATGGTCAGCGTCTTAAACTGTATTTCTGTGATGATGTCAGTCTCAACCCAGTTAACTCTATCTTTCTGGTCCTGACATTTGATTAATCTGAACTTTATTTTTCTCAAAACTTTGAACTTTATTCGAACTTTATTTTTAAACAATATTTGGGACATTCTTATTTTGATGCGTCGAGCTCAAACGACGCTTTAAACAAAGGGCGCTCTTGGGAGGCAACCCAAGTTATCTTTTACTGTTTTCTTTATTTCACACTTTTTGCCCCGAATGGCTCCAGCAAGCTAAAACTTCTGCGATCGCCTGCTCCAACGGTTCTGATTCCATTACAAAGTCCACCGGACGACGTTTCATGAAGACCCACAGCACAAGCATGGCGGAGCGGCATCACTCAGCTTTCCCTGCAAAATAAAACCGGGGAAGTACCTGTTTTTCAATTCTGTCTTTCCTTTCTGTACTTTACTTTTGTAACACCCCCTATCCGTCGCATAGTATATAGCAGTAGGTCCGGCCGGGGCCCGACGCCATATACCACAGACAGACCGGGTGGTTACGTATGGAAACCATCCAACCAATCTCAACGTCCTACACAGAGCATTCTAGCGGAAGCAGTTTTTATAAGTTGTAAACAAGATCCCAGCAACAAGCATGAATGTCCACTACTATGAAAATAGGAATGTTATTACAAAATACCCAAAAGCGGCCTTAAGGCCTTACAGAATGTTTCTCTTGACTAATACATGATTTACAAACCTCGGCACGCAGGCCGGTCATACATGAGTAAAACAGAAAACATTTCCACTTGGGCCTTCGAGGGCCAGCTTCGCAAAAAGGGCTTTAGCCCGCTATTGACCGCTTGGTCCAGCTGCACCTGCAAGCAACAAACCACCGCACGATGGCAAACAAAGCAACGGTCAGCAATGCTGACCAAATTATAACGATCCCGCCCCCAACTCGGGGCGGCGATGCTCCTTCCCTGCATTTCATTAGCACAAGCGAGCAATGCATATAACCATAGCCATTTCATCACAGACGTTGGCTCGTACGGCCACACGTCCCGTGCACTCAGGGCACATTCTCGGTGAACCGGTCGATGTTACGTCAATTTAAGCCATTAACATTCCGGACTCACCACCGCCCCTTAGACGGCCATTCGTATGAGCAATTCGTCTTCTTGGTATTGGTCACGTCAATTTAAGCCATTGACCACCGAAGACCCCCATCTATGCCAACGGCGAGTGCCATGTAACTTTAGGTCTCTCTAACCCGAACGACATAAAGCGGGTACGGCTCCATCTAACCCGTGCTCACATCGCAACGACAATTTAAGCCATATGCGCGGGTCAAACTTTCACCGAGTCCCATTCTACCGCAAGTCACATAACCCCGTTATGTTCAAGTTGGCTCTCAGGCCACCAAGTTGGCAAGACCTCGTGTCCGCCCAGTTTTCCGGGTGCACCTTTGGGTTAGTCCCCAAGGCTCCCTGCTGCAATCTACCGCGTAGAAAACCCGAAAACACCCAATAGCACGGAGTCTTCTCCGGCCTTAAGCAATGCAACATCACCGATCCGGACTAACATGTCCGGGTAGGCTTCAACCAAAATGCCTATGTCCGTTCTCGCATACGGACGCTAATCAACGGGGACTTTACATATCTACCCGAAGGAACGCCTCCAACTCTTCGCAAACTCGCGAGAGAGGGCTTCCTATGCTAAGAAAGAGAGCTATCATGCTCACAAGTGAGGATCGTTACCCTTGCGTTCCTCTTTGGCGCCATCGAAATGTAATCGGATAGAAATCACCGCACTTGCGTTGCCTCCGTGGATCCGGAGTCGGCTTGCGATTCGGAGCTCCGAAGCTCCTCCAATGGCGGATCTAGCTCCTCTTCCTCTTGTCTTAGCTCTTCTTTCTCCAAGGGTTTGGAGAGATGAAAAGGGTGAAAAGAATGGATTTTTCTAAGTCAAACCCATGTATATCCTCTCAGGAACCATCCCCAGCCGTCGGATCTCAACCTAAGAAAACGAGCGGCTTTGATTCGGGGCTGAAATGCCCAATCTGGACCGAACACGGCCTGGCACACGCCCGTGACCAGGGCCGTGTGCCGCATTCGCCGTCAAAATCGAATCTTCTGAACACGCACACGGGTATCGGACACGCCCGTGTTCGAGCTGACACGCCCGTGTTCCAGCTTACACGGCCGTGTAGCCGGCCGTGTACCCCATGATTTTTCCCCCGTTTCCAACTCGAGCACTGCACGGCTTCTAGGACACGCCCGTGAAAGGGGAAACTAGATCTGATATACTCTAAAGGGGGGGTGAATAGAGTATATGGTGCTTTTTAAAACACAAAGACAACTTTTGCAAAGCTTTACAACAATTGTTGTAGTGAGTGTAAGCAGGGAAGCAGAATTAAAATAAACCACAAAACTAATCTATGCAGAAACTAAGCACTGGAAAATCTAGGCCAGAAACAAAAGAAAAATATGCACAACCAGAAAACACAAGGAAATATAGTGGTTCCCCAACTTGGGTACATCCACTCTTCTACCACCCTAGGTAGGAATCCACTGCAGGATGAGTTGATCAGGTGTCCTGGGCACCAATGAGCTTTTGATAAGGTGCTCAAAAACCAAAACAGATTTTTTGATCAGGTGTCTTGCCACCAATGAGCTTTTGACAAGGTGCTCAAAAACCAACTTCAAACTTTTGAAGGGAGTTTGAAAAACCCTTTACAGAGAGATGGGGTTGAGAGAGTTATGGCAGTCTTCTCTTTCTCAAGCAGCTGAGAAGACTATGTGGATTCAGTGATGTTGTCAAAGCTCCCCCTGAGTCCTTGAAGTCTTCAGGAAGATGAGCTTTGCTGAGGGTGATAGGCCTTCAAAGATAGATCTCCAGCAGATGATGATTTCAGCAAGCTGAAATGTTGAGTGTCTGGAGTCTTGAGAAGATGTTGGCCTTGAACACTTGAGAGCTAAAGAGAGATGGAGAGATGTCCTATTCTTGTTAATCTGTATTAACTGTATTTCTGGTTCAAAAAACATTCTCTCTTTTATTCTCTGAATCTCAATAGGAAGAAGCTCTGTCCAAGATAGCCGTTGGTCTGAATTAATTACAGCCTTAATTGCATAAAATGTTCTGAAGGAAAGTCCATTGAATTATTCCTTGAAAAATCCCTTGAAACTTGCTCCAGAATTAAATGAAAACGGCTGGCAGATCTTTTGACTTAAATGCAGAATAATTTCTATCTTGATTTGAATTTGAATTCTGAAGAACAACTGAAATCGTCGAACTGAGCTCTGCTATCGTCGAGCTGAGCTCAGCGAACTGGGAAAAGCAAGCAGCAATGGAATCGTCGATCTGAGCTCAAAGATCGTCGAACTGAGCTCAGAGATAAAGATCTAGTACAGAGTCAAAATCGTCGACCTGAGCTCAGCGATCGTCGAATGGAGTTCGACGATATTGAGAAGCTTGAGCTCAGCGATCGTCGATTGGTGCTCGACGAACTTGAGAGGCTTGAGCTCAGCGATCGTCGAATGGAGCTCGACGATCTGCCAAAGTTTGAGCTGGACGATCGTCGACCGGAGTTCGACGAAACGTCGAGCTGAGCTCGACGATTTGGACTTAGTCTCCAGAACAACTTGGGTCTTCAGAGCAGCTTTCAAACCTAGACTCCTGATCCCTTAGACTCAATTCTAATTGACCTATAATCTATACAGAAGGTCAAGACATAGAATCCTAGAGACATAGTGATCCTGACCCAAATTAGTAATAGGGTGTTCCAACAATCTCCCCCTATTTGGGTTAGGAAAACTATTTACAAACTTTTGAAAAACAAACAACATCATTCAGACAGAAAAACATAAAACAACAATAACAAGACACAGAGCAGAACCATCACAGAGATATATTATATATGTGATATCCAGAGGGCAGTCACAGAAGTCAAGAATAATCACCTTACAGAGTTATTCCTTTTCCTTGCCTTTTACCATCTTGATTTCCCTGTTAGGATTTAATGCTTGTTGTTTTGATCTGGTATCATCAGCTGCACCCAAATAGATTTGCTTTGAAGCCCTGGGAACCACTGCAGCTGGATGCAACTCCATGTATCTGTCTGCATCAAAAAATTTACTGGAGGCATACCTTTCTAGCTCTTTCTGTCTTTGCTCTGACATAGTGGATATGTTGGAGGTGTCTAGCCCTTGTTCCTTTGCTTTCTTTATTTGATCCAAAGCAGCCAGTTCTTTCATCCTTGCAGTCCAGGCCATAGGATTTTTCTCAGGGTCCTCAAAAGGAACAGGTGGCTCATACCTGTTGGAAGAAGTTTCCTGAGGAGTCCTGACAGTCACACTTTCTCTAAGCTTATAAGGGAATGGACCTGAAGATGTATCAGAAGAAACATGTCCACCCCTGGAATAAGGGTGCTGCCTGGAGTGTCCTTTGGAGTAAACCTGAGTTTCTCTTTGGTTTCCCCTGTATCCTCCCCTTCTAGAGTAGGACCCCCTAGATTGGCTTTCCCTTTGATATGTTCTTGCATGAGGCTGGTAGGGAGCCTGGCTTCTAGCAGGGCCTGATCTTGCAGAGCTGCCACCTGCACCTGCATCAGGTGGAGGTGGTGGAGGAGGATGAGGGTGCTTGGACTGGGAAGAGTCTTTATCAAACTTCCTCTTCTTCTTCATTGCCTTTAACTGGTTCCTGGAGAATTGCATCCAATGCTCAGTGATTGGGCAATTATGCAGAATGTAGTATGGAACATCATTATCATCTCTGACTTTGGCAGGAGGAACTCTCTTCAAGGCCTTACTTCTTGCCTTTCTTTTCCTTGCAATTGTAGCAGATGAGTCATCAGAAGCAGTAGCATAATCCTCAGAATCAGAGCTTTGTTCATCATACAATGCATCAAGCTTCTTCATCAAATCCTCTTTTAACTGGACAGCAGCTGAAGGGGCAGAAGAGACAGAAACAGGAGGAACAACAGGAGCAGCAGCAGATGTTACATCAATTACAGGAGTAGCAGCAGCTTCAGAGATAATAACTTCTACAGCAGTAGCAACTTCAGAGATAGCAACTTCAACAGCAGGCTCAACATCAACAGCCTCTGTCATCAGAAAATCCTGTGAGAAGGGCTCAACAGCAGCAGAGATTACTTCAGAGGTGGTCACAGTATTGTCTTCAGCAGCAGCAGCAGCAGCATCATAGGCAGCAGTCACTGACTGAATAAAGTCAGAGAGGATTCTGGGGTCACAGCAGGAGAAGGGCACTAGAGCCCTGGACAAGTCTTCTGGCTGGGCAGCAGGGACCTCTGGGGGCTGGATAGCATATGGCTCTGGGAGGCAGCAGAAGTGAGCAGAATCAAAAGTAGACAGCAAAGACCTTAGGTCTATTGCTATTACTGGTGTAGCAGCAGCAACAGAAGCAGACACAGCAGGGGCAGCAGCAGGAGGAGCAGCAGCAGCAACAGCTTCATAAGGCATCTCCCCCTGCCTGGATGCAGAAATAGGTGCATCAAGGCACACTGCTGGGGGTGCTGCTGCAGGGAGAAGGAAGGAGGACAGCCTGGCAGAGAGAGCTGCCACTGATTGTTGCAGAGGAGCTAAGCTGGCTTCCATAAGAAGGGAAAGCCTAGGAGCAAGGAGCTCATACAACAGATCAGCAAGGGCTGGGAGATCTACATGCTCAAGGGGAGCAGAGGTAGAGGGGACAGGGGTGACTGAGGGAGCAGGAGGAGGTTGGCTGAAGGGTGGAAGAGTGGGCTCAGGGGAGGGTATGGTAGAAATGGAGGGGACAGGAATGGAAATGGAGGGAGTGAAGGTGGGTTGATCAATAAGTTGATGGAGAAGGTCTTGGAAAGTGGTTGAGGTGGTGGGGAAATCTGGAGGAGAGGAGGGGGAATCATCCATGTAGGATTCATCCAAGAGAGTAAAGGATGGAATGGATGTAGAGGAGGTGACATCTGGAGGTGGATAGGAGAAAAGGGGATGGAAGATGTCTGCTGGAGGAGATGAAATTGGTGCTGGGGATGGAATGGAGGTTGGAGATGGGCTGGAAATGGTAATGGTGGAGGTTGCTGGAGAGGTGGATGGAGCTGGAGGAGGGGAAGCAGCAGCACTGGCAGCAGGCAGGTCTTCTGCAGGGGCAGAGACCTGGGGTGGAATGACTCTAAGAGTCCTTGTGCCTGAAGGGCCAGAGGAGGAGGGCCTGCTGGGCTTGGAGATTTGCCTGTCCCATTTCCCAAAAAGGGCACAGGTGAGTCTCTTGGAGGCATTGATGTGCACTCCAGAGGAGACTAGCAGGGCAGGGCACTTAGCCTGGAGGAAGATTCCCAGAATTCTTCCAAAGTTGACAAAGGTCTTGTTGATCTTTTTCTTCAGCAGATCAAAGAACACTTCTCCCCAGTTCAGGCTTTTTCTGTCTACCAGAGCTCCCATAAGGCAGAGCTGGAATCTGGAGATAGTATCATGAGCAGAATGCTTGGCTAAAAGAACCTTGCCTACAACATCAGCCAAAAACCTGTATTCCACAGACAGGTTTCTTTTAAACAGTTTGCTAGGGTTCCCCTCAGGATGACCCATCCTGGCAAGAACAGCAGCAAACTCTTCTCCAGACAGGTCAGCAGAGTCTTCACCATTCCTGAAGCCAAATACCTCTGTGAGTATTGTTGGAGTCAGAGGTACCTGGGTGCCACTGATGGAGCCAACTATTGTGTTGTTGTCCAGGTTGTGAGCAGTATAAACCCATTCTTTAATCTCATCTGATGCTAGTTTGATTCTGGTGGACATCAAGGCAGTTAATTGCTGATCTTTGAATAAGTTGAGAATGTCTTGGAAGATTTGATCTGTGGTGTTGAAGGCATCGAAATCGATGTCAAAGCCGGCATCAAATTTCATTGCAGAGAGTACAGCAACTGAAACGGCCATGGTACCTGCAGAAAATCAACAAACAAAACGACCAAGGTAGAACTGTTTGGAGGGAAGAAAAGTTTGCAGAGAAATTGAAAGCGCAAGAGAGAACGACGGCGAAAAAAGAGTTTTATATTAGGGTTCGACGCAGAAAAGGAAAGATCGTTGAACTCAGTTCGACGATCGAGGCTCCTAAAGGAATCTGAAGAGACTCCAAAATCGTCGATCTCCGTTCGACGATTTGGAAAGGCGTCGAGCTCCGTTCGACGATCGTTCAGTGAACAAAATCGTCGAGCGCCGTTCGACGATCGTTGACCAGAGGAGATAGTCCATACTATCAGAGGGGCGCTGAACTCAGTTCGACGATTCTGGAAATCGTCGAACTCCGTTCGACGATCTTTGGGGAAATCGTCGAGCGCAGTTCAGAGATCAGAGAATGTCTAGATACTAAGAAAAATCAGAAATTTTGCCTAGTCTTGGTCAATTTTTAGCTTTCAAAATCTTGGGTTTTATTTAAGACTTCCTCCATCTAACATTCCTAACTGATTTAGGAAGAAGGTATGTTTCTTTTCATCCAAGGGCTTGGTGAAAATATCTCCCCTTTGTAAATCAGTTGGGATATACTGCAATTCAATTTTATTCTTCTCAACATTATCCCTTAAGAAATGATGCCTAATTTCTATATGTTTTGTCCTACTATGGAGGACTGGATTTTGAGCTATGGAGATAGCACTTGTATTGTCACAAAATATTTTTGACTTCTCTAAGTTGTAACCATAGTCTAGGAGTTGATTTTGAATCCACAATATTTGTGAACAACAACTGCCTGCAGCCATGTATTCAGCTTCAGCAGTGGAAGTTGACACAGATGTTTGTTTCTTGCAAAACCAGGAGACAAGTCTATCACCAAGGAACTGACAAGTTCCACTGGTGCTTTTCCTGTCAATTCTGCATCCAGCATAATCAGCATCAGAGAATCCAGTTAACTCAAATGCTGAATCTTTTGGATACCAGAGTCCTAGATTTGGACAACTCTTCACATACCTGAGAATCCTCTTTACTAATGTGAGGTGTGACTCTCTAGGGCTAACTTGGAATCTAGCACATATACATGTAGCAAACATTATATCTGGTCTACTGGCTGTAAGATACAGTAAGGAGCCAATCATTGCTCTATATGTTGTCTGATCAACAGGTTTCCCATGTTCATCAGCATCCAATACAGCATTGGTAGGCATGGGTGTTTTCATGCAAGATGCCTCAGACATGCCAAATTTCTTAACCAGCTCATTAGCATATTTGGTTTGAGAAATAAAGATGCCTTCAGCATGTTGTTTGACTTGCAATCCTAGGAAGAAGGATAGCTCACCCATGCTACTCATCTCAAATTTAGAATGCATTAAATTAGAAAATCTTCTGCACAATTTTGAGTCAGTAGAGCCAAAAATGATATCGTCTACATAGATTTGTACTAGTAGGGTATGGGACTTATGGGTTCTAATGAAAAGAGTTTGGTCTACTCTACCCCTTATAAAATCATTTTTCAAGAGAAAGCATGCTAGGGTCTCATACCATGCTCTGGGAGCTTGCTTGAGACCATATAATGCTTTGTTCAATTTAAAAACAAAATCAGGATGAGTTGGAGAGATAAAACCTGGAGGTTGTCTGACATAGACTTCCTCTTTGATGTCTCCATTTAAGAAGGCACTCTTGACATCCATTTGATAAACTTTGAAGCCTTTGTGAGCTGCATAAGCTAAGAAAATCCTGATGGCTTCTAATCTTGCAACAGGTGCAAAGGTCTGGTCGTAGTCAATTCCTTCTTCTTGAGAATATCCTTGGGCAACTAGCCTTGCCTTGTTCCTTACTATTACTCCTTGATCATCCAGTTTGTTTCTGAATACCCATTTTGTTCCAACAATGGAATGATCCTTAGGCTTTGGCACTAGTTCCCATACTTTGTTTCTCTCAAATTGATGCAGCTCCTCTTGCATGGCAATGATCCAGTGTGGATCTTGCTCTGCATCTTGAATGGACTGAGGTTCAATTTGAGAAAGGAAGCAGGTGTGCAACAGGTTTTGGTTGACCTGATTTCTGGTTTGCACACCAGCTGAGAGTTCTCCAATTATTTGGGTAATTGGATGGTCTCTGGATGTTACTAAATCAACAGGGGTTGTTGATTGTTCATCAACCTGTGTTGTTGTTTCCTCTTGTGGTACAACAACTGGCTCTTCAAGCTGAGCTTCAATATGTTGAGCATTGCTTTCATCTTCACTGCTTTCATCCTCTTGAGCAACCTGTAGCTTGTTCATATCTTCAGCTAGAGAGTGTTCCTGTAAAGGTTCTATGGTAGAAGAAAGCTTCTCCTTGAAAGACATGTTAGTTTCATCAAAAGAGACATGAACAGATTCCTCAATTTTCAATGATGATTTATTATAAACCCTATATGCCTTGCTGATCATGGAGTATCCCAGAAACACTCCTTCATCAGCTTTGGCTTGAAATTTTGCTAGATGTTTCTTATCATTATTGTGAATATAACAAATGCAACCAAAAATTTTGAAATAGTCAACTTTAGGTTTCTTCCCTTTGAGTAATTCATAGGGAGTCTTTCCCTTCAGTTTATGTATCAGACTCCTGTTCAGCACATAGTTGGAGGTGTTTACTGCCTCTGCCCAAAAGGATAGAGGTAGATGAGCATCTGACAACAGTGTGGTGGCAGATTCAATAAGGGTTCTATTTTTCCTTTCAGCTACCCCATTTTGTTGAGGAGTTCTAGGAGCTGAGAAAGTGTGCCTGATCCCTTCACTCTGACAGAACTCTTGCATAAGAAGAGAATCAAACTCTGTCCCATGATCACTTCTGATCAGGGCAATGTGAGTATTGAACTCAATCTTTATACATTTGAGAAACTCTGTCAGACACTTAAAGTTATCAGACTTCTTCCTTAGAAAGAACACCCAAGTGAATCTGGAGAAGTCATCTACAATCACTAAAGTGTAGGATTTCCCTCCTAGGCTTTGTACTGTGATGGGTCCAAATAGATCCATGTGTAACAGATACAATATCCTAGGTGAATCACTCTTATTAAGTGACTTAAAGCTGTTTTTAGTTTGCTTGCCTAATTGACAAGCCTTGCAGAGTCCTTCCTTCTTGTAGGGACCAGAAGGTAGTCCTCTAACAAGGTTGTCCTTGGATAGCCTAGCAATAGTTCTAAGGTTTAGATGTCCTAATCTCTTATGCCATAAAACATTTGGTCTATAAACTGAATTGAATAAGCAGATGTCTACAGTAGTTGAAAGAAAATCTACTAAGTAGATGTTGCCTTTCCTTTTACCTGTTAACACAGTTGTGTTGTCCTCTGATTTGATTTTGCATGAAGTTTTGCTGAAGTTCACTTGGTAGCCTTCATCACACAGCTGACTGATGCTGATTAGGTTGTGCTTCAGTCCTTCCACATATGCTACCTTCTTGAAGGTTACAGAACCAATCTGGACTGCTCCATATCCTTTAGTTTGTCCAAAGTTGGAATCACCAAAGATAACTTTGGGTCCAAGCTTGGCTCTAAAGGAATTGAGGTTGTCCTTGTTCCCTGTCATGTGCTTGGAGCACCCACTATCCAGATACCATTGCTGGTTAGATGTTGGATAGGTCTTCATCTGCACATAAAGCAATTCACTTGTTTTTGACCCAGTTTACCTTGGGCCTAGGTTGATAACCTTTAAACTCAGAAATAAAAGATATCCCTGGCTGACTCTTATATCCTTCAGGATGATATCTCCTTGGAGGTAAAATCCATTCAGAATAAGGGTTAAATGTTTGGGATGAAGAACCCTCAGGATTCAATTTTGACTTGCCCTTGAAACTTTTTTCACTGTTCTGACCTCTGTTCGACGATCTTGGAGCTGAGTTCGACGATCTTGGGTCAGATCGTCGAGCTCCATTCGACGGTCGACTATGGCTGAGGTCAGGTATTTGGGATCGTCGAGCAGCGTTCGACGATCTTGGCTGAGATCGTCGACCTGCGTTCGACGATATTTCCTGAGATCGTCGAGCTGCGTTCGGCGATCGTCGAGCTTCATTCGGCGATCGTCGATCTCCGTTCGACGATTTGTGTTGGACTTTAGTTTTCTGAGGCAGATCAGAATTCTTCCTGGCAACCTCTACAACTCCCTTTCCCTTGTCAGAAATGAACTTGATAGGGGTTGTTAGAACAATAGGTTGGCTGGATGAGGCACCCAAGCCCAGTGTACTGTTGAATCTTGAGTTCACTGTGCTTGTGATGTCCATCAGCTTGATGCTTCTCCATTGAGAGATTCTTCAAGCTTCTTGGCCTCAGAGAGCTCACTCTTCAGTGAAGCTATCTGTTCCCTATAGTTCTCCAACTCCTGAGAGAGTTTGAGATTTTCTGATTTTAAACCACTTTGTTCAGATAATTGATTTCTGAGAGAGATGATCTCTTTCTCAGATTTTAGCAGATCTAAACATAGTGTTTTAAATTCAAGCTTAAAATCTTCTGAGGTAAAATCAAAAGAGCTGATTACCTGATCTTCTTCTGGTTGAGTCTCTGAGTCTGACTCTGACTCCTCTTCTTCTGAGTTGTTCTGTGAGGCATTGATTGCCATCATGCAAAACTCCTTTTCCTCTGCATCATCCTCATCATCACTTGAGCTGGAAGAGGTCTCTGACTCTTCTTCAGTCTCACTCCAGGATTCAGCAACAAATCCTTTCCTTGTGTGCTTATTTTTGCTGGTGGAAGGTTTGTTGTTTCCATGCCTTTTAGAGTCCTTCTCCTTTCTTCTTTCTTTTCTTTCCCTTCTGTCCTTGTTCTTATTCTCTGGACAGTCAGGAACTATATGCCCTGGTTTCCTGCAACCAAAGCAGATGATATCTTTGTTATTTCCAGTGGACTTGTCATACCTTGGCTTGTCTTGCTCCTTGTATGATCTTCTTCTGAGGTCCTTCCTGGCCATCTTATAGAATCTTTTGGCCAGTAGGCTGAGAAGTTCATCATTGCTTGTGACCTTTTCTTCAGGCAGATCCTCAGCTGCCTTGAATGCAATAGTCTTCTCCTTTCTTGTGGCTGGAGAAGCAGCCTTCTGTTCTTCTTCTCTGTTCTTGATGAGTAGCTCATAAGATTTGAGCTTTCCCAACAAGGCTTCAGTGGTAATCTCATTTAGGCTTCTGGCATCTTTAATTGGCCAGATTCTTGAATCCCAAGTGCTGGGGAAGCACATTAGGATCTTGTCATTGAGTTCTGTCAGTGAGATTTCTTTATCTAATGTCCTCAGTTCACTGACAATTAGACTCAATCTATTGTACATGTCTCCCACTGACTCAGTTTCTCCCTTCTTGAAGTTCTCATATTGGGAGATGAGATGAGATCTTCTGTCCTTTCTCTCATCAGCTGAGCCAGAGACAATTTCTGAGAGCTTGTCCCAGATCTCCTTGGCTGAATTACATTCAGCTACCTTCTGAAAAATGTCATCTGACATTGTCTGAGCTAGAATGTTCATTGCCTTGGCATCAGCTACCTTCCATCTTTTAATATCAGCATCTGTTCCTGATGGAGGTGGGACTGCATTTGTGCTTGTGCTCTCTGGAGGTCTTGGGCACACTGTCAAAATAGAATTAAAAATATCTTCGTCAATTGAATTCATGTAGAGTTTAATCCTTGCCTTCCAAAGTGCAAACTTTGATAGATTGCACACTGGAGGTCTGGTGCTAGCATAATCTTTGTTCTGGGCCATGATTTGTGCAAGCTGAATCTAATAATACAAAATAAAAGAAGGATCTAGTTTGGGATCTTTGGGGTTCAGGTGTTAGCCTGTACAACCAAACAGATATGGTATGTTTTAACCAACCTCGCTCTGATACCAATTGAAAGGGGAAACTAGATCTGATATACTCTAAAGGGGGGTGAATAGAGTATATGGTGCTTTTTAAAACACAAAGACAACTTTTGCAAAGCTTTACAACAATTGTTGTAGTGAGTGTAAGCAGGGAAGCAGAATTAAAATAAACCACAAAACTAATCTATGCAGAAACTAAGCACTGGAAAATCTAGGCCAGAAACAAAAGAAAAATATGCACAACCAGAAAACACAAGGAAATATAGTGGTTCCCCAACTTGGGTACATCCACTCTTCTACCACCCTAGGTAGGAATCCACTGCAGGATGAGTTGATCAGGTGTCCTGGGCACCAATGAGCTTTTGATAAGGTGCTCAAAAACCAAAACAGATTTTTTGATCAGGTGTCTTGCCACCAATGAGCTTTTGACAAGGTGCTCAAAAACCAACTTCAAACTTTTGAAGGGAGTTTGAAAAACCTTTACAGAGAGATGGGGTTGAGAGAGTTATGGCAGTCTTCTCTTTCTCAAGCAGCTGAGAAGACTATGTGGATTCAGTGATGTTGTCAAAGCTCCCCCTGAGTCCTTGAAGTCTTCAGGAAGATGAGCTTTGCTGAGGGTGATAGGCCTTCAAAGATAGATCTCCAGCAGATGATGATTTCAGCAAGCTGAAATGTTGAGTGTCTGGAGTCTTGAGAAGATGTTGGCCTTGAACACTTGAGAGCTAAAGAGAGATGGAGAGATGTCCTATTCTTGTTAATCTGTATTAACTGTATTTCTGGTTCAAAAACATTCTCTCTTTTATTCTCTGAATCTCAATAGGAAGAAGCTCTGTCCAAGATAGCCGTTGGTCTGAATTAATTACAGCCTTAATTGCATAAAATGTTCTGAAGGAAAGTCCATTGAATTATTCCTTGAAAAATCCCTTGAAACTTGCTCCAGAATTAAATGAAAACGGCTGGCAGATCTTTTGACTTAAATGCAGAATAATTTCTATCTTGATTTGAATTTGAATTCTGAAGAACACTGAAATCGTCGAACTGAGCTCTGCTATCGTCGAGCTGAGCTCAGCGAACTGGAAAAGCAAGCAGCAATGGAATCGTCGATCTGAGCTCAAAGATCGTCGAACTGAGCTCAGAGATAAAGATCTAGTACAGAGTCAAAATCGTCGACCTGAGCTCAGCGATCGTCGAATGGAGTTCGACGATATTGAGAAGCTTGAGCTCAGCGATCGTCGATTGGTGCTCGACGAACTTGAGAGGCTTGAGCTCAGCGATCGTCGAATGGAGCTCGACGATCTGCCAAAGTTTGAGCTGGACGATCGTCGACCGGAGTTCGACGAAACGTCGAGCTGAGCTCGACGATTTGGACTTAGTCTCCAGAACAACTTGGGTCTTCAGAGCAGCTTTCAAACCTAGACTCCTGATCCCTTAGACTCAATTCTAATTGACCTATAATCTATACAGAAGGTCAAGACATAGAATCCTAGAGACATAGTGATCCTGACCCAAATTAGTAATAGGGTGTTCCAACAGCCCGTGTCCTTGCCCGTGTCACCTTGACACGCCTGGGCCCCCAGGCCGTGTACACGGGACATTTCGTCGAGGGGAGAACGACGACTGGATGACACGGCCTTGGACATGCCCGTGTCCTAGGCCGTGTGCCTTGTCTCGACGATCGTCGAGTGAATCTCGACGATTTCACCTTGACGCTCGTCGACACGGGTCGACATGCCTGCGACACGCCCGTGTCGCAGGCCGTGTGCCCATTCTCGATGAATCGTCGAGTATAACTCGACGATTTCACGGCTAAGTGTCGACACGGGTCGACACGCCCTGCGACACGCCCGTGTCGCAGGCCGTGTGCCCATTCTCGACGAATCGTCGAGAATAACTCGACGACTTCGCGGCTAAGTGTCGACACACGCTTGACACGCCCTGGGACACGCCCGTGTCCCAGGCCGTGTGCCTTCAGCCAGAAACCAAAACTGGCCCAAAACGTCCCCCTTTGCTCCTTTGAGTTTCGGGGCGTTACAACTCTCCCCCTCTTAAAAGAATTTCGCCCACGAAATTACATAAAGGAAAGATATACAAAAACAAATTTGTACCTGAGCGGAACAACTCCGGATATTCATCAAGCATCGTCTGCTCTCGCTCCCAAGAGAGCTCCTCACGACCGCAATTGTCTCACCGGACTTTGACCATCCTGATCTCTTTATTGCGTAGCCGCTTGACCTCCGAGTCCTCAATCGCACGGGCTTGACCTTTGTCGTTAGCCCACTATCCACCGGCACTTGATCGACCGCGATCACTTGCGTAGGCTCTTGCACCGCCTTCTGAAGCACCGAAATATGGAATACATCGTGTAAACCACTTAGCTCCACCGAAAGCTTCAACCTATAGGCCGCTTCTCCAACTCGCTCCAGAACTTCAAACGGTCCAAGGTACCTCGGGCTTAGCTTTTTCAACCGCCGCACCCGCGAGACACCCTTGAATGGCTTGATCTTTAGGTACACATAATCACCCACAGCGAACTCCACGTTCCTGTGCTTGGCGTTATAGTACTTTGCTTGCCGATCCTGAGCGATGAGCAACCTCTCCCGAATGGTTCTCACCAAAGAAGTAGCATCATCCACTTCCGATCGCTTATACAACTTTGACTCGCCCGTTTCTAACCAAGACAACGGCGTGCGACATCTTCTACCATATAGGGCCTCGAAAGGCGCCATCTGAATACTTGCTTGGTAGCTGTTGTTGTATGCGAACTCCACCAAATAAAGGTGGTCCTCCCATTGCTTTCCAAAGTCCAAGACACACATGCGAAGCATGTCTTCCATGGTTCTATTGACCCTCTCGGTCTGCCCATCCGTTTGCGGATGGAAGGCTGTGCTAAACTTCAGCTTTGTTCCCAACATTTGCTGCACCAGCCTCCAATCATTGGACGTGAACCGCCCATCTCGGTCACTCACGATGCTGCGGGGCACACCATGAAGCCGTACTATATTATCCACATAAAGCTTTGCCAGCTTCTCCACCGGATCGTCCTTCCTATGCGGAATAAAATGCGACACCTTTGTTAATCGATCCACGACCACCCAGATGGCGTCGTTCCCCTTTTGCGACCTTGGCAAACCGTGCACAAAGTCCATAGAGATGTCGTCAAATTTCCACTCCGGAATAGGCAAGGACTTAAGAAATCCTCCCGGCTTTTGGCACTCCGCCTTTACCAAGGCGCAGGTTTGGCACTTCGCTACGTATAGCGCCACATCCTTTTTCAAACCCGGCCACCAAAACAGCTTCTTGACATCGCGGTACATCTTCGTGCTCCCCGGGTGAATCGAGTACTTGGTATGGTGTGCCTCGTACAACAACTCCACCCGTAAATTGCCCACATTTGGGACGCACAAACGACCGTCTTTCCAAAGCAATCCGTCCTCCACGACGAATTGGGAATTTGACCCATCCAGAGCCTCTATCATGAACTGCTTCATACGAGCATCCATATCCAAAGCCTGCCGAATCCGATCAGCCAGGTCATATTGGACTTCAGTCCAATTCAGAACTGCTTCAGCACTTGCTTGCTTATCCACACAAACAATCTCCAACGCCTCCAACTCCCGCACCAACCGCTCATCATGCACCGATAGCCAATTGGCTTGAGCTGGGGCTCGGCGACTCAACGCGTCCGCAACCGCATTCCCTTTGCCAGGCACGTAGTGGATCTTAAAAGTATAGTCCCCCAGGAACTCCATCCACCTACGCTGCCGCATATTCAGATCTTTCTGATCAATAAGATACTTCAGGCTCTTGTGATCGGTGTAGATATCAATCTTCACACCGTACAAGTAGTGTCTCCACAGCTTCAAGGCAAAAATCACGGCCGCTAACTCCAAGTCATGGACCGGATAATTCCTCTCGTGCACTTTTAGCTGTCTCGAGCCATAAGCTATCACGCTTCCGTGCTGCAGTAGCACGCAACCCAAACCGCTGCCCGAAGCATCGCTATATATCTCATAGCCTTCGGTTCCACATGGCGAACTCAGCACAGGCGCCGTGGTCAACCGACACTTCAATTCCTCAAAAGCTCGCGCGCACTCCGGCGTCCAAACGAACTTATGCTCCTTCCTCGTCAAAGTAGTGAGAGGTAACGCTAACCGCGAGAAGTTCTCTACGAAGCGCCTATAATAGCCGGCAAGCCCCAAAAAGCTCCGGACTTCTGCTACCGTAGCAAGCTCAGGCCACTCCCGTATCGCAACAATCTTCGCCGGATCCACAGCAATACCCTCTCCACTCACTATATGCCCGAGGAACGCCACTGAGGATAGCCAAAACTCGCACTTCGAGAACTTGGCATACAACTGGTTTCTCCTTAGCGTCTCCAACACCAAATGAAGATGCTTGAAGTGATCTTCCTCACTTTGCGAGTACACCAAAATATCGTCGATGAAGACGATCACGAAATGGTCCAAGTACTCCCTGAACGTCATGTTCATCAAATCCATGAATACTGACGGCGCATTAGTCAGCCCAAACGGCATGACCGTAAACTCATAATGCCCGTATCTCGTACTAAACGCTGTCTTCGGGATATCACTCTCCCTTATCCGCAGCTGATAGTACCCAGACTTGAGATCTAACTTCGAGTACACCGTCGACCCGACTAACTGATCAAAAAGATCATCAATCCGGGGATCGGGTACTTGTTCTTCTCAGTCAGCTTGTTTAGCTCCCGATAATCAATACATAACCTCAAGCTTCCGTCCTTCTTCTTAACAAAGAGGACCGGTGCGCTCCAAGGCGAAGAACTCGGGCGCACATACCCTTGCTCCAACAACTCTTGTAGTTGAACTTTCAGCTCCGCCATTTCCTTAGGCGCTAGCCGATACGGAGATCGTGACACAGGCTTTGCACCTGGCACTAGCTCGATCGTAAAATCTATCTCCCGTTGAGGCGGGGCTCCAGGAAGATCTGCGGGGAACACATCAGGGTATTCCGATACCACTGAAATACAATCCATCGCGGGCTTCGGCTTTGCAACCTCCACTAGTGTAAAGAACAGTTCTGCTCCAGCACGAACCGCCTTCACCACCTGAAGAGCAGACATCAACGTCTTGCTCGACCCCTTTAAGCCCGTAAACGTCGTCTCACGACTTGCTCCCAGCTTGACTTCCTTGCTACCGCAATCTATATGGGCCTGCTGCTCCGAGAGCCAGTCCATGCCAAATATGACGTCGAACTCCACTAACGGGAGTAAAGACGCTCCGCAGGTCGAACTCCTGCTCCCCAATACGAATCTTAACATCGCAGATCCTAACCGCTCGCATCGAACACCCATTGGGCAACAACACATCCAACTTATCCTTCGCCATCGAAGAAGGGACTCCGATGCGTGATATAAATCCTTCGGACAAGAAGGAGTGTGAAGCTCCCGTATCGAAGAGCGCTCGTGCCGGATTTTCACAAATCAATACGAATCCTAAACAAGTAGTGGTAAGGTAACATGTGCATAACAAGCATATAAAGAATTGACTTGCTATAAATTAAACCGTACCTGTCACCACGTCAGCTTGTTTAATGGCCTCCTGTTGGCCAAGATTGTAGACCCTTGGTTGGGCCGGAGCATAGTGGGATGCGGTCGACTCCACCGCATTACCCTTCTCTTCATAAGTAGCTCCTGGCCTCCTCTCGGACTTAGGACGTCCGCTCCAACAATCACGGGCAAAGTGCCCCGTCTTGCCACAAGTAAAACACGCACCCGGGGTCCGACCCGTAGTCGCCCCAGAAGCGCCAGAAGGAGCTGGACCCGAAGTCCTATGCTTCTTAAAAGTCCTCCGATAGCCTGACTTTGAAGTAGTCGGCACTCTGAACTCAGATTTCTTTTCACCCAAGCTTTTCTTCGCTTGTACACTCTTCATGTCCTTCTCCAAGGACCGGGCAGTATTGACCAAGGTTAAGAAACCTTGCGTCATCGGCCCCGACAGTAAAAATCTCAGCTCATCCCTCAAGCCTTCATAAAAACGATTAGTCTTGCGCTCCTCATCCATGATGGTGGAGCTAGCATAACGACTCAACCGCGTAAACTCGTGGAGATATTCATCCACGCTCCTCTCACCCTGTACCAACCTCAGGAACTCATTCTCCATTGAAATCCTCTGAGTAGAAGGGAGGTATCTTGCCAAGAACAATTCCGAGAACTCTTCCATCGGAACATCTATCAGTTGTCTACCTCGCAGATGATGCAGCTCCAAACCTTCCCACCACATCCTCGCTTCACCGTCCAGCAGGAACGTAGCGATGGTGGTCATCTGCCACTCCTCCGTCTCCGTCGCTGTCATGACTCTCTTCACCCTAGAGAGCCAGTCTTCAGCCTGAGATGGGGTTCCCAACCCCGAGAATAACGGAGGGTTAAAGCTCATTACATGCTTCAACTGCCTCTCAGTCGCCCTCCTTGGCACTATTGGTTCCACAACCCTTTGCTCCACCCTCCTCGGCTCCGCCTCTTGCAGAGGTACTTGCTCCATCACAGGAGCGGGCTGCTGCGCTTGCCTCTCAGGCTGCGCATTGATCACGGCCAACACCGCTTCAGCCACCAATCTTATATTTTCAGCCGACAAAGGTGTTGCGGGAGCAACTTCCGGTGCACTGCTAGCCTCAGAAACTCGGCGTTCTGATGGCCCAACACCACTTCTGGTCACCTATAGTGGTACAAAACACCGTTAAGCGACCACATAACATTGCAAACAGCAAGTATAGGAACACGCAGGTTCCTCAAACACGAGTATTTTCATTCCTAAGTGGACATTCATGGGTTCTTTTACCATTATGACGATGACGCACACAATGTGCTCACTACCCCTTAAAAAGAATTCGCCCACGAATTCAGTTCAAGCCCAACCAAAACCAGTAGTCTGATACCAAGTTGTAACACCCCCTATCCGTCGCATAGTATATAGCAGTAGGTCCGGCCGGGGCCCGACGCCATATACCACAGACAGACCGGGTGGTTACGTATGGAAACCATCCAACCAATCTCAACGTCCTACACAGAGCATTCTAGCGGAAGCAGTTTTTATAAGTTGTAAACAAGAACCCAGCAACAAGCATGAATGTCCACTACTATGAAAATAGGAATGTTATTACAAAATACCCAAAAGCGGCCTTAAGGCCTTACAGAATGTTTCTCTTGACTAATACATGATTTACAAACCTCGGCACGCAGGCCGGTCATACATGAGTAAAACAGAAAACATTTCCACTTGGGCCTTCGAGGGCCAGCTTCGCAAAAAGGGCTTTAGCCCGCTATTGACCGCTTGGTCCAGCTGCACCTGCAAGCAACAAACCACCGCACGGTGGCAAACAAAGCAACGGTCAGCAATGCTGACCAAATTATAACGATCCCGCCCCCAACTCGGGGCGGCGATGCTCCTTCCCTGCATTTCATTAGCACAAGCGAGCAATGCATATAACCATAGCAATTTCATCACAGACGTTGGCTCGTACGGCCACACGTCCCGTGCACTCAGGGCACATTCTCGGTGAACCGGTCGATGTTACGTCAATTTAAGCCATTAACATTCCGGACTCACCACCGCCCCTTAGACGGCCATTCCTATGAGCAATTCGTCTTCTTGGTATTGGTCACGTCAATTTAAGCCATTGACCACCGAAGACCCCCATCTATGCCAACGGCGAGTGCCATGTAACTTTAGGTCTCTCTAACCCGAACGACATAAAGCGGGTACGGCTCCATCTAACCCGTGCTCACATCGCAACGACAATTTAAGCCATATACGCGGATCAAACTTTCACCGAGTCCCATTCTACCGCAAGTCACATAACCCCGTTATGTTCAAGTTGGCTCTCAGGCCACCAAGTTGGCAAGACCTCGTGTCCGCCCAGTTTTCCGGGTGCACCTTTGGGTTAGTCCCCAAGGCTCCCTGCTGCAATCTACCGCATAGAAAACCCGAAAACACCCAATAGCACGGAGTCTTCTCCGGCCTTAAGCAATGCAACATCACCGATCCGGACTAACATGTCCGGGTAGGCGTCAACCAAAATGCCTATGTCCGTTCTCGCATACGGACGCTAAACAACGGGGACTTTACATATCTACCCGAAGGAACGCCTCCAACTCTTCGCAAACTCGCGAGAGAGGGCTTCCTATGCTAAGAAAGAGAGCTATCATGCTCACAAGTGAGGATCGTTACCCTTGCGTTCCTCTTTGGCGCCATCGAAATTTAATCGGATAGAAATCACCGCACTTGCGTTGCCTCCGTGGATCCGGAGTCGGCTTGCGATTCGGAGCTCCGAAGCTCCTCCAATGGAGGATCTAGCTCCTCTTCCTCTTGCCTTAGCTCTTCTTTCTCCAAGGGTTTGGAGAGATGAAAAGGGTGAAAAGAATGGATTTTTCTAAGTCAAACCCGTGTATATCCTCTCAGGAACCATCCCCAGCTGTCGGATCTCAACCTAAGAAAACGAGCGGCTTTGATTCGGGGCTGAAATGCCCAATCTGGACCGAACACGGCCTGGCACACGCCCGTGTCCAGGGCCGTGTGCCGCATTCGCCGTCAAAATCGAATCTTCTGAACACGCACACGGGTATCGGACACGCCCGTGTTCGAGCTGACACTCCTGTGTTCCAGCTTACACGGCCGTGTAGCCGGCCGTATACCCCATGATTTTTCCCCCGTTTCCAACCCGAGCACTGCACGGGTTCTAGGACACGCCCGTGTCCTTGCCCGTGTCACCTTGACACGCCTGGGCCCCCAGGCCGTGTACACGGGACATTTCGTCGAGGGGAGAACGACGACTGGATGACACGGCCTTGGACACGCCCGTGTCCTAGGCCGTGTGCCTTGTCTCGACGATCGTCGAGTGAATCTCGACGATTTCACCTTGACGCTCGTCGACACGGGTCGACACGCCCTGCGACACGCCCGTGTCGCAGGCCGTGTGCCCATTCTCGACGAATCGTCGAGTATAACTCGACGATTTCACGGCTAAGTGTCGACACGGGTCGACACGCCCTGCGACACGCCCGTGTCGCAGGCCGTGTGCCCATTCTCGACGAATCGTCGAGAATAACTCGACGACTTCGCGGCTAAGTGTCGACACACGCTTGACACGCCCTGGGACACGCCCGTGTCCCAGGCCGTGTGCCTTCAGCCAGAAACCAAAACTGGCCCAAAACGTCCCCCTTTGCTCCTTTGAGTTTCGGGGCGTTACAACTTTTCTCTCGTTCTCCGACCTCCTTCTCCATTGAGGACAATGTAGATTTTAAGCTTGGGGGATGAGTTCCTCCTTTTTGCTTTTTGTAAATATCCAAATAAATCCAAAAAAAATTCAAAAAAAATTCAAAAAAAATTATTATATATATATAGCTGCATTTTGGTATTTCAATAAGTACCCCATGTTTATGTTTTGTTTTTCTCAAACTTCTTTATAAACACCATAGTTAATTATAATTTTTTTAATCATTCTTTTTAATCATATTTCACAAGTAAAATGTTGGCCATGCTGTGTTTCTAATTCACGGTAGCATGTTAAGGTAAAATATTTCTCCAAAACGTGAATTTCTATTATGGTTTTCCGTTCTTTATTTTCTTTACTTTCTCTAAAAATTTATCATCCATTATTTTCCTTTTCGTCTTTAGATAATTTTTGTAAGAACAAATTTTGAATAACGTAGTAGATATGAACGATCCAAGTCACATATTATTTTTATTTTCAAGATAATTTCATCAATCTTCTTTTATTATCTCGAACTTGCTTTTTGAAATTTATCGACTCTATGTTTTAAATAAATTAAAAAAAAGCGTGAAATTGATTTAGGCCATTTTTGTTTACGTTTGAGCTTTCCTGCCAACCTAAAATCTTTTACCACTAGTTAGCCACTTTTGAGCCTTTTTTCTAAATTCATTTGATAACTCCACACAGCATTTCATTTTCACCAAAGCCCAAATTCCTAACTATCTAATCACGCTAATTTTTTTTGATAGGAAATTTTGTGTTATCTTTGGAGACAATCAAGTCTTTGGAGAAATTGTTGAAAAAAGTGTACTCAAAAGCAATGTATTGAAAAAAGGAGAAAAAATGAATGAAAATAATAATAATTAAAAAGAGATAAATAATCATAAAGAAAAAAAAAGAAAAAATAAATTTATTTATACATATTTTGTTTAAAATAAATTTATTTTTTTTTGAAACTCGTTTTGGTTTAGTGTGATTTTTAAGCCTCCATGTTTATATTTGAATTTCACTCCTATTTATATTCCTAAACCAAACGTTTCGGTCCTATTAAGTCCTTTTAATTCACGCCATTTTTTAATTTTATTTAACAACTAAGAAAAGAAGAAAAGTAAATCAGTTTTAGTTTTGGATTTAAACTTAGATTTTTGTTATTTAATTGATATAATTATAATGCGTTGCTTGGATCTAGTAATAACTCAATACGTTCTTTTCATTTTCATTGCCTTGCTTAAATCTATTTAAAGAATTTCGTCAAAATTCTGGATGATTTATTTTTATTAAGTAAAGTTTATAAAAGTTAAACCATACCAAAATAATTGTTTTAGATTTACATTTTACATTCCCCCTACCTAGAATTTCGCATAGTGCTTGTGTAAGTATGATTAAAACTTTTTGAATTAGTCACCTTATATGATTAGCTAGTCTTTATATCTTTGCTTGGGGACAAGCAAAACTTAAGCTTGGGGGAATTTGATATTACGGTTTGCAGTCAATTTTATTAGGATATTTTCGGGGTTTTAAAGCAAATCATGTCTTGTAAAGTACTTTTTTTGATTCCCATTTGTATATATTTTTGTCGCTAATGCATTTTTTCTGCTTTTTGCAGGTTTTCACGGCTTTCAGCCGAATTTTGCTGTGACACGCCCCAAGGTCACGCCCTACCAGGGCGTGTACCTAGGGTGTGTAACCCAGAGGAATGAAGCAATTGGTCCGAAACTGCATTCTGTGGAAACTTAGTGAACACGCCCTCTGTCACGCCCGTGTCACATCCGACACGGGCGTGTTCTAGAGGCGTGTCCCCATGTTCCGAGGAATGGCCGCAGCGCGCTCATTTTTCCCGCTCCACCGTCGCACCGAAAGTGTCACGCCCCAGGGTCACGCCTGACCCGGGCGTGACATATGGGCGTGTACTTCAGCAATTCCGCCTGTCACCTCCAGCATTCAATTTCAGCTCAACAAAGTCACGCCGCAAAGAACACGCCCCAGGTACACGCCCTACCAGGGCGTGACTTGTGGGCGTGTACCTCAACTACTTCGTCAGAATTCAATTCCAACCCGAAAAAGTCGCGCCGAATGTGTCGCGCCGAATGTGTCATGCCCCAGGGTCACGCCCGACCCGGGCGTGACAGGGGGGCGTGACCCGACCCGAAAAATTCTATAAATAGAGCCCAACTCTAAGGGTTCATGGACACTTTTTGGATTGAGAGGGGAGGTTCTGCCCTTTGTATTTTTGAACTTTTTTTAAGCATGTCTTTCCATTTTTAGTTCTTAGCTCTAGCTTTATGCTTTCCCTATATTAGTTCCTAGCTTCGTTCTGTAGTATAATGTTAATGATAGCGTAGTTTACCTTTCCATGCACTTGTAATCTCTGGTTTTCAAGCTGTAAGATCCCTGTTTCCATTAATAAAAAGTGTTGTTTTCTTTTTTCGTTTCTGCTCTATTTTCATTATTCTTCTTCTACTCATCCCCCCTCTTCCACCTCACCATGATTAACTAATCCTCCATGTACTCGATCTTAATGATCCGAGGTTCGAGTGATTAGGTTATGATGCTTTGAATCTTACCTTTTCTTTTTAGGGTTTATCTTTGAATTACTCTTGATTTATCACGGGTTGGAGGTATATCATCGATATATACTCTCCACCTTTGCTTTCATTCTGGGCTAGCCGAGAGGCTGAAAGTTTGAAATGAGCACTCAAGAGTAAAGGGAGTTGTTCGCACCCCTCGAGAGAGGCAGACGTTCAAATCTCCCGGATTGGAGTAAAATCCAATAGTGGGGTTCACCGCGTAAAGCGAGTTTTAGGCCTCCGATTTAGGCAAGAGTCGGTCGGACCTTCCTAAACTCAGTTAGGCACGGCCTTCGAGAGAAGCGTATCAATATTCATGGAACCTCCACGGTCAAGGACCTTTACCCTAATTAGCTTAGGTTTATTTATCGTATTTTTCTAACCACTCTTGCCGAGGTGATTTCTGATCGAGTGCATTTTCCCCTCATCGTTACTAAGCTTAAGTTTAATCGCTCTTTTAGCTCTCTTTATCTTTTCATGCAAGTAGCTCTCTTTCATTGCAAGTAGTTCTCTTCCTTTAGTACGTTTAGCCTTTGTCTAAAAAACCTAATTTTTCCGTCGATAAAATAATAGATTTCGTGTGAGTAAGCTTACTCAACTGTTCCCGGATTTCAATACGACACTTGTGTCCCCTAGCTGCATTTTGATAGGTATACTTGCCTTGTTGAATTGTTATTTTGGTTATTTTCTCCTTGCAGATATCTAAGAGACAATTAGTTGACGCTTGTGAGTTGGTGCGGACCATTCAAGAGCGTATGAAGGCGGCGCAAGACCAGCAAACAAAATACTTTAATGCTCGCCACAGGAAGTTGGAGTTTTGCGGTAGGCGAGTGGGTCTATTTCAAGATCAAGCTGTTCAAAGGCGTCTCACGGATTCGCCGACTCAAGAAGTTGAGTCCAAGGTTTTTGGGGCCTTTTGAAGTTGTTGAACGGGTGGGAGAAGCAGCCTATCGGTTGGTGTTGTCCGCGAAGCTGAGTGGATTGCATGACGTCTTCCATGTCTCCGTCTTGAGGAAAGCCTTGGTGGAGGCTAGTATGGTGATCGAGCCGGCATCGGTGCCTATTGAGGAAGACTTGAGGATGCGGGTCCTTCCAATTGCTATAGAGGATTCGGAGACTCGGCAGTTGCGGAGTAAAGAGGTTAAACTCGTGAAAGTCTGATGTGACAACTGCGGTCGTGAGGAGCTCTCTTGGGAGCGAGAATAAGCCATGCGAGAAGAGTATCCAGAGCTCTTCAAATCAGGTACCATTTAAGCGTTGTTTCCTTTTGCTTTGTAATTTCGGGACGAAATTCTTTTAAGGGGGGAAGAGTTGTAACACCCCAAAATTTGAGAGAGGGTCGACCAACGTTTTCTGGCCAAGTTTGGTTTCTGGCAAGGGGCACACGGCCTGGAACACGGGCGTGTCCCAGGGCGTGTCAGGCTCCAGTCGACGTTTTGGTCGAGAGGTCGACGAATTTCGCCCGATGATATGTCAGACAAGGCACACGGCCTGAGACACGGGCATGTCTCAGGGCGTGTCGAGCCCGTGTCGACGATCGGTCCGGGGAGTCGACGATTTTCGCTTGACGATGTGTCGAGACAAGGCACATGGCCTAGGGCACGGGCGTGTCCAAGGCCGTGTCAGTCAGTCGACAAACTTCTCTCAACGAAGTTCACTCGACGAGTGTCGAGTGTCGAGACAGGGGCACATGGCCTGTGACACGGGCATGTCACAGGGTGTGTCCCGCATGGTCGACGAACTTTGCTCGACGAAGTGTCGAGACAGTGAACACGGCCTGGAGCCCAGGCGTGTTGAGGTAGACACGAGCAAGGACACGGGCGTGTCCAGTACCTGTGTAGTTCTCGGGTTGATTTCGGGGTTGTGTCGATGGAGGCACACGGCCGACCACACGGCCGTGTCAGTCGGGACACGGGCGTGTCAGGTCGAACACGGCATGTCGGATGCCCGTGTGTTGTTCCAGGCGCGTCGATTTGTGATGGTGAATGAGAGATACGGCCCTGGACACGGGCGTGTGCCAGGTCGTGTTCAGCCCAGGTGTTTTATTTTTCAGGCGGATCGTGGCCATTCTTTCCCTTATTTTGGGATCTGATGGTCCAGGACAACTCTTGGGGAGTTAAGTCCGAGAATAGGGTTGGAAACCCTCATTCTTCTCCAAGCTTTCTCTTAATAAAATAATAGAGAGAAGGGAGAGCAAGGATGAAGGAGAAGTAGAGATCTGGCTATTGGAGAGGCTTCGGTGCTCCAAATCGCGAGCCGAGTCCAGATCTGTGGAGGCTAGACCGTTGCGAAGGTTTTCATCCGGCTATTTTGACATGGCTAGGAAGAGGAGTCGGAAGGTAACGACACTTCTCCTCTCGGTTTTAGGATGCATGTCTTAGAATCTTTTCTTTTCTAGTTTTTGGGCACCAAACACTCAAATGAGAGGGGTTTGGGTCGCCAAGGTTCAAGAGGAACCTCCGGGTCAATTGAGTCCGTCCCCGGCGTGTTTTTGCATTAGAGATCCGCTCCGTTAGTGGATTAGGCATGGTGTGTGAAGCCGTAGTCGCGACCGTTAGTCCGGCTCGGTGATGTTGCATACGAACTTTAAGGATTCAAAGAGATCCCGTTGCTGCAAGATGTCGTTTGTGATGTGGTCATGTTTTCTCCTTTTTCTCGAGTAAGTACTTGTAGTCGGAACCGGATAAGGTTAGCTCCTCAATGGAGGTAGATGGTTTCCTTGGTGGACAAGGTTAGCTCCGCATGAGTGGTAGATAGTTTCCTTGGTGCGCGTGAACGTTGCAGTACAAATGAGGGACTAGGGTGGAATTGTCTTGGAATGTGATGTGCCATGGTGTGGTTGTGTGTCCGTGGTCGGCTGGCTATCCCGTGACGTGCAAGTCATGTATGGAAAGTGTCCCAGCGAGACTAGTCCCCTTCTGTGAGACTGACGAGAATGCCAAGCATGGGGGCAAGCCCTGGCAATGAGGCCATGAGCGGGTGGGGTCCATCAAGGCTTCTTAGAATCGATCAGTTTGTGTTTGTTGGAATCCTGACATGAGACGTCAGAGCTTGCAGGCAAGCCCGGGTCTAAGACCTTGAGCGGGTGGGGCCTAAGCAAGAGTTCCATGTGGCGGCTTGTGTGCCGTTGGGGGGAATTGTGTCTCCCTTTTTGTTTGCGGCTTTATGCAAATGGTGAAACGATGAGTACCCAATTGATGTGATGTTGTGCTAGATGCATACGCTATAGGGTGCCCTGGGTGAAACCCGGGTGGTTGCATACATGTTGCATAAGTAGGCCCCTTTTTATATTATATGCTCAACCCGTAGAGAACGTGTATGATATTTGAGACATCCAAGCTTGTTCTTAATGCACTTCTTGTTTATATTTATATATTGCATACAAAGTGCTGACCTGCAGGTTGGAGGGTTCCCCGTGGTCCGTTAGGGGCGGCCAGGAGGAGATGTGTTGGTTACACAGTTTGAGGTCAGCCTTTGCTGACCCACATTACTAATAATTTCTACAGGGTAAGGATCGCAAGCAGGAGCTAGCTCGCCGTCCAGAAAGGCCTAAGCCTCATGAAGTGTTCCCCTCTTTTGTATCTCTACTTTTATGATATTGTATGTTTGAGACTCATGTTGTCCGGCTTGCACGCCGAGGTAGACTAGGAGTGCTTATGCACTTTCATGATTGTTGTATTATTTGAGTTTGGACTCTCTAATGTTGTAAGGCCATAAGGCCATCTCTTTATTACTCTTGTACTGGTGGATAACTTCTAGTCTTGCTTGTGTTTCCGCTGTGTTGTGCATAGAGTTTTGAGTGTGAGTAGTTATATCATCTTATAATACTAAAGCTGTGGCATCCGTATGTTGTGGGGCCCCGGCCGGACCCATATTATACGGTCATTACAGCAGAGGTGTTACATGCCAGAGGTGTTGGTCGACTGTGCGACCTGGCAGACTGAAGAAGTAGAACACGCCTTCTGCTAAAGTCCACCGTCTATTGAATAGAACGTCTTGCCGCCCCTACTGGGCGTCCTGGGCTTGGCGACCTGGCAGGTCGTGCATGTTTGGCGAATTGGAGGCAGGAGTTACTGGTCGGCGTCCTGCGGGCAGGTCGCCACTCTTGACTGGCGGCCTGAAGATAGGTCACCACTCTTGATTGATGATGAGCTGGAGTTGTCATCGTTGAAGATGGTTGGTGGCATGGAGGCAGGTGGCTTGATATTGTGGCGGTCTGGGCAGTCTGGAATCCGAGACCTCCAAGGTTGGTCGCCTGTTAGATGAAGAGCTTGGGGAGGTTAGCTGAACAAAGAGCGCAGTCCGTAGGGGCGGACTTAGGAAACAGTCCGCAAGCCCTGCGGAGCGAAAGAAAGTCGGGCGACCTGTGTAGACAGACCGCTGAGGCCTCCCAAGCTAAGCGGACTGAGAGGTTAGGTAAGCCTGTCCTCCCATCCTAAGATGTCGCGACCTCTAGGGATAACTCGGAACCGGCCGATACCAACGAGCTTGCTACCTTGGGAAGGATCGCCGATTTCTGGGTTAACATAATCCCCGCACTTTTTTAAGTTCTGAAGGGAAGTTCGAAAAAGTTGGAGACCCACCAAAATCATGATCCACCCCAAAGAGAATGGAGGGGGAAAGGAGAGATAGAACCTGATGTCTCTCCTTAGGAGTTTGCTAATGTCTGTCTTTTTCCTGCAAAAATAAAAGTTAGTGTAGGCATGTATGGATGGTACGTCTTGCGTGTACCTGAGTTTTCCTTTGTAAGACAACGAAGATGTGTCTTCCACTGAGTTATACAAAATGAAGGTGAGTGGAAAGTTTGGAAGAATAATAACTTGCAAGTACCTGATGGAGGTTTGCAAGCACCTGTTATCCTCTACAAAAAGAAGAGTAAGCAGTGTAAGACCCCCCCTGTAACGCCCCGAAACTCAAAGGAGCAAAGGGGGACGTTTTGGGCCAGTTTGGGTTCTGGCAGCAGGCACACGGCCTGGGACACGGGCGTGTCCCAGGGCGTGTCAAGCGTGTGTCGACACTTAGCCGCGAAGTCGTCGAGTTTTACTCGACGATTCGTCGAGAGTGGGCACACGGCCTGCGACACGGGCGTGTCGCAGGGCGTGTCGACCCGTGTCGACACTTAGCCGTGAAGTCGTCGAGTTATACTAGACGATTCGTCGAGAATGGGCACACGGCCTGCGACACGGGCGTGTCGCAGGGCGTGTCGACCTGTGTCGACGATCATCCCGGGGAGTCGTCGAGATTCACTCGACGATCGTCGAGACAAGGAACACGGCCTAGGACACGGGCGTGTCCAAGGCCGTGTCATCAAGTCGTCGATCTTCCCTCGATGAAATGTCCTGTGTACATGGCCTGGGGTCCAGGCGTGTCAATGTGACACGGGCAAGGACACGGGCGTGTCCTAGAACCCGTGCAGTGCTCGGGTTGAAAATGGAGGAAAAATCATGGTGTACACGGCCGGCTACACGGCCGTGTCAGGTGGAACACGGGCGTGTCAACTCGAACACGGGCGTGTTCGATACCCGTGTGTGGTTCCAGGTGATTCGATTTTGACGGCGAATGCGGCACACGGCCCTGGACACGGGCGTGTGCCAGGCCGTGTTCGGTCCAGATTGGCCATTTCAGCCCCGAATCAAAGCCGTTCGTTTCCTTAGGTTGAGATCCAACGGCTGGGGGTTGTTCCTGAGAGGATATACCCGTGAGTTGACTTGGAAAACCTCACTTTTCATGCCTTATCATCTCTCCAAGTCCTTGGAGAAAGAGGAGAGCCATTGGAGGAAGAAGAACTAGATCCCGCCATTGGAGGAGCTTCGGAGCTCCGAATCGCGAGCCGACTCCGGATCCACGGAGGCAATGCAAGTGCGGTGATTTCTATCCGATTACTTTTCGATGGCGCCAAAGAGGAACTCAAGGGTAACGATCCTCATCTTGAGCATGAATAGCTCTCTTTCTTAGCATAGGAAGCCCGCTCTCGCGAGTTTGCGGAGAGTTGGAGGCGTTCCTTCGGGTAGATATGTAAAGTCCCCGTCGTTTAGAGTCTGTATGCGAGAACGGACGTAGGTATGATGTGTGAAGCCTACCCAGACATGTTGGTCTGGATCGGTGATGTTGCATTGCATAAGGCCGGAGAAGACTCCGTGCTATTGGTTGTTTTTCGGGTTTTCTACGTGGTAGATTGCAGCAGGGAGCCTTGGGGACTAACCCAAAGGTGCACCCGGAAAACTGGGCGGATACGAGATCTTGCCAACTTGGTGGCCTGAGAGCCAACTTGAACATAACGTGGTTATGAGACTTGCGGTAGAATGGGACTCTGAGGAAGTTTGACCCGCGCAAATGGCTTAAATTGTCGTTGCGATGTGAGCACGGGTTAGATGGAACCGTACCCGCTTTATGTCGTTCGGTTAAAGAGACCTAAGGTTACGTGGCACTTACCGTTGGCATAGATGGGAGTCTTCGGCGATCAATAGCTTAAATTGTCGTGACCCAGGCCAGGAAGACGAATTGCTCATAGGTTTGGCCGTCTAAGTGGCGGTGGTGAGTCCGGAATGTTAATGGCTTTAATTGACGTGACATCGACCGGTTCACCGAGAATGTGCCCTGAGTGCACGGGGCGTGTGGCCGTGCGAGCCAACGCCTGTGATGAAATGGCTATGGTTATATAAATTGCTCGCTTATGCTAATGAAATGCAGGGAAGGAGCATCGCCGCCCCGAGTTGGGGGCGGGATCGTTATAATTTGGTCAGCATTGCTGACCATTGCCTTGTTTTGCCACCGTGCGGTGGTTTGTTGCTTGCAGGTGCAGCTGGACCAAGCGGTCAATAGCGGGCTAAAGCCCTTTTTGCGAAGCTGGCCCTCGAAGGCCCAAGTAGAAGTGTTTACTGCTTTATTCATGTATGACCGGCCTGCGTGCCGTGGTTTGTAAATCATGTAATATTCAAGTGAAACATTTTGTAAGGCCTTAAGGCTTATTTTGAGTATTTTGTAATAACATTCCTAAGTTGTTCTAGTGGACATTCATGCTTGTATGCTGGGTTCTTTGTTTACAACCTTTATAAACTGCTTCCGCTAGAATGCTCTTTGTAGGACGCTGAGATTGGTTGGATGGTTTCCATAAGTAACCACCCGGTCTGTCTGTGGTATATGGCGTCGGGCCCCGGCCGGACCTACTGATATATGCTATGCGACGGATAGGGGGTGTTACAATTTGGTATCAGACTACTGGTTTTGGTTGGGCTTAAAGTGAATTCGTGGGCGAATTCTTTTTAAGGGGTGGTGAGCACATTGTGTGCGTCATCGTAATAACAGTAAAAAGAACCCATGAATGTCCACTTAGGAATGAAAATACTCGTGTTTGAGGAACCTGCGTGTTCCTATAATTGCTGTTTGCAATTTATTTGGTCGCTTAACGGTGTTTTGTACCACTATAGGTGACCAGAAGTGGTGTTGGGCCGTCAGAACGCCGAGTTTCTGAGGCTAGTAGTGCACCGGATGTTGCTCCTGCAACACCTCTGTCGGCTGAAAATATACGATTGGTGGCTGAAGCGGTGTTGGCCGTGATTAATGCGCAGCCTGGAAGGCAAACGCAGCAGCCCGCTCCTGTGATGGAGTAAGAACCTCTGCAAGAGGCTGAGCCGAGGAGGGTGGAGCAAGTGGTTGTAGAACCGGTAGTGCCAAGGAGGGCAACTGAGAGGCAGCTAAAGCATGTAATAAGCTTTAACCCTCCGTTATTCTCGGGGTTGGGAACCCCATCTCAGGCTGAAGACTGGCTCTCCAGGGTGAAGAGAGTCATGATAGCGACGGAGACGGAGGAATGGCAAATGACAACCATCGCTACGTTCCTGCTGGACGGTGAAGCGAGGATGTGGTGGGAAGGATTGGAGCTGCATCATTTGAGAGGTAGACAACTGATAGACGTTCCGATGGAAGAGTTCTCGGGATTGTTCTTAGCAAGATACCTCCCTTCTACTCAGAGGATTTCGATGGAGAATGAGTTCCTGAAGTTGGTTCAGGGCGAGAGAAGCGTGGATGAATATCTCCACGAGTTTACGCGTTTGAGTCGTTATGCTAGCTCCACCATCATGGATGAGGAGCGCAAGACTAATCGCTTCTACGAAGGCTTGAGAGATGAGTTGAGATTATTACTCTCGGGGCCGATGACGCAGGGTTTCTTAACCTTGGTCAATACTGCCCGGTCCTTGGAGAAGGACATGAAGAACGTGCAAGCGAAGAAAGGCTTGGGTGATAGAAAATCTGAGTTTAAAGTGCCGACTACTTCAAAGTCCGGATATCGGAGGGCTTTCAAGAAGCATAGGACTTCGGGTCCAGCTCCTTCTGGTGCTTCTGGGGCGACTACGAGTCGGACCCCGGGCGTGTGTTTTACATGCGGAAAGACGGGGCACTTTGCCCGTGATTGTTGGAGCGGACGTCCTAAGTCCAAGAGGAGGCCGGGAGCCACTTATGAAGAGAAGGGAAAGGCGATAGAGTCGACCGCATCCCACTATGCTCCGGCCCAACCAAGGGTCTATAATCTTGGCCAACAGGAGGCCATTAAACAAGCTGATGTAGAGACAGGTACGGTTTAATTATAGTAAGTCAATTTATTTAAATACTTGTTATGCACATGTTACCTTACCACTACTTGTTTAGGATTTGTATTGATTTGTGAAAATCCGGCACGAGCACTCTTCGATACGGGAGCCTCACACTCCTTCTTGTCCGAAGGATTTATATTACGCATCGGGGTCCCTTCCTCGATGGCGAAGGATAAGTTGGATGTGTTGTTACCCAATGGGTGTTCGATGCGAGCGGATAGGATCTGCGATGTTAAGATTCGTATTGGGGAGCAGGAGTTCGACCTGCGAGTGTCTTTACTTCCGTTAGTGGAGTTCGACGTCATATTTGGCATGGACTGGCTCTCGTAGCAGCAGGCCCATATAGATTGCGGTAGCAAGGAAGTTAAGCTGGGAGCGAGTCGTGAGATGACTTTTACGGGCTTAAAGGGGTCGAGCAAGACATTGATGTCTGCTCTTCAGGTGGTGAAGGCGGTTCGTGCTGGAGCAGAACTGTTCTTTACACTAGTGGAGGTTGCAAAGCCGAAGCCCGCGTTGGATTGTATTTCAGTGGTATCGGAATACCCTGATGTGTTCCCCGCAGATCTTCCTGGAGCCCCGCCTCAGCGGGAGATAGATTTTACGATCGAGCTAGTGCCAGGTGCAAAGCCTGTGTCACGATCTCCATATCGGCTAGCGCCTAAGGAAATGGCGGAGCTGAAAGTTCAACTGCAAGAGTTGTTGGAGCAAGGGTATGTGCGCCCGAGTTCTTCGCCTTGGAGCGCACCGGTCCTCTTTGTTAAGAAGAAGGACGGAAGCTTGAGGCTATGTATTGATTATCGGGAGCTAAACAAGCTGACGGAGAAGAACAAGTACCCGATCCCCCGGATTGATGATCTCTTTGATCAGTTAGTCGGGTCGACGGTGTACTCGAAGTTGGATCTCAAGGCTGGGTACTATCAGATGCGGATAAGGGAGAGTGATATCCCGAAGACAGCGTTTAGTATGAGGTACGGGCATTATGAGTTTACGGTCATGCCGTTTGGGCTGACTAATGCGCCGTCAGTATTCATGGATTTGATGAACAGGACGTTCAGGGAGTACTTGGACCATTTTGTGATCGTCTTCATCGACGATATTTTGGTGTACTCGCAAAGTGAGGAAGATCACTTCAAGCATCTTCATTTCGTGTTGGAGACGCTAAGGAGAAATCAGTTGTATGCCAAGTTCTCGAAGTGCGAGTTTTGGCTATCCTCAGTGGCGTTCCTCGGGCATATAGTGAGTGGAGAGGGTATTGCTGTGGATCCGGCGAAGATTGTTGCGATACGGCAGTGGCCTGAGCTCGCTACTGTAGCAGAAGTCCGGAGCTTTTTGGGGCTTGCCGGTTATTATAGGCGCTTCGTAGAGAACTTCTCGCGGATAGCGTTACCTCTCACTACTTTGACGAGGAAGGAGCATAAGTTCGTTTGGACGCCGGAGTGCGCGCGGGCTTTTGAGGAACTGAAGTGTCGGTTGACCACGGTGCCTGTGCTGAGTTCGCCATGTGGAACCGAAGGCTATGAGATATATAGCGATGCTTCAGGCATCGGTTTGGGTTGCGTGCTACTGCAGCACGGAAGCGTGATAGCTTATGGCTCGAGACAGCTAAAAGTGCACGAGAGGAATTATCCGGTCCATGACTTGGAGTTAGCGGCCGTGATTTTTGCCTTGAAGCTGTGGAGACACTATTTGTACGGTGTGAAGATTGATATCTACACCAATCACAAGAGCCTAAAGTATCTTATTGATCAGAAAGATCTGAATATGCGGCAGCGTAGGTGGATGGAGTTCTTGGGGGACTATACATTCAAGATCCACTACGTGCCTGGCAAAGGGAATGCGGTTGCGGACGCGTTGAGTCGCCGAGCCCCAGCTCAAGCCAATTGGCTATCGGTGCATGATGAGCGGTTGGTGCGGGAGTTGGAGGCGTTGGAGATTGTTTGTGTGGACAGACAAGCAAGTGCTGAAGCAGTTCTGAATTGGACTGAAGTCCAATACGACCTGGCTGATCGGATTCGGCAGGCTTTGGATATGGATGCTCATATGAAGCAGTCCATGATAGAGGCTCTGGATGGGTCAAATTCCCAATTCGTCGTGGAGGACGGATTGCTTTGGAAAGACGGTCGTCTGTGCGTCCCAAGTGTGTGCAATTTACGGGTGGAGTTGTTTTACGAGGCGCACCATACCAAGTACTCGATTCACCCGGGGAGCACGAAGATGTACCGCGACGTAAAGAAACTGTTTTGGTGGCCGGGTTTGAAGAAGGATGTTGCGCTATACGTAGCGAAGTGCCAAACCTGCGCCTTGGTAAAGGCGGAGTGCCAAAAGCCGGGAGGATTTCTTAAGTCCTTTCCTATTCCGGAGTGGAAATTCGACGACATCTCTATGGACTTTGTGCACGGTTTGCCAAGGTCACAAAAGGGGAACGACGCCATTTGGGTGGTTGTTGATCGATTGTCAAAGGTGTCGCATTTTATTCCGCATAGGAAGGATGATCCGGTGGAGAAGCTGGCAAAGCTTTATGTGGATAACATAGTACGGCTTCATGGTGTGCCCCGCAGCATCGTGAGTGACCGAGATGGGCGGTTCACGTCCAATGATTGGAGGCTGGTGCAGCAAATGTTGTGAACAAAGCTGAAGTTTAGCACAGCCTTCCATCCGCAAACGGATGGGCAGACCGAGAGGGTCAATAGAACCATGGAAGACATGCTTCGCATGTGTGTCTTAGATTTTGGAAAGCAGTGGGAAGACCACCTTTATTTGGTGGAGTTTGCATACAACAACAGCTACCAAGCAAGTATTCAGATGGCGCCTTTCGAGGCCCTATATGGTAGAAGATGTCGCACGCCGTTGTCTTGGATAGAAACGGGTGAGTCAAAGTTGTATAAGCGATCGGAAGTAGAGGGTGCTACTTCTTTGGTGAGAACCATTCGGGAGAGGTTGCTTATCGCTCAGGACCGGAAAGCAAAGTACTATAATGCCAAGCACAGGAACGTGGAGTTCGCTGTGGGCGATTATGTATACTTAAAGATCAAGCCGTTCAAGGGTGTCTCGCGGGTGCGACGATTGAAAAAGCTAAGCCCAAGATACCTTGGACCGTTTGAGGTTCTGGAGCGAGTTGGAGAAGCGGCCTATAGGTTGAAGCTTTCAGTGGACCTTAGTGATTTACACGATGTATTCCACATTTCGGTGCTTCGGAAGGCGGTGCAAGAGCCTACGCAAGTGATCGCGGTCAATCAAGTGCCGGTGGATAGTGGGCTAACGACAAAGGTCAAGCCCGTGCGGATTGAGGACTCGGAGGTCAAGCGGCTACGCAATAAAGAGATCAGGATGGTCAAGGTCCGGTGGGACAATTGCGGTCGTGAGGAGCTCTCTTGGGAGCGAGAGCAGACTATGCTTGACGAGTATCCGGAGTTGTTCCGCTCAGGTACAAATTTTGGTTTTGTATGTCTTTCCTTTATGTAATTTCGTGGGCGAAATTCTTTTAAGAGAGGGAGAGTTGTAACGCCCCGAAACTCAAAGGAGCAAAGGGGGATGTTTTGGGCCAGTTTGGGTTCTGGCAGCAGGCACACGGCCTGGGACACGGGCGTGTCCCAGGGCGTGTCAAGCGTGTGTCGACACTTAGCCGCGAAGTCGTCGAGTTTTACTCGACGATTCGTCGAGAGTGGGCACACGGCCTGCGACACGGGCGTGTCGCAGGGCGTGTCGACCCGTGTCGACACTTAGCCGTGAAGTCGTCGAGTTATACTCGACGATTCGTCGAGAATGGGCACACGGCCTGCGACACGGGCGTGTCGCAGGGCGTGTCGACCCGTGTCGACGATCGTCCCGGGGAGTCGTCGAGATTCACTCGACGATCGTCGAGACAAGGAACACGGCCTAAGACACGGGCGTGTCCAAGGCCGTGTCATCAAGTCGTCGATCTTCCCTCGACGAAATGTCCCGTGTACACGGCCTGGGGTCCAGGCATGTCAATGTGACACAGGCAAGGACACGGGCGTGTCCTAGAACCCGTGCAGTGCTCGGGTTGAAAATGGGGGAAAAATCATGGTGTACACGGCCGGCTACACGGCCGTGTCAGGTGGAACACGGGCGTGTCAGCTCGAACACGGGCGTGTTCGATACTCGTGTGTGGTTCCAGGTGATTCGATTTTGACGGCGAATGCGGCACACGGCCCTGGACACGGGCGTGTGCCAGGCCGTGTTCGGTCCAGATTGCGCATTTCAGCCCCGAATCAAAGCCGTTCGTTTCCTTAGGTTTAGATCCAACGGCTGGGGTTGTTCCTGAGAGGATATACCCGTGAGTTTACTTGGAAAACCTCACTTTTCATACCTTATCATCTCTCCAAGTCCTTGGAGAAAGAGGAGAGCCATTGGAGGAAGAAGAACTAGATCCCGCCATTGGAGGAGCTTCGGAGCTCCGAATCGCGAGCCGACTTCGGATCCACGGAGGCAACGCAAGTGCGGTGATTTCTATCCGATTACTTTTCGATGGCGCCAAAGAGGAACTCAAGGGTAACGATCCTCATCTTGAGCATGAATAGCTCTCTTTCTTAGCATAGGAAGCCCGCTCTCGCGAGTTTGCGGAGAGTTGGAGGCGTTCCTTCGGGTAGATATGTAAAGTCCCCGTCGTTTAGAGTCTGTATGCGAGAACGGACGTAGGCATGATGTGTGAAGCCTACCCGGACATGTTGGTCTGGATCGGTGATGTTGCATTGCATAAGGCCGCAGAAGACTCCGTGCTATTGGTTGTTTTTCGGGTTTTCTACGCGGTAGATTGCAGCAGGGAGCCTTGGGGACTAACCCAAAGGTGCACCCGGAAAACTGGGCGGATACGACATCTTGCCAACTTGGTGGCCTGAGAGCCAACTTGAACATAACGTGGTTATGTGACTTGCGGTAGAATGGGACTCGGAGGAAGTTTGACCCGCGCAAATGGCTTAAATTGTCGTTGCGATTTTAGCACGGGTTAGATGGAACCGTACCCGCTTTATGTCGTTCGGTTAAAGAGACCTAAGGTTACGTGGCACTTACCGTTGGCATAGATGGGAGTCTTCGGCGGTCAATGGCTTAAATTGTCGTGACCCAGGCCAGGAAGACGAATTGCTCATAGGTTTGGCCGTCTAAGTGGCGGTGGTGAGTCCGGAATGTTAATGGCTTTAATTGACGTGACATCGACCGGTTCACCGAGAATGTGCCCTGAGTGCACGGGGCGTGTGGCCGTGCGAGCCAACGCCTGTGATGAAATGGCTATGGTTATATAAATTGCTCGCTTATGCTAATGAAATGCAGGGAAGGAGCATCGCCGCCCCGAGTTGGGGGCGGGATCGTTATAATTTGGTCAGCATTGCTGACCGTTGCCTTGTTTTGCCACAGTGCGGTGGTTTGTTGCTTGCAGGTGCAGCTGGACCAAGCGGTCAATAGCGGGCTAAAGCCCTTTTTGCGAAGCTGGCCCTCGAAGGCCCAAGTAGAAGTGTTTACTGCTTTATTCATGTATGACCGGCCTGCGTGCCGTGGTTTGTAAATCATGTAATATTCAAGTGAAACATTTTGTAAGGCCTTAAGGCTTATTTTGAGTATTTTGTAATAACATTCCTAAGTTGTTCTAGTGGACATTCATGCTTGTATGCTGGGTTCTTTGTTTACAACCTTTATAAACTGCTTCCGCTAGAATGCTCTGTGTAGGACGTTGAGATTGGTTGGATGGTTTCCATAAGTAACCACCCGGTCTGTCTGTGGTATATGGCGTCGGGCCCCGGCCGGACCTACTGCTATATGCTATGCGACGGATAAGGGGTGTTACACCCCCCCCCCTTTTTCCTTAAAAACACCGGGGTCTTAGGCCTAGAACCGCCGCTTTGCGGTGATACCTTCGCACCTGGGAAGATCATCACTACAAAATGTCGATCCTGCCGGCCAAATCGATCACAACTATAGCAAAATAGTAAGAGGCAAGTCCACAGAAATCACATATATATAGTAAATAATCTCCACGATGGGAGTGTCCACAGATGTAATTTGGGTTCAAGCCCAGTACATCAAGTCCTCACTAAATATCTCTCATCGCGGAAGCAAAACTAATATAACTACTAGCGATCAGGACTCACAGTCCCTGCCGTCTGAACTTCGGTACTAGACTGCCCCATCTCCAAGCGTGTCGACCTCCGGGGCTGTTCCTCCTTGCTGGGCTCCACGGTCCCCTAAAATTATATTGTTCGAAAACCGTTAGTCTAAAAGACTAAGCCCTATCATCCCCCGTCCCTTCCCCCGTGGCTCCTAGGCACCGAGCGGGGAGGAGGAAAGGAGAGGACATGAAAGTGGAGAATAACAAATATAAGCAGGTGGTGGTGGAACTAATCTAGCAGTTCTATGGTATATAAGACAAAATGAAGGTAAGAAAGACTGAAAAATAAAGGTAACCTTAACTTATATGAAGACACATAAGCCAAGGGATCTTTTGTAGGGATCCTATTGTATAAAACGCCCCATACCAATTTATACGATAGGGTGTCGGTTTCCTAGAAAGCATATATATATAATACTGAATAAAAATCTTAACTTATAAGCATGCTCGCACGAACTTATAAACCAAGGGGTCGTTTTGCAGGGCCTATTGTATAAAGCGTCTCATACCACTTATACAATAGGTGTCGGGTTATATGCAATGATTATGCTATGAAATACAATTATGCCATGATGTGAACATGCAAGTGCAACTCACCCACTCGATTGTGTGTACACAGACCTTTAGTTCCCCCTTTTTGGAGCCGAACCTCCTAGGATACCTTCGTAGTGGAAAACAGAAGCGGTGGGTTGGGCCTCAACCACCTCTAAACCAGTAATTGCACTACCAGTTAGACCTATCGTACGCCTCAACGCTAGTGCACTAAGCGGAGCTCCTGCGTACTCTTGCCGGCCTGCGTACCGGACTTTATTTGGTCAAGTGCTAAACACAGTTGCCGAGTCAACGTATTGGCGTCAGTCCATCGACCATCCTATACTGTAGACCCACCACCTTATACCTTATGCACATACAACCTTATGTATCAGCTACCAAGCTAAAGTTCCCCAGACCAACCCATCTACTACAAGAACAACTGAGCCAAAGCTCACCGGGCCAACCGACCCATCACAAACAACAACCGAGCCCAACCTCGCCGGGCCAACCTGCCCACCACCAAATCCATTGAGCCTACAGCCAGAGTGACCCAACCTACCACCCCGAGACATCGATGTTAGTGTAGGTGAAACCCCAGATTTACAAGTTACTCTTGCATTCCAATTTTGACTACAGTTTAGGTTAGCTAAGGACTACCCAAGGTATTCGCTGTGAAGGGCTCTCGAGGGCAATAGGAACTGCGATGGACTGAAGCCCAAAGTACCATTTCGCAAGACACTTATTATCATTGGTTGCTACTCATTTTTCAAACCCTTAAATGTTATACTGGATCTAACCCCAGTGTATTTGACACTTCCTCTCCATGGGAAAGTCGATCTTTTGTCGATCCCGAGCACCACCTAACACTAGCCAATCCAACACTCTACTCATCCTAACTTCCAATGACGAACTCATTTTTATTTATCCAAACCAACAAATAGTTATCTCAAACTCATGTGCCCAAATTCATATTCCAACCTAAATTCTGTAATTTTATTAAATGCAGACCAAGTTAAGCTATATGACATGTAAAATGGGAGGTACACCAAATAATCACCCACTACTCCTGTAATAATTACTAGGGGGCTATTATGAAATTTGTGGCCTAAATCCAGAAATTCATAATTTTCCTAATTATCTGATCATTTATTTAATTAATCTAGTCAATCAAAAACCCAAGTTTGAATATGAAGTGCCCATTTGAGGCAAGTAAATGCTCTACCAAATTTATGATAAATTCAAGATGATTATTTAGCACAGAATCCCAAGTATCCCAATTTCAACAAGGTTAAGCCTCTGAATCTAATTTCTGAATATAACATATTTTTATCAATTTAAGAGGCAAGTGCAGCAAAACTATTTCCAAAAATTCTTAGAAACTTCAAGGATGATTGTAAGGACATATAGATACTCTAGGTCAAGTTTCATAATTTATCATCTAGTAATGAGCTCTATTCAAAACATTGAACAATTTTCCAAGTTAATGAGCTTCTGAAGTAGGTACTGCAAATATGTATTCAAAAATTCTAATAAAATTCATACACAAGCAATAAGATCTAAAACTCCCTCTGCCAAACTTTCATGACCTTCCAATGGGCAGTGGGATCATAATGACCAAATGATTAATTAGGGCAATCCCATGAGTTACAAAGGAAGTGCTAAGATTATTGATCCAAAATTCCCAATTAAATTACCAGAGGTTCAATCTATCCTTATGACCACACTACCCAAATTTCATTATTATTCGAGGAGTTTTACTAACCTATTCTAGCACTACAATGTTTGTGCAATAAACTAGGGTTAGGGTTTTGTGGGGCCTACCCTTTCCAAAATTTCGTAAGATTTTTACCAGAGGGCTTTAGCTACCCTTGCACTCTCCCTACCAAATTTTAAGTTCATTCAAGGTCTTTTGGCCTCATGCCCTTCACAAGGCACAAAATCCCTTCCTTAGGGTTTGTTCTTAGATTTTTGGGCAAATCTATTCCAATCTACCCCATCTTCAATGGGGAGGTGATAAAAGCCATGCCAAGCCAGTGGCCTCAGTTACAACCTCTATTGAGGTGATTTGGCCACTCAAAACCCAAAATGCACTTTTTGACCAAAATACCCTTATTATGGCCATGCTAGGGTTTCCAAGATTTCACTTCACACCATCTCCAAATGAGCTGAAATTTTTACCAGAGACTTATGATGACCCGGGCATGACTCAGCAAAATTTGGGTGAGTTTGGAGGTCATTTGACCCCTAGATTAATTTACCATAGAGAAATTAAATAATTTCCAAAACTATAGAAAAACTGACCCCAAAAATTCTCATTTTTGTGCAGGAGCTCGATATGGCCTATGGTGACCCCCTGACGAAATTTCAAATCATTTGCACCAGAGATGAAGTGTGGGCACCCATTTTAATTTCGGTCTATCCCTAGGTATATACCCCACTAAAATGAGTGCTCTGGTCAAACCAATCATCTAAATTGGTTCAAACCAATTTTGATTTAAACTAGACCCATAAGGCTACAAATTTTATGTTGACTATTTTCTCTGAATTAGGATCTAAGTATTTTTAATAATTAAAATCATTAAATAGATAAAGTGTGACAGTAATGAAATAAACATTAATCATAACCTATTGTTTAATTTTTACACATGCACGAATCTTGGCGCAGGATCGGACGGTGCTGGGTTATCTTCTACCTCTAGCTGGCAATCCTGATTCACTCGTCCTGGAGCTTCTTCCAGGCATCACAGCCGGCCATCTGGCCGCCTCCCCGGCTGGCCACCGCCACCTCCGTTGAGGCGGTGGCTGTCGTCAGGCGGCGGCACCGCCGCCAGAGGGCCTTTTTCCAGCGACCCCGACAAATCAATTTTTTCCAAAAAACTAGGAAAATTGATCCTCTGATCAAGCTCAATTGAGCTCGAACCTTGACCCAAATTAGTCCTACGATCTACCCATGGAAGAAGGAGAAGTTGAGGACCTATGTGAGTGGCTGAAGCCTTGCCGATCGCCGGATTGTCATGGTGGTGGTGGTCGTGGTCGGATTTCTGCCACTACACAGTGGACTTCCTTGGCTCCAACATTGACTTCCTTGGCTCCTTCAGGTAATGTGTGGAACTGAATCCCCGGAGTCCAGTGGACCTTTTAAGGAGGAGAGTTGGGGTTTTGGGTGGGTGTAGGCTGCCATGGCCATTAATGGCCGCTTAAGAGTATTTCAGCCATGGTGGGTGGGGCATGAAGCATGGCTCAAACTAGTCAAAGAACAGCTGGTTGAAATGGGACTGCACTCCCCTTGTCCTAGTGAATTGAATGGGGGGTTGGGGAAAGCGGAAGGATGAGCCCCAAAGTCTTTCCTCATTACTCCCCTCTCTTTCTTTCTCTTTCATTTGGAGTTTTTTCTCTCTCCTACTCAACAAGACTTAAATTTGACTTCTAACTAGCCTAATGGCAGCCCACATGATCATTTCATCCACTAATACATGGTTAGCCCAAGTGAATTGGGCTTGAGCTTGAGTTAGCCAATATGGGATAGCTTGACCTAAACCTTGACTAGGGTTGACCTTGGTCAATTTGGTCTATGAGGTTGTCGCTAATGGGTCCTTGGTGACCCATTGGCCTCCCCTAAGGTCTAGGTAGGGTTGACTTGGCCCTTTGGAGGTCACTTGACCCTTAATCAGGGCACTTTGACCACTTTAGGGCTAGAGTTGACATGGGTCAACATAGCCTTTTTGGTTGACCCCAATGTGTCCTTGGTGACTCATTGGCCTCTCTCTAGGGTTAGGAAGGTATGTGTGGGGTCCACTTGGCTAAGGGAAATTCAATTGGACCTATGCAGGTCAGTTTGACCCATTAAGGGTTAGGGTTGACTTGGGTCAACTTAGCCTCTAGTGTGGACCCTAATGGGTCCTTAGTGACCATATGGACTACCCAAGGTGTTATGGGTGTTGTGGTGGGGTCATGGACTCAATTTGAATCCCAAATGTCAAACCCTAGGTCTGGTGATGAGGTTGTGCTATAGACAGACCAAGGTGATTTTCACCTTGGCCTTGTTCACGTGGTCATTTGAGCTTCTGATGGTTTTGTCATGACCTAGTCATGATAAAACAAAACCCTAGGGGTCTAGTTGTTTGAGAGATGTTACAAATCCCAATATATATATATAAAATTCATCCCTGAAATTAAGGTTAAGCCTACGGGGGTTTCTACTGAAATAAATTAAACTTGTAACATCCCTAAGGTTCTAGAAATAATTGACTGAAAAGCTCTGGGTACCTCTGTTGCATTAAGTCCTGAGGCTCCCATGTGTGCTCTTCTCGCCCATGATTCCTCCACAAGACCTTGACCAATGGAACCTTCCTGCGGCGCAAGACTCGTATTCCCTTGTCATCAATCCGGACTGGTTTCAGGTGAACTGACCGATCAGATGCTACCGTCCCATTCGTGGCCATAATCTGCTGCTCCGGGCATAGTAGAGCCATCCTAAGAGAGGATACATGGAACACGTCTTACAGACTCAAAAGCTCCGGTGGCAGCTCCAGCCTATATGGCAACGGACCGATCCGCTCCCGGATCCTATAAGGAACCATATATCTTGGGCTGAGCTTCTTCTTCCAACCGCATACCCGTGAAACCCCATACATTGGTTAGATATTCAAGAACACCTGGTCCCCCACCCGGAACTCCACCTGACGATGCCGAGCGTCGTAATACTTAGCATGTCGGCTCTATGCCTCTAGCATCCTATCCCATATCAATCTCACCTGAGCCTCGGTGTCCTCGACAAACTCCGAACCTAAAGCCTTCGGATCCTCGTCCTGTATCCATGACAGTAGAGTCCTACACCTCTGTCCATACAGGGCCTCATAAGGAGTCATCCTTATGCTGGATTTGTAGCTGTTATTATATGAGAACTCGATCAGTGGCAATATCTTCTCCCAGGGCTCACCGCGATCCAATATGCAAAGTCGCAACAGGTCTTCCAAGGTCCGATTAGTGAGTTCTGTCTGCCCATCAGTATGGGGATGAAAGGCTATACTGAATGTTAGCTGAGTGCCCAAGTAAGTCTGCACTGATCTCCACTCCCTGGACGTAAACTGTCCATCCCTGTCCGATACAATCGACCTGTGTACGCCATGATAATGGACGAACTGCTCCACGAACTTCCATACCAACACACCAACTGAGTCATCCTTCCTGATCGTAATAAATCTGACTACCTTCGTCAGCCGGTCGACGACAACCCAGATCAAATCGTTCCCCTTCCGCGATCGGGGGAGCCCATGTACCAAGTCCATCGCGACATCATCGAACTTCCACTCCGGCACTGGGAGTGGCTGCAATAATCCTGCGGGGTTTCTACACTCTGCTTTCACCAACTGGCATGCCTCACAATGGGTCACGAAGTAGGCGATATCCTTCTTCATGCCTGTCCAGTACATGGTCTTCTTCACGTCCGCAGTCATCTTCGTAACTCCCGGGTGTACTGAATACCGACTGTAGTGAGCCTCCGTCATGATATCTTCCCGGACCTGTCCTCCCTCTGGTATGTAAATCTGTCCTCTGAAACACACTAGACATTCCCTCAGCGAGTAATCCCCAGTAGTGCCTACTACTAAGGCCCGGAATATCGGCTCTAGCTGGGCATCCTGCCTCTGCCCATCTCTGACTCGGTCTCGAATGTCATCTGGGGCAATCAATGACGTTAGATACTCTCGGTACAGCTTAGGGTGATCCTCGAACACCATGGATACCTGCATCTTCTCTAACGTCTGGACCAACTCCAAGGCCATCAATTGAGTTCCATCTCCAGGGTTTGCGGCCTTCCGGCATAGCGCATCTACCACCATATTCGCCTTCCCTAGGTGGTAGTGCATCTCGTACTGGTAATCTGCTAGAAACTCCACCCATCATCTTTGCCTGATGTTCAGCTCTTTCTACGTGTCCACATACCTCAAGTTCTTATGATCGGAGTAAATGTCGCAGTGGACGCCATACAGATAGTGTCGCCAGACTTTCAGAGCAAATATGACCGCTCCCATCTCTAAGTCATAAACTGGGTAGTTCTGCTCATGCTTCTTCAGCTGTTGAGAAGCGTATGCTATCACATGACCGTTCTGCATCAGTATCGCACCCATGCCCTATTTGGAAGCATCGGTGTAGACCTGGAATCCTTCTTTCCCCGAAGGGAGGGCAAGTATAGGAGCCGAGGTGAGTCGATCTTTCAGCTCCTGAAAAGCCACCTCATATTATGTGGTCCAGAAAAAGGGCACATCCATCCTCGTCAGGGATGTGAGTGGAAGGGCAATATTAGAAAATCCCTCCACGAACTTCTGTTAGTAACCGGCATGTCCAAGAAAACTACGCACATCTGTGGCCGACTTCAGCTGTGACCAATCCCGAACTGCCTGAATTTTGGCCGAGTCCACTCCCAACCCAACACCATTGATGATATGGCCTAGAAAATCCACCTCCCTCAACCAGAATAGTCATTTGCTGAACTTCGCATAAAGCTGGTGCTCCCGTTGTCTGTCCAGGGTTAGCGTCAAATGTCGTGTGTGCTCCTCCTCTGTCCTCGAGTAAATGAGAATGTCATAAATAAATACAATGAAGAACACATCCAGATATGCTTCGAACACCCGATTCATGAGGCTCATGAACGCTGATGGTGCATTTGTAAGCCTGGAAGGCATCACGGTGAACTCAAACAGACCATATCTGCTACTGAAGGTAGTCTTCGGAATGTCCTCCTCCTGAATCTGCAACTGATAATAGCCTGACCTCAAATCCAACTTTGAAAAGAAATGCACGCCCTCCAGCTGGTCAAACAGCTCAGCTATCCTTGGCAGTGGATAGGTATTCCGGACTATCAATCAGTTCAGTGCAGGGTAGTCGATGCATAATCTAAGTGTCCTGTCCTTCTTCTTGACGGACAACACCGGGGCTCCCCATGTTGAAGATCTTGGCCGGACAAATCCGGCCTCCACTAGTTCCTGGAGCTGGCTACGAAACTCTGTCAGCTCCTTTGGGGCCATCTGATAAGGGGCTCTAGATGCCGTCTTAGCCCCCGACACTAGCTGTATCCAGAAATCCTGCTACCGGTGCGGGGGTAGCCGTGGCAGCTTCTCTAAGAATATGTCGGCAAAATCACGCACCACCGGGATATCCGAAATGGAACCCTTGGCCTCAGCCATTTCAAACAGCACTTCATAGGCTTCCTCCCCCTGCAAGTGGGCCTTGACGGCCTGCGCGGATAATAGCAAGAGTGGGGGAATAGATCTAATACCTTCGATGACGATGTAGGTATCCACATGCCTTACAGTAATCCTCTTGGACATGCAGTCAATCTGAGCACAGTTCCAGTGCAACCATGTCATTCCCAGGATCAAATCAAAGACTGGCATCTTCATGATCGTTGCTGGTGCTTCAAATATCTTTCCGCCGATCTCCGCCTCCATGTTGCAGTGGGCGGTGGTGAATAGCTCTGATCCGTCTGGTAGTCATATCCTCATCATCAAGCCAGTGAACCTCTCCACGCCTTCCAGCCCTTCCACGAAGGCTTCTAACACAAACGAGTGCGAAGCACCCGTATCGAACAGTGTATAGGCGGGCTTGCCGCTGATGAAAACTATGCCTGGGGTAGTTTAAAGTCTTAGAAATCTAATTATGGTTTCTTTCCTAGTTTATCAGTTCTATATCCATAATTCTAATTATCTAGGAAAGAGAAAACTTAAATTAACTAGAGTACCTGTGATCACTTGCTCCGGATTCCTTTGTTGAGTAAGATCCGGTGCATACACTTGCTCCCTCTCTTTCCTCTAGTCTCTGCCTTGGAATCCACGACCTCGGCCACGTCCTCAGCCTCCAAAATACTGAGCTTGTAGGGCAGCCGGTATTGCTGGTGGTGGTGCCCCCCTCATGGGGCAGTTACTCCAGATATGCCCCACCTAATGATAGTTGAAGCATTCTGGCGGGGGATATGCCATACCCCCGGGTCTCTGCACCTCATGCATCTGGGGTGGCTGAGGGGCAACCACTACTGGTTCCCTCGGCTCCTGTCTCACCTCCTGACGAGGTTGTTCTTCTCCTCTTCTCCCATCTGTGATACGGCCCCATCGCTGATCATTTCTGGCTCCCCGGCCTTGATCCTCAGTTGGCACTTCCGGCCTCGGGTAGTATGCCAATATGCATCTATCTTTTTCACCATCTCCAATATCCGAGGAATAGGCCCGTCGGACACGAACAACAGAGCCTCCCTCAGATCCTCTCGTAGGCCCTTATAGAACCTCTTAGTGTAACTTGCCTCATCCAATTGATAAGAATCCGCAAACAGGGCTAGGTGGTAGAACTCCTGATGATACTCCACCACTGTCTTGCTTCCCTATCTCAACTGTAGAAATCTATCCTCCAGCTCATCTCTGGCCGACTGCGGAACAAAATACTCCAATAGTGCGGCCTTGAATTCCCCCCAAGCTATCTCATCAACCTCTCTGTCAGCAAACGTCATGTCCAGCGATGTCTTCCACCATCTCTTGGCATGGGACTCCAAGAAAGAGACTACCAAGGGAACCCTCTCCTCCCACAGGCACCGGATCCCAGTCGGCATCTCATACATGATGTCCAGCCACTCCTCCATCCGAACCGCCGACTCTATCCCCAAGTAGGATGTGGGAAAAAGTCCTCGAAAAATACTCAGCCAGTTGGGCCCCGGGTTTGGCTGCGGAGCCGGAACCTGTTGTGCCCTAAAAGCATCTAGGATAGCTATCAGAGTCTGCCCCATCTCTGACTGTAGAAATGGAGTGGGGACCGGGGGAGGTGGTGCAACATTCAGAGTCTGCTGGACTCCGCCATGTGGTGTAGGCTGTGCTCGGGGCTGCGTAACAAAAGACAATAGTAAATAATCGATTCAATCGTAATTAACAATGGACAATTTACATATGATCCCTCTTACGGGCACACCACTGCTTCCGCTGCTTAGTTTGTCCCCAAACTAAACTCACGTGGGGGTGACCCAGGGGTTGTGGACTGCTACTTTTCGATCGAGGTTCCGCTCTGATACCACTTGTAAGACCCCCCCCCCCCCCCCCCCCCCGCCTTTTTTTTCTTAAAAACATCGGGGTCTTATGCCCATAACCGCCGCTTTGCGGTGACACCTTCGCACCTGGGAAGATCATCACTACAAAACGCCGATCCTGCCGGCCAAATCGATGACAACTGTAGCAAAATAGTAAGAGGCAAGTCCACAGAAATCACATATATATAGTAAATAATCTCCACGAAGGGAGTGTCCACAGATGTAATAAAAGTACTAAAAACTTGGGCTCATGCCCAGTACATCATGTCCTCACTACATATCTCTCATCGCTGAAGCAAAACTAATATAACTACTAGCGATCAGGACTCACAGTCCCTGCCATCTAAACTCTGGTACTAGACTGACCCATCTCTAAGCGTGCCGACCTCCGGGGCTGCTCCTCCATGCTGGGCTCCACGGTCCCCTAAAATAATGTGGTTCGAAAACCGTTAGTCTAAAAGACTAAGCCCTATCATCCCCCTCCCCTTCCCCCATGGCTTATAGGCACCGAGCAGGGAGGAGGAAAGGAGAGGACATGAAAGTGGAGAATAACAAATATAAGCAGGTGGTGGCGGAACTAATCTAGCAGTTCTATGGTATATAAGAAAAAATGAAGGTAAGAAAGAATGAAAAAGAAAGGTAACCTTAACTTATATGAAGACACATAAGCCAAGAGATCTTTTGCAGGTCTCCTATCATATAAAAATTCCCATACTAATTTATACGATAGGGTGTCGGTTTTCTAGCAAGCATATATATATTATACTGAATAAAAACCCTAACTTATAAGCACGCTCGCACAAACTTATAAACCAAGGGGTCGTTTTGCAGGGCCTATTGTATAATGCATCCCATACCACTTATATAATAGGTGTTGGGTTATATGCAATGATTATGCTATGAAATACAATTATGTCATGATGTGAACATGCAAGTGCAACTCACCCACTTGACTCTGTGCACACAGACCTTTAGTTCCCCCTTTTTGGAGTCGAACCTCCCAGGATACCTCCGTAGTGGCAAACGGAAGCGGTGGGTTGAACCTCACCCACCTCTAAACCTGTAATTCCACAACCAGTCATACCTATCGTACGACTCAACATTGGTGCACTAAGCGAAACTCCTGCGTACTCTTGCCGGCTGGCGCACCAGACTTTATTTGGCCAAGTGCTAAACCACACTTGCCGAGTCAATGTATTGGCGTCGGTGCATCGACCCTCCAATACTGTAGACCCACTACCTTATACCTTATGCACATGCAACTTTATGTATCAGCTACCAAGCCAAAGCTCCCCGGACCAACCCGTCTTCCACAAGAACAACCGAGCCAAAGCTCACTGGGCCAACCTGCCCATCACAAACAACAACCGAGCCCAACCTCGTCGGGCCAACCTGCCCACCACAAAATCCACTGATCCTACAGCCCGAGTGACCCAACCTACCACCCCGAGAGATCGAGGTGAGTGAAGGTGAAACCCTATATTTACTAGTTACTCTTGCATTCCAATTTTACCTACAGTTTAGGTTAGCCAAGGACTGCCCAAAGTATTCCCCGTGAAGGGCTCTCGAGGGCACTAGGAACTGCGAGGGGCTGAAGCCCAAAGTTCCCTTTCGCAAGGCACTTATTATCAATGGTTGTTACTCATTTCCCAAACCCTTAAATATTATACTGGATCTAACCCTAGTGTATTTGACACTTTCTCTCCACGGGAAAGATGATCTTTTGTCGATCCCGAGCACCACCTAACATTAGCCAATCCAACACTCTACTCATCCTAACATCCAATGATGAACTCATTTTTCTTTATCCAAACCAACAAATAGTTATCCCAAACTCATGTGCCCAAATTCATATTCCAACCTAAATTCTGTAATTTTACTAAATGCAGACCAAGTTAAGCTATATGACATGTAAAATGGGAGGTACACCAAATAATCACCCAGTACTCCTGTAATAATTACTAGGGTGCTATTATGAAATATGTGGCCTAAATCCAGAAATTCTTAATTTTCCTAATTTTTTGATAATATATTTAATTAATCTAGTCAATCAAAAACCCAAGTTTGAACATGAAGTGCCCATTTGATGCAAGTAAATGCTCTACCAAATTTATGATAAATTCAAGATGATTATTTAGCACAGAATCCCAAGTATCCCAATTTCAAAAAGGTTAAGCCTCTGAATCTAATTTCTGAATATAACATATTTTTATCAATTTAAGAGGCAAGTGCAGCAAAACTATTTCCAAAAATTCTTAGAAAATTCAAGGATTATTGTAAGGATATATAGGTGCTCTAGGTCAAGTTTCATAATTTATCACCCAGTAATGAGCTCTAAGCAAAACATTGAACAAGTTTCCAAGTTAATGAGCTTGTGAAATAGGTACTGCAAATATGTATTCAAAAATTCTAATAAAATTCATACATAAGAAATAAGGTCTAAAACTCCCTCTGCCAAACTTTCATGACCTTCCAATGGGCAGTGGGATCATAATGACCAAATGATTAATTAGGGCAATCCCATGAGTTACAAAGGAAGTGCTAAGATTATTAATCCAAAATTCCCAATTAAATTACCAGAGGTTCAATCTCTCCTTATGACCACACTACCCTAATTTCATTATTGTTCGAGGAGTTTTACTAACTTATTCTAGCACTACAATGTTTGTGCATTAAACTAGGGTTAGGATTTTGTGTAGCCTACCCTTTCCCAAATTCCCTAAGATTTTTACCAGAGGGCTTTAGCTACCCTAGCAACCTCCCTACCAAATTTCAAGTTCATTCAAGGTCTTTTGGCCTCATGCCCTTCACAAGGCACAAAAGCAATTCCTCATGGTTTTGTCTTAGATTTTTGGGCAAATCTATTCCAATCTACCATATCTTCCATGGGGAGGTGCTAAAAGCCATGCTAAGCCAGTGACCCCAATTGAAACCTCTGTTGAGGTTATTTGGCCACTCAAAACCCAAAGTGAACTTTTTGACCAAAATACCCTTATTATGGCAAGGCTATGGTTTCCAAGATTTCAGTTCACACCATCTCCAAATGAGCTGAAACTTTAACCAGAGCCATATGATGACACCAAGCACCACTCACCAAACTTTGGGTGAGTTTTGAGGTAATTTGGCCCCTAAATTAATTTACCCTAGCGAAATTAAATAATTTCCAAAACTATAGAAAATTTGTCCCCAAAAATTCTCATTTTTGGGAAGACCTAGATATCGCCTAGGGTGACCCCCTGACCAAATTTCAAGTCATTTGCATGAGAGATGAAGTGTTGGCACTCATTTTAATTTCTCTCTGTATAGATCCCACCAAAATGAGTGCCCTGGTCAAAACAAGCATCCAAATTGGTTTAAACTAATTTTGAATTAAACTAAAGCCATAAGGCTACAAATTTTATGTTGACCATTTTATCTGAATTAGCATCTAAGTATTTTGAATAATTAAAATCATTAAATAGATAAAGTGTGACAATAATGAAATAAACATTAATCATAACCTATAGTTTAATTTTTACACATGCACGAATCTTGGCGTAGGATCGGACGGTGCTGGGTTATCTTCTACCTCTAGCCGACGATCCTGATTCACCCGTCCGGGCGCTTCTTCCAGGCATCACAGCCGGCCATCCGGCCACCTCCCCGGCCGGCCACCGCCACCACCACCTCCATTGAGGTGGTCTCTGTCGCCAGGCGGCAGCACAGCCGCTGGAGGGCCTTTTTCCGACGATCCTGAAAAATCAATTTTTTCCAAAAAAAAACCAGGAAAATCGATCCTCTGATCGAGATCAATTGAGCTCGAACCTTGACCCTAATTAGTCCTACGATCTACCCATGGAAGAAGGAGAAGGGGAGGACCTGTGTGGGTGGCTGAAGCCTTGCTGATCATCGGATTGTCATGGTGGTGGTGGTGGTGGTCGGATTTTTGCAACTACATAGTGGACTGTTGGATCTTACTGCTCCCTTAGAGGGGGGGTGAATAAGGGTACTTTTTAATTTTTCTTAAACAAACTAAGCAACCTTTACAAAATGAATAACAACAAAGTAATGGAAGAGTGCAAACGAATACTAGCTAGAAACAATAATGATATATTTCAAAAGAGTTAAATTGCATACAAAGTATCTCTATAGAGCTAGAGACAAAGGCTCATGAAATAAATAATTTTCTAGTGTATTTGACAGTTCTTCTACCAAGAACCGGCAGGATAAAGCGTATCTCTCCCTACATCTTGCTACTAGCCTCCCCCTAGATCTAACCACGATCTAGACGCTGCACACAAGGCAACGATTTCTCCCTAAGCCACACAAGGACTTGGATGCCACTCACAAGGCGGCGATTCTCTCCTAAGCCACACAAGGACCTAGACTCCATGTTGGGTACATTGGTTTAAATGTACCTGATTTGAAGAAGCCTCACCCTACTCAATGATATACATCAAAATGTATTTGATGTATTTTGAGTTACCTTGTGTAGGTTAAGTATTTGCAGTAAAGATGAAAAAGTTTCTAAGTCCATGTGTCGACACCCAGAGGGAAAGTGTCGACACTTAAGAAGACTTGTGTCGACACCCAGGCAAGCAGTGTCGACACTTGGAGTATTTGTGTCGACAACAGGGATGTAGAGTCGACACTAGACAGAAAGTGTCGACACAAGGAGCTGTGTCGATACTCAATGAAGAAAAGTGCAGTGAAGCAGTGTCGACACTTAGCAGTTGTGTCCACACCCAGAGGAACTGTGTCTACATCAGAAAGTGTCGACACTTGGAGGCTGCGTCGACAATCAGCAAAAGTCAGCAGAGTCAAAGAAAGTGTCGACACCCAGAACAATGTGTCGACACACAGCAGAAGAGTCAACACTTGAAGAAAGTGTCGACACAAGAAAGAATGTGTCTACACTCAGCTGAAGACTCAACACTTGAAGAAAGTGTCGACACAAGGAGCTGTGTCGACACTTAGCAAAGTTCAAGAATATTCTAAGTACAAGTGTCGACACAAAGGAGATGTGTCGACACTCAGCAAGAGTCTCAACAGAAGAAGAATGTGTCGACACAAGGAGTAGTGTCGACACTCAGCAAGTATCAACACAGAAGGCATGTGTCGACACCAAGAAGATGTGTCGACACTGAACAAGTTCAACACATGAAGATGTGTCGACACAAAGGTGTTGTGTCGACACTTACAAGAATTCAACAAAGTGCTGAAGAACAAAGTGTTGTGTCGACACTCAATATCAATGTCGACACATGAAGAATAAGATGTGTCGAGAAGTGCATTCTACAACACAAGGAGTTGTGTCGACACCTTGTAGGCTAGTGTCGACACTTAGTCAACTTGTGTCGACACTTAGTCTATAAGTGTCGACACTTAAAGACAGACAGTCTCGACACTTTCAGACAGTTTCAGATTTTTCAAGAACTGACTAGATGACTTGACAGCTGCCATTCCAGCCGGTCTACTGCACCTGTCAGAGTTGTCAGAAATCAGTTAAGAACCGGACCAGCCGGTTACCATGAAGAAGGTCTATAAATAGGCTTATACTGTCTATAGAAAGAGTTGTTCAAGTGATAATTCACAAGAGAAACACATAAGAAGATCTAGCTATTCCTTGAAGAATCAAGTGAAGATCTAAGTAGTTGGAGAGAGAGAGCTCCATCCAAGAAGACAACCGTTGGAACCAGGCTGAGAAGAAGGATTCAGATTTTGTTCTGAATCTTAAGTTGCAGAGATCAAGGATTAACTGCAGAGGAGATCAATCTTATTGTGTTCTACTTTCAAGAAGCTTTGAAGAAAGCCAAGTCAGGTTGATCTCAGCAGAGTTCATCCAAGAACTCATCAAGAAACTCTCAACTCTTCTCTCTTTTCACTGAGTTGTAGAGTTTACATTTTTGTATTCATATTAACTTGTAGGATCCTTAGGGATCTGAGTTTGTAAGCCTGAAATTATAAAGGCTGAGTGTAGGGCATGTGTGCCTGAGTGTAGGAGATTTGTATCTCTGAGTGTAGGCCTGTTGTGGCTGAGTGTAGGCCTTGGTGGCTGAGTGTAGGCTTTGTGAAAAAGCTGAGTGTAGGCTTTGTGAAGAAGCTGAGTGTAGGCTTTGTGAAGAAGCTGAGTTGTATGACCTTGGGCCTGAGCTGTAGGAACCTGTTTTGGGGTTCTGAGTGTAAGATCTGAGGATCTGAGATAGTGGAGGAGTTTGGCCGAATCTAGTACACTGCTAGATAGGTGAAGGGGGAAAGTGGATGTACCCAAATCTTGGGGAACCACTATAAATTTGTGTGTTCACTGTGTGCTGGATTGATTGCTGTAATTGCTGGTTAATTGCTGTGTTATAATTCTGTGATAAACTCTGAATTCTGCCTAAAAAGTTAAAAAGATTTAAGTCACCTATTCACCCCCCCCCCTCTAGGTGAGTAGGTACAATATCTTTCAAGTGGTATCAGAGCCAGGTTACTCAAAAAGGGACATAACTGTCTGAGTAGATCCTGTTGGCAGATTCAGTCTAAGTACATTACAGAATCAAGAAAATCAAGAACCATGGGTTCCACTGAGAATCAAAAGGAATTGGGATCCATGAAGCTACCTATTTGCAGAAAAGAGATCTTTGGCATCTGGAAGGAAAGGGTGAGACTGTTTATGGAAGCCTCAGACCCTAGGATTTATATCACAGTAAAAGAAGGGCCATATGTGCCCATGAAGGTTTCAGTCTTATATGCAAATCAGAGAACACCCAAAGATTTCTCTGAAATGATAAAGGATGAGATAGTTCTAGCCACAATGGACAAGAGGGCTCAGAACATCATTGTGAGTGCTATAGATGATGCTACCTTTTAGAATTTGATACACTGTAAGACATCTAAGGAGATGTGGGATACTCTTATTGTGTACATGGAGGGTTCTGAAGAAGTGAGACAAGACAGAAAATCTTTGCTAAACGAAGAATATGAAAGCTTCAGGCAAGGTAGGGCTGATAGCATAACTGAATGCTATAAGAAGTTCTATAGGATTGTGAATGAGCTACTGTCCTATGGCAGAGAGTTCAGTAATTATGAGCTTAATGATAAGTTTCTAAGGTCCCTTACAAAAGATTGGGACACCAAGATCTGTGCCATTAGGGAAATGGCAAAGTTAGCAGAAATTCCTCCACCAACACTGTTTGGAAAACTGCTGTCCTATGAAATGCAATTGATGGTGAGGAAAGAAGAGGAGAAATCTACAAGAAGTGAATATAAAGAAAGGATAGTGGCATTTAAAACAGAAGCCCCCAGAAAGTACAGAAGTAAGTCACCAACTCCACCACCAAAAGTAGCTGAAACTGAGTCAGATGAGTCAGCAAGCAGAAAGTCTGAAAGTAGTGAAAGTGATGAGGACTTTGCTGCCTTCACAAGACACTTTCAGAAGTTCTTAAAGAAGAAACAGTGGAGGACAAAGCCATCTACTTCACAGGGTAAAGAAGACTATTATCAGAATAAAAAGTCTTCAAAGAAAGACAGGAAAAAGACCAAGTCTAGCAAAGCAACTCTTTCAAAAATTGTATGTTATTGCTGTAATAGACATGGGCATGTTGTTGCAGACTGTCCAGAGAAAAGGAAGGAGTCTAATGATAAGAAAAATACTAAATTCAAGGGCAAGAAGGAAAAGTCTTTTGTTGCCAAAAAGGATAAGAGCCTGTCAGACATTTCTTCATCAGAAACTGAGTCAGATGCTGAAGCATATATAGGACTGTTTGCTGAGGAAGAAGAAGAAGAGTTCATCCAGATCATGAACTCTATATATGAACAAGAGGACAGTCAGTACCAAGGACTGATGGCATTGACAGAAAGTGACAAAATCCAGGAGCAGCCTGGACCTAGTAAGGTACAAAATTGTTCTTTCAGTTCAATTTCTTGTGCTAGTTCAGAATCAGATTCATCTTCATCAAGTGATGAGAGTGAATCTGAGTCTAAAGAGGATATTCATCAATTGATTGATGAATATAGAGTTCTGTTGCAAGCATTTAAGAAATGCAAATCCTAGGCCAAGAGTCAAGCTAAGGAGATTGCAAGTCTCAAAATGGCTGCAACTAATTATGAGAAAATGTTTGATCAAAAGCTAAATGAAATAGCCAGACTGAAGCACATAACTGTGATTCTGATGGGGACTATATCATTTAAGAATGATCAAATCAAAAGTCTGGAGATTAGTCTTCAGAAGGAGAGAGATTTAGTTGCTAGGTTTTCTAAACCAAAGTCAGTTCTACCCTTAATTGATGAATTTGTTCATCACAAAGGTAAAGCTGGACTAGGATTTACTAAACCTGCAAGGACTGTTCAGTCCAAGTCCAAGGGAAAAGCCCCAGCTCTCAACAGGCCAGCTGTAGATAAAACAGCTAAGAGTGTACCTAAGCAAAGGTACAATAGGTTTGAGTGTTGGTGCTGTGGCAAGGTAGGCCACTTTGCCATGGACTGTTGGCACAATGCAAGTGCCAAAGTGAGTAGCAAACTTCCTGTTGGAAAACCTGCAGGTAGCTTTGTTAGGAAGCAAACTAACCAGTACCAAGGACCCAAGAATTCTTTGGGTTCTAAGGTTCACTAATTTGTTTTGCAGGTGAGTCCAAGTGGCCATGCCCCAATATGGTACTTGGACAGTAGATGTTCCAGACATATGACTGGAACAATGGGATTGCTAAAGGACTACACACCCATCAAGGATGGTCCAAAGGTCACCTTTGGTGGTTCTGAAAAAGGGATCATCAAGGGTTTTGGTAACATTTCTAGCTCCCATATAACTATTACTCAAGTGGCTTATGTCAAAGGTTTGAAACATAACCTTATTAGTATAAGTCAATTGAGTGATGTAGGATATGACATCTCATTTGTCAAAGATGGTTGTCACATAAGGAGGTCAAATGATCAAGAGATCATTTTGATTGGTTATAGAAAAAGAAATGTCTACTGCCTAGACATTATGGTTGAGAACAATGGTTCTCCAGTGTGTCTTGTAGCGGATGAGACAGTCTCTCATTGTGTCAAATGGCACAAGAGGCTAGCTCATCCAAATTACAAGACAATTGGATAACTCTTTAGTAAAGAGTTAGTGAGGAATGGTCCTCAAGTTAAGTGTATTAAAGATGGAATATGCTCAGCTTGTCAAAAGGGCAAGCAGACAAGATCCACCTTTAGTAGCATTGAAAACAAAGATGTTGTGAGGTGTTTATACCTCTTGCATATGGATCTCTTTGGTCCTATGCCAGTTCACAGCCTAGGTAGGAAGGTCTATACCTTTGTAGTTGTAGATGACTACTCAAGGTTTTCCTAGGTGTTCTTCCTTAGACAGAAATCTGAAACACCTAGTGTCTTCTATAGCTTTGTCAAACAAATTCAGAATGAACTAGACAGTAAGTACAGTGGTCAAGATAAGAAGTGACCATGGTACTGAATTTCAGTCTGATAGTATGGCAAAACTATGTGAAGAATTTGGGATATTTCAAGAGTTTTCTTCACCAAGAACACCTCAGCAAAATGGCATTGCTGAGAGGAAGAATAGAACCTTGATTGAGGCTGGTAGGACCCTATTAAGTGATACATCACTACCAGAATATTTCTGGGCTGAAGCAGTTAATACTGCATGCCATGTTATTAATAGGGCTACCATTACTAAAAGCCACAACAAGACCCCCTATGAGGTTGTGAAAGGCAGAAAACCAAACCTATCCTACTTCAGGATCTTTGGTTGTAAGTGCTTTATACTTAACAATGGAAAGTCTTACTTGACTAAGTTTGCTGCCAAGTCCCAAGAGGGGATCTTTGTTGGGTACAGCAACAATAGTAAGGCTTATAGAGTCTACAACTTGTCTACTCAAGTTGTAGAAGAGTCTGTACATATAGTATTTGATGAAACTAGACTTATTAACAATAAGTTGTCTAGTAGTATATGCAGCTCCACAGGTGTGACAAAGAAGATGGACAAGCTCACTATAGAAGAAGAACCTACTGCAAGACAGCAAGTAGAAGATAGTGGCTGCTGTCCAGGGGGAGTACTACATGTACCTAATGCAGAAGAAATTCAAGGAGTGCAGCAAGATGAAGGAACTGAAGAAGTTCAACCTGAAGCCAGGATGCCTCCAGCTAATAGGCATCTAAGAGATCATCCAGCAGAACAAATCATTGGTGATCCAAGACAAGGGGTACAAACAAGGAGCAGAAATCTGAATGCAACACTCTACTCCAGTTTTCTATCCCAAGTTGAGCCAAAGAAGTTTGAAGAAGCCATACTAGACCCTCATTGGATTGAGGCAATGCAAGAAGAGCTGAATCAGTTCAAGAGATGCAAAGTCTGGGAGCTTGTTCCTAAACCAAAAGACCACAACATAATTGGAACCAAGTGGATCTATAGGAACAAGATGGATGAACATGGAGTCATCATTAAGAACAAAGCAAGATTGGTTGCTAAAGGATATAGGCAGGAAGAAGGTATTGACTTTGATCAAACCTTTGCTCCATTAGCCAGACTGGAATCCATAAGGATGTTCCTGGCCTATGCAACCTTTCAAGGATTTAAAGTTTACCAAATGGATGTTAAGTCAGCCTTTTTGAATGGTAATCTAAAAGAGGAAGTCTATGTGGAACAGCCATCAGGTTTTGTTGATTCAACTCAACCCAATCATGTCTATAGACTTAGTAAAGCTTTATATGGGTTAAAACAAGCCCCTAGGGCTTGGTATGAAACCCTGTCTAGTTTCCTCATTGAGAATAAGTTCACAAGGGGGAAAATAGACAAGACTCTATTCCTTAGGGAATCCAGAGGCAAAGTAATACTAGTCCAAATATATGTAGATGACATAATATTTGGGTCTACTGAAAGTAGTCTTTGCAAAAAGTTTGCAAAACTAATGCAAGGACAATTTGAGATGAGTAGTATGGGGGAACTTAAGTTCTTCTTGGGTCTCCCAGTTAGACAGACTGAGAATGGTTTATCCATATGCCAGTCTAAGTTTACCCTAGAACTCATAAGGAAGTATGGTATGGATTCATCCAGTACCATGAAGACTCCTATGGGGTCAAGTATGTCTCTTAGCAAAGATGATGCAGGGAAACCTGTAGATGAGACTTTGTATAGAGGGATAGTTGGCTCCCTTCTATATTTGACTGCAAGTAGACCAGATATCATGTATGCTACATGTGTCTGTGCTAGGTACCAAGCATGCCCTAAAGAGTCTCATTTGACAGCAGTCAAAAGGATACTGAGATATCTAAAGGGCACTCCTTATCTAGGCCTTTGGTACCCTAGGAATGGGGATTTTGAACTAACAGGTTATTCAGATGCAGACTTTGCAGGATGCAAAGAAGACAGAAAAAGTACAACTGGAACCTGTCAATTCCTAGGTGGAAGATTGATTTCATGGAGTAGCAAGAAGCAAACAAGTGTGGCTATCTCCAATGCAGAATCAAAATATGTGGCTGCAGGAAGTTGCTGTGCTCAACTTCTATGGATACAACATCAGCTTGAGGATTATGGAATGCAGGTAAGTAGAACTCCACTCTTTTGTGATTCTACTAGTGCTATATCAATTGCAAACAATCCTGTTTCCCATAGTAGAACTAAACATATTGAAATAAAATATCATTTTCTTAGAGAACATGTAGAAAAAGAAAATATTTTACTGGAATATGTTAGAACAGATAATCAACTAGCTGATATGTATACTAAGCCCTTAGAAGAAACTAAGTTCAAAAGATTTAAAATTGAACTAGGTATGATAAACTTAGAATAAGTTTATAGAAATGGCTAAGTAAAAAGGTGTCGACACACAGAGATATCTGTGTCGACACAGAAAAGTGGTGTCGACACTTCAGGGAAAAGGTGTCGACATATCTAGGAAGTTGGTGTCGACACTTCAGAAAATTAGTGTCGCCTCATGACAAGTAGGTGTCGACACAACCAAGGTGGTGTCGACACTTAGAGTTTACTCAGAATTATTTAAGTAAAGTCTCGACTAAATGTCGAGTTAAGTGGTGTCGACACATAAACAAGTGTCGACACATATATATGTTGACTAAACTTGTGTCGACACATAGGTGTCGAGACATTATAAGTCTGTGTCGACACTTTTCCACAGTGTCGACACAATTTAAGTTAGTTAACCCGCCTTTTCATCTTCAAACCTAGAAAGGTATAAATAGAATTTCTCCATTGTCTGTCGACACGCTCACTAAAAGTTTCGAGACCAAACTTGTGTGTCGACACCTCTCTTCTCTCCAGTCAAATTCTTCAAACCCTAATGGCGCCAAAGCTCGAGGAGAACGTCAATGAAGGCTACGAACTGGTGCGACAAGCGTTTGACGAAGCAGAACAGGAAATCAAGGATGTAGTAACCCTAGTTGCAGTCTCAGGGTTAGAATTTCTTATTTCTGAGCCGACTAAGATCTGGAAGAAAGAAGTACTGGAATTCCTGAATGGAGCTAAAGTAGACGAATCTGGATTCAAGATCAAGTCCAGGGTCCATGGAGAAAAAGTGAAGGTCTCTCCAAAAAGTTTGAGAAAGGTTCTAAACCTGCCAAGGACAAAAGAAGAGGATGAAGTAACTGCTTCTAAGACCAGAGAAGCATTGACATGGTGTGGTCTGGATCCAAAATTGAAAATTGGATCAGTGTTCAATAGAAAGGGGATGAACTGCCAGGGGAAATTTCTTTCTGAAATTGTTGGCAAGGTAATCTTAAGTAAGCCTGGAGGGCATGACAGGGTCTCAGCCCATATGTTCAACCTTATGACAAGGATAATCTTCACAGTGAACACAGATTGGTCTGTTGTTGTCTTTGAGAAGATTAAGGAGAGCATGAAGAAACCCAACTTGGGTAGGATCTTAAGTCTATACTTGGCTGGTAGTATACCAGAAGTTATGAGTCAAGCTGCTGGCAGTAAAATCAATCATATGAGGAAAATGGACATGAGGATCTTCTCCAGATGGGATAGGGTTTTATCCAAGGAAATGCCCACACCAGAGAAAATTACTCCCCATCAGAAGAGGATGAAGACTGCCCCAGTGGCTCAGGATTCCTCTAGCAGCTCTGGTAGTGAAGAACAAGTTGTCTTTACTCCTGATGAGGATGTAGAAGGAAATGCTGGGAAGTCTCCAGCTCAACAAGATGCTGCAGAAAGACAGGGGGAGCTACCACCAGCTAGCCCCATACACCAGGATCAAATCCAGGGGGAGCCACTAGTAGTGGAAGAGCCAACTCCACTGGAAAGTGAGCAAGCTACAAACACAATTTTTGAGGTAATCACTGAGCTTAATGCTTTAGATTTCCTTATAGAGGATACTGTTTTGTCTGATTCCTTAAATAATGTTAATCAGCAAACTCAGATTGATAGCCAACTCCCAGATGTTGTCATAGAGGACACATCTGTTACAGCTCAAGTTATATCTGATCCAGTGGAAGATGAGCAAAGAGTTTCTCCAGCCCATTCTCCACAAGAATATACTATGGAAGATCTATTCCTAAATCTGGATGAAGCAGACCTTGAGAAGGAAAGTGCTGCTGCTGAAGGGGAGAAATCCCAAATTGTGGGGGAGCAGGTAATACTTGATGAAGATCCTGCAAGGCAAGAGCCTGAGAAGCCCCAAGCTGTTGAGGAGCTACCTAGAGAGATGGTAGATATTGCTAGCACATCAGCTTCAGAAGATGAGGAAGCTGCAAGAGCTAAGAAAAGAAAATTCCAAGTATTCAAAAGAAGAAGCCAAACTTATAAGAAGGCATTGCAAACCATAGCACCACAGCCAGCACTACAGCCAACTCCATCAGTAGATTACAGTGCTCTAATGGTTCCTATGCAAATAAAGCTTGATGAGCAAAGGAAAGCCATTGAAACCTATGTGGATGAGGGGCACAAGTCTTTACAGTTTGATCTGGCCCAGGATATTAAGTCCATAAGATTTGAGATGAATCTCAATAAAAAGGAGATGACTGACTGCTTCCACAAGGGAGGGAATGCAGTAGTCTATCTAGCAACTCATCAAGAGAAGATAAAAGCTCAAGTAGATGAACTTGAAGTAAAGCAAGGCTATGTACTGGAAAATCAAATCAGAATGAATGATAACTTGACAGCCTCTCACAATGCTATTGTAACTGATATAAAGAATATAGCCACTGCACAGTCTGCAGAAAGTGCTACAGCCAAAGCAACTTTTGATAAGCACTTGCAAGAGAGCTTAACAGCTGTTACAACTGCAATTCAAGACTCTCAGAAGTTGATAACTGACAAACTCCAAAGGTTGAAACCTTTCTTTAAAGATGGAGTCAATTATTTGGATAACCAAGTCAGATTTCAAAAGGATGATCTAAGAGATCACATGAAAAGAGAAGTCATAAAGGGGGAGAGGGTGTTAGTCAAAGCTAGCTCTGATCATGCTAAGTGGATTTCTAATTCTATCAGAGCTACTCTTGGATATCCTCCTTTATGTGATGATGACAATGTAGCAGAATCTAGGATACATCCTGCATATCTAGGAGGGGAGCAGCCTGACGTGGCTCAAGTCATCTACCCTCCTCCAGATTTTGATATGGTTCAAGCTGATATACAATCAATGTATAGCCCACCTGGGGGACAGCAAAATGTCATCATAGAGAAAGTTGTTCAGCCAGTATCTAAGGCTATGCAAGAAGCTTTGCAGAGAGAACATGAAGCTATGTAGAAAGAACAAGAAGCTAGATTGTCTAAAAAGAGGTTCAGAGAGCAAGCTGAAAAAAGACCAGATTTTGAGCAGTGGATCCCCACTTCAAGAAACATTATCTTAACTGCCTGGAATGCTGCAAAAGATAATATACAAGACAGAAACAAGTTGTTTTCTGAATTGGAATGGAGAAAGCATGAGACAAGGCAAGAAGCCATAGTGCATTATAGAAGAAAGGCCAAGATGGGAAAGCTACCTCCTACTGCCCAGGAGCCTAGCAAGTACTTTCCCAAGCCTTATCACTACTTTGAAAGGCAAAAGATTAAAGCTGAAGAGCAAAAGAAAAAGGATCTGAAAGGTAAGAAGCCTGCTGATACTGAAGTTGCTGAAGCCCCTGTTCAAGCCAAAGTACAATCTGGAAAAGGAATTGTGATTAAGGAGGCTGATCAGAATTAGAATTGATTTTTCTTGAGTCTACAGTTGTAATATTTTGATTGTTATACACTTTGTAAACTTTTGGAAAATGAATATAACAAGATATTAGAACAATGTGTTATATGCTAAATCTATTTCATAATTGTTTTGTGATGATATCTGTGTATGCATGTTTGTTTAATACATGTTATGTTTTTTCCTGATTACATAATCCTGCTTTACATCATACTATGATTTTATTCTGTATGGTGTATATCATTGACTAAGGGTTATGACTTCTCCAAATAGGGGGAGATTGTTGGGTACATTGGTTTAAATTTACCTGATTTGAAGAAGCATCACCCTACTCAATGATATACATCAAAATGTATTTGATGTATTTTGAGTTACCTTGTGCAGGTTAAGTATTTGCAGGAAAGATGAAAAAGTTTCTAAGTCCATGTGTCGACACCCAGAGGGAAAGTGTCGACACTTAAGAAGACTCTTGTCGACACCCAGGCAAGCAGTGTCGACACTTGGAGTATTTGTGTCGACACTAGGGATGCAGAGTCGACACCAGACAGAAAGTGTCGACACAAGGAGCTGTGTCGACACTCAATGAAGAAAAGTGCAGTGAAGCAGTGTCGACACTTAGCATTTGTGTCGACACCCAGAGGAACTGTGTCTACATCAGAAAGTTTCGACACTTAGAGGCTGTGTCGACACTCAGCAAAAGTCAGCAGAGTCCAAGAAAGTGTCGACACCCAGAACAATGTGTCAACACACAGCAGAAGAGTCAACACTTGAAGAAAGTGTCGACACAAGAAAGAATGTGTCTACACTCAGCTGAAGACTCAACACTTGAAGAAAGTGTCGACACAAGGAGTTGTGTCGACACTTAGCAAAGTTCAAGAATATTCTAAGTACAAGTGTCGACACAAAGGAGATGTGTCGACACTCAGCCAGAGTCTCAACAGAAGAAGAATGTGTCGACACAAGGAGCAGTGTCGACACTCAGCAAGTATCAACACAGAAGGCATGTGTCGACACCAATAAGATGTGTCGACACTGAACAAGTTCAACACATGAAGATGTGTCGACACAAAGGTGTTGTGTCGACACTTACAAGAATTCAACAAAGTTCTGAAGAACAAAGTGTTGTGTCGACACTCAATATCAATGTCGACACATGAAGAAGAAGTTGTGTCGAGAAGTGCATTCTACAACACAAGGAGTTGTGTCGACACCTTGTAGGCTAGTGTCGACACTTAGTCAACTTGTGTCGACACTTAGACTATAAGTGTCGACACTTAAAGACAGACAGTCTCGACACTTTCAGACAGTTTCAGATTTTTCAAGAACTGACTGGATGACTTGACAGCTGCCATTCCAGCTGGTCTACTGCACCTGTCAGAGTTGTCAGAAATCAGTTAAGAACCGGACCAGCCGGTTACCATGAAGAAGGCCTATAAATAGGCTTATACTGTCTACAAAAAGAGTTGTTCAAGTGATAATTCACAAGAGAAACACATAAGAAGATCTAGCTATTCCTTGAAGAATCAAGTGAAGATCTAAGTAGTTGGAGAGAGAGAGCTCCATCCAAGAAGATAGCCGTTGGAACCAGGCTGAGAAGAAGGATTCAGATTTTATTCTGAATCTTAAGTTGCAGAGATCAAGGATCAACTGCAGAGGAGATCAATCTTATTGTGTTCTACTTTCAAGAAGCTTTGAAGAAAGCCAAGTCAGGTTGATCTCAGCAGAGTTCATCCAAGAACTCATCAAGAAACTCTCAACTCTTCTCTCTTTTCACTGAGTTGTAGAGTTTACATTTTTGTATTCATATTATCTTGTAGGATCCTTAGGGATCTGAGTTTGTAAGCCTGAAATTATAAAGGCTGAGTGTAGGGCCTGTGTGCCTGAGTGTAGGAGATTTGTATCTCTGAGTGTAGGCCTATTGTGGCTGAGTGTAGGCCTTGGTGGCTGAGTGTAGGCTTTGTAAAGAAGCTGAGTGTAGGCTTTGTGAAGAAGCTGAGTTGTAGGGCCTTGGGCCTGAGCTGTAGGAACCTGTTTTGGGGTTCTGAGTGTAAGATCTGAGGATCTGAGATAGTGGAGGAGTTTGGCCTAATCTAGTACACTGCTAGATAGGCGAAGGGGGAAAGTGGATGTACCCAAATCTTGGGGAACCACTATAAATTTGTGTGTTCACTGTGTGCTGGATTGATTTTTGTGATTGCTGGTTTATTGTTGTGTTATAATTCCGTGATAAACTCTGAATTCTGCCTAAAAAGTTAAAAAGATTTGAGTCACCTATTCACCCCCCCCCCCTCTAGGTGAGTAGGTACAATATCTTTCACTCCATGCACAAGGCGGTGATTTCCCTTCCGATTATAATGAGAAAAATAAATGAAAAATAACAAAAACAAATTGAGCACATTAGGCTAGACACTCTCTTCAAACAAAGCGCTGAAGATGCCGATGAATCCTTGCAAGAGATGCTTTGAATGCTTCACACGTGTCGTCAATCTTCTGCCCTATTTAGCCTTCTTAGGAGTATGGAGTATCTCTGAGTTCTAGAGCTCTCTGGATCGTCTTTGAAGGTAAGTGCACTCCAGGTAATGAAAAATCGTAACTTTTTCAGAAAATGAGAGACTTTTATATTCTGGCACTATCGCCGGGCGATAATGGGTATCGCCATGTGGCGATAGCGGTAACCGCTGCCACATGTCCCACGAACTCCTCATTTTCGCATCGCACAAATGTTGAGCGCTGAATCGTGCACTATCGCTGCGCGATACCGGTTATCGCCATCTGGCGATAGCGAAATAACGGTGGCCACGATTTCGACGAGCGTCGAGCGGAAATGTGTTGAGTGATGCTATCGCATGTGGCGATACCCACTATCGCCTGGCGATATCTCCAAGCCATGATTTCATCGAGCGTCGAGCGGAATTGCGTCGAGTGTCGAGTATCAAGTGGCGTCATCGCCTGTTGGCGATATCCACTATTGCCTGGCGATATCTCCCGAGCTCAATTCTAATGTGATTCATCATCAAAAAGATACGAGATATTAACCTGTGTTGCCTGCACACCAATACATCCAAATATCAAATACAAACAAGATTTGTTATTAGCAAACTAGAAAGCATGGAATGCATGCTCCAATAATCTCCCCCTTTTGATAATAACAAATCCATTAAGAAAGAAATCATGAATGTTAAAAAACAAATCCACCTAATTTGAGTATCAAGATGAAACAAGTGTATGTGCACAAATTGCTCTGGGATGAAACACTCCCCATAAATGTGATCTCCCCCTAAATGGAAGCATATTGGAAATTCGTGTATTTTTAATTAAAGATGTGAAAAATAATTAAAACAAATAATGTGTCTTCCAAGTGTGCACAAAGATATAAGAACAGACTTCGGTGAATGATTGCTTTTGTAAAGTTTCTCCCCCTTTGGTATTGTCAAAAGAGATCAAAGAGTACGGCGGAAGCGAAAGAAGGAAAAATGATAAAAGAGAGACTCAGAGAGGGTAGGTGAGCAATGTAGTATAAATAAAATGAGTAATAGTAACTATGGTAATGTTCAACAAACTATATCATAAACACATGTTCTAGTGAAAAGGTGTTGGTGAAACAGTTTTCAGTCCAATTCTCACAAGAAGAACGTTTAGAGAGGATAATGTTGTGTACATGTGAGGTTGTGTGGCAAAACAAATGCTTAGTCTTACAAAAAAACATGAACATGTGAATGTTAAAAAACATCATAACATAGTGGTTACATGCAGAGCTGTACTTGTACCCAAGAGGTTAACGCACATAAGAAAGAAATTATTCATGTAAAATTCACACAAGACACTTTACAATTCTTGCCAAGGTGCTCAACCTCACAATGCTCATGAAGACTTATCGGGAGGGTAAGTAGTGCTTGGTGGAGGTTCCTTGTCAGCCCTATATTATTGGAGTGTTTTTTTTGTGAAACTATCACCAAAGGTTTGTACTTTTGGGATGATACACTTTTGTACGCATATATATATTTTTTCTTTAGCTAAACAAAGGAGTCTGAATTCACCTGTGAGAGCATACAGAATAATTTAATATTATGGTGCACGATACTAAACTCGCATAAAGCAGAAGCCGAAACCATGCATCACAAGTGGTTATGGTAAACACAGTCACAATTCACATTTTGTAAGATGGATGCATAAGAAGATTTGCACAACCGTGAGTGAAAAACATTATCATAACTAAAAGATTTCTCATAATTAGAGGCATGCGAAAACAATTTCATGAGGTTAAGAACACTAGTACTGAAATATGTATAACAGATATAAGAGTGGTGAACTAGAGAACCAAGTTAGTATAAAACTCAAAAAAAACATTACACCTGGCCTTAAACTAAGTCAGCAAGACAATTTGAAGAAACAAGAAAATGGCACTATCGCCCGGCGATACCGTGTATCGTCGGTCGGCGATAGTTGAAAATTGTTTAAAACTGGCGCATTCAGTCAAAGCCATCAAAGTGAAGCATTTTTCCCGAAGACTGAGTGCGGAACGCGGAGGATAAGGCGGCGAAACCCTAAACCGCGATATGAAAACTTGAATGTTTGCTTTGAATCTTTGGTTTTTTATGGATCTAATTGGAAGAACAGTGTAGTATGTTAGTTTAGATCAGAAATTTCTAGGTTTTCAAGTGTTAAAATTTGGTTTGGTGATCTTGATTTACTAGGGGTGTATGAGTGAAATTTGTGAAGATTTCCTTGAATTTAAGTTGTGAAAAACTGATTTGAAGAACACAAACTTGCATATCTGGTATTTTGGATGAAGGGGGAAACCTAATCTGAAGTCGGAAATGAAGAAAAATGATTTTCCACTATCGCCCGACGACAGTGGGTGACGCCGGATGGCGATAGCAAAAAAAAAATTTCTGTTTCTGAAACAAAAATATTTTATATGCAAAAATGGCTTCCAGTTCCAAAGCACGAAGAAGCATAGGGAGTGACTCATACTCAACATATCAAACATTCCCTGGAATAGAGAATGCTAACATAGGAATCATACGGGTGATTGAATTTGACCCCTCCCGGCATACACATATTCATGACTTGTAGCAATGGATGGAATAATGTCAATTATTAATCCAGACACATTCTCCTCCGTGCTCATCCGAGAATTTTACAATTAACTCAAAGATCCGTATTTCATGGAATTGAATGGTGGAGTTCGATCGAAAATTCAAGGACAGACGGTAGAAATAACACATGATGACTTGAGAGATGAATTTGGACTAATAGAGCATGAAACCACTCTAGACGTCTTAGAGAACTATCGGAAGGATAGGGATTGGACATTATTGAACATGGTTTTGCATGAAAATTCCATCAAAACTCTAATCCAATCAACGTCGACCCTGACGGAGGATGCACGACTAGTGCAAGAGATTCTAAGGCATACCGTCCTATTGAAATCCGGAGATATACGAAAAATAACGGCTCAACTTAGTTATGTGATGTATATAATTTTGGAGCGAGAGTCGTTTGATGTGGTGGATTTTGTCCTCTCGATAGTACGATACTCATTTTGATTGAAAAGTCCTAATCGGAAGAAGTTGAACACCCTACCACTTGGAGCCGTCATCTAATGAATCTTATATAATAAATACATGTGGATTGACCCCGAATTGTACTTCAATGATTGTATCCCAATGATATATTTGACGAGTGGAACACCTTCCATCGGCCGATCAACACGAGGAGGGTCATCAAGAAGGAGTGAACTGGTGTCCACTATCCGAAACCAGCTAATTCCTAGAGGTGGATCATTGCGAGAAGGGTTAGACATCTTGCGAGAGTCGTTCGAAGAACATAAGAGGGATGTAAAGAAAAACGTTTTGGAAATTCAGAAATTCTTTAAATTTCTGACCAAAAGTTTGAAGTTGAAGCCCACTCCAGCCGAAGCAGCAGAATGGGAAGATCCGGTCATGGAGAAGCCCCGTACATCGACCCTCCGAGCACATCCGACGCGAAGCAGCTAGTATAGTTCGGCAGATGATCAAGGAGAGACCGGTGGAGGTGACAGCAGAAATTTTTGAAGATTTTTGGAAGGCTGGACATTTTGCCACTATCGCGGGAGACAGTCACTATCGCCGGAGACAGTGAAATTTCATTAATTTCATTAGATTTTGATTACATGCTGTAATATTATCTATTATGTAATGGTATGTGGTATTTCTTGTGGAAGAATGTAAGACTTAGTATGGAATGTTTAAATTGTGGTGTTTCCACTTATGATTTATGGAATGCTTATTTTAGTTTAATGTACATGATGTTAATAATGGAATTATGTTAATTAATTTTTTTTTTGTGGCTTGCGATTGTAATTTATTAATTTGACAAGTCTAGAATTCCTAGTTCTAATCGTAAGAACAAAAAACATGAATTTGGAAGTGGTTTAGTGAAAATATCCACAAGCTGTGAATCGGTGATTATAAAATAGACTTTGATCGTATTTTGTTTTATGTGATCTCTTATGAAATGGTGATGTACATCAAAGTGTTTGGATCTAGAATGATGAACTGGATTATATGTTAAGTCAATTGCATTTTTATTATCACATTTTAATTCAATGGTTTCATGAACTATTCCAAAATCTTCTAATATTTGCTTCATCCATAAAGCTTGTGCACAACAACTGCCTAGTGCTATGTACTCGGCCTCAGTGGTAGATAAGGCAATAGAATTATGTTTCCTACTCGACCAAGAGATAAGTGAAGGGCAAAGAAAATGACAGGTGCCACTGGTGCTTTTACGATCTAATGAACATCCAGCATAATCTGAATCAGAGAAGCCATGTAATATAAATATATCGTTATGTGGATACCATAATCCTAATTTAGATGTGCCAATAAGATATCTAAAAATGCGTTTAACTGATTTTAAATGAGACTCTTTGGGATTAGCTTGAAATCTAGCACATAAACATATAGCAAACATAATATCAGGCCTAGAGGCAATCAAATATAATAGTGATCCTATCATTCCTCTATAAATTGTTTGATCTATGGATATTCCACTTTCATCTTTTCCTAACTTTAATGAGACACTCATTGGGGGTATTTGCTTGTTTTAGATTTTCAAACCCAAATCTTTTTAAAACATCATGAATATATTTAGATTGGCAAATAAAAATTCCATCATGCTTTTGAGTGATTTGAAAAATAAGAAAATAAGTGAGTTCGCCTACCATGCTCATTTCAAATTCATTCTTCAAAATTTCAATAACACTATCACATAATTTTTCATTTGTGGATCCAAAAATAATATCATCAACATATATTTGTAAAATGATAAGATCATCATGGATATGTTTAACAAATAAAGTACAATCAGCATTGCCCATTTTATAATTATTTTTTAATAAATAAATAGTCAATCTATCATACCATGCTCGGGGTGCTTGTTTCAAACCATACAAGGCTTTTTCTAATTTATAAACATGATCGGGAAATCTAACATCAACAAAGTCTGGAGGTTGTTCTGCATAAACCTCCTCCTTAAAATACCCGTTAAGAAAAGCAGTTTTAACATCCATTTGAAACAATTTAGACTTCTTGAAACTAACAAATGCAAGAAATATTCTAACTGCTTCTAAAACGTGCTATAGGTGCAAAAGTTTCATCAAAATCTATGTCTTCTATTTGTGAATAACCTTTTTCTACAAGTCTAGCTTTGTTCCCAGTGACCCTAGATACACAATCAAGTTTATTTTTAAAAATCAATTTAACCCCTACAACAGGATGATTTGACGGTCTTTCTACTAACTTCCAAACTTTATTACATTCAAATTGATTAAGCTCGTCATTGATAGCTAAAAACCAAGAATTATCATTTAAAGCAGCTTCAACGCTTTTAGGTTCTATATCAGAAATAAAGCACATATTTGAAAATAATTCACTTACGGATGAAGGATTACTTACCCCTCTTGATGGTTCTCTAATAACCAAATCTTGGGGATGATCTTTTGAAAATCTTAGTTCTCTTGGAGGTACATATCCTTGCTCTTCTTCTTATTCTTCTTCTTCTTTTTGTTCGACACCTTTTTCTTCATCTTTATCTCCAAGGTTTTCATCATCATCCACCCTTTGTAGAGTGTTGAGAACCAAGGTCCAGCGGGATTGGGTGTGTGTGGGACCGCATATTTGGGCTTCCCCATCGCGTTCCAGGTCTGGGTGTTGACCCTGGTGGGCCCCCCGTGTGGCGGAATATCCCGGCCATCCCGTGGTTGGATTAGTCCCGCATTGCCTGCAGCGGGTGGTCCTTGGTGTTTATGTACCCCCGTCCCCCCTTACCATTACCTCGGGGTTTTGGGAAGATGTGTGGTGACGGGTGGTTTCACATGGTATCAGATCCAGGTTGTTGACCCCGGTGACCATGTGGAAACCACCCGTCACCACACATCTTCCCAAAACCCCGAGGTTATGGTAAGGGGGGACGGGGTTACATGAACACAAAGGATCGCCTACTGCAGGCGATGTGGGACTAACCCCAACCACAGGACCGCAGGGATATTCCGCCACATAAGGGGGCCCACCGGGGTCAACACCCAGACCTGGAACGCGATGGGGAAAGCCCAAACATGCGGTCCCACACACACGTGTCCTGCTGGCTAATATAATCTCAACACATCCCCGCAGCAGGACAACCTCCCTCTAATACCATGTGGAAACCACCCGTCACCACACATCTTCCCAAAACACCGAGTTTATGGTAAGGTGGGACGGGGTTACATGAACACAAAGGATCGCCTACTGCAGGCGATGTGGGACTAACCCCAACCACAGGACCGCGGGGATATTCCGCCATACAAGGGGGCCCACCGGGGTCAACATCCAGACCTGTAATGCGATGGGGAAAGCCCAAACATGCGGTCCCATACACACGTGTCCTGCTGGCTAATATAATCTCAACATAGAGGAGAGAGCTATTCATTTTTACTTGCATTATTAGCTTCTACGCAAGGAGAAAACTCATCAAATTTAACATGCATTGATTCTTCAACTACTTTTGTCCTCTTATTGTAAACTCTATAAGCATTACTTGTAGAAGAATAACCAATAAAAATGCCTTCATCACACTTCTCATCAAATTTGCATAAATTATCCTTAGTTTTCAAAACAAAACATTTACATCCAAAAACTTTAAAATAAGACACATTCTATTTCTTTAGAGAATATAACTCATAAGGTGTTAATTTTAAGTTGGGTCGAAGCATAACACGATTAATAACATAACAAGAAGTACTAACAGCTTCAGCCCAAAATGATCGAGTTAATTTATATTTAGATAGCATAGTGCGAGCTAGTTCTTGCAAAATTCTATTTTTCCTTTCCACCACACCATTTTGTTGAGGTGTACAAGGAGCAGAAAATTCATGTTTAATTCTCAACTCATTGCAAAAAGAAACAAATTTCTCATTATTAAATTCACCTTCATGATCTGAACGAATGCATTTTATTTTTAAATCTCTTTCATTTTGAACACGTAAACATTATTTTGAAAATTCTAAGAATGCATCAGATTTAGACGATAAGAAAATTGTCCAACTAAAATGAGAGAAATCATCAATCAAAACAAAAGTATACTTTCTACCTCCTAGGCTTAGTGTATTAACAGTACCAAACAAATCCATATGTATTAATTCTAAAGGCCTAGTGGTGGAAACGATATTTTTGTTTTTAAAAGAAGACTTTGTAAATTTTTCTTTTTGACAAGGTGAGCATAAAGATGATAAATTTTCATGCAATGAAGGTAAACCTTTAACAAGTTTATTTTGAGACAATTTTATGATATATTTTGAACTAGAATGTCCAAGACGCCTATGCCACAAATCTAATTCCTCATTTTTAGAAATAAAACATTTTAATGAAGAATGTGATAAATCATTAAACCTAATCATGTAAAAATTTTGAAATGTAGAAGCAGTAATAACAATATCATTTGTTTTAGAGTTAATAATTTTGCATAGCTCTGAAGATGAATCAAACATGACATTTAATCCAATATCACATAGTTGACTTATTGAAATTAAATAATGTTTCAAACCCTTAACATATTAACATTTGAGATAGAAAATGATTTGTTACCTACTACTCCAATGTCGATTATTTTTCCCTTTCCGTTGTTGCCAAAATTAACTACTCCTTTCTTCATCTCCAGGCTAAGGAACTTTGATTTATTGCCCATCATGTGTTTAGAACACGCTGAGTCCAAGTACCACACGTCTTCTTTGTCCTTATCCTGCCAACACACCTAGAAAGAGGATGAGAGTAAAGATCCGGCTACCCAAGTGGTTTCTCCCATAGAATAGGTGGAAGCCTTAGGCACCCAGATTTGTTTGACTAAGCAGTATCCCGTCTTCTTACAAGTATGTGTTGTGTGACCAAACTTATAACATTTGGCACACTTGATGAAAGAAGTTGACGGGTTTTTCAAAATAAATTTTTACCCTTTGCTGGAAGCTACATGGACATGTGATTTGTTATTTTTAACCTGAAAATTAACATTCCTGGAATTTTTCTTATCGCCGGTGATAGTAGCTGTCGATGGGCGATAGTATTCAGGAGAGTATCCAAGTCCGAATTTTCCAGAACAATAGTACTGGTTCCCAAAATCATATTTAGAGATTTTTGGCCGACTCCAAATTTGTTAGTGGTCATTTCTAAATTTCGGACTTGTCCCCTTAGTACATTATTTTCGGTAACTATGGTGCCGCAACGATTAGTGAAGGACTTCTTGCTGCCTTCCACTTGAGATTGAGAGAATTTTAGAGATCTCTCTAAGGCCACTTTCTCTTTTGTAAGAGTTTCAACCTGAGTCTGAGTCTTAGAGAGATCTTTCTCAAGTTCCACTATCTTTGTCAAAGATGGACAATCCTCTTGACAAGACGCTTTCTCTTTTCCATGAATTTTTACTTCAATTTTTAGTTTTTTATTTTCTTTAACTAAAACTTTATTTTCAGATTTGATCAACTTAATTTCATGCAGTTTTTTATCTAAATACTCGCAAGTACTTAAAAATTCCGAAAATAAATCATCATAAGTTTCAGGAGTTATCTTAGTGTCTCTCTGAACACTTCTTCCTTCATCATAAGATGAAGCGCTCTTTCCCATCAAGCACATGTTGGCCTCCTCTTCAGTTTCTAACCCTTAACTGCTCGACTCCTCAGAAGTGGCTTCATCCCATGTTTCAGCATTTAGAACCTTCTTCCTATCTTTCTTTCCGTGCCGCTTCTCCTTCAGCTCTTTCAGATACTTTGGGCATGTGCACTTTATGTGAGCAATCTTCCTTCAAAGATAGCATTTAGGTGGTGGTCTATCTTCATCATCCTCTTCTTCAGCTTGGGATTTTACTTTCCTATTCCCAGGTTCTTTCTTCTTGAAAAATCTCTTGAAAGAATTTCTTCTTTCAGGATTTCTCGTAAATCTCCTGAATTTCTTCACAAACAAACTCTCTTCATCTTCATCATCACTTTCATCAGACTCGCTTTCCTTCTCCTTCTTGGAATTCAATGCCAAAGCTTTCTTTATTGGCTCCAAGCTATATTCTTGTTGCTGAATCCTCAACTCAACTTCATGAGTTTTCAAGTTTCTGATTGATTAACTCTCGCATCAAGTCCGAAAACTTAATGCGGTTAAAACTCCAACAATAGGAGAGGATTCATGCGGCGCCCTGGGCGGTTTATTTAAGTAGAAAAGCGGATTGTGATTTTTATTTAAGAAAGCGGGGCGCGCGTATTTATTTATTTGGATATAAAAAGATATGATTGAGTTTTAACGAAAGGAGGCAATTGCACCTATTGTGAGTAGTACAGGATATTCCGGGTGGAATATCAAGGTCGTATTGTTCTCCGGGTTGGTTCGATTATTTCTACTCTTTCCTTGAGGGGACTATTATTTTACAGATAATTACTTGTCGGGTATTTTATATATAATAAAAAATGACAGAAAAAGAAAGCATAAAAAGAAAGCAATAAGGTGGAGCTGATGAAGAGTTTAGCTCGATGGCACCGAATAGAATTAGAACTAAAATATACCTTAAAAAAAAGAGATCCTAAATTTCTAATTAATTAAAGCGGAGACTTGGCCATGGAGGTTCCACTAGAATGAGCTCACTTATCTCTAGAACTATCGCTCATCTGAACGCTAAGACTATTCAACGGAACGTTAGTCCGACGAAGGATTCCTATTAACACTCGCATTACGCTAAGAACCCCGCTATTGGGTGGGGAACCCAATCCGGTAGAGTTGGCGCGCCTCCTCTATCGAGGGTTAGTGCGGAACTCTCTTTGCCAAGGGGTAATCTGTCCATACGCACGGCCTCTCGGCTAGCGTATGGAAAACGGAAATAGGGCCCACACATCGATATGTGGTCCTACGCGTTGTTAACCCCGGGCAAACCATAAGTACTTTAATTAATTAAAAAAATGAGACCTTTAATTAATTTAAGTTATTTTATCTGTCTCAATGCTCTTCGATACTGAGGGCTAAGAAAGATTAGCCACTCATCGGAATGGGGACAACAGCGGTGAAAGAAATAAAGAAAGCAGAAAATGGAAATCAGGAAATGAAAGCAGTAAAATAAAGCAGTAAGAAAGCAGTAAATTGCAAGTCCTACTTAAATAAGTAGGACTGAAATGAAAGTAGTAAATGCGAGTGTTGGCGCAAGTGCGTGGGCGGAAGAAATGAAAGCGAGTTCTACTCAAACGAGAAGGACAAAATAAACGCAAAGCACGCACACTCTCGACAGAAATTAAAACACACGCACACACTCGACATGAAATGAAATACGCACGCACACAAATCCTACTCAAATGAGAAGGAGAAAATCAATGCGGGTCCTACTCAAACGAGTAGGACTAAATAAATGCACCCACTCTATAGAAACTAAAACACACTCCACACTGCAGAAAAGTAAAACACACGCACTCTATTTGAATAAAGTAAAATAATGCGCCATTTAACTCTTAACGAGTAGGCGGAAATAAATGCGCATACATAAAAACAGAGAAAAACTAAGTTATCTAAAAATTAAAACAACTACATTTCTACCGCTAGAATACGGTAGAAATGCATAAAAAGCTAACATAAAAATTAAACGAGCGAAAAGTTTTGCAAATAAACGCAAAATGAAAGTGCTCGAAAAATTAAAACGAATACATTTCTACCGCTACAATGCGGTGGAAATGCATAAAAAGAAGTTGAAAAAATTAAACGGACAAAAGTTTTAAATGAAAATCAAAGTGCATGAAAAATTAGAACAACTAAATTTCCATTCTTATGATTTTATAAAAATGCTAGAAAAATGATAATAAAGTTAAAAGGAGTAAAAAGTTTTACGGATAAAAACGAACAAAACTAGCGAAAAAGATAAAAAAACCCACTTTTAAAACGTTTTTATAAGCTCATAAGGATGGACATGATATGAACGGAAAAGCTAAACTATGAAGATTATGAAAGCAATAAAACTAAGTTAAACTCATACACACACACACCCTTAGAAAAGAATGAAAAACAAAGTTAAAAACAAAAGCAAATAAGATTGCTAAGGTGTGTTACTTAGATTCATTCCCAAACCATATAAAGAGGAAAAAAACATTTTATTAAGTAAAAACACGGGTTACAGAGGAACGAAAATAAAACCTAAGGAGCGGGGGAGAAAATCCCTTACATAGCATTGGAATTCATCTACGCAGCACAACACCTATACAAAATGGATCCAAAAGGGGAACAAGAACTCAAGCAGAGAACTTGAATTTATGGACAAAACAATTTGAAGAACATGCCCTCTAACACGGGCGTGTAGGGTGGGCGTATCAGTACTGTACAGAATGCGGCCGTCGATTTGATATTAAAGTTCACTTCGGGCTGGACACGTGTCGGTCACGCAGTGGTCACGCCCCAGGTCACGGGCGTGGCGCTGGGCATATCGAAGAGGTGGATCTGGGCGCGGTGCGTCAAAAGTCATCGCACGGGTCTTGTCGGTCAGGTGGAGGAAGTCACGCCCCAGGTCACGGCGTGACTCTGGGCATACTGGTTGCTGTCGACACTCGACAAACGTCGAGCGGAAAGTGTCGAGTTGAAAAATTGTCGAGCTACTGGAGAATCATCGAGCGCGAGTTTGTCGAGCGGAAATCATCGAGCAGAATTTTGTCGAGCGGAAAGATGGGTCACGCCCTAGGTCACGGGCATGATGCTAGACATTGCGCAGAGTCGACGATTGTCGAGTTGAAATCATCGAGTGCGAGTTTTCGTCGAGCTGAAATCGTCGATCGGACATTGTCGAGCTGAAATCGTCAATCAGAAATCGTCGAACGAGAATTTCTCTTTAAAAATCGCTGATTCCATGGGTTTGACGAATCATGGCCTGGTCACGGGCGTGACCTAATTGATACGGGTGTGACCTAGCATTTTTTGGCATTTTTCCTGAAAATTTCAGGAAACAGAAATAAACTTAAGTTAGAAATATTTACAAAAAAAGAAGCAATTTATTAAAGAAATATAAAACAAAAATAACAAAAATAAACTAAAACGACTTATTTAATATACATAAAAATAGGTATATTTACAACTTATCAAATACCCTCATACTTAAGCTTTTGCTATTCCAGAGCAAAAGTTGGAGATGAACATATAAGGAATTAAAGAAATCATAAGTTTAGCTACTGCTTGACTTAATTAAAAAGAAAGATCGAATTAAACATCTGTGGTACTAGAGTTAAATCATAAATTATGAAAATGTTATAAACAGAGTAACAGTTTAAAAAAGAATTCTAAATAAAATAAAATAGAAGGCAAAAATTTATTTTTGTTAGTTTAACAAAGATGGATTGGATTTTTATAAAAAACCTTAGCTTAAAAGAAGTTAAAGGAAATAATGAAATTTAAAAGTTATGCTCTCACAAAATTTTAAATTAATTCTAGAATCATTGAAATAGGATAAGTGGTTTGGTGGTTTATGAAGAGGCCTTGGATATTGAGGCGTGGTAATTTTTTCTCGAACCTCCAATTTTTTTTCTTTTGAATAATTAGGAAAATAAAATCTTATTTTCCTAACATATAATATTTTTTCTTTCTTCATAAATAAAATAACTTAATGTATATGTGTAGGAGTAATGAATTTTATCCTCTTACTCCATAACATATAATCTTTTTAAATATTAGGTGCCTATATTTACGGAATGAAATCTTATTTCCATTGACATAAGATCTTTTTAAGCGATAAAATATGTCTAAACATGTCAATTAAGACATGAAAAAAATGAAAGTGGGTTTATTTTTTTTCAAAAAGAAAACTAGATTTTACCCTCCCCCTTTTCTAGATTTTACCCTCCCACATCAAGTAAGATCTTTTTTCAAAAAGAAAACTAAACATGTCAAGTAATGCATTACGCTAAGAACCCCGCTATTGGGTGGGGAACCCAATCCGATAGAGTTGGCGCGCCTCCTCTCTCGAGGGTTAGTGCGGAACTATCTTTGTCAAGGGGTGATCTGTCCATATGCACGGCCTCTCGGCTAGCGTATGGAAAATGGAAATAGGGCCCACACATCGATATGTGGTCCTACGCGTCGTTAACCCCTGGTAAACCATAAGTACTTTAATTAATTAGAAAAATGAGACCTTTAATTATTTTAAGCTATTTTATCTGTCCCAATGCTCTTCGATACTGAGGGCTAAGAACGATTAGCCACTCATCGGAATGGGGACGGCAGCGGTGAAAGCAATAAAGAAAGTAGAACATGGAAAGCAGGAAATGAAAGCAGTAAAATAAAGTAGTAAGAAAGCAGTAAATTGCAAGCCCTACTTAAATAAGCAGGACTGAAATGAAAGTAGTAAATGCGAGTCCCGGCGCAAGTGCGTGGGCGGGAAAAATGAAAGCGAGTTCTACTCAAACGATTAGGACAAAATAAATGCAACGCACGTACACTCTCGACAGAAATTAAAACACACGCACACACTCGACATGAAATGAAATACGCACGCACACAAATCCTACTCAAATTAGAAGGAGAAAATCAATGCGGGTCCTACTCAAACGAGTAGGACTAAATAAATGCACCCACTCTACAGAAAGTAAAACACACTCCACACTGCAGAAAAGTAAAAAACACGCACTCTACTTGAATAAAGTAAAACAATGCACCATTTAACTCTTAACGAGTAGGCGGAAATAAATGCGCATACATAAAAAATGAGAAAAACTAAGTTATCTAAAATTAAAACAACTACATTTCTACCGCTAGAATGCGGTAGAAATGCATAAAAAGATAACATAAAAATTAAACGAGCGAAAAGTTTTGCAACTAAACGCAAAATGAAAGTGCTCGAAAAATTAAAACAAATACATTTCTACCGCTAGAATGCGGTAGAAATGCATAAAAAGAAGCCGGAAAAACTAAACGGACAAAAGTTTTAAATGAAAATCAAAGTGCATGAAAAATTAAAACAACTAAATTTCCATTCTTATGCTTTTATAAAAATGCTAGAAAAGTGATTATAAAGTTAAAAGCAGCAAAATGTGTTACGGATAAAAACGAACAAAACTAGCGAAAAAGATAAAAAAACCACTTTTATATGTTTTTATAAACTCATAAGGATGGACATGATATGAACGGAAAAGCTAAACTATGAAAATTATGAAGATTATGAAAGCAATAAAACTAAGTTAAACTCATACACACACACACCCTTAGAAAAGAACGAAAAACAAAGTTAAAAATAAAAGCAAATAAGATTGCATAAGGTGTGTTACTTAGATTCATTCCCAAACCATATAAAGAGGAAAAAAACATTGTATTAAGTAAAAACACGGGTACAGAGAAACGAAAATAAAAACTAAGGAGAGGGGGAGAAAATCCCTTACATAGCATTGGAATTCATCTACGCAGCACAACACATATACAAAATGGATCCAAAAGGGGATCAAGAACTCAAGCAGAGAACTTGAATTTATAGACAAAAAAATTTGAAGAACGCGCCCTCTAACAAGGGCGTATAGGGGGGCGTGTCAGCACTGTACAAAATGCGGCCGTCGATTTGACATCAAAGTGGACTTTGGGCTGGACACATGTCGGTCACGCAGTCGACACGTGTTGGTCACGGGCGTGGCGCTGGGTGTGTCGAAGATGTGGATCTGGGCGCGGTGTGTCAAAAGTCGTCGCGCGGGTCTTGTCGGCCAGGTGGAGGAAGTCACGCCCCAGCTCCCGGCGTGACTCTGGTCGTGTCGGTTGGTGTCGACACTCGACAAACGTCGAGAAGAAAGTGTCGAGTTGAAAAATCGTCAAGCTGCTGGAAAATCGTCGAGCGCGTGTTTATCGAGCGGAAATCGTCGAGCAGAATTTAGTCGAGCGGGAAGTGGGGTCACGCCCTAGGTCATGGGCGTGACGCTAGGCGTGGCGCAGAGTCGACGATCGTCGAGTTGATATCGTTTAGTGCGAGTTTTTGTCGAGCTGAAATCGTCGATCGGACATCGTCGAGCTGAAATCGTCGATCGGAAATCATCGAACGGGAATTTCTCTTTAAACATCGCTGATTCCATGGGTTTGACGAATCACGGCGTGGTCACGGTCATGACCTAATTGACACGGGCGTGACCTAGCATTGTTTTGGCATTTTTCCTGAAAATTTCAGGAAACAGAAATAAACTTAAGTTAGAAATACTTACGAAAAAAGAACCAATTTATTAAAAAAATATAAAACAAAAATAACAAAAATAAACTAAAACGACTTATTTAATGTACATAAAAATAGGTATATTTACAACTTATCAGTTTCCTATGAGATTCTCAATTTGGAGAGACTTTAGATCGTGTGACTCCGAGATTGCAGTCACTTTAGGATTAAACTTCGGGGGAAGCGATCTAAGTATTTTCCTCACCAAATCTCCATTTGAGAAATTCTTCCCTAGAATCCTCGAGTCATATACTATCTTGCTAAACCTCGTCTACATGGAGTCTATATCTTCATCAACCTCCATCTTGAACTTCTCAAACTCCGATTCTAGCTTGAAAAGCTTCTAGTCCTTTACCTGCGATGTACCTTCATAAGTAACTTCAAGAAGATTCCAAATATCATATATTGTATCACATGCACAAACACAATGAAATTCAGTCCTATCTAACGCACAAAATAAAGCAGTAATTGCCTTAGCGTTATTTTTACAACGAAACTTATCAGCTTTGTCCCATTTGTCCGTGGGTTTCTCCATAGAGACACTTCCTACAACAGTAATAGGGGCAGTGTAGCATGTTTCTAACATGCCCTAAACATCAATATCTAGTGCTATTAGAGAGCATCATATTCGAGTATCCCAATAGTTATAGTCAGTGCCCGTGAATAAGGGAGGTCTACTAATACCTTGCCCCTCAGAAAATGTGTGCGTGTTTTGCGCCAATATCTAGTGCTATTTTAGAGGGGGGGGTGAATAAGAGTGCTTTTTAATTTTTCTTAAACAACCTAAGCAACCTTTACAAAATGAATAACAACAAAGTGATGGAAGAGTGCAAATGAATACTAGCTAGAAACAATAATGATATATTTCAAAAGAGTTAAATTGCATACAAAGTGTCTCTATAGAACTAGAGATAAAGGCTCATGAAATAAATAATTTTCTAGTGTATTCGCCAGTTCTTCTACCAAGAACCGGCAGTCTAAAGCGTATCTCTCCCTAGATCTTGCTACTAGCCTCCCCCTAGATCTAACCACGATCTAGACGTTGCACACAAGTCAATGATTTCTCCCTAAACCACACAAGGACTTGGACGCCACTCACAAGGCGGCGATTCTCTCCTAAGCCACACAAGGACCTAGACGCCACGCAGAAGGCGGCAATTTCCCTTCCGATTACAATGAGAAAAATAAATGAAAAATAACAAAAACAAATTGAGCACTTTAGGCTAGGCACTCCCTTCAAACAAAGCGATGAAGATGTCGATGAATCCTTGCAAGAGGTGCTTTGAATGCTTCGCACGTGCCATCATTCTTCCGCGCTATTTGTCCTTCTTAGGAGTATGGAGTATCTCTGAGTTCTGGAGATCTCTGGATCGTCGTTGAAGGTAAGTGCACTCCAGGTAATGAAAAATCGTAAATTTCTCAAAAAATGAGAGATGTTTATATTCTGGCTCTATCGTCGGGCGATACTGACTATCGCCATCTGGCGATAGCGGTAACCGCTGCCACGTGTCCCATGAACTCCTCATTTTTGCATCGCACAAACGTTGAGCGCTGAATCATGCACTATCACCGCGCGATACCGAATATCACCATCTGGCGATATCGAAATAACGGTGGCCACGATTTCATCGAGCGTCGAGCGGAAATGCGTCGAGTGGCGCTATCGCCTGTGGCGATACCCACTATCGCCTGACGATATATCCAAGCCCTGATTTCGTCGAGCATCGAGCAGAATTGCGTCGAGTGTCGAGTGTCGCGGGGTGCTATCACATGTTGACGATACCCACTATCACCTGGCGATATCTCCCGAGCTCAATTCTGATCTGATTCATCATCAAAAAGATATGAGATATTAACCTGTGTTACCTGCACAATAATAACATCCAAATATCAAATACAAACAAGATTTGTTATTGGCAAACTAGGAAGCGTAGAATGCATGCTCCAACATTGACTTCCTTGGCTCCTTCAGGTAATGTGTGGAACTGAATCCCTGGAGTCCAGTGGAGCTTTTAAGGAGGAGAGTTAGGGTTTTGGGTGGGTGTATGCTGCCATGGACCTTAATGGCCCCTTAAGAGGATTTCGGCCATGGTGGGTGGGGGATGAAGAATGGCTCAAACCTGTCAAAGAACAGCTGGTTGAAATGGGACTGCACTCCCCCTGTCCTAGTGAATTGAATGGGGGGTTGGGGAAAGGGGAAGGATGAGCCCCAAAGTCTTTCCTCATTGCTCCCCTCTCTTTCTCTCTCTTTCATTTGGAGTTTTTTCTCTCTCCTACTCACCAAGCCTGAAATTTGACTTCTACCTAGCCTAATGGCAGCCCACATGTTCATTTCATCCACTAATACGAGGTTAGCCCAAGTGAATTGGGCTTGAGCTTGAGTTTGCCAATTTGGGCAAGCTTGACCTAAACCTTGACTAGGGTTGACCTTGGTCAATTTGGTCTTTGAGGTTGCCCCTAATGGGTCCTTGGTGACCCATTGGCCTCCATTAAGGTCTAGGTAGGGTTGACTTGGCCCTTTGGAGGTCACTTGACCCTTAATCAGGGCACTTTGACCACTTTAGGGTTAGAGTTGACTTTGGTCAACATAGCCTTTTTGGTTGACCCCAATGGGTCCTTGGTGACCCATTGGCCTCTCTCTAGGGTTAGGAAGGTATGTGTGGGGTCCACTTGGCTAAGGGAAATTCAATTGGCCCTGTGTAGGTCAGTTTGACCCATTTAGGGTTAGGGTTGACTTGGGTCAACTTAGCCTCTTGTGTGGACCCCCAATGGGTCCTTAGTGACCATATAAACTACCTAAGGTGTTATGGGTGTTGTGGTGGGGTCATGGAGTCAATTTGAAGCCCAAATGTCAAACCCTAGGTCTGGTGATGAGGTTGTGTTATAGGCAGATCAAAGTGATTTTCATCTTGGCCTTGTTCACGTGGTCCTTTGAGCTTCTAATGGTTTTGTCATGACCTAGTCATGACAAAACAAAACACTAGGGGTCTAGTTATTTGAGGGATGTTATAAGTAGTATACGTGAAGAGAAAAATAAGTTGCAAGTACCTATAGGGGACTTGCAAGCATTTGTTGGTCTCTGCAAAAGAGAAGTTAGCGGTAGATATGAAAGTAAAGTATGCCGCAAGTACCTGAAGGGAGCTTATAGGAATTCGCTAATCTCTACAAGAAAATAGTTAGAAGCAGACATGATATATGAAAGAAGGTTGCAAATAACTGTGAAGAAACTTGTAAGCATCTTCTGACCTCTGCAAGAAAAGTGTTAGAAGCAGATATAATGTAAAGATTAAACCGCAAGTACCTGGATGGGCCTTACAGGTGCCTGCTAGTCACTACAAAGAGAAGAGGGAGCAGCATACATATTACAATGAGCTAAATTGCAAGTACATGAGCAGAACTTGCGAGTGCCTGCTAATCACTACAAAGAGAAGAGTGAGTAGCAGACATAATATAATGAACTAAGATGCAAGTACCTGGAGGGGACTTGTAGGTGCTAACTATTAATAAGATGGATATGATCATATAGTAGAGGAAATGCCTAACGAACTTTGATGATAATTGAATGAAGATCAAATCAGAATAACGATCCTCTTACTAGATTAGAGATGAAGTCCAGATCAATAAGTCGCGTTGACCGTTGATATGATAGGAAGGATCCATAAGAAAAGATCATTTTAGTTAGACTCTACTTGCATGGCTCGTTAATCAAGGAGAGACAGATTCTTTGATTAATGATTGATGTCATTAGCATTTAAGAAGAGTAATGAAGAGCTTGTAAGTCATCATCTGATAGAGCTTTGAGCAAGCGATGCATATAAGATGAGGGTAAACAAAGTGAATGTCACGAATCCTCTTGATAGGTCGGATTTAACCTGTTAACCTGCGAAAAAGGCAGTTGATAAAAAGAGGTCTATACTCGGTGATGACCAAGAAAGACCGGATGCTGCCACAGGAGATCACTCGTGGGCCTCATGCATTGCTTGACTGAGAAAGGTCATCACGAGTATAGTCCTACTAAGAGCGGAATAGCTATACTCCCTTGACAGAGCACAAAAGGGAGACATGCACAAAAATACTAAGAAGGAAATGGCAGATGTACTGCTCTCTTGCCTCTGGTACAACGTCACTGATCAGTGAGATTAGTTGAGTCATGTGGCCTAAAGCATTGCTTGTCTGTGGAAAGATCGGTGGAGTTGTAGGCCCCACAAAAGCACAGATTGAGAGTACCACAGAGTGTTCGGCCATCACAGTTATGAGATGATCGAATAGACAAGGCTACGCCTGGTCGACATTGCTTGTCAAGCAAAGATCACCGTAACTGCAATGTATCCTTAACGGAGCACAGCATATCTAAAACATTGGCCTTCCTGACACACACTTTGTGTCAGATACTGGCTAAGATCCGAAGTCCCGTATTCCTCCACATGAGAGTTGGATAGCTCCCACTACACATATGCAAACACTCCCCGTGATATGTGGTCATTGTGGCCTTACACCGGAATCCAATCCCGAGGGGGCCTGTAACACCCCTATCTGTCGCATAGCATATAGCAGTAGGTCCGGCCGGGGCCCGATGACATATAACACACACAGACCGGAAGGTTATGCAATGGAAACCATCCTGCCAATAAACAACGTCCTACACATAGTACATTCTAGCGAAAATAATTTAAAAGTTGCAAAAATAATAACCCAGCCATACAGCCTGAATGTCCACTACAAAAACATAATAGGAATGAACGTACAAATACATAAGTACATGGCCTTAAGGCCTTATAATAGTTTTCCAAACCTCGGAACACAGGCCAGTCATACATGAGGATAATAGAAACACTCAAAAATTAGGCCTTTGAGGGCCGTCTCAGCAACAAGGGATTTTGCCCGCTATTTACCACTCGGCTCCGCAGCACCTGCAAGCAACAATCCACCGAGCCGTGGCAAACAAAAGCAACGGTCAGCTATGCTGACCAAATTATAACGATCCTGCCCACAAACTCGGGGCGAAGATGCTCCTTCCCTGCACTTTATTAGCATTGCCATATAATAGAGACTATTACACATCATCACAGGCATAGGCTCGCACGACCACACACCCCGTGCTCTCAGGGCACATTCTCGGTGAACCCGGTCAAAGTCCGCGGTCTCACCACCGCCCCTTGGACGGCAATTTCTCGTGAGCATTACGGTCTATCTGGCCTTTGCCTAAGACCCTCCATCTATGCCAACGGCGAGTACCACGTACTTTAGGTCTCTCTAACCGAACGATACAGAGCGGGTACGGTTCCGCCTAACCCGTTGCTCACACCACAATGTCAATTTAAGCCATATGCGCGGGTGAAGCTTCCCTGAGTTCCAATCCGATCACACACTTTACATAACCCTGTTATGTACAAGTTAGCTCCCAGGCCACCATGTTGGTAGAACCACGCATCTGCCCACTTTTCTGGGTGCACTTTGGAGTTAGACCCCAAGGCTCCCTATTGCAATCTAGCGCATAGAAAACCTGAAAAACAATCAACTGCACGGAGTCTTCTCCGACCATTCAAGTAATGCAACATCACCGATCTAGACCAACCTGTCCGGGTAGGCTTCACACATCATTCCTATGTCTGTTTCCCGAATACGGACTCTACATACAACATAATGGGGACTATTCATGTCTACCTAAAGGAACACCTCACACTCACCGCAAACTCGCGAGAGCGGGCTTCCTATGCAAGGGAAAAGAGGACTTCACATGTCCAAGATGAGAATCATTACCCTAGCATTCCTCTTTGGTGCAATGAAGATCTATGCGGATGAAAAGCACCGCAATGTCCTTGCCTCCGCAGATCCAAACTCGGCTTGCGATTTGGGGATCTGAAGCTCCACCAGCGGCCGGATCTCTCTTCCTTCTCCTTCCTTGCTCTCCCCTCTCTCTATAACTTTAGAAAGAGAAAGCCCAAAAGAAATGAGGGTTTCTAAACCCTATTCCTGGATATAACCCAGCAATAGCAGCCCTGAGACATTGGATCCCAATATAAGGAAACAGACGACCACAATTTGCACTTAAAATCCACCACCTGGGCCGAACACGGCTTGTCACACGCCCGTGTCCAAGGCCGTGTGCCCCATTAGACGCTGAAACCGCCTCATCCCGAAAAGAACAGGGGCTCTTGACACGCACATGTCAGGCTAAACACACATGGGCTCCAGGCCGTGTTTCACCCCCGAAACAACTCGGCCAACTACCCGAGTAAGACACGGCCTGGGACACGCCCGTATCTCAGGCCATGTTTGATATCTTGAGTACCTTTCGTCGAACACTCGAGACAATCGTCGAACCCGAGCACGACACGGCCCTGTACACGCCCGTGCCTCAGGCCGTGTTCGCTGTCTCGAGTTTCTTTCTTCAACCACTCGAGTAGCTCGTCGAAACCAAACACGACAAGGCCCTGGGACACACCCGTGTCCCAGGACGTATGACCTCTACCAAGTCCCAGACTTAGCTCCAAGAGCCACCCATCGCTCTTTTGAGTTTCGTGGCGTTACAACACTATCCCTCTAAAAAGAATTTCGTCCAGAAATTACATAAAGGAAAAGATATAAACAAAACGCAAACGGTACTTGAGTGGAATAACTCCGGGTATTCCTCAAGCATGGTCTGATCTTACTCCCATGAGAGCACCTCCCGACCGTAGTTGTCCCAACGGCCCTTGACCATCTTGATTTCCTTATTATGCAGACGCTTGACTTCCGAGTCCTCAATGCGAATGGGCTTGACCTTCATCGTCAACCCAACATCAACCTGTACTTGATCGACCGCAATCACCTGCGAAGGCTCTTGCACCGCCTTCCGCAGCACCGATATGTGTAATACATCGTGTAGACCACAAAGCTCCTCTGATAGCTTCAACCGATACACTGCCAAAGCATCAACCATGATTTGCTTCATGTGGCCATCCAAAACAAGAGCATGCTGAAGCCGATCAGCCTGGTCACACTGAACTTCCCTCCAGTTCAATAGCGCCTCGGCACTAGAATGGTTGTCTACGCATGAGATCTCCAATGCCTCCAACTCCAAAACCGAATGCTCGTCATGAACCGACAGCCAATTAGCATGAGCTGGGGCCCTGCGACTCAATGCATCCGCAACTGCATTGCCTTTCCAAGGCACATAATGAATCTTTAATGTGTAGTCCCCCAGGACTCCATCCATCTTCGCTGTCGCATGTTCAGATCATTCAAAAAAAGGACCGGTGCGCTCCAAGGCGACAAACTTGGACACACGTAACCCAACAACAACTCTTGAAGTTGAACTTCAGCTCCTCCATCTCCTTAGGCGCTAGCCGATATGGAGAGCGTGACACAGGTTTCGCACCTGGCACTAGCTCGATGGTGAAATATATCTCTCGCTGAGGTGGGGCTCCAGGGTGATCTCCAGGAAACACATCAGGGTATTCATATACCACTGGGATGTTATCCAAAGCAGGCTTAGGCTTCGAAGCCTCCACTAGAATAAAGAACAGCTCTGCACCAGCACGAACAGCCTTAACCACCAGAAGAGCAGACATCAGAGTCTTGCTCAAACCTTTCAAGCCCATAAAAGTCGTCTCACGACCTGTTCCCAACTTGACCTCCTTGCGACTGCAATCAATATAAGCATGTTGCTCCGAGATCCAATCCATGCCAAATATCACGTCGAACTCCACCAGTGGCAGTAACAACACTTGCAAATTGAACTCCTGACTGCCAATATGAATCTTTACGCCACAGACTTTATCCGCGCACATCGAACACCCATTCGGCAACAACACATCTAGTTTGTCCTTTGTCATTGAAGAAGGTACTCCGATGCGCGATATAAATCCTTTGGACAAAAAGGAGTGTGAAGCTCCCGTATCAAAGAGTGCTCTCGCCGGATTATCATAAATCAAAACAAAGCCTATACAAGCAGTGGTAAGGTAACACGCACATAACAAGTATTTAAAAATTAACTTGCTATAAATTTAAATCGTACATGTCACCACATCTGCTTGCTTGATGGCCTCCTGTTGGCCAAGATTATAAACTCTAGGTTGAGTAGGAGCATAGTGGTGCGCGGTTGACTCCACCGTCTTGCCCTTCTCCTCATAGGTTGCTCCCGACTTCCTCTCGGACTTTGGACGTCCGCTCCAGTAGTCCCAGGAAAAGTGTCCCGGCTTCCCACAATTATAGCACGCGCCCGGGGTTCAGCTTGTAGTTTCCCCCGAAGCACCGGAAGAAGGCGCTGGACCCGAAGTCCTAGCCTTCTTATTAAACTTTTGATATCCAAACTTCGTGTTAGTCTGCACCTTAATCTCCGTCTTCTTAGCACCAGAGTCCCTCTTCTCCTACACGTTCCTCAGATCCTTTTATAATGACTGGGTTGTATTGCCATGGTCAAGAAGCCCTGTGTCATAGGCCCTGAGAGCAGTAGCCTTAGGTCATCCATCAGACCTTCATAGAATCGATTTGTCTTACGCTCCTCGTCCGCGAACGTAGAGCTGGCATACCGACCCAACCGTGTAAATTCGTGGAGATACTCATCCACGCTACTCTCTCCTTTCGTCAACCTCTGGAATTCATTCTCCAATGCAATCCTCTAAGCCGAGGGAAGGTACCTTGCCAAGAACAGTCTCAAAATTTCTTCCATTAAGACGTCTATAAGTTGCCTTCCCCTCAAGTGATGAAGCTCAAAATCTTCCCACCATAGCCGTGCATCTCCATGCAATAGGAACGTAGCTATGGTGGTCATCTGCCACTCTTCTGTTTCAGTAGCTGTCAATACTCTCTTCACTCGGGAGAGCCAATCCTCAGCTTGGGATGGGGTTCCCGTCCTTGAGAACACCAGAGGATTGAATCCCATAACATGTTTGAGCAGCCTTTCAATAGCTCTCCTAGGCACCAAAGGCTCCAACACTACTTGCTCCACTCTCCTCTGTTCTGCTGCTTGAAGCGGCACCTGCTCCACCGCAGGGGCAGGCTGCTGTATTTACCTTGCAAGCTGCGCATTGATCATAGCAAACACCGCTTCGGCCACCAATCGTATCATTTCTGCCGAGGAAGGTGTTGCAGGCACATCATTTGGTGCGCTACTAGCCTCAGAAACCGGGCATTCTGACGGCCTTGCACCACTTCTAGTCACCTATAGTTGTACAAAACACCATTAAGCGACCTAACAAAATTGCAAAAAGTAATTATAGGAACACCCAGGTTCCTCAAACACGTGTTTTTTCATTCCTAAGTGGACATTCATGAGTTCTTTCATGTTATAACGATGACGCACACACCTGTTCTCACCACCCCTTAAAAGAATTCGTCCACGAATTCATTTAAGTTGACTGAAATCAGTAGTCTGATACCAAATTGTAACACCCCCTAACCATCGCATAGCATATAGTAGTATGTCCGGCCGGGGCCAGACTCCATATACCATAGACAGACCGGAAGGTTACGCAATAGGAACCACGCATCAACCCAGTTTTCTGGGTGCACATTGGAGTTAGTCCCTGAGGCTCCCTGTTTTAATCTACCGCATAGAAAACCCGAAAAACAATCAACTACACGGAGTCTCTGCACGTAGTCTTCTCCGGCCATTCAAGCAATGCAACATCACCGATCCAGATCAACCTGTCCAGGTAGGCTTCACACATCATGCTTATGTCCATTTCTCGAATACGGACTATACATGCAAAACAACGGGGACTATTCATGTCTACCCGAAGGAACACCTCACACTCACCGCACACTCGTGAGAGTGGGCTTCCTATGTAAGGGAAAAGAGGACCTCACATATCCAAGATGAGAATCGTTACCCTAGCATTCCTCTTTGGCGCCATGAAGATCTATGCGGATGAAAAGCAACACAATGTCCTTTAATCCGCATATCCGAACTTGGCTTGCGATTTGGGGCTCCGAAGCTCCACCAGTGGCCGGATCTCTCTTCCTTCTCCTTCCTTGCTCTCCCCTCTCTCTATAACTTTAGAAAGAGAAAGCCCAAAAGAAATGAGGGTTTCTAAACCCTATTCCTGGATATAACCCAGCAAGAGCAGCCATGAGACATTGGATTCCAATATAAGGAAACGGACGGCCACGATTTGCACTTAAAATCCACCACCTGGGCCGAACACGGCTTGTGACACGCCCGTGTCCAAGGCCGTGTGACCCATTAGACGCTGAAACCGCCTCGTCCCGAAAAGAACAGGGGCTCTCGACACGCACGTGTCAGGCTGAACACGCATGGGCTCCACGCCATGTTTCACCCCTGAAACAACTCGGCCAACTACCTGAGTAAGACACGGCCGGTGACATGCCTGTGTGTCAGGCCATGTTTGATATCTTGAGTACCTTTCGTCGAACACTCGAGACGATCGTCAAACCCGAGCACGACACGGCCCTGGACACTCCCGTGTCTCAGGCCGTGTTCGCTGTCTCAAGTGTCTTTCGTCAACCACTCGAGTAGCTCGTCGAAACCGAACATGATACGGCCCTGAGACACACCCGTGTCCCAGGACGTGTGACCTCTACCAAGTCCCAGACTTGTCTCCAAGAGCCACCCATCGCTCTTTTGAGTTTTGGAGCGTTAAAACTCTATCCCTCTAAAACGAATTTCGTCCTGAAATTACATAAAGGAAAAGATATAAATAAAACTCAAACAGTACTTGAGTGGAATAACTCTGGGTATTCCTCAAGCATGGTCTGATCTTATTCCCATGAGAGCTCCTCCCGACTACAGTTGTCCCAACAGACCTTGGCCATCTTGATTTCCTTGTTATGCATACGATTGACTTCCGAGTCCTCAATGCGAACGAGCTTGACCTTCATCGTCAACCCAACATCAACCAGTACTTGATCGACCGCAATCACCTGTGAAGCCTCTTGCACCGCCTTCCGCAGCACCGATATGTGTAATATATCGTGTAGACCACTAAGCTCCTCTGATAGCTTCAACTGATACGCTGCCAAAGCATCAACCATGATTTGCTTCATGTGGCCATCCAAAACAAGACCCTGCCGAAGCCGATCAGCCAGGTCACACTGAACTTCCGTACAGTTCAATAGCGCCTCGGCACTAGAATGGTTGTCTACGCATGAGATCTTCAATGCCTCCAACTCCCAAACCAAACGCTCGTCATGAACCGACAACCAATTAGCTTGAGCTGGGGCCCTGCGACTTAATGCATCCGCAACTGCATTGCCTTTCCTAGGCACATAATGAATCTTGAATGTGTAGTCCCCCAGGAACTCCATCCATCTCCGCTGTCGTATGTTCAGATCCTTCTGATCCAACAGGTATTTCAGGCTCTTGTGGTCGATATAGATATGGACCTTCACCCAGTACAAGTAGTGCCTCCACAACTTCAGGACAAATATCACGGCCGCTAACTCCAAGTCATGGACCGGATAATTCCTCTCATGCACATTCAGCTGACATGAGCCATAGGCAATCACACTTCCATGCTGCATTAGAACACAACCCAATCCACTGCCTGAAGCATCGCTGTAGATCTCAAAGACTTCGGTCCCACTGGCCGAACTCAGCACAGGCGCCGTGGTTAACCGACTCTTCAACTCCTCAAAAGTTCGTGCGCACTCCGGCGTACAAACAAACTTCTGCTCTTTCCTCGTCAGAGTCATGAGGGGTAATGCTATCCGCGAGAAGTTCTCCATGAATCGCCTATAATAGCCGACAAGCCCCAAAAAACTCCGCACTTCCGCTACCGTAGAAAGCACAGGCCACTCTCGTATAGCAACAATCTTCGCCGGATCCACCGCAATTCCCTCTCCACAGACTATGTGACCAAGGAACGCTGCTGAGGACAACCAAAACTCAAATTTGTAGAACTTGGCATACAGTTGATTCCTCCTCAACATCTCCAATACCAAATGCAGATGCTTAAAGTGATCCTCCTCACTCTGCGAGTACACTAATATATCGTCGATGAAGACGATCACAAAGTGGTTTAGGTACTCCCTAGAAATCCTGTTCATCAGATCCATGAACACTGATGGCGCATTAGTCAGCCCAAACGGCATGACCATAAACTCATAATGCCCGTATCTCGTACTAAAAGTTGTCTTAAGGATATCACTTTCCCTTATCCTCAGCTGATAATAACCGGACTTAAGATCCAATTTTGAGTACACCGATGACCCTACTAACTGATCAAAAAGATCATCAATCCTTGGGATCGGGTACTTGTTCAGCTCTCAATAATCAATACAGAGCCGAAAAATTTCATCCTTCTTCTTCAGAAAAAGGACCGGTGCGCTCCAAAGCGAGGAACTTGGACACACGTAACCCAACAACAACTCTTGAAGTTAAACTTCAGCTCCGCCATCTCCTTAGGCGCTAGCCGATACAGAGAGCGTGACACAGGTTTCGCACCTGGCACTAGCTCGATGGTGAAATATATCTCCCGCTGAGGTGGGGCTCCAAGGTGATCTCCAGGTAACACATCAGGGTATTCATATACTACTGGGATGCTATCCAAAGCAGTCTTAGGCTTTGAAGCCTCCACTAGAATAAAGAATGACTCTGCACCAGCACGAACTGCCTTAACCACCAGAAGAGCAGACATCAGAGTCTTGCTCAAACCTTTCAAGCCCGTAAAAGTCGTCTCACGACCTGTTCCCAACTTGACCTCCTTGTGACTGCAATCAATATAATCTTGTTGCTCCGAGAGCCAATCCATGCCAAATATCACGTCGAACTCCACCAACGGCAGTAACAACACTTGCAAATTGAACTCCTGACTGCCAATATGAATCTTTACGCCACAGACTTTATCCGCGCACATCGAACATCCATTCGGCAACACACATCTAGTTTGTCCTTTGTCATCGAAGAAGATACTCTGATGCGCGATATGAATCCTTTGGACAAAAAGGAGTGCGAAGCTCCCGTATCAAAGAGTGCTCTCGCCGGATTATCACAAATCAAAACAAAGCCTATACAAGCAGTGGTAAGGTAACACGCACATAACAAGTATTTAAAAATTAACTTGCTATAAATTTAAACCGTACCTGTCACCACATCTGCTTGCTTGATGTCCTCCTGTTGGCCAAGATTATAAACTCTAGGTTGATCCGGAGCATAGTGGTGCACAGTTGACTCCACCGCTTTACCCTTCTCCTCATAGGTTGCTACAGGCTTCCTCTCGGACTTTGTACGTCCTCTCCAACAGTCCCGGGAAAAGTGTCCCGGCTTCCCACAATTATAGCACACGCCCGCGGTTCAGCTTGTAGTTTCCCCCGAAGCACCGGAAGAAGGCGCTGTACCCGAAGTCCTAGCCTTCTTATTGAACTTTCGATATCCAGACTTCGTGTTAGTCGGCACCTTAAACTCTGTCTTCTTAGCACCAGAGTCCCTCTAATCCTGCACGTTCCTTAGATCCTTTTCTAATGACTGGGACGTATTGCCATGGTCAAGAAGCCCTGCGTCAAAGGCCCCGAGAGCAGTAGCCTTTGGTCATCCATCAGACCTTCATAAAATCGGTTTGTCTTACGCTCCTCGTCCGCGAACGTAGAGCTGGCGTACCGACCCAACCGTGTAAATTCGTGGAGATACTCATCCACGCTACTCTCTCCTTACGTCAACCTCTGGAATTCATTCTCCAATGCAATCCTCTAAGCTGAGGGAAGGTACCATGCCAAGAACAGTCTCGAAATTTCTTCCATTAAGATGTCTGTAAGTTGCCTTCCCCTCAAGTGATGAAGCTCCAAATCTTCCCACCATTGCCGTGTATCTTCGTCCAACAGGAACGTAGCTATGGTGGTCATCTGCCACTCTTCCGTTTCAGTAGCTGTCAATTCTTTCTTCACTCGGGAGAGCCAATCCTCAGCTTGGGATGGGGTTCCCGTCCCTGAGAACACTGAAGTATTGAATCCCATAACATGTTTGAGCAGCCTTTCAGTTGCTCTCCTAGGCACCAAAGGCTCCAACACTACTTGCTCCACTCTCCTCGGTTATGCTGCTTGAAGCGGCACCTGCTCCACCGCAGGGGCAGGCTACTGCATTTGCCTTGAAAGCTGCGCATTGATCATAGCAAACACCGCTTTGGCCACCAATCGTATCATTTCTGCCGAGGAAGGTGTTGCAGGAACATCATTTGGTGCGCTACTAGCCTCAGAAACCGGGCATTCTGACGGCCCTGCACCACTTCTGGTCTCCTATAGTTGTACAAAACACTATTAAGCGACCTAACAAAATTGCAAAAAGCAATTATAGGAACACGCGGGTTCCTCAAACACGTGTATTTTCATTCCTAAGTGGACATTCATGGGTTCTTTCATGTTATAACGATGACGCACACACATGTGCTCACCACCCCTTAAAAGAATTCGTCCACGAATTCATTTAAGTTGACCGAAACCAGTAGTCTGATACCAAATTGTAACACCCCCTAACCATCACATAGCATATAGTAGTAGGTCCGGCCGGGGCCGGACTCCATATACCACAGACAGACTGGAAGGTTACGCAATAGAAACCATCCTGCCAATAAACAACGTCCTACATAGAGTACATTCTAGTGGAAACAATGTAAAAGTTGCAAGAATAAGAACCCATCCAAACAGCCTGAATGTCCACTACAAAAACACAATAGGAATGAACATACAAATACACAAGTACATGGCCTTAAGGTCTGACAATAGTTTTCTCAAATTTGAGTGTCTTCCAAACCTCGGCACGCAGCTGGTCATACATGAGGATAAAAGAAAACACTCAAAAATTAGGCCTTCGAGGGCCGGCTCAGCAACAAGGGTTTTGCCCGCTATTTACCACTTGGCTCCGCAGCACCTGCGAGCAACAATCCACCGAGCGGGGGCAAACAAAAGCAACGGTCAGCTATACTGACCAAATTATAATGATCCCGCCCCCAAACTTGGGGCGGCGATGCTTCTTCCCTGCACTTTATTAGCATTGCCGTATAATAGAAACTATTCCACATCATCACAGGCGTAGGCTCGCACGACCACACACCCCGTGCTCTCAGGGCACATTCTCGGTGAACTCGGTCAAAGTCCGCAGTCTCACCACCGCCCCTTGGACAGCAATTTCTGGTGAGCATTAGTCTTCTGGCCTTTGCATAAGACCCTCCATCTATGCTAATGGCGAGTACTATATACTTTAGGTCTCTCTAACTGAATGACATAGAGCGGGTATGGTTCCGCCTAACCCATTGCTCACACTGCAACGTCAATTTAAGCCACATGCGCGGGTTAAGCTTCCCCGAGTCCCAATCCGATCACACACTTTACATAACCCTGTTATGTACAAGTTGGCTCCCAGGCCACCATGTTGGCAGAACCATGCATCTGCCCAGTTTTCTGGGTGCACATTGGAGTTAGTCCCCGAGGCTCCCTGTTGCAATCTACCGCGTAGAAAACCCGAAAAACAATCAACTGCACGGAGTCTCTGCACGGAGTCTTCTCCGGCCATTCAAGCAATGAAACATCACCGATCCAGACCAACATGTTCGGGTAGGCTTCACACATCATGCCTATGTCCATTTCTCTAATACAGACTATACATGCAAAACAATGGGGACTATTCATGTCTACCCGAAAGAACACCTCACACTCACCGCACACTCGTGAGAGCGGTCTTCCTATGCAAGGGAAAAGAGGATCTCACATATCCAAGATGAGAATCGTTACCCTAGCATTCCTCTTTGGCACCATGAAGATCTATGCGGATGAAAAGCACCATAATGTCCTTTAATATGCATATCCGAACTTGGCTTGCGATTTGGGGCTCTGAAGCTCCACCGGCAGCCGGATCTCTCTTCCTTCTCCTTCCTTGCTCTCCCCTCTCTCTAGAACTTTATAAAGAGAAAGCCCAAGATAAATGAGGGTTTCTAAACCCTATTCCCAGATATAACCCAGCAAGAGCAGCCCTGAGCCAATGGATCCCAAAATAAGAAAATTGACGGCCACGATTCGCTCTTAAAATCCACCACCTGGGCCGAACACGGCTTGTGAACCGCCCGTGTCCAAGGCCATGTGCCCCATTCGACGCCAAAATCGTCGCATCCTAAAAAGAACACTAACTCTCGACACGCCCATGTCAGGCTGAACATGCCTGGGCTCCGTGCCGTGTTTCACACCTGACGCAAGTCGGCCAACTACCCATGTAGGACATGGCCTGGAACACGCTCGTGTCTCAGGCCGTGTTCGATTTCTCGAGTACCTTTCGTCGAACACTCGAGATGATCGTCGAACCCAAGCACGACACGACCCTGGACACTCCCATGTCTCAGGCCGTGTTAGCTGTCTAGAGTGTCTTTCGTCAACCACTCCAATAGCTCTTCGAAACCAAACACGACATGGCCCTGGGACACGCCCGTGTCCCAGGCCATGTGACCTCTGCCAAGTCCCAGACTTGGCTCCAAGCGCCACCCGTCGCTCTGTTGAGTTTCTGGGCATTACAGGGCCTATAGCAAGACTCGGTGATATCTCAGTGGTTCAGTGATCTCTTTGGCAAAGAGAAAATAGAGGAAGAAGCACTCCAAAAAGTGAAATGTGTCAGTACGGGATCCTTGATGTAAATTTTATTGAAATGCATGAACTTTTAGAAGTGATTTGTAAACAAAGTGTTTGGAAAAATGAAGAGTAGAGTAAGAGTAACCGATAATGACTTCGAGTTTTGAGGATTTGGTGATATCGCTTTTATCTTCAGAATAGTATTCCTTTGGAGCCTTCATAATAGACATCGAAGCACTCAACAGTATTATTAACAATGAGGATAGGGTGTTCTTCGACTTGGCTCACTCCTCTTGAGCAACAAGGAATGTCCGCAACTTCTTTGCCCTTAGAGGGCTGCACCGAGGCACTGAAGATTGAGAGGGCCGAATGTGTAGATCAACGTTCATAGATAGAACCGATAGCGGGGCGACGGTGAAGGTTGATGTACTTGGCAAAACACAGTGAGAATGGGCAATAAAATGGCAGATCTGTATACAAATAAGTAGATCTGGTTTGGGGATGGGTAGAACCACTATTTAGGGGCGGATCAGGGCAAAAATGGAAAGTATGAGCGCTGAAAATAACATATCGAGGGCTATATCCATAGATCTTGACTGACCTAGAATTTTTGGGTTATTAGGATTGTTTATCCACTGAGGTAATTTAAAGGACTGGCCGGCTAGGGTTTATGGAGAACTTCGGGCAGTGGGAATGAATGTGTGGTGGTCGGCTGGCTGAAAGGAAGCAGGAGAGTGGTCGGCTGGCCTGTTGCAAGGAGGGGAGGCGGAAGGAACAGGAAAATAAAAACTTAGGGAAAAGAACAGTAATATTTATTAATGAACAATAACGGAAACAAGAACTGCCAACGTGGTTTTTAGCTATTTGTAGGGGTGATTCCGGGTGGAAGATGGAGGGTTCGAGGTGGGGATAACGAAGGTGGAGGTAGGGATTACTGTGGGGAGGAGTTTGGCGGCCTTTGGTCGTCACCTAGGGTAATACGGCATCGGAACCGAGGAGGGATCGCTGTAATCCGGGATTAGAGTTATCCAAATTAATTCGTAAATGCTTCAATTTAGCCCCCTACCACTCTTATTTACAAGAAAAGAAGCACTGCGGCATCCCATTCGACGACTATGATTGGCTGGCGGGAGATGCCTCAAAATACATGAAATAAAAGTCCCAAAAAATAAAGTAATATAGAATTTTGACTCACGGTGATGCCCCGGACACAATCTCAGAGTCGATAAATGGGCACGCTATATATGAAAAGCTGCCAAATTAGCCCCGAACTGGCGCAAAGCAAGTCCTCGTCTCTGTTCTGCATCAAGTTGTATAAAGAGAACATGAAGGAGATTGAAGAAATGAAAACCTATAGAGGTAATAGGAGGATCAGAAGGACTCTATCCAAATGGATTTTCACACATAAGATCTTTCGTACATGAGATTAAATCATGAAAACTCATGAGTACTAAGATCACATCAAGGGAATCGAGCTTTGACCCATCCCGCGTTTATCAAAGCAATAGATTTTGATCGCATCTAGAGTCTGTCGCTCTTCTTCGGATGCATCACCACTCATTGCGAGCACCACCTCCTCTTCGTCGTTGTGTTTGGAAGCCAAACTCTCTATGTTTGCGAGGCGCCAAGTGGGTTTTCTACTTGACTAGAGATTAGGATTCACGTTTGAGACCTAAAGACAAATTTCGGGAGGACGGGGAAGAAATTAAATAAAATAATTTCTTTTCCTATGCCTGATTTTTGGGGCCAATAGGTACCTCTTTAGAGACAACTCAGCAAACCGTGGCTAATACCCTCTTAATATCCATGAATTGAATTGTTGTGGCTAATAATAAGTATTAGCCGGTTTTTGACCCATGGCAAAAACAACCATAGCTAAAAATCATTTTTTTAGTTTGATCTTCCGTGCTTCCAATTGACCTAATTTTAGGCTGTTATAATTTGAGGCTGAAACTACATGGTCTGTTATTAAGGAAGTCACGTCATGGTGTAAAAATCAAGAGTGGTCACCTCCGCCCCTAATTTTGATGCCAGGAAGCACCATAATATTACTCTTCCGCCATCAACCAGCATCTTGTCACCGCCTTATTTTCCGCCTCTAGTCTCTAGGAAACACACTTCCTAACTCAACACCAACTCATAGCAACCCTAGTCCTATTAACTGACTCTTCCTATCTTCCACAGGCCCCTCCTACGCACAACCACATTTTATTACCTCCCGCCACCTAAATACAAATACCGAATCCCATATCCACCATCCAATAGCCTCATCTCATTGAATCCATAAACACCTCCATTCATTGATCCCCACATCATAATGGTCCTGTAGCATCCATTCTTTCCAAATCTCTACAAATTAATGTCTACTTCTCCCCAAATACGAACACCTATACTCTAGACCGCCACTACCATATTCGGTCTTCTACATTATTTTTACTCACGTCATGGCGACCAAGTATAAGGGGTCCTTCGACATCGTATTCGATGTCTAAGATAACAAAGTACACCAGCCTGGAAGATGAACTTATTTACTTTAACGAGCATATCCTCAACTATCCATACTGCATACTTTATTGATCGGTCAGTTAGATTATTACTCATACGTGTGGGGCTTGACGTTCCTAAACCAAACTTTTAAAATAAAGAAAATGACATGCGATTAATACTTGTTCAAAGATCAGCTAAGATTTTTTTTACTAATAACTTGCCAAAGAGGCACAAGATGGAGAACCGTCCTAGGTCATTTACTTTTTATGGAAATTTGATAAGTACAACCACAGATCATTCTGCATTAAAGGAAATTCACGAAATTCCTTCAAGATTTTTCTTATTGGAGTGCAACTCTGAGATATTTTGTATATGTTGGCATTTGTGAGAGAGTCTCGCAGAAGGGGATATTAATATGAATTTGTTTTAAAATTTCTAAAAAATAATATATTACTTTCCTCGACGCGCTCATTTTTTTAATTAGATGGGTACAGAACATTCGAGCTAGATGCATGCAGAGCTAATATAGAAAGAAAGTTTGAAGCTAAAATAGGAGGAGGAGGAGTACAGAGAAGTACCATAGGTTCGTCCTTTTTCAAAGATACCTCCTTTCTACTATTAGGGTGATTGCATTCGTGCTTTACCTTAGATTTGGTTCAATATTTCCTGGCAGAGCTCCTCGTTGTCGTTCTGAGAACATTTTTGCAAGTTGTCCCGCTTGATTCTCTAGATTTTTGATCGACCTGGAGATATTCTCGATGTTTGATTCGTTTGTAGCAACATATTTTCCGAAGGCCTCTTCAAGTGGAGAGGGCTTCAACGGTTGTGGTGGAACACCAGGTGGATTTAAGTTAAAAGGGGGAGGTATATTGAGATTAGGATTTAAATTAAGAGGACGTTGAGCATTTCCTTGGTTGCTCTATGAGAAATTAGGATGATTCTTATAACCCGCATTGCAGGTGTTGTTATACAGAGTAGTATTCAGGTTATAAGATGGCTGGGCCGCATTTCCCATGAAATCAACCTATTTTAAAATAACATTACTGTTAGTCTAAGGAGGAGTGGAGGAGGAAGCAGTCATCTCATCCACTTTCTTCGTTATGCGCTCAACTTATAGAGCAAAATTCAAAGTAGGGTTGATTTCAAAAATTCTGGATGGCTTGATAAGCCACGCACGAGCCACATTCCATTGATACGAGTTATTCTCCATCTCCGCGAAAAGCACTTGAGAGGTATCCTAAGTCTTGTTATTTTACGTACCCCCAGTGATTGCGTTAATTGAAAGTATCTAGTGTCAACCTAAATCACCTAGAGAGCGGTGAATATGTAAGTTTTGCATCTTTTTGTGGAATAAAAATAATTGAAAAATAAACACATAGAAACAAATAGATTTATAGCGGTTCCCCGTGTTGGGTACATCCATTGTCCCGCCTCGCCAATCTACCACGAAGGGTAAATTCGACTTCTTCAACTTTATCTTAGATTTTTCAAATCGTAGACATCGGATCCTCAAATCCTACAATTCAGAGACAACCCTCCTATAACTCAGAGAACAACCTCTCCTATAACTCGGAGACAATGCAGTTGGAGCCGACGATTCACATATCCTTAGTTTGATAATATCAACACTCATGTTGTATTTGATTACATCTTGTGTTTGGTAGAGTGTGCAGGTTTACAAGTCCAAGAATGTCAAGGAGCCCTCCTCAGGAACCTATAGCCGAGAGGTAGTTGTTAATGCCGGGCAGTAGCCTGAATTAATTGGATAAGGCACTCGGTAATCTAACGCGCCACATTAGTCCTACCGCTCGTGCTAGCTCGTGGAATTAATTTGTACAGGCTCTCGTGAACCTACCGCGTAGGTGCTAACTTGATACCGCACTGTGTTATACCACTCAACAATCATCACGACTAATCGAATCGTCGAGACCAATTGATTTGACGAGATAACTACACTACTGTCGGAGGCTAGCTTGGTACTGTGCCACAGTAGCATAATAAATGATCATAGAAACTGGCTAACCTGGGAGGGACTAAGGAAATAAGTTCGGGACTTCGCTTACCACGGGAAGTTTGGCGAGTACTTGAGTTTTGTCTTCCATCTTGAAGTAGATAAGGTACACCTCATCCTTCTGCCGGACTAACCTCACAATCTATGCAGAAGTTAAAATAATACGCGAGACTGAAGGTACACCTATCAATGTAACGTTGAAAGAATTAGTGCCTAACCACCTAGAGGGGGGGTGAATAGGTGTAATTCCTTTTTCTTTTTAAGGCAGCAAATCTATTCAATTATTTACTTAACAACAAATAATTCTATAGCTAACACAACACAGATTCACAGAATTACCACAACACAGATTGTACACAGATTTTTATAGTGGTTCCCCAAGGTCTGGGTACATCCACTTTCCCCCTTCGCCTATCTAGCAGTTTGCTAGATTCGGCCTAACTTCTTCTCTTCACCTCAGATTCTCAGATCTTACAGTAGCTCAGAACCCCAACAGGGCTCCTACAATTCAGTGTGAGTCCACACTCCTACAGCTCAGGCACACAGCCCTACCTCAGCCTACACAAGGCCTACAACTCAGAGATATCAATCTCCTACAACTCAGGCTCACAGCCCTACCTCAGCCTACAACAAGGCCTACCACTCAGAGAAAATATTCTCCTACACTCAGCCTTTATAAACACAGGCTTACAGCTCATATCTATAAAGATCCTACAGAAAATTGATTTAACAAATATAATTAACCAACACCCAGATAGATAGATAGAGGGGATGGATGGTTTCTTGATCAGTTATTGGAAGAATCTGATAGCAGAGAACAACCTCTCTTAGCTTTCTTCAAAGCTTCTTGAATCTGAACTCAGTAGGGTTGAATCTCCTGAGAAGTTGATCTTCAATCAGCTTCTGACTTGAGATTCAGATCTCAATCTGAATCTTTCTTGGCATCCTGGTTCAGCAACTTCACTTGAGTAGACGGAGCTCTCTCTCTCTCCTAATTCTTAGATTTTCTGAAGAAAATCTTCTTCTATCTTCTTTTGTAACTGTTCTTTACTTATCTTTTTCTCAGTAGTTTTTCTGTTGAAGGAGAATGCCTTTATATAGTCTTCCTCCATGGTAACCGACTGATTCGGTTTCTAACAAACCTCTGACAGCTATGACAGTTATAGTAGACCGGTTAGAAATAGCAGCTGTCAAGTCATCCAGTCACTTCTTGAAATACTGTATCTATCTGAAAGTGTCGAGACTGATCTTCATCATGTGTCGACACAAGTAGACTAAGTGTCGACACAAGTGAACTAAGTATCGACACAAGCCTTGGTAGTGTCGACACATCTCCTTTGTTGTTGTTAAGGCTTCTCGACACAGCCTTCTGTAGAATGTGTCGTCACTGATTCTGTGTATCGACACAAACCTTCTTTTCTTTAACTTTGTTGAAACTTTGTTGTGTGTCGACACAAGTCCTATATGTCGACACAGTTGATGTCGACAAGGTCTTCTGTTTGTCGACACTGCCTCTTGGTGTCAACATAGTTGATGTCGACAATGTTTCACTGTGTGTCGACAATGCTTCACTGTGTGTCGACACTGCCTCTGCATGTCGACACAGCTGATGTTGACTAAACTTCTCTGTGAGTCGACACTGCCTCTATATGTCGACTTAGTTTCTTCAGGTGTCGACACAGCCTTTCCAAGTGTCGACACAATTAGCTCCAAGTGTCGACACAGCTTTTCTTCAGTGTCGACACAAGCCTTCATAAGTGTCGACACAGCTTCTCCGGGTGTCAACACATGGACTTAGGAATTTTTCTGCATTCCTGCATTTACTTAACCTGCACATATAAACTCAAAACAACATCAAATATACCTTGATGCATATCATTGAGTAGGGTGAGGCTTCTTCAAATCTGGTACACATTTTCCAATGTACCCAACAATCTCCCCCTATTTGGAGAAGTCATAACCCTTAGTCAATGATATACACCATTCATAACAAATACACATTTTGATGTATAACAACATTATATGACAGGGTAACTACTAAACAAAACATATATAAACAATCATCACAGAATAATAATGCTAATAGAATAAGCATTAATCATGTTTTGCTTCAACTTCAAAAGTTTCTTTAATAAAAGTTTACATAGATTTTAAACACTAAGGTTTACAATGTTATAAAATCAAGTAAATCTATTCTAAGGCTGCTCTGGCTCCTTGATGACTATGCTTTGCCTGTTTGGATCTTGGCTTGTACAGGTGCATCAGTATCATCAGCTGGCTTCTTGCCCTTAAGATCTTTCTTCTTTAGCTCTTCAGCCCTTATTCTTTGTCTTTCAAAATAATGAAAATGCTTAGAGAAATATTTGCTAGGCTCCTAAGCATTAGGAGGTAGCTTCCCAAGTTTTGCGTTTCTTCTATATTGAACAATGGCTTCTTGTCTGGCTTCATGCTTTCTCCATTCTTGCTCTGAGTACCATTTGCCCCTCTCTTGGGTCTTGTCCTTTACAGCTTTCCAAGCAGTCAGTATAATGTTCCTGGAGGTTGGACTCCACTGCTCAAAATCAGTCTTCAACTCTGCATGTTCTTTGAATCTTTCTTAGATAATAGAGTTTCTTGCTCTTTGTTCAAAACTTCCTCTAACACTGGCTTGTCTACTTTCTCAAGGATAATATTCTGAGAACCTTCTAGAGGGCTGTACATAGAATGTACTTCTTGATGTATCATCTGAAAATCTGCTGGAGGATAGATAGCTTGAGTAACTTCAGCTTAAACCCCTTCTACGTAAGCAGGTTATATACCAGACTCAGCCACATTGTCATCATCACAGAGGGGTGGATATCCAAGGGTGGCTCTGATGCTGTTAGATATCCATTTAGCATAATCAGAGCCAGCTTTGACTAATACTCTCTCCCCCTTTATGACTTCTCAGGCAACATGATCCCTGAGATCATCTTTTTGAAATCTAATTTGTTCATCCAGAAAATTTACACCATCTTTATAAAAAGACTTTAACTTGAGGAGCTGTACAGAAATAGTCTTTTGAGATTGTTCAATATTAGTTTTTACAGCAGTGAGGCCTTCCTGTAATTGCTTATCAAAAGCTGCCTTGGCTTTAGCCTTTTCCTCGGTCTGATCAGTGGCAAGATTCTTCATTTCTATAACAATCACATTATGTGATTCTGTTAGATTATCATTCATCCTAAGTTGATTCTCTAGTATATAGCCTTGCTTAAGAGCTATATCATCAACTTGAGTCTTGATTTTCTCTTGATGTGTGGCTAGGAAAACCATAGTATTTCCTCCCTTGTGAAAACAATCAGTCATTTCCTTCTTATGCTGATTAACTTCAAATCTTATAGATTTAATATCCTGAGCCAGAGAGAATTGCAGATTTTTGTGAGTTTCATCTATATATTTCTCCATGGCAATCCTTTGCTCATCTAGCTTTACTTGTAATGAGACTAATAAGGAGCTGTAATCAGCTATTGGGGCAGATTGTGGAGCAACAGTTTGTAGTGCCTTGTTGTAGCTTTGGCTTCTCCTTTTGAAGACCATTAGCTTCCTCTTTTTAGCTCTTGTAGCTTCTTCATCCTCAGATGATGTGGAACTAGCTATGTCAACTCTATCTTTAGGACTAGGAGGCAATACCTGTTCAGTCCTAGGTTGCTCCCCTTGAGTCCTTTCCTTCTCACTCTCAGTTCTTATTTGCTCCTCCTCAGTCATTGTATTCTCCCCCTGAGTTCCTACTTGCTCCCCCTCAAGGTTAACTTGCTCGCCCTCAAAAGTAGTTTTCTCCCCCTCAAAACCAGCATGCTCCCCCTCAATATTAGCTTGCACTAAATCAGGAAACAGCTCTTCTAAGGTAAACTCTTGTTGAGTAGGCACTGGAGATTCTCTTATCTCAGGAGCATCAGCAACTGCTGATGTATCCTCCATGATTACATCTTGAACTTGATTGTGTTGTTGTGTTGACTGGTCAACATCAATCAAAAATTCAGTTAGTGTCTCATCTTTATCATTAAGAATTGATTGATTCACCTCTTGAATTACCTCAAGGATTGTTTGTGTAGCTATTTCACTGTCCAAGTGAGTCGGCAACTCCTCATGGTGAGGCTCCCCCAGGAGTGGATCTAGGTGGATGGGGCTAGCAGATGGTTGCTCTCCCTGCCTCTGTGCTTCTTCATTTCTTACTTTTATTACTGGTGACTGTCCAGCATTTTCAGCCTCTTCCTCATTAGAACTAGAAGCTGCTTGCTCCTCTGAACTACTGGAAGGTTCAGGAACCATTTTGGCTTTCTTCTGCTTCCTCTGCGATGGAGCTTCCTTCTCTGGAGTAGGCATGTCCTTAATCTTTTCAAAAATGACTACTGACCAATCTGTATTTAATTTATAGATGATTCTGGTCATAAGGCTGAACATATAGGCAGAAATCCTATCATGCCCCTGGCTTACATAGAATCACTTTTCCTACAACTTCAGACAAAAACTCCCCTTGCATATTCATACCTTTCCTGTTCAAAGCTGAGTCAATCTTCATGGTGGAATCCAGTCCACACCATTGAAGTGCTTCCCTTAGCTTAGATGCAGGTACATCTTCTTCTTCTTATGTTCTTGGCAGGTGAAGAACTTTCCTTAAACTCTTCTGGGTGATTTTCACCTTTACTCCATGGACTGTGGATCTAATTTTGAGTCCAGTTTGATCTAGGGTAGCAGCACCAAAGAATTCTAGTGTTTCTTTCTTCCAAATCTTAGTTGGTTCAGAAACTAGAAACTCCAACCCATTCTCAGCAATTAGGGTTACTGCAGCTTTAATTTCATGTTCCGCATGGTCAAAGGCGTTGCGTACCAGCTCATATCCTTCATTGACATTGTCATCAAGCTTAGGCGCCATTAGGGTTGAGAAAAATCTTGAATTTAGATGAGAGAATTTGTCGACACAAAGATTTGGTCTCTAAACTATGGAGAGCGTGTCGACAGACAATGTTTTTGACCTATTTATACCTTTCTCAAAACGAAGGTGAAAAGGCACGTCATAATTCTCTAAATGTGTCGACACTGTTGAAAAGTGTCGACACAGACTTCTAATGTCTCGACATAAGTGTTGACTTCTATGTGTCGACACTTATACCTTTGTGCTCGACGATCAGTTGATTCTCCACTCGACGAAATATGGGTTCATCCTAAGTGTCGACACCACTTCTGGATGTGTCGACGCCTACTCTGGATGTGTCGACACAATTTCTCTGAAGTGTCGACACCAATTTCCTAAATGTGTCGACATCATTTCCCTGGAATGTCTACACCACTTCTATGTGTCGACACAGACAACTCCATTTGTCGACACAATTTTACTTAGCCAATTTTGTTAAACTAATCTATATTCAACATTCCTAATTCAATTTTAAACTTATTGAATTTAGTTTCATCTAGAGGATTAGTAAACATATCTGCAATTTGATAATCTGTTTTGACAAATTCTAGTGAGATGTCCTCTTTCTCTACATGTTCTCTAAGAAAATGGTATCTAATTTCTATATGCTTAGTCCTACTATGTGAAACAGGATTTTTAGTAATAGAAATAGCACTTGTAGAATCACAAAGCAAAGGTGTTCTACTTACTTGTATACCATAGTCTTCTAGCTGGTGCTTAATCCACAAAAGCTGTGCACAGCAACTTCCTGCTGCCACATATTCAGACTCAGCTGTGGAAATTGTCACACTAGTCTGCTTCTTACTACTCCAAAACACCAATCTTCCTCCTAAAAATTGACAGGTGTCTGTAGTACTTTTTCTATCTTCTTTTCAACCTGCAAAGTCTGCATCTGAATAGCCTGTCATTAGAAAATCTCCATTCCTAGGGTACCAAAGGCCTAGATTAGGTGTGCCCTTAAGATATCTCAAAATCCTTTTGACTGCAGTCAGATGAGATTCTTTAGGGCAGGATTGGTACCTAGCACAGACACATGTACCATACATGATATCTGGTCTACTAGCAGTCAGATATAGGAGGGAGCCAACTATCCCTCTATACAAAGTTTCATCTACAGGTTGCCCTGCATCATCTTTGCTAAGAGATACACTTGTCCGCAAAGGAGTTCTCATGGTAGTGGATGATTCCTTACCATACTTCTTTATTAACTCCAGGGTGAACTTAGACTGGGATATGGACAAGTCATCTTTAGTCTGTCTTACTTGGAGACCCAAGTGAACTTAAGTTCTCCCATACTGCTCATTTCAAATTTCCCTTGCATAAGTTTTGCAAACATTCTACAAAGGTTACTTTCAGTAGACCCAAATATTATGTTATCAACATATATTTGGACTAGGATTATCTTTCCTTTAGATTCCCTAAGGAATAGAGTCTTGTCTATTTCCCCCCTTAAGAATTTATTCTCAATGAGGAAATTAGACAGGGTTGTTGAATTCTGTGAAGTGAAAGTGGGTGAATGGAAGGCTTGGGAAACCTATCCGCGCGGACTACGCGGACAGGGTTGGCGGACTGCTAGGTCGGCAGGGATGTTGCAGGCGGTTTGCTCTGTGGCGGCCTGGGCGGTCTGTTCGCGCGGACTGCGCGGACAGCAGTGGCGGTCTGACAGGCCAGTGTTTGCTCAGCAGGTGGTTGACTCCCAGAAAGTAACCGGGCGGATAGGAATGTTATCCGCGGAGTCCGGCTTGAAGCGGACTGAAGAACTGGAGCTCGGCAGACCGGTTTGGCAGTTGCCTTGGTCTTGCTCCAGTGGAGACCGCCGGTCAGCGCGGACAGGAACTGGAGGTCGCCCGGTATGGCGGGCTAGATCCAGTGTCCGCTAGTAAGTGCGGACTGGCCCTTGTGGCCAGCGGACTGGACTTGGTGGGAATTGAACCAAGTCCAGGATGGCTCAGTCCGGGGAGATCGCGCAGTGGAGCGCGGGCTGGTTTCTCAGTCCGCCAAGCGTAGTAGAAGTGCAGTTGCCTTGTTTGCTAGCTTGGGGAAATGCGGACTGGAGAATTGCTTGTGCACGAGCGTGCGGACTGGAGCCGGAGTCCGCTGAGTCCGGTATAGCCTTGTGATGAGGTTTTGGACTCAGGGATGCGGACTGAAGCAGTCAGCAGGAATGCGGACTGGATTCTGCTGTTAGCGTACTGGATTGGCGTGTCCGCTAAGTCCGGAGGTACCTTGGCAATGAGGTAATGGACTTGGGATATGCGGACGGAAGCCGGGTGTCCGCTGAGTCCGGTAGGTGCCTTGATGGCGAGGCTGCGGGCTCGGGGTTTGCGGGCTGTTGCCTTGTCCGCAGATTGGCGGACACGGCTTTTGTGGAGTCCGGCTGTGATGGTCCTGGCTTGGTCTCTGGCGGCAAGGCGGACTGGATATTGGAGTCTGGCCTTGGAGAAGCTGGGGCGGACTGGCTATCTGCACAGGAGCGGCGAACTGGAATGTGTGTCCGCGGGCTGGCGGACACACTTGTTCTAGCTGCGGGTTGTGGCGGTGATCCTATCGGCTAGGGCGGTGACCATACTCATCGTCGTGCCTATAAATAGGACCCATGTCACATCAGGATGTAAGGAACCTAGACCGAAGTAAGTGAACAGTAATTGAGCTCGCGTAAGTTGCTGCGGACTGGACTTTGTGTCCGCGCGGATTGAGAGTTGACCCGGTTGTGCTGTGCAGGTTGTGCGGATAGCGATGGAAAGCCAGGACTTGGCTCTGATTGCGGTCAGGGACAGTGCGGACTCTGCGGTTAAGCAACAGGCGGTAAACAGCAGGTCGCGGATAGCGGCCAGGCGGTCTTCTCTTTGGCGACTTGGTTCGGGGTTCAGGAAGTCGCCGGTTTCTGGCGGACTGTTCCATTCGGTGACGCAGCTTGTGCGGTCTGGCGGCTAGGCGACCTCGCGGTCAGGCGGCCTGCAGATCGGCGGTGAAGAGCTAGCATTGGAGGGGTGAGTCCGCGCGGCTTGGGTGCAGTGTGGCGACCTGGCGGACTGAGCGGACTCCACAGCAGTAGGTCGGCGGCTTGTTTGTTGAGTCCGCGCGGCTTGTTTTTGTTCTTGTCTTTGTAACTGTCTCTGCTCTCCCGGTGTTGGGTTTTGGTGAAGCATGTCTCGCCATGTATGTCTCGCCTTGTAAAGAAGGTTGCTCTTGATCAATAAAGAAGCTTGTGCTGCATGTGTTGCTGGTTGTTACTGCTTTGTTGAGATAACCCCTGCTAACTCCACGATCCGGGAAAACTTTCAACATATAAGTGGGCGTATTCTCCTTCGGGTTGTTGATTTTTCAACAGGTTTTCCAAGGGGGCGTCTGCGGTTTGTTGAATTTTAACATGGTATCAAAGCCAGGTTGTTGGAGTGGTCAAGCAGTGCTCAATGGAAGTAGTTGCTCATCTGTCGAGGAAACTAGTGGTAGAACCATGGCAGTGGAGAATGCAAGTTGTATTGGTATTGATCTTCTTACAGAGGCGAACTGTGAACGGTGGAAGTCCTGTATGAAGAGCTTTCTTCTTGGCGAGGACCTTTGGGAGGTTGTATGCGGAGCAGGAAGACAAGAGGATACTGCTGGCAATGCTGAGGCGATGAGAGCTTGGAAGGAGGAAAATGCGAAAGCGGAGTCTATTCTCAAGCAGGTGATCTCATCGGAGCTCTTGGACCACATCAGTGGATAACTGTCCGCTGCGGAGGTCTGGACTTCCCTTGATGGGTTGTTCAGGAAGAAGGTGAAGGAGGTTGCTGCTGAAGTTGGTCCCTCTACTTCATATCAGGAAGAAAGGAGTGTATCTCCTAGGCGTGATAGGAAGAGGAAGGAAGGACCACGGTGCTATAAATGCAAGCAGCAAGGTCATCTTCGGAAGGAGTGCAAGGTTGTCTTGCTCTCGGCGAACGTAGCTCAGGTAGGGAGGAAGGAGAAGAACGTAGTTGGGATTTCAACTAGTTCTGGACTTGATCGGAGGAATGCCACTGATAGTGCAGCTATCTGGCATGAAAGACTGGGGCATGTAGGGATGGACAAGCTGAAAGCAATGGCGGAAAGAAGACTCGTAAGAGGCTTGCCTAGATTGTCATCCTATGGCGATGGTCGGGGGTGTGCGGGATGTCAGGAAAGTGGAGCCTATCGCTTCATGGTCGACAAAGCACAATCCAGAAGTAATGCACCATTGGCGGTTGTCCATTGTGCTCTGGTGGGACCGACCGTCACGGCCAGTCTTGGAGGCAGCAGGTTCATGCTGATTTTGGTTGATGACTATTCTGGGTATACTTGGGTATACTTCATGAAGAAGAAGTCCAACATGGTACGCTTGTTTGTGGAGTTCAAGAAGCTTGTCGAAGGCCAGCTCGGCCGGAGGATCAAGGTGTTGAGAACAAGTGTCGGTGGTGAGTTTGGCTCAACCGAGTTCTCACGCTTTTGCAGGAAGCAAGGGATCCGGATGGAGCTTTCTTGTGGACATACTTCACAACAGGGTAGTGTTGCAGCTCGGATGATCCGTTGGTTAACGGAGACCTGCAAGTGTTGGCTTCAGAGTAAAGGAGTTCCGAAGGCTCTTTGGGCGGAAGGAATTGCCTGTGCTGCTCATGTCATCAACCGGATGCCTCTTAGTCCGATCTTAGTGAAGACTCCTTATGAGCTGATGTTCGGAGTGAAGCCCTCAGTGAAGCACCTTCGGGTGTTTGGATCTACCTTCTATATACATTCTCCGGGTGCTCTCATGACAAAGCTAGTCTTTGTTGGGTATGATGAGCAGAGAAGAAGATGGAGGTGTATGGATCCTGCGACGAAGAAACTCATAGTGTCGAGAGACATTGTTTTTGATGAGTTGACGCCGTATTGGGGTAGCTCTTATGTAGAGCTAGAGATAAGCAGGTTAGATGGTGGGCTGAAGGAGGCTGCTGCTAAGGAAGTGGAGTTGCCTGAGTCACCAGGTGCTCCAGGTTGTTCTAGCTCCGGGGCAAAGGCGTCAGAGTCGGGAAGAAGGGGGAGCGATGCTCCAGGACCTTCTGGCTCAAAGGCGGAGGCTTCCTGTTCAGGAAGCAAGGGGAGCGATGTTCCAGGCCGTTCTTGTTCAAGAGGGGAGTCTTCTGGTTCAGGTAGCAGGGGGAGCGTTGCTCCAGGTGCTCTTGGTTCCAGTAAGGAGGCGTCTTGTTCAGGGAACAAAGGGAGCATTGTTCCGGGTTTGCCCGGGAACGGAGCTGGTTTAAAAGCAGCGGAGGTGGTTAGCCATGATCAGGTTCTTCGGAGATCGAAGAGGATCAGTAAGCCACCAGCTCGATATAGCGAAGGGAACACGGCGGACTTGGTCCCGTGTTTCCTTGTTAGCCCTCAGGTCGAGCAAGGGACTTCTGGCTGTGATGACCCCACTAGAATCAAGGAGGTGGTTGACACCAAGTCTGATGAGGTGACTTCTCTCAGAGGCAACGAGGCTTGGGCTTCTGGGTCCAAGGAAGTTGGTGATACTCCTGTGATGCATGAGTGGAGGTTGAAGCTGAAGAAGGCAGAGGGAAGCATGGCTCCTTTTGGGAGATGCTGGAGGGCTCCCTCATGGTCCATGATATGCGGGGCGAGGACTATGTCTTGGACATCTCTTCGTAGATGCTATCGGAAGGACCAGGTGCAAGGTTACAGGAGCTGCTGGAGTTATTCACCACTTCTCACTTCAAGGGGGAGTGTTGAATTCTGTGAAGTGAAAGTGGGTGAATGGAAGGCTTGGGAAACCTATCCGCGCGGACTACGCGGATAGGGTTGGCGGACTGCTAGGTCGGCAGGGATGTTGCAGGCGGTTTGCTCTGTGGCGGCCTGGGCGGTTTGTTCGCGCGGACTGCGCCGACAGCAGCGGCGGTCTGACAGGCCAGTGTTTGCTCAGCAGGTGGTTGACTCCCAGAAAGTAACCGGGCGGATAGGAATGTTATCCGCGGAGTCCGGCTTGAAGCGGACTGAAGAACTGGAGCTCGGCAGACCGGTTTGGCAGTTGCCTTGGTCTTGCTCCAGTGGAGACCGCCGGTCAGCGCGGACAGGAACTGGAGGTCGCCCGGTATGGCGGGCTAGATCCAGTGTCCGCCAGTAAGTGCGGACTGGCCCTTGTGGCCAGCGGACTGGACTTGGTGGGAATTAAACCAAGTCCAGGATGGCTCAGTCCGGGGAGATCGCGCAGTGGAGCGCGGGCTGGTTTCTCAGTCCGCCAAGCGTAGTAGAAGTGCAGTTGCCTTGTTTGCTAGCTTGGGGAAATGCGGACTGGAGAATTGCTTGTGCAGGAGCGTGCGGACTGGAGCCGGAGTCTGCTGAGTCCGGTATAGCCTTGTGATGAGGTTTTGGACTCAGGGATGCGGACTGAAGCAGTCAGCAGGAATGCGGACTGGAGTCTGCTGTTAGCGGACTGGATTGGCGTGTCCGCTAAGTCCGGAGGTGCCTTGGCAATGAGGTAATGGACTTGGGATATGCGGACGGAAGCCGGGTGTCCACTGAGTCCGGCAGGTGCCTTGATGGCGAGGCTGCGGGCTCGGGGTTTGCGGGCTATTGCCTTGTCCGCAGATTGGCGGACACGGCTTTTGTGGAGTCCGGCTGTGATGGTCCTGGCTTGGTCTCTGGCGGTAAGGCGGACTGGATATTGGAGTCCGGCCTTGGAGAAGCTGGGGCGGACTGGCTATCTGCACAGGAGCGGCGAACTGGAATGTGTGTCCGCGGGCTGGCGGACACACTTGTTCTAGCTGCGGGTTGTGGCGGTGATCCTATCGGCTAGGGCGGTGACCATACTCATCGTCGTGCCTATAAATAGGACCCATGTCACATCAGGATGTAAGGAACCTAGACCGAAGTAAGTGAACAGTAATTGAGCTCGCGTAAGTTGCTGCGGACTGGACTTTGTGTCCGCGCGGATTGAGAGTTGACTCGGTTGTGCTGTGCAGGTTGTGCGGATAGCGCTGGAAAGCCAGGACTTGGCTCTGATTGCGGTCAGGGACAGTGCGGACTCTGCGGTTAAGCAACAGGCGGTAAACAGCAGGTCGCAGATAGCGGCCAGGCGGTCTTCTCTTTGGCGACTTGGTTCGGGGTTCAGGAAGTCACCGGTTTCTGGCGGACTGTTCCATTCGGTGACGCAGCTTGTGCGGTCTGGCGGCTAGGCGACCTCGCAGTCAGGCGGCCTGCAGATCGGCGGTGAAGAGCTAGCATTGGAGGGGTGAGTCCGCGCGGCTTGGGTGCGGTCTGGCGACCTGGCGGACTGAGCGGACTCCACAGCAGTAGGTCGGCGGCTTGTTTGTTGAGTCCGCGCGGCTTGTTTTTGTTCTTGTCTTTGTAACTGTCTCTGCTCTCCCGGTGTTGGGTTTTGGTGAAGCATGTCTCGCCATGTATGTCTCGCCTTGTAAAGAAGGTTGCTCTTGATCAATAAAGAAGCTTGTGCTGCATGTGTTGCTGGTTGTTACTGCTTTGTTGAGATAACCCCTGCTAACTCCACGATCCGGGAAAACTTTCAACATATAAGTGGGCGTATTCTCCTTCGGGTTGTTGAGTTTTCAACAGGTTTTCCAAGGGGGCGTCTGCGGTTTGTTGAATTTTAACAAGGGTTTCATACCAAGCCCTTGGGGCTTGTTTCAACCACCTTGTTCCAGTCATGTGCCTGTAACATCCACTGTCCAAGTACCATATAGGGGCATGGCAACTTGGACTCACCTGCAATAAAGAATTATTTAATCTTAGAACCAAAATGAGTTTTGGGTCCTTGGTTCATGTTAGCCTGAAATTTAACAAATCTGCCTGCAACTTTTCTAACAGGCAGATTATGAGTCCACTTTATATACCTATTTTCGGACTCATCTGGGTTAGTTTTAACGCGTTTGCACTTCACTTTTAGTTCTTTATCATTCATATTTCATCTTATCTTTATTTTCATAGGAAGTGCACATTTATGCCCGTGGTTGTGTATTTTGTTATTTTTATAGTCTGTACTCCTTTTTGTGATTGCCTGGAATGTCTGCACATATCAGTGATTGGTTTTTCCATTCGGTACAGGGGTCGTGTGCGTGTTCCGGGATGGTTGTGAAACAGGAATACTGCGCACGATCATGGGATATAATGTGCACGACCACTGGTCGTGCGCCCCCGATCGTGCGCACTACTCTTCGTTTTCCAGAATCAGCCTGGGGTAAGCGCACGACCACTGGACATAATGTGCACGACCACCGGTCGTGCGCCACTGATCGTGTGCATTGATTCCTCTTTTCTGGAGTCCTGTCTGGGGTAATCGCACGACCAATGGACTTAGTGCGCACGACCACTGGTCGTGCGCCACTACTCATGCGCATTATCCCAGTTCTTCTTCCTAATCTTCCATGCCAGTGCGCACGAGCACAGGACATAGTGCGCACGACCACTGGTCGTGCGCATGTGATCGTGTGCATTGTTCATTTCTGATTTGTATAAATAGTGCAGGTCTCGCCCTAATCGGAAGAGGATCCGGAGCTCGACATTTCTCCGCCGTTTTCCGCCTTCTCCGCCATTCCCCTTCATCTTCCACCCTAGGGAGGTGCTCCGGGCAAGCTTTCACCGCCAAATCCAAGTCGGAGCTTCCTCTCGGCCTTCTCCTTCATCCGTGAGCTTCAAGTAGGGTTTGACGCCATATCCATCAAGCAAAGGAAAGCTAGCAAACTCCGTCCGCTATCGTGAGATGAATAAGACGGGGCATTGGAAGGTGGTGACAGCCCTTCTCTATCCCGGACGCAGTTGAGGACCGAGCTTGGATGCGGAATGACAACCTGACGATTCCAACCGTGAATCCTCAGCAAGACTTCGGATTCGGTCGATCTCTTGACTTGTTCTTGCTTTATTGTTGAATATTGGTGTTTAAATCTATTTATATTGATGAAGTATGCTTAGTTTGTAAAACGTTCTTATACAATTATGTCTATGTGATTGTATGTTTTTGTTATTTACTTGAGTTGCGTCATATTCCATCCACCATCCATCCACCCTTGCCGCACTAGCAATTGCTAGTGGCGTGCGTTGCGAAGAGGTGCTCATGACCCTCATTCTGTCGTTCTAACCACCTCATCCGCTAGCGTTCTCGTCCATCCGCCTAGTGATTCGGTGCATAGCGGCCCGACTAGTCTTCCATCCCGCCTGGCGAAGCATCGCATAGCGGCGTTGCATAGGAGTAGTTGTTAGCCTTTTATTTTCTGTTTCCGCAATATCAAACCCCCCCCCCCCCTTAGTTAGCTCCGACCTGAGGACTTCAATCTCAAGTCCACCTCGAAATTAACTCCACCTTACTGTGTTCCTTGTGAGATCGATACTTGGGAAAACCCCCATTTTATATTACTTGTGCGACTGGTTCACTGTCGTGATCTTAAGCATCAAGTTTTTGGCGCCGTTGTCAGGGAACACAGTCGTGTGAGTTTTTGGAGAGGGAGATAATAGATTGAAGCCCTTTTCCATTTGTGCATATCTTTTTTTTTATTTGCTTTGGTTTTTAGAATTTTTATTTTGCTTATTTCGTTTTGCCCTTTTCTGCTTTTGATTTAGATAGCAGATCCGTGCTATTTTCATTTTAGCTGTGTAGCACGTTTTCAGCAATTATTTTTGTTCGTGATGGATCCTGATGCTGAGTGTTGTATCCTTGACACTTTGCGCCGATCCATCGATGCCATTGCTGTTATAAATGTCGAGCATTGCATTCAGTGTTTGTTATGTCAAGGTGTGGGCCACATGTTGAAGGATTGCCCTCGTTTGTGCAAGCCTTCTCCCTCTGAGGGCGTGTGCACAACACCCTCCCGTTCACGGAAGACTATTGTGGACATGCCAACCAGGGTGTTGCCTGGCCCATACACTGACATAAGGCACTTTGCTCATTATTTACCCATTGAGATTACTGAAGAATCTCTGGCCGCATACAGCTCTTTCATGGGTCCCTCGATCCCTTTTTACGAGCTTTCCTTGAGTGATGATGATCACTTTGGTGTTATCCAACAAAAAGAGGAGCAGGAACTCATGGACACTCCTGTATGGGACGATGAGATTGTTCCGGTCGTCGACGGGGTGGCATCAGCGAATGATTTTGCGATGGGGCCTGCTCATTCAGTGCTTGATTTTGAGAGTAGCCTTGCCCCTCCACAATTTTTGCCGGATTGGGCTACTCCATTTTTGTGTGAGTCGGCTGATGATGCCGTACTTGTTGATGATTCGGTGCTCGAGGTTGCGCCGAAGTGGGATGATGATTCCTCTATCTCCGACGGAGAAGGTGGATCTTTGGAACACTTTTACGCACCCCGGTGGGATGAGGAATACCCTCTTTCCGATGCGGAGGTTTGCACCTCCTTATTGGATGAGGTCGTTCCTCTTACCACCGCGGACCTCGAGTTCTCGGATTCCCCTCGGTACGACTCGTATGATACCGACGATGATCTCTGCTTGGATCCTGCTGAGAGTGATACTGGGATCACTCTCCCTATTTCAGATTATTTTAGTTCTTCTTCTCCTTTATTTCTTGATCCTTCTTCTTTATCTGAGCCTGTGCAGGTTGAATCTCCACAGGTAAGTTGGGTTGACGTTGAGCCTTGCGCTCAGGCTATCGACGAGTGCATCCTCTTGTATGAGGAGGTTCCTACCTCCTTCACAGTGGAAGCCCCTATCGTCACCTTCGCCCCTAGCGAACTTGTGGTCGACAAAACCTTGCTAGGCAAGGATTTGTTTTGTGGTGAGATGAGTGAGGACCAGGCCTCCTCCTCATCCTACTTCCTATTTCCTCTACCTGTGTTGGGCAGGTATAATTATTTAGGTAGAGGGGTAACTGCTCTATCACCGTATCGGTACCCGTTACCGAAACGGATATTAGGCCAGTTACCTGTGCACTTTTTATTTCATAGGCCCATTAGCTAGAAGCTTTTCGTAGCCGAATAAGTCGTGCTGGGATGACAATAACCCCAGTACTTATCTTTTATTTCCTGCATTTTTATTTTCATGTCTATTTTATTTTAGCATTTTTTTTGTATATTTTTCTTTTGTTTTTGCGGAGCTCACCCCTGTAGGTATTCATAGCAAATCACATTGGCGGGGTTGTGATTCTTCGTATGGCGGACCTGCTTCAGGTTTACACGCGTCTTCTGGTATGCTCACTGGCTGAGCATTGGGTAACCTCTCCCCTTGTTTCTATCTGATTTGAATTTCTATATCACATACTGTATTGCTTAGTTTAAGTCTGGGGGAGAGCCAGTTTTGTTGCATTTTGCACGTGCACATCTCATGTGCATACTAGAAGCTTTTATAGTCTTATTTTGATTAGTTCATTGCACTGCACACCACTGCACCCACATGAGCTCGTGCTTAGCTTTTTGCGTGCTGCGAGTTAAACTCGTTTCTTTTGTATGATTTGGGAAAATTATGGTGCTGGCTTAGGATTGTGAGACGGAGTAAAATGTTGGTCTTGTTGTGTTTCTAGTCAACTGCTCTCGTCTCGTGTAGAAATTCGAGTAGATTTAATTTTTCTGTATGCTTTTAGTTTTATATTTTTCTAATTGCGTAAATACTTTTTATTCTACTCAAAAATTGGTGAATCCGGTGTGAATCCGACGGTAGCTTAGGGATGTGTGTAATCGGTCGTTAGGTTCGTATTTCTAGAGTCGGGAGGATGGATAGTCTTTCTCGTTGGCTAAGAACTTGCCCCAAGCTATTCTTGAAGCATGGGTATAGGTTAGTTCACTCGCATGAGCGTGATGCAGGCCATCATTTTAGCCCGGTTGAGCTTTGTACCGTTCCTAACGTCTTGTCCTCGCTAGCCCCGTTGTGCCTACCCATTCTTTTGATTCAGCTCCACCTTTATTTCACCAAAGCCTCAAAGCCAATCCTAGTCGCACTCCCAAGTCAAGCTTTAGAGTTTTTCATTTTTCATGTTGGGGTGTTGATGTGGTGCTTTTACGTGTGAATTTGTGGATGTGCTCCAAAGCTTATATGTGCTGAAATTGTTAAAAGATAAGTTATTTGAAAAAAAAATGATGTTAATTGTAAAAAAAAGTGAAGAAAAAGTTTAAATTGAAAATCTTTTTGGGAAATGTGATTACATTTGGAGTTGGCGGTGCACACACCCATATGTTAAAAGTTAAGTTTGGGGGTGTGGTGTACCCGCATGTATTTTGATTAGCTAATGGATTCCTTTTATACTAGCTCATTTGGGTTAGGTGCATAGCCTTCTTGTTTATCCTTGTTTACCTTACCGAAACCCAGGCCCCATCTCTTCACCTAAAGTCCTACTGATTCGTGTGTGAACCCAAACCAGTGCCGTGGAGAGAATGCGAAAGGGCAAGCATATGGTCACCGACATTGGTGGATTCCTTTGGAGGTTATCCCGAGCCCCGATCTTTGGCAATGCTCACCTAGCGATTAGTCTACTTTCTCCCTACGCGTGACCGGGTGATTCACCGTGATTCTACTTTTGAGTAATAATAAAATGTTGATACGCATTGTGAAAAGTATAAACTATTTTGTATACTTAGAAATTTCTTCTATTATATTTTTACGCGCGCGAGCATGCGACTTTGCATGGTACTTCGTATCGCAATTTCTTTGTTAACTAGTATTTTTCCCTATCTGCTTAGATTTTGTTTGCTCGGGACGCGCAAACAGTTAAGTCTGGGGGTGTGATGAGTCCACTTTATATACCTATTTTCGGACTCATCTGGGTTAGTTTTAACGCGTTTGCACTTCACTTTTAGTTCTTTATCGTTCATATCTCATCTTATCTTTATTTTCATAGGAAGTGCACATTTATGCCCGTGGTTGTGTATTTTGTTATTTTTATAGTTTGTACTCCTTTTTGTGATTGCCTGGAATGTCTACACATATCAGTGATTGGTTTTTCCTTTCGGTATAGGGGTCGTGTGCGTGTTCCAGGATGGTTGTGAAACAGGAATACTGCGCACGATCATGGGATATAATGCGCACGACCACTGGTCGTGCGCCTCCGATCGTGCGGACTACTCTTCGTTTTCCAGAATCAGCCTGGGGTAAGCGCGCGACCACTGGACATAATGCGCACGACCACCGGTCGTGCGCCACTGATCGTGTGCATTGATTCCTCTTTTCTGGAGTCCTGTTTGGGGTAATCGCACGACCATTGGACTTAGTGCGCACGACCACTGGTCGTGCGCCACAACTCGTGCGCGTTATCCCAGTTCTTCTTCCTGATCTTCCATGCCAGTACGCACGAGCACAGGACATAGTGCCCACGACCACTGGTCGTGCGCCTGTGATCGTGCGTATTGTTCATTTCTGCTTTGTATAAATAGTGCAGGTCTCGCCCTAATCGGAAGAGGATCCGGAGCTCGACATTTCTCCACTGTTTTTCGCCTTCTCCGCTGTTCCCCTTCATCTTCCACCCTAGGGAGGTGCTCCGGGCAAGCTTTCACCGCCAAATCCAAGCCGGAGCTTCCTCTCGGCCTTCTCCTTCATCTGTGAGCTTCAAGTAGGGTTTGACGCCATAGCCATCAAGCAAAGGAAAGCTAGCAAACTTTGTTCGCTATTGTGAGATGAAGAAGACGGGCCATTGGAAGGTGGTGACAGCCCTTCTCTATCCCGGACGCAGTTGAGGACCGAGCTTGGATGCAGAATGACAACCCGACGATTCCAACCGTGAATCCTCAGCAAGACTTCGGATTCGGTCAATCTCTTGACTTGTTCTTGCTTTATTGTTGAATATTGGTGTTTAAATCTACTTATATTGATGAAGTATGCTTAGTTTGTAAAATGTTCTTATACAATTATGTCTATGTGATTGTATGTTTTCGTTATTTACTTGAGTTGCGCCATATTCCATCCTCCATCCATCCACCCTTGCCGCACTAGCAATTGCTAGTGGCGTGCGTTGCGAAGAGGTGCTCACGACCCTCATTCCGTCGTTGTAACCACCTCATCTGCTATCCTTCTCGTCCATCCTCCTAGTGATTCAGTGCATAGTGGCCCGACTAGTCTTCCATCCCGCCTGGCGAAGCATCGCATAGCGGCGTTGCATAGGAGTAGTTGTTAGCCTTTTATTTTCTGTTTCCGCAATATCAAACCCCCCCCCCCCCTTAGTTAGCTCTGACCTGAGGACTTCAATCTCAAGTCCTCCTCGAAATTAACTCCACCTTACTGTGTTCCTTGTGAGATCGATACTTGGGAAAACCCCCATTTTATATTACTTGTACGACCGGTTCACTGCCGTGATCTTAAGCATCAGCAGACTGCTACTCCCTTTGACACTAGTATTGTGCCAACAGTTTAAGGCAAAGTGGCCTACCTTGCCACAACACCAGTGTAACATTCCATTTCCAACTAGACCCCTAGGAGTGGTTTTGTCCATGACTAGGTCATGACAAACCCTAGGAAGCCAGAAATGGGCCAAGAGATAGGAGACAAAGTGTTGAAAATCATCATGGTCTGGAAATAGTAGAACTCTGAACAATGGTTTAGGATGACCATGGGGCTACACCTTGACCCCAAGACCCTACCACAACACCCCCTAATACCTTGGGAGGCCCATTAGAGACATAAGGACCCACTGGGGTCAACAAAGAGAACCAGTTGACCAAAGTCAACCCTAACCCTAAATGGGTCAAACTAGCCTACTTATGGTCAATTGACCTACTCCTAGCCTAGAGGACCCCACCTATGCCCTCCTAACCCTAAAGTGAAGTCAAGGGTCACCAAGGACACATTGGGGTCAGCCCTAGAGACCAAGTTGACCCAAGTCAACTCAAGCCTCTGATCTGGTCAAAGTGCCCTTACTAAGGGTAGGTGACCTCTAAAGTGTAAGGTAACCGTACCTAACCCCACATAGACCTTGGGGGAGGCCAATGGGTCACTAAGGACCCAATGGGGTCAACCCAAATGATCAAATTGACCTAAGTCAACCCTAACTTAAGCCAAGTCAAAACTAGCCCAAATGGGCTAACCCAAGCCCAAGCCACTTCTCCCTTAGGCTAACCTCACTTTTCATGATCATTATGACTAAGTGGGCTGCACATAGCCTATGGTGTTGACCAGTCAACATGGGTGACTAGGAGAGAGAAGGGAGCTTCCCTTCATGTTAATGGTGGAGAGAGAAGATGGGGGAGAGGAAGGGGAGAGTGGGAGCCGGCCAAAGGGAGGCCAACAGCCACTCTTAATGGCTGCAATCAACTCCTCTAGGGAAGAGGAGTTGATTCCAGCCGTTTCCCGGCCACCAAGGGGTAGATTCAGCCCCCCCCCCCCCCCCCCCCCACTCAACCCGAGCCACACCATTAATGGTGTTTGATGGGCATTGAAGAACCAGCCGCCCCCCCTCCCCAATTATCCATTTTAACATCATCAGTGGGCAGAGGGGAACATTTTCGAGCTTTTACCTGGAGGGAACATGTCGTCCCACTATGTTGTTACAGAAGCCGAGCGCCGTCGTCGTCGATAATGGCATCCCGCTGTTCCTCCCGCATTCAGGCCGCCAGAAAGATCCTCCCCCTCTCCTTAACTCACGGGTAGATCGTAGGTTTCCTTAGGTTAAAGGTTCGGGCTCAATTGAGCCCAATCCAAACCATGATTTTCGTGGTTTTTCGGCAAAACAATTCCTACTAGAACCGTCGGAAAACACCCCTCCGGCGGCTGAGCCGCCGCCTGCCGACAGCCACCACCTCAACGGAGGTGGTGGTGGCGGTGGCCGGGCGGGGAAGGGGCTGGATCGCTGGCGGTAGAGCTTGGAAGTGGCTCTAGGCGGGATTAATCCTGGTCGTCGGCTCAAGGAAGGAGATGAAGGGATTCCGTCCCTTTTTGCTTCAAGATTCGTGTGGGCATGAGATTAAACTATAGGAAATATTTTTATAATAATGAAATTTATGTCACAGTTTTTGATATTATTGGTGTTAAATTTTAAAACTACTTAGGCTCACCTGGTGGGAAAACCTTCAACATGAAAGTTGTAGCCCTTTGGCTCTACTTTATTTTAAAATTAGTTTTAACCAATTTGGGTGCACGGTTTGACCAGGGAACCCATTTTGGTGGGACCTATACCTAGGGCTAGGCAGACATTGAACTGAGGGCCCACACTTCATCCTTGATCCAAATCACTTAATATTTTGGTAGGGAGTCTATCCTAGGTATACCTAGGGCCTACCCAAAACTCAGAATTTTTAGAGATACTTTGCCTAAAGTGTTTACTTTTATTTAATAATGCTAGGGTAATTTAATTAAGTGGCCAAATGACATCCAAACTCTCCCAAATTTTGGAGCGTGGTCCCTGGCATCAAGACCTAGTCTGTACAAAATTTTAACTCTTTTGGATAGGTTTTGGCTAGGGAATCACCAAACCCTACTTAGGCTTTAAGGTGGCATTCTTGATTAAAAGTGCACTATGGACTTAGGGTGGTCCCCTCCCCTCAACAGAGGCTAAAGTTTTGGACACTGACTTGGCATGGCCAATGTCACCCTCTTAAGGAAAATGGGATGATTTAGGCTTGATTTACCCTAGGTTCAACCTCAAACCCTAAGGAAGGACCTTTTGGGGTTGTGAAGGACATAGGGGCAAATGCCCTTGTATGACCTTGGAATCTCAGTAGGAATGGAGGTAGTGTATCCTAAGTTCTCTGGAAGGAATCTTATGGGATTTGGAGGAAGGTAGGCACCTCAAAACCCTAACCTTAGTTTTAGGGTAGGAGCACAAATTTGAAGATTCAGCCACTAAACCTTCCCCAAAAGCTATGGAACTTGGATAGAGTAGGTTTTAGGCCATCTAGAACCCCTGGTAATTTCTATAGAATTTTATGGATTTTATTCCTAGTACTTCATTTGTTAATTACCAAAAGGCCCAAAATGATGTTTGAATTTCTTATGGTTATTCTGTCCATTTGAATCTGATGAAACTTGGTCATAAGATCTTATAGGCCTAAGTGAACACCCCTGAATTTTATCATAATCTTTGCTTGAATATATTTGGTACTTCCTTCACAAGCTTGGGAAAGGGGCCTTGGTAGTATATAATTAATTATTGATGATATATCTGTTGACAAATCATGAGACTTAGGTTTTATGTTTCCAGGCCAAAATGTACTTGTTGAAATTTATTTATAATTTTTAGAGGGATGCTTACAGAATTTCCTTTACAAGTCCATAATTTTGAGAATTTGGTATTTAATTAATTCAAAGGATAATTCTTTCAAAAAAAAATTATGAAACTTTATCTAGAGGTTTTATGTGTCCTTATAATCATCCTGGAATTTTCTCTGAATTTTTGGAAGTATTATTGTTGTGCATCCCCTTAAAATGATTTATTATGGAACAAATTTGAAATAAAATTTAAGGGCTTAAACCATGCTGAAAAATTGGGAGATTCTGGATTTTTAGATGATTATTTATTTTGCATTTAACATAAATTTAGTGGAATTTTATCTTGTAGAAAACTTGTACTTCATGTTCAAACTTGGAACTTGTGGTCATTAGAATAAATAAACAAATTATCAGTTAAATTACGAAAATTAGGAAATTATGGAGTTAGGCTACAAATGCCAGAATAGCCCTCCAATAATTAATATATGAGTACTGGATGATCATTTGGCATACTTCCCATTTTACGGGTCTATAGCTTAAGTGGTCTGCATTTAGTAAAACTGCAGGAGATAAATTGGAATATGAATTAGAACACATGAGTTGGGTTTGTTGGTTTGCTGGAAGGGATAAATAGGATTAGGAGCATCATTGTAAGCTAATATGAGTTGAGTGTTGTTTTGGCTAGGGTTTGGAGGCGCTCGGGTTCGACGAAAGATCGTCCTCCCCGAGGTGAAGTAGAGTCAAATCATCCTAGGATCAGCCTATAGTAACATGAGAAAATAATGGGAAAGGGAATCAACCAATAATAATAATAAGTACCTTGCGAAAGGGAACGCTGGGCGTAATCCCAACATAGTTCCTAGTGCCCCTTCAGAGCCCTTCACAGGGAATATCGGGGGCAGTCCTGGGTTAACGCAAACTGTATTAACATGCTGAAAAGAGTAACTTAGCAATTAGGGTTGCACATTTCACGAACACAGGTAGCAGAAGAAGATAGCTGGGAGCTTCGGCTCGGATGGTTAAAAGATGGAGTTTGGGTCCGGGGAGCTTCGGCTCGATTGTTTGAGACGGACGTTTTGGTCCGGGGAGCTTCGGCTCGGTTTTTGATTACGCTAAATTTGCATGTGCATAAAAGGAAAGAAAAATTAAGGTGGTGGGTCTTTGGTATTGGAGGGTCGATGCACCGACGCTAATATGTTGACTCGGCAAGTGTGGTTAGCACTTCGCCAACAGATGTCTGGTGCGTCAGCCGGCAAGAGTACGCAGGAGTCCGCTTCGTGCACCAAGCGTTGAGGCATATGATTGGTCTGACCGGTAGTGCTTTACTGGTTTAGAGGTGGGCGAGGCCCAACCCACTGCTTCTGTCTGCCACTACCGAGGTATCCTGGGAGGTTACGGCTCCAGAAAGGGGGAACTAAAGGTCTGTGTGCACAGAGTCGGGTGTGTGTGTTGCACTTGCATGTTCCATCATACCCACTTGCATGTCATAGCATAATCGATTCATTCAACCCTGACACCTAAAGTATAAGTGGAATGGGACGCTTATACTTTAGGCCCTGCTAAACGACCCCTTGGTCTATAAGCTTGTGTGGGCAAGTTTATAAATTAAGGTCAATTTTGATATATATATTTATTGTTGTTTGATAACCGACACCCCAACGTATAAATTGGTATGAGACTCTTTATACGATGGGAGCCTTGTAGAAGATCCCTTGGCTTATGTGTTCTCATATAAGTGAAGGTTACTTTTCATATTTCATCTTATTGTCAATATCTATTATAGAATTGCAAGTATAAGTCCGTTGTCATCTGTTTCTAATATTCTCCACCTTCAAGTCCTCCCCCTTCCTTACTCTTCGCTCGGTGCCTAGGAGCCATGGGGGAAGGGGTGGGGGATGATAGGGATTAGTCTTTTAGACTAACGGTTTTCGAACCACATCATTTAGGAGATCGAGGAGCCCAGCATGGAGGAGCAGCCCCAGATACCGGTACGCTTGGAGGTGGGGCAGTCTAGCTCCGGAGTTCATATAGCCGGGACCGTGAGTCTCGACCTTGAGTAGTTTTTCTGCTTTTGCTTCCGCATGAGTGATTTGTAGTGAGGATATGATGTACCGGGCATAAGCCCGTAGTTTAGCACTCTGATATGTATTTTCTGTGGACACTCCCTTCGTGGAGATTCATTTACTATGATATGTGATTTTCTGTGGACAGCTAGTTTGCATTTACTTTATTGTGCTACTTTTCTATGATCGAATTTGGCCGGCAGATACGGCGCTTTGTGGTGAGGACCCTTCAGGGCCTGAAGGAGTCACCACAAAACGGCGGTTCTGGGCCTAAGACCCCGGTGTTCAGAAAAAAAAGGGGGGGTCTTTCAACCAGCACTCAAACTTGTTATACCTTTGTTTAGGTACAACCTTAGCTGAATTGTTTACAGCAGGTTTCTTGTTTTATGCTGGGGCTTTGCCTTTCTTATTGGACTTGGCAGCCCATGCTGTTTTCTTAAAGCCTATTCCTACCTTACCCTTTTGTGACACAAAGTCATCTATTAACGGTAATACAGATTTTGGCTTAGAAAAACTAGCCACAATCTCCTTTTCTTTCTGAAATCTAATCTCCAGATTTTTGATTTGATCATTCTTGAATGTGATCGTTCCCATTTGAATAACATTTATGTTTTTCAATCTGGCAATCTCATTCAGCTTTTGATCCAGCCACTTCTCTGAATCAGTTGCAGCCATCTTAAGATTTGCAATTTCCTTAGCCAGAGTTTTGGCCAGGTTTTTGGTTTTCTTTAGTGCCTGCAACAAGTCACCATATTCATCTATCAGCTGATGAATATCACCTTCAGACTCAGACCCATCCACATCACTTAATGCAGATGTTGCTGACTCTGACCCAGTACTACAATCTGAATTTCTAGAAAAACATTGTACCTTACTAGGACCAGGCTAATCTTGGCACTTGTCTTCTTCTGACACAGCCATCAGTCCCTTGCACCGATGTTCTTCTTGTTCATATATAGAGTTCAACACTTGTAGAAACTCTTCTTCTTCATCTGCTGCATATAGACCAATGTATGCCTCCGCTTCAGATTCTGACTCTAAAGATGATTGGTCTGTCAAGCTCTTCTCCTTCTTAGCAACAAAGGATTTCTCCTTCTTTCTCTGATGTTGAATCTTCTTTTTATCAGCAGATTCTTTTCTTTTGTCTGGACACTCAGCCACAACATGTCCAGGCCTATTACAGCAGTAGCAAACTATCTTTGATGTTGTAGATTTGCTTGGCTTAGACCTGCTCTTGTCCTTCCTTGATGACTTCCTATTTTGATAATAATCATCCTTAGGCTGAGATGTGGAAGGCTTAGACTTCCACTGCTTCTTCTTCAGGAATCTCTGAAACTGCCTTGTGAAGGCAGCAAAGTCTTCATCAGAGTCACTACTGTCTGAACTTTGGTTGTCTGAATTATCTGAAGTAATTTCAGCAACTATCTTACGAGGTGATGGAGACATCCTCCTATTCTTCCTAGTGGCTTCAACCTTGAAGGCCACAGACTTTTCTCTATGCTCCCCTTTTGCACTTTTCTCTTCCTCTTTCCTAGCCATCAACTACATCTCATATGACAATAATTTTCCAAACAAAGTTGGAGGTGAGTGTGGAAACCACCCGTAACCACACATCTTCCCAAAACCCCGAGGTGATGGTAAGGGGGGACGGGGGTACATAAACACCAAGGACCACCCGCTGCAGGCAATGTGGGACTAATCCATCCACGGGATGGCGGGGATATTCCGCCACACGGGGGGCCCACCGGGGTCAACACCCAGACCTGGAACGCGATGGGGAAGCCCAAATATGCGGTCCCACACACACCAAATCCCGCTGGACCTTTGTTCTCAACACACCCCCGCAGCGGGATAGCTTTGATACCATGTGGAAACCACCCGTCACCACACATCTTCCCAAAACCCCGAGGTGATGGTAAGGGGGGACGGGGGTACATAAACACCAAGGACCACCCGCTGCAGGCAATGTGGGACTAATCCATCCACGGGATGGCGGGGATATTCCGCCACACGGGGGGCCCACCGGGGTCAACACCCAGACCTGGAACGCGATGGGGAAGCCCAAATATGCGGTCCCACACACACCCAATCCCGCTGGACCTTTGTTCTCAACATACTGCACTTTACTTACTTGTACTATATACTTAGAACTGCTAGAGTAGAATAATAATACATATTACAACTGTTAGTTAGTTCTTGTCACCTGCTTCCACTTTTGTTACCCCTTGTTGTCCTCCGCTTCATCCTTCCGCTCGGTGCCTAGGAGCTGCGGGGCGAGCTGCGGAGGAAATGACTTAGTCTTTTTGACTAATGGTCGGTGACCATACTATTTTAGGAGCTCGTGGAGATGGAGCACCAGCACGATGAGGAGGCAGGACTTGAGGAGCAGATACCGCTACCACAGACTACTAATACTGCGCGTCCTCAGGTGGGACGAGTTTTGATGTATTAGATTAGCTTCTGCTTTGATTTGAGAGAGAGAGTTGATATGATGTACTGGGCATAAGCCCTTATTACTCTTTCATTTTGTACTCATTGTGGACTATGTTTCTGTACTCTTCATTTATATATATGATATGTACTCTGTGGCTTGTGGACTAGTGGATTTGATATACTGCTATACTTCTATTTCTCATATTGGCCTATAGGTTATATGATCATAATAGCCGGCAGAATCGGCGTGTTGCGGTGTCGACTAACCCGTGCGTTAGTGCCACCGTAAGAAGGCGGTTCTGGGCATAAGACCCGATATCCCTCCTTGGTAAGGTTGGGGGGGTCTTACAAACTGGTATCACTTGAACAAACGATCATATGAGAAAGAAGTCCACAACACTGGACCACCCCGCGCGAGCATTAGTTTGTGGACAAACTATGCAGCGGAAGCAGTGGTGTGCCCATGTGTAAAGAGTCACATAAAACAGTCCACTAAGTACAATGAGTTAGGCCAGTTCTGTTTAACCTTACCTTTATGCAACCTCCACAGATCGCCGCACCGTAAAATGTGGCTCCTCCCCGTCCAACTGCCACTCCATTTCTATAGACGGAGATGGGGCAGACTTTGACGGCGATCCTGAATGCCTTCAAAGACGAGCAAGTCCCGGCTCCGCAGCCAAATCCTGGGTCAAGCTGGCTAAGTGCATTCAAGAGCCTGTCCCCACCGATGTATCGTGGGACAGAGGATGCGGTAAAGACGGAGGAATGGCTGGAGCCCATACACGAGATTTTGGCAGGCATCAGCTGCCCGGTCGGCGAGGCAGTACCTCTAGCCACCTTTACACTAGAGGCTCATGCAGAGAGATGGTGGAAATCAGTGCGGGAGTCTACATATGTGGACTGGGAGCTGTCAGACATATCGTGGGAGGAGTTTGGCGATGTATTTTTGGACCACTTCGTCTCTACTACGGACAGAGATGCTTTGGAGGAGAGGTTTCTGAACCTCCGGCAGGGGAGCAGATCAGTGATTGAGTACTAGAGGGAGTTCTCCCACCTTGCCAGGTTCGCAGGGATATAGGATACTGATGATAGGAGGTTTGCCAAGAGGTTCTACCGGGGCCTCAGGGACGATTTGAGGCAGGATTTGTTGTTCATTTCTTACGGCACGTCTACCCAGATTATCGAGATGGCGAAGAAGCTGGAGGCTGACCAGCTGATGGTGCAAGGAAGAGTGAAGAGACCATATGATGGGTTGACATCAGGAGAGAGCAGCATGGGCTCTCAGAGAGGCAGGACTATTGGATACAAGAGGGGTGGGGGATGTTGTCGCCCCAACTAGAGGAAGGAGCAGGGACATCCTCCAGCATTAGCTCCCCCACCTCTACTGGTGCATGATCCGAGGAGACAGGATGACCATGACCACCGGCAGTTAGTTTGTTACAGATGCCGCCAACCCGGGCACATTAGGTTGGAGTGTCCACATCGATTCCATCCTCCTCCTCCTCCACCTCTATTGGCCCCAGAACAGCAGGACCGAGGCTGAGGCCGAGGCCGAGGACGAGGCCAAGGCCGAGGATATCACGGCAGGGGAAGCAATCAGGAGCAGATGTACGCCTTGGACCTCACGGAGCAGAGGAACCCCGAGGAGGTTATCACAGGTACTTAAGATTATTGTTAAATTTCTTGAGTTTTCAATTATATAGTACCTGGAACCATAGAATAACAATTCATTTTAACTTAAACAAACCTCAGGCATAGTTATGATCAGCGGCAAGTCCACACATACCCTCTTCGACACGGGTGCTTCGGACTCGTTCGAATCTGAGGCCTTCATAGACGGACTTGAAGGCGTGGAAAGATTTCCTGGACTAGAGATGAGGGTGCGTCTACCCGATGGGTCAGAACTGCGGACCACTGCCCATTGTAATATGGAGGCCGAGATTGGCGGCAAGTGCAACGCCCCGGATTTTTTTTCGTTAAATGAGTGCATACGCTTGATGGGCGTTACATTGGCTCTGACCGTTGTTTGAGCATGGTTTTCACGCGGGCTTTCGAGTGGCTGTTTTAGTAGCCAAGTTGCACGGTTCCCCAGCAAGCCGGAGCCTATTTTTGGGGACTCGGTGAGGCCTCTTATGGAATGCATGCACTTTCTCGAGCCGGAGTCGTGTTGCTCAAAACGGGTTGTTTGTATGGTATTTTGGAGTTGTAGATAAAAGTGTGTTTGCTGGTTTTTACCCCTTCAGGTGCCCAAGTTATGGCTGCAGTGTTTTGTAGCAGGGGGACCTGGAGCGCTTTTGGGTGACACGGCCTGGGACACGGCCGTGTCCCAGGGCGTGTCGGGATACACGGCCTGTGACATGGGTGTGTCACAGGGCGTGTCCCGGGTGTTCGACGAATTTCGGTGACAAAGTTCACTCGACGAGTGTCGAGTGTCGAGAGAAGGGGTACACGGCCTATGACACGGGCGTGTCACAGGGCGTGTCCCGCTCTCGACGAGCTTTGCTCGACGAAATTCACTCGATGAGTGTCGAGTGTCGAGAGAAGGGGTACACGGCCTGTGACACGGGCGTGTCACAGGGCGTGTCCCGCTCTCGACGAGCTCGACGAGTGTCGAGTGTCGAGAGAAGGGGTACACGGCCTGTGACACGGGCGTATCATAGGGCGTGTCCCGCTCTCGACGAGCTTTGTTCGACGACATTCACTCGACGAGTGTCGAGTGTCGAGAGAAGGGGTACACGGCCTGTGACACGGGTGTGTCACAGGGCGTGTCCCACGGTCGACAACCTTCGCTCGATGAAATTCGCTCGACGAGTGTCGAGTGAGGTGACACTGCTTGGGACACGGGCGTGTCCCCAAGCCGTGTCCTTCTCGGGTTGTTTGGCGGATGTCACGGCCGTGTGACACGGCCATGTAGGTAGGCATGTTCAGTGACACGGCCTGTGACACGGGCGTGTCCCAGGCCGTGTACTGTTTCGAGGTGAGGCGATTGCCCACCGCTTAGGTGGCACGGCCTGTGACACGGGCGTGTCACAGGGCGTGTCAGGGCCGAAAATCAAATTTTTCCATTTTTTTGTGCCGTTCATTTCTCTGATTCTGGATCAAACAGTCCATCTCTGTCCTGGAGGAAATAAGGCCGAAAAAGAACTCTTTCTCCTCACTTATTCTTTTCTTCACCTTCTTCTTCATTCTCAAAGAGAAAGCAAGGGAGAAAAGCTAAGTCAAGGGAAGGAGAAAGAGAGGAGCAGCCGTCGCGGTGTCATCTCGGTTCAGGCAAGCGGTGTTTTTCACCCTTGCCAATCTTGTTTTCTTGTTGTTTTTGATTGTGCAAATTTAGCTAGCTTTCCCCTTTTAAGCTTGTTCTTCTTGTTTTGCACCTCCCTTTGGTCTAAATAGCTTAGCCTTGTTACTCTTACTTTTGTTTAGGATTTACAAGCATAAATAATCTTGGCTTTCAAGAATTTCCCAATCTATATGCTTACCTATTGTTCATCTCATTTTGTCATGTTTTCCCTTGGATTGCTCTATTCGTTACTTCTTGTTCATATGATTCGCGAGCTTGTTGGATTTAATCGATATTGTTACTTGTGGGGGTTTGCTTATGGGGTTCTATTAACTTGGGCAATATGTAGTCATGAGTGGGGACGATGAAATGAAACGTGTTTAGCTTGGGTTATGGTGAGTTTTGCGAGGCGAATTGTGTATGGCAGGAGCATTTATGTACGGATTCGATAAGGGGTGGTGTGGTTTCAACCTTGGTGGCCACCGGGTTTTGTTTTGTGGTGTAGAGCACCATTTTGGCCCCAATTTGGGCTGGATTTTATTGGTGCATTCCACTTTAGGGCCGCCACCAAAAGACCCTTGCGGAATCGAACGTAACTGCTGCTTATGTTTCACTCGTATAGTTGTTTCTTGTTATCAAGATGATGGAATGAGCATATATGTGTTGCCTTTTTGCTCCTGTTTACATGAAAAATTGCTACGGGGTCGGTAAGCCCCTTCATTATATTGTCTGATCTTCATGCTCTATTTTGTAGCTTTGATGATTGCTGAGGTGTTCTTTCTTGAATGCCTCAGGTGCAGGTTGTAGCCGGTTGAGCGGCTAGTGCTTGGGTAGAGTTTCTTTGGAGCTAGCCGAGCTTACTTAGCGAGGTAGTTCTTTACTTTGTTGTACAGACATACATACGCCCCAATGGGTTCGTGTCAGCTTGTTGGCGCCCATTAGTGGTTTGTTTTTACTTGCTATATATGAATGCTAGACTGCTATTATGAATCATTGGGATGATCTCTACTTGCTCTTGGGACTGTTTTATGTTAGGTTGCATTAGGTATTTTAAGCTAAACAAAACCTATTATTGTATAGCATTCATAACATGTTTTGGTCAACTAGTCACGTATTTTCCAAACGTAAAAAGGATGATTTCTTATATTCTTATACATCTAGAATGCATATAGGAGATCGTCATAAGTAAACTAAAGTAAATTCCGCCGCGTACAAAAACACATTTTGATCCTTAAGGCCGGGGGATACGGCCATCAAACTAAATGGTTTTTCGTGCATTTAACTGATGGATTTCAACTAATAAAGTAAGTGTCAAGGGTTTTCCTGAGCATGTGCAGTTATCCCCTGCACGACGTGTCATCATAACACGTAGTTCCTCTTACTCTGAAACGATGTACTCATTGGGGAAATGCGGGTTGTGACAGCAAGGCATTTGAGACGCCAACAACTATTCTGAAGCTACAGGACTTCGATTTGATTTTGTGCATGACATGGTTACATCAGAACCATGCTCAGATAGATTGCCCATTAAGTAGGATCACACTAAGGCATGGCGACTCCCATATCATCATCGAAGGTATTAAACCTATCTCCCACCTATTACTATCTTCTGTACAGGCTGTGAAGGCCCACGAGCAGGGAGAGTAGGTTTACCTTATCTGCTTTGAGATGGTGGGAGCAGAGGCTTCTATTTCAGATATTCCGGTGGTCCGGGATTTCTCCTACGTGTTCCCGGAGAAATTGCCCGGACTACCACCAGTCAGGGACTTGGATTTCAGGATTCAGCTGGTACCGGGAGCGAGGCCAGTATCCCGGGCACCATACAGGATGGCTCCCAGAGAGTTGGCAGAGTTCAGGACTCAACTTCAGGAGATAGTTTAGTCGGGATTTATGCGGCCCAGTTCATCGCCATGGGGAGCGCCAGTTCTCTTTGTGAAGAAGAAGGACGGGTCGTTACGACTATGCATAGATTACCGGGAGCTGAACCGGTTAACGGTCCGCAATACCTATCCACTGCCTCGGATAGACGAGCTATTTGATCAGCTGCAGGGAGCCTTCTGGTTCTCTAAGCTAGATTTGCGATCCGGTTACTACCAGCTCCGCATCCGGGAAGAGGACATACCGAAGACAGCATTCAGTTCACGATATAGGTTATACGAGTTCACAGTGATGCCTTTTGGGCTCACAAATACCCCCTCCGCATTCATGACCCTAATGAACCGTGTATTCGAACCTTACTTAGAGCGCTTCGTCATTGTGTTCATTGATGATATTCTGATCTATTCTCGGACCCAAGAGGAGCACACTGGACACTTGATACAGGTTTTGCAGAGACTGAGAGAATTCCAGATGTATGCGAAGTTTTCTAAGTGCCAGTTCTGGCTACAGGAGGTGGCTTTCCTGCGGCACACCATCAGTGGGGCTGGATTGACAGTGGATCCATCCAAGATAGAGGCAGTACGGAATTGGCCACGACTGAAGACAGCATCAGACATACGCAGTTTCTTGGGGTTAGTAGGTTATTATCGCAAGTTCGTGGAGGGATTCTCGAGATTAGCCCTCCCCCTCACGTCCTTGACGAAGAAGAATGCAGATTTTGTTTGGTCAGAGCTGTGTGAGACAGCTTTTCAGGAGCTAAAGGACTGACTCACCTCATCCCCTATTCTTGAGCTCCCATCCGGGAGTGAAGGATTTCAGATCCACACAGATGCCTCTTACCAGTGGATGGTTATTATCCTGATGCAACATGGACATGTTATTGCTTATGCTTCGAGACAGTTGAAGAAGCATGAACATAACTATCCAGTACATGACTTAGAGCTCAGGGCTGTGGTATTCGCCCTAAAGATGTGGAGACATTATTTATACGGGATTCATTGTGATATTTATTCAGATCACAAGAATCTTAAATATATCGATACATAGAAGGACTTGAACCTGCGACTGAGGAGATGGCTGGAATTCCTCTATGACTATGATTATCAGATCCATTATCATCCGGGGAAAGCAAACACAGTAGCAGATGCTTTGAGTAGGAGAGCCGACACTTCTGGACCGGAGCCCCGGTTTATGTCTATAGAGCTGATACGGATGATGGAAGACATGCATATTACCATGGTATCTGAGACCAAACCAGTGGTATATCGAGAGTGCTTGAGCTCAATGATCAGTGGTGATGACATACGGGAGCGCATCCGAACACATCAGAGGCTGGATGCTGCATTAGAGCCGATTTTCAGTGCCTTGGAAAGGGGCAAGGTCGAGGACTACACGCTGCAGGATGATCTCCTTCGATTCCGTGGACGCATTTACATACCAGTAGGGGCAGTATCGGAGATGACATACTCAGAGAGGCTCATTGCTCCAGATATTCAGTGCATCCCGGCATCACCAAGATGTGGACAGATTTACGGAAGACCATGTACTGGCCTGGGATGAAGAGGGAAATCACCTATTTTATGACACATTGCAAGACTTGTCAGCACGTGAAGGCGGAATGTAAGAGCCCGGGAGGTTTACTACAGCCACTGCCAGTCCCAGAGTGGAAGTTCGAGGACATTGCTACGGATTTTGTGCACGGACTACCTCGCTCCCACTCTGGCCATGATTCTATATGGTTCATAGTAGACAGACTGACCAAAGTAGCGCGCCTTGTTCCAGTCCGGAAGGATGTTCCAGTTGCAGTTTTGTTGAGACTATTCATGGAGCAGTTTGTCAGATACCATGACATTCCCAGGACGACTGTTTCGGACCATGATGGTCGGTTCAATTCGAGCGAGTGGAGGTCCGTGCATGCTTACTTGGGCTCTCGGCTTATTTTTAGTACCACCTTCCACCCGCAGACTGACAGACAGACCGAGCGGACCATCCGGACCATGGAGGATCTACTCTGCCTATGCATATTGGATACAAGGAAGCCTTGGGAGAGGCTACTACCACTAATCGAGTTCTCCTACAATAACAGTCACCAGGCTAGCATCCGGATGGCTCCATACGTGGAACTTTATGGGAGGAAATGTCGTACACCGCTGTCATGGGTTCAGGATGTGGATACCAAGGCTCTTGGTTCTGATTATGTGAAGGATACGGAGGCTCAGGTACATTTTATCAGGGATCGGCTGCTAAAGGCCCAGAGCAGACAGGCAAAGTATTATGATGCTGAAAAACGCTGTCATGGGTTCCAGATCCCTTTTGATTCTAGTGTTCAAAGGCCTTATCATTCAAGACTCCAGACACCACACATTTCAGCTGCTGCTGGAATCATCTTTTGCTGGAGATCAAATCTTCTGAAGGTCTATCACCCTATTACAAAGCTTCACTTCCTGAACAACTCAAGAACTAAGGGGGAGCTTTGACAACATCCACTATCTTCTCTCTGATTGTTGACAGAGAAGATCATCTCACCTCTCTCTCTCTCTCTGTTGTATAGGGTTTATCAAACTCCCTTCAAAAGTTTGTGTTGGTTTCTGAGATCTTGTCAAAACTCAGTGGTGGCAAGACACCTGATCAAAAAATCTGGTTTGGTTTTTGAGTACCTTATCAAAAGCTCATTGGTTCCCAGGACACCTGATCAACTCATCCTGCAGTGGATTCCTACCTAGGGTGGTAGAAGAGTGGATGTACCCAGATTGATTGGGGAACCAATATAGCTCCTTGTGTCATCTGGTTGCTCATTTCTTTCATTTTCTGGTTGTGCTTTGTGATTGTTCTGTGATTGCTTTGTAATTAGATAGTTGTTGTGTTTGCTGTATTTCATTTGCTTCCCTGTTCACTTAGGAATACAATAAGAGTTGTAAAAAGTTTTTAGCAAGCACCATACTCTATTCACCCCCCCCCCCCTCTAGAGTATATCAGATCTAAACTGCACTTTCAATTGGTATCAGAGCCAGGTTGGTTAAAATACCACACCTTAGTGGTTGCACAGGCTAACACCTGAACCCAAAGATCCCTCTAGTTAGATCTGCTTGTTTTAAGTTTGTTACTAGATTTAGTCCTTCACAAAACATGGCCAAAAACAAAGATTATGCTAGTACTAGACCTCCAGTGTGCAATCTATCTAAGTTTGCACTGTGGAAGGCAAGGATTAGATTGTACATGAACTCTATTGATGAAGATATTTTCAATTCTGTTTTGATAGTGTGTCCAAGACCTCCAGAAAATACAAGTACAAGTGTTGTTCCACCTCCTTCAGGAACAGATGCAGAAATCAAGAAATGGAAAGTGGCAGATGCTAAGACAATGAATATTTTAGCCCAGACTATGTCTGATGAAATATTCCAAAAAGTAGCTGACTACAACTCAGCAAAGGACATCTGGGACAAGTTATCTGAGATAGTCTCAGGATCTGCTGATGAGAGAAAAGATAGAAGATCTCATCTCATAACCCAATATGAGAACTTCAAGAAAGGAGAAGCTGAGTCAGTAGCAGATATGTATAATAGACTCAGTCTCATAGTCAATGAGCTGAAAACATTGGACAAAGAGATGTTATTGACTGAGTACAATGATAAAATCCTAATGTGCTTCCCAAGCACTTGGGACTCAAGGAACTGGCCAATCAAGGATGTCTGAAGCCTAAATGAGATCACAACTGAAGCTCTCTTGGGCAAGCTCAAGTCTTATGAGCTGCTCATTAAGAATAGAGAAGAAGAGCAGAAGGCTGCCTCACCAGCTATAAGAAAGGAAAAAATCAATAGCTTCCAAGCCATTGAAGATCAGCCTGAAGACAAGGTCACAGGCAATGAAGAGCTGCTAAGCCTACTGGCCAAAAGGTTTTACAAAATGGCCAGGAAGGATTTCAGGAAAAGATCATACAGAGAGCATGACAAGCTAAGGTATGACAAATCAAATAACAAAGAGATTATTTGTTTTGGATGTAGGAAACTAGGCCACATTGTGCCTGACTGTCCAGAAAATAAAAACAAGGACAAGAAGTACAGGAAAGAAAGGAGAAAATAAAAGTACTTCAAGAAGAGCAGCAATGACAAACCCTCCTCCAGCAAGAACAAAAATACAAGGAAGGGGTTTGTTGCTGAAACTTGGAGTGAGACAGAAGAAGAATCTGAAGCTTCATCCAGCTCTAGTGATGATGAAGATGATGCTGATGAAAAAGAATTCTGCATGATGTCTATCAATGCCTCACAACAAAATTCTGATGCAGAAGAGTCAGAGTCAGAATCAGAGACTCAATCTGAAGAGGACCAGGTAATAAGTTCTTTTGATTTTAATTCTGAGGACTTCAAGTGTGAGTTTAAAGCAATGTGTCTAGATTTATTAAAATCTAAGAAGGAAATCATTTCTCTCAGAAATCAGCTATCTGAACACAGTACTTTAAAATCAGAAAACCTCAAACTCTCTGAGGAGTTAGAATGCTATAGGGAGCAGATAGCTTCACTGAAAAGTGAGCTATCAGAGCCCAAAAAGTTTGAAGAATCCCTCAATGGGAGAAGTATCAAGCTAATGGACATCACAAGCATAGTGAACTCAAGATTCAATATTACACTGGGCTTGGGTGCCTCATATAGCCAACCTATAGTATTAACAACCCCAATCAAATTTATCTCTAATAAAGATAAGGGAGTTGTGGAGGTAGCTAGGAAAAATTCTGATTTACCTCAGAAAACAAAAGTTTAACAGAAAACGTCGAACGGAGCCCGACGATTGCCAAATGGAGCTCAACGATCTCAGGCTAAATCGTCGAACTCAGGTCGACAATTTTTGAACCCTGAACTCTGCCACAGTCGATCTTCGAACGGAGCTCGACGATCTGACCCAAGATCGTCGAACTCAGCTCAGAGATCGTCGAACAGAGATCAGAGTTTTGAAAATTTTTTCAAAGGCAAATCAAATTTCAAACCTAGGGGTCCTTCATCTCAAAGATTTAACCCTTATACTGAATGGATAATACCTCCTAGGAGATATCATCCTGAAGGCTATAAGAGTCAACCTGGGATGTCTTTTATTTCTAAAATCAAAGGTTATCAACCTAGGCCCAAGGTAAACTAGGTCAAAAATAAATAAATTGTTTTATGTGCAGGTGAAGACCTATCCAACATCAAACCGGCAATGGTATCTGTATAGTGGGTGTTCAAAGCACATGACAGGAAACAAGGAGAATCTCACATCCTTCAAAGCCAAGCTTGGACCCAAAGTAATATTTGGTGATTCAAACTTTGGACTAACAAAAGGATATGGTGCAGTCCAGATTGGCACAGTCACATTCAAGAAAGTAGCCTATGTGGAAGGACTGATGCACAACTTAATCAGTATCAGTCAACTGTGTGATGAAGGCTATCAAGTGACTTTCAACAAATCCGCATGCAAAATCAAATCAGAGGACAACACAACTGTATTGATAGTTAAAAGGAAAGGTAACATCTATCTTATGGATTTTCTTTCAACTAAGGTAGATATATGCTTGTTTAACTCTATTTGTAGACCTAATGAATTATGACATAAGATATTAGGACATATAAACCTTAGAACCATTGCTAGGCTATACAAGGACAACCTTGTTAGAGGACTACCTTTTGGACCCTACAAGAAGGAAGGACTTTGCAGGGCTTGTCAATTAGGCAAGCAAACCAAAAATAGCTTCAAGTCACTTAATAAGAGTGATTCACCTAGGATTTTGTATCTGTTATACATGGATCTCTTTGGACCCATTACAGTACAAACCTTAGGAGGGAAATCTTATACTTTAGTAGTTGTAGATGACTTCTCTAGATTCACATGGGTGTTCTTTCTGAGGAAGAAGTCTGATAACTTTACGTGTTTGACAGAGTTTCTCAAATGCATACAGAGTGAGTTCAATACTCACATTGTCCTGATCAGAAGTGATCATCTGACAGAGTTTGATTCTCTTCTTGTGTAAGAGTTCTGTCAGAGTGAATGGATCAGGCACACTTTCTCAGCTCCTAGAACTCCTCAACAAAATGGGGTGGCTGAAAGGAAAAATAGAACCCTTATTAAATCTGCTACTACATTGTTGTCAGATGCTCATCTTCCTCTATCCTTTTGGGCAGACGCAGTGAACACCTCCAACTATGTGTTGAATAGAAGTTTGATACATAAGCTGAAGGGCAAGACTCCCTATGAATTACTCAAAGGGAAGAAACCTAAAGTAGATTATTTCAAAATCTTTGGTTGTATTTGCTACATTCATAATAATGACAAGAAATACTTAGCAAAATTTCAAGCTAAAGCTGATGAAGGAGTATTTCTGGGATACTCCATGATCAGTAAAGCTTATAGGGTATATAATAAATCTACTCTCAAAATTGAAGAATCTGTTCATATATCTTTTGATGAATCTAACATGTCTTTCAAGGAGAAGAATACTTCTACCATAGAACCTTTGTAGGTACACTCTCTTGCTGAAGACTTGGACAGGTTACAAATTATTCAAAAAGATGAAAGCAGTGAAGATGAAGAAGTCATTCATCATCTTGAAGAGAATCTTTTTGAAGAGCCAGTTGTTGTACCACAAGAGGAAACAACAACACAGGTTTGTGAACAATCAACACCGCCTGTTGATTTAGTAACATCAAGAGACCATCCAATCTCCCAAGTGATTGGAGACATCTCAGCTGGTGTGCAAACCAAAAATCAGGTGAACCAAAACCTGATGCACACTTGCTTTCTTTCTCAAATTGAACCTCAATCCATTCAAGATGCAGAGCAAGATCCACACTGGATCATTACAATGCAAGAGGAGTTGCATCAATTTGAAAGGAACAAAGTTTGGGAACTAGTACCAAGGTCAAAGGATCACTCCATTGTTGGAACAAAGTGGGTGTTCAGAAATAAATTGGATGATCAAGGAGTCATTGTAAGGAACAAGGTAAGGCTAGTTGCTAAAGGGTACTCTCAAGAAGAAGGGATAGATTATGACCAGACCTTTGCACCAGTTGCTAGGTTAGAGGCCATAAGAATCTTCTTAGCATATGCACCACACAAAGGATTCAAAGTATAGCAGATGGATGTAAAGAGTTCTTTTCTCAATAGAGATATCAAAGAAGAAGTCTATGTCAGACAACCCCCAGGTTTTATCTCTTCAAATCATCCTGATTATGTTTTCAAATTGCATAAAGCATTATATGGTCTAAAGAAAGCTCCTAGAGCATGGTATGAGACCCTAGCATGCTTTCTTCTGAAAAATGATTTTATAAGGGGTAGAGTATACCAAACTCTTTTTATTAGAACCCATAAGTCTCATACCCTACTAGTACAAATCTATGTAGATGATATTATATTTGGTTCTACTGATTCAAATTTGTGCATAAGGTTTTCCAACCTAATGCATTCTAAATTTGAATCGAGTAGCATGGGTGAGCTATCCTTCTTTCTAGGATTGCAAATCAAACAACATGCTGAAGGCATATTTACTTCTCAAACCAAGTATGCAAAAGAATTGGTTAAGAAATTTGGTATGTCTGAAGCATCGTGTATGAAAACACCTATGCCTACTAATGCTGTATTAGATGCTGATGAACATGGGAAATTTGTTGATCAGACAACATATAGAGCAATGATTGGCTCTTTATTGTACCTTACAGCTAGTAGACCTGACATAATGTTTGCTACATGCATATGTACTAGATTCCAAGTGAGCCCTAGAGAGTCACACTTAACCTTAGTAAAAAGGATTCTTAGGTATGTGAAAAGTTGTCCAAATCTAGGTCTCTGGTATTCAAAAGACTTAGCATTTGACTTAACAGATTTTCAGATGCTGATTATGCTGGATGCAGAATAGATAGGAAAAGCACCAGTGAAACTTGTCAGTTTCTTGGTGACAGACTTGTCTCCTGGTTTTGCAAGAAACAGACATCTGTGTCAACTTCAACTGCTGAAGCTGAATATATGGCTGCAGGTAGTTGTTGTTCACAAATCTTCTGGATTCAAAACCAACTCCTAGACTATGGTACAACTTAGAAAAGTCTAAAATATTTTGTGATAATACCAGTGCTATTTCCATTGCACAAAATCCAGTCCTCCATAGTAGGACAAAACACATAGAAATTAGGCATCACTTTCTAAGGGATAATGTTGAGAAAAATAAAATTGAACTTCAATATATCCCAACTGATTTGCAAAGGGGAGATATTTTCACCAAACCATTGGATGAAAAGAAACATACATTCTTCCTTAATCAGTTAGGAATATTAGATGGAGGAAGTCTAAAATAAGATCCAAGATTTTTTTTAAAAAAATATAAAAATGACCAAGACTAGGCAATTCAAAATGTTTTTTCTAGTGTATAGAGTATGTTTCTGGTCTCTGAACTGTGCTCGATGATTTTCTCCAAGATCGTCGAACGGAGATCGACGATTTTAGAAATCGTCGACCAGAGTTCAGCGCTTCTCAGATAGTGCTAAGCTATCTTCTTCCGGTCAGCGATCGTCGAACGAAGCTCGACGCTCTCTAATATCATCGAATGGAGATCGACGATGTTGATGACCTTTCAGTTTCCTTTAGAAGCCCAGATCGTCGAATAGAGTTCAACGATCTTTCCTTTTCTGCGTCGAACCCTAATATAAAACACATTTTTCGGCCGTCGTTCTGCCTTTGTGCTTTCATACTCTCTGCAAAATTTCCTTTTCCCTCCAAACTTTTCTACACTTGATCTTGTGTCTGTTCATTTTTGCAGGAATCAATGACAGTTTTAGTCGCAATCTTGGCAGCCATGAAATTTGATGCTGGATTTGATATAGACATGGATTCTTTCGATAACAGCGATCAAATATTCAAGGACATTCTGGAACTCTTCAAGGACCAACAATTAGTTAATATAATGTCTACAAGGATCAAATTCGCCGCAAATGAAATAAAGGAATGGGTGTATACTGCCCATAATCTGGATCAGAATACTATGATGGGAACAATCTCAGGCACTCAGGTACCTTTAACACCTGCTGCTTTGACAGAAGTATTTTAATTAAATTCTGGTGAAGATTCTATAGAGCTTTCTGGAGAGGAATTTTCAATTATGCTTGAAAGGATGGGCCATTCAGAGGCTAACCCTAGTAAATTGCTTAAGAAGAATCTGTCAGTTGAGTACAGATTTCTTGCTGATGTAGTTGGGAAAGTGTTGTTGGCAAAACACTCAGCTCATGATACCATCTCTAGGTATCAGCTCTGTTTGATGGGTGCCTTGGTGGACAAGAAGCAGCTGAACTGGGGAGAAGTGTTTTTTGATTTAATCAAGAAGAAAATTAGCAAGAACTTTGTTAATTTTGGGAGAATCTTAGGGCTGTTTCTTCACAACAGATGCTCTGACCTGCTTGTTTCCAGTGGGATACACATCAATGCCTCCAAGAGGCTTACCTGTGCCCTATTTGGGAAATGGAAAAGCAGATTGTAAAGCCCAGCAGAGCCTCTGCAATCTCTTCTTCTGGCACAAGGACTGTTTCAGTCTCTTCCCCTCAGGTTTCTGCCACTGCAGAAGATTTGCCTGCTTCATCTCCTCCATTTCCACCTATTGTTTCATCAACAACATTCACATCCACTATCATAACTTCATCCCCCATTTCCATCCCATCTCCAACTTCAATCCCTTCTCCAACTCCAACATCAACTGAAGAAATCTTCCATCCACTACATCACTACCCACACATGGACATTGATACATCATATCATATTCCATCATTCACTCTTCTATATGATTCCTATATGGATGATTCTCCTTCATCCCCTCTTGAGCCACCATCATCATCCACTTCTTATCAACAGTTACTTCAGGACATCATTGCTCAACCATCATTCACACAATTCATCTCCACTCCATTATCTTCCATCTCCACAATTCCAATATTTCAACCATCTCTTCCACCATTCACAGTTTCTCCAACAACATCTCCTGCTGCTCCAAATTTCATCCCTACCTCATCCATCCCTACCTCTACTCAAGTCCCTCTTGAGCAAGTAGACCTTCCAACTACTGCAGACAAGCTATATGAGCTGATAGCTCCAAGGCTATCATTACTACTGGAGACCTCATTGGATCCACTTCTGAAAACAGTTCAGGAGTTGTCTGCCAGGCTATCCTCTATTCTTCCTCCTCAGGCAATCCCTTCTACTAGGTGCCTTGATCCAGTTATCACTGAATCTAGGCAGGGGAGATGCCTTATGTAGCTGAGAGATTGCCTGTTGCAGTAACTTCAGTCCAAACTCCAAGTCAAGCTCCAGTTACAGTCATTACAGTGGACCTTAGGTCAGTACTGTCAATATTTGATTCTGTATACTTCAGCTGCCTTCCAGACCAGCATACTGAAGATCTTGCTAAGGCCATTGTGCCTATTTACAGCTGTGACCCCAGCTTAATGTTGAGATTATATTAGCCAGCAGAACACGTGTGTGTGGGACCGCATGTTTGGGCTTTCCCCACCACGTTCCAGGTCTGGGTGTTGACCCCGGTGGGCCCCCTTGTGTGGCGGAATATCCCCGCGGTCCTGTGGTTGGGGTTAGTCCCACATCGCTCGTAGCAGGCGATCCTTTGTGTTCATGTACCCCCGTCCCCCCTTACCATAACCTCGGGATTTTGGGAACATGTGTTGTGATGGGTGGTTTCCACATGATATCAAAGCGAGGTTGTCCTGCTGCGGGGGTGTGTTGAGATTATATTAGCCAGCAGGACACGTGTGTGTGGGACCGCATGTTTGGGCTTTCCCCACCGCGTTCCAGGTCTTGGTGTTGACCCCTGTGGGCCCCCTTGTGTGGCGGAATATCCCAGCGGTCCTGTGGTTGGGGTTAGTCCCACATCGCTCGTAGCAGGCGATCCTTTGTGTTCATGTACCCCCATCCCCCCTTACCATAACCTCGGGATTTTGGGAAGATGTGTGGTGATGGGTGGTTTCCACACTTAATAAGTTCTTATATAAATTCCTTCAATACTGTGGACAATGCTCCTTCTATTTTTGTTGCTCCTACTGCTGTTGTTGATGTTTCAGTTAGTTCTGATGTTGCTGTTTCAGTTTCTGAAGATATGCATATGACAGAGGCAATTGATTTTGAGCCTGCTGTATCTGAGCCTATTGGTTCTGAAATTTTTGTATCTGAACCTGCTGCTGTAGTTCCTTCTGCCAGTGTTGTTTCTGCTCCATTTCCTGCTGCTGCTATTACTCCTGTTGCTGTTCCTGTTGCCATTTCTTCTGCTCAGTCTCAACAACAGAAAGAATATATCAAAAGGCTTGATGCAGTGTATGATAATCCATAAAGTTCAGACAGTGATCAGTTTAGAACTGACTCTGATGATTCCTCTGCAACAATTGCAAGGAAAAGGAAAGCAAGAAGCAAGGCCATGAAGAGAGTTCCCACAGAGAAGGTTAAAGATACAAATGATATTCCATATTATATATTGCATGATTGCCCTATTACAGAACCATGGATGCAGTACTCCAGAAATCAGCTGAAAGCCATGAAGAAGAAAAGGAAGTATGACAAAGGATCATCTCATTTCAATCCTCCTCCTCCTTCACCTGATGCAGGTACAGGTGGAAGTTCTGCCTTTCAATCTACTGCTAGAAGCCAAAGTTCATATCAATTTCAAGGAAAATCTCAGTACAGAGGAAATCAGTCTAGAGGTTACCAGTCCAGAAGAGGATAGTACAGAGGAAATCAAAGAGATCTCAAAGTGTATTCTAAAGGATATTCCAGGCAACATCCTTATCAAAGGTAAGGATAAGGTCCCTCTGACACTACTTCTAGTCCTTTCCCTAATAATCTAAAAGATCTAGTCTCTTCTAGAGCTCCTCCTGATAATTCTTCAAACGGATATGAACCTCCTGTTCCATTTGAAGATCTAGAAATTAATCCCACTTCATGGACTGCCAGAATAAAAGAGTTTGCTGCATTAGACCAAATCAAGACGGCTAGAGAAAAAGGAAAAGATACATCTAGTTTCACTACTCTATCAGATCAGCGAAAGAAAGAACTTGAGAGATACTCTTCCAGCAAATTCTTTGATTCAGAAAGTTATATGAAGCTGCACCTAGAAGCTGTAGTCCCCAGGCCAAAACATCAAACTTCTCTAGGTGCAGCTGATGACAAAAGATCCAAGAAAAAAGCTCTTAATCCTAACAGAGAAATAGTTCTCATAAAGAGCAAGGAAAATGAATGATTCTGTAAGATGACAGTAATACTTATTTCTGACTATCTGTGATTATATCTGTGCTTCTGTAATGTTTTTTTGTTATATTTCTGCATTGTATGTTTTTATTTTTCCAATGTCTGTAAATAGTAATCCTAACCCAAATAGGGGGAGATTGTTGGAACACCCTATTACTGATTTGGGCAAGGATCACTATGTCCTTTAGGAAATTTGTTTTGACCTCCTTGTATAGATGTAATGGTCAATTAGATTGAGTCTAAGGGTTAGTATTTAGGTTTGAAAGCTGCCCTCAAGACCCTCAAGACCAGATATTTCAGTTCAGGAGACTAAGTCATTTCGTCGAGCTCAGGTCTACGAATTGTCGAACTCCATTTGACGATCTCTGAGTTCACTTCGACGAATCGTCGAACTCTGTTCGACGATCTCTGAGCTCACTTCGACGAGTCGTCGAACTCCATTCGACGATCTTCGAGCTCAGATAGACGTTCCTGTCTCTAGTTTGTTTCCCTATATCTGAGCTCAGTTCGACGATAGTTGAGCTCAGATCGAAGATTTCTGTTTCAGTCTAAGTCCAGTCTCTGAGCTCAGTTCAACGATAGTTGAGCTCAGGTCGACGTTTTTCTGGAGAGATCGACGTTTTTCAAGATTCAAATTCAGACAGTTATAGAATTATTTCCAGCATTTATTTCAAGGATCTTGTAGCCGTTTCAATTAATCTGGAGCATGTTTCAAGGGAATTTTAAAGGAATGTTTTATTGGACTTTCCTCCAGAAGAAACAATGCAGTTAAGGAAGTCATTTATGACAGGCTAACGGCTATCTTGGGCAGAGAATTATTTTATTCAGATCTAAGGAATAAAAATTTATTCATTCTGCTGGTTAATCACAACAATACCCACAACAACAAGAAAGAGAGAAAAAAGTTGCAGATATTCACAGACAGAATTTTTACAAGAACACACATCACTGAAGGAGATCAATATACTGAAATTTCCAGATCCCTTTTGATTCCAGTGTTCAAAGGCCTTATCATTCAAGACACCAGACACCACACATTTCAGCTGCAGCTGGAATCATCTTTTGCTGGAGGTCAAATCTTCTGAAGGCCTATCACCCTATTGCAAAGTTTCACTTCCTGAACAACTCAAGAACTCAGGGGGAGCTTTGACAACATCCACTATCTTCTCTCTGATTGTTGACAGAGAAGATCATCTCACCTCTCTCTCTCTCTGTTGTAAAGGGTTTATCAAACTCAGTTCAAAAGTTTGTGTTGGTTTCTGAGATCTTGTCAAAACTCAGTGGTGGCAAGACACCTGATCAAAAAATCTGGTTTGGTTTTTGAGTACCTTATCAAAAGCTCATTGGTGCTCAGGACACCTGATCAACTCATCCTGCAGTGGATTCCTACCTAGGGTGGTAGAAGAGTGGATGTACCCAGATTGATTGGGGAACCACTATAGCTCCTTGTGTCATCTGGTTGCTCATTTCTTTTGTTTTTTGGCTGTGGTTTGTGATTGTTCTGTGATTTCTTTGTAATTAGATAGTTGCTGTGTTTGCTATATTTCATTTGCTTCCCTATTCAGTTAGGAATACAACAAGAGTTGTAAAAAGTTTTTAGCAAGCACCATACTCTATTCACCCCCCCCCCCCTCTAGAGTATATCAGATCTAACTTGCACTTTCACGAAGTATTATGATACTTGGCACCGGAAGGTGGAGTTCCAGGTTGGAGACAAGGTTTTCTTGAAGATATGTCCGGTACATGGTCTCTCTCGGGTGCGGAGGCACAAGAAGCTCAGTCCTCGATACATGGGGCCATACTTGATCCTGGAGCGGATCGGACCCTTGGCTTAACGACTGCAGCTGCCACCGGAGTTGGGTGCCCTACACGACGTTTTACATGTCTCTTCCTTGTGAAGAGCTCTCCTACGACCGGAGCTGCATGTTACTACTACAGCTGGTCTGATAGCGCCAGATAGATCCATTAGATTGGAGCCGATCCGGATTGATGATACCGATGTCCGTGTGTTACGGAAGAAGAAGGTCCCTCTTGTGAAGGTGTTGTGATCCAACCATGGACGGGAGGAACACACCTGGGAGCCAAGGGACCTGATGTTGGAGCGACATCCAGAGCTATTCACTTCAGGTATACTTTAGTTTATTTTAAATTTCTTATAACTCTTGCAAGTAGAATCCCCGTAGACCCGATCTTGAATTTCGGGGACGAAATTATTTTCTTGTTTATTGGGATTTGTAACATCCTAACTTCAGCAGGAAAAACTTTTGGGTGACACGGCCTGGGACACGGGCGTGTCCCAGGGCGTGTCTCCTTGGGTTCGACGAACCCAGTTCGATGAAGTTGACTGGGGCGTGTCTGCCGCCGTGCAGGGAACACGCCAGATGACACGGGCGTGTCTGGAGGGCGTGTCCCCCTGCGTTCGACGAATGTAGTGTGTTCCCCTGCGTTCAACGATCGACGAAAATCTACGTTCGACGATCGTCGAGTGACCCCTACTTTTGACGATCGATGAAAATCTGCCTTCGATGATCGACAAAAATATGCGTTCGACGATCGTCAAGTGACCACTGCGTTTGACGATCGACGAAAATTTGCATTCGACGATCGTCGAGTGACCACTGCATTCGAAGATCGATGAAATTTGCTCGTTCGACGATCGTGAAATCCTGCGTTCGACGATCGCCGAGTGTCAGGTGAATTAAAGAGGCAGAGGCCACTTGGACTTGGCTCGATCAGCCCAAACATTATGCTGGCTGGCCTCCTCAGAGAATTTCAAGAGGAAGTTGGAGCATGGTGGCCACTTGGTACCATGGGTAGAGCACGCAAAGCTCAACCCGAGCCCCCTTGGGCTTATCTGAACATGCCATTTCTTCTGCCAGTCTCAACAACAGAAAGAATATATCAAAAGGCTTGATGCAGTGTATGATATTCCACAAAGTTCAGACAGTGATCAGTTTAGAACTGACTCTGATGATTCCTCTACAATAATTGCAAGGAAAAGGAAAGCAAAAAAGCAAGGCCATGAAGAGAGTTCCCCCAGAGAAGGTTAAAGATACAAATGATATTCCATATTATATATTGCATGATTGCCCTATTACAGAACCATGGATGCAGTACTCCAGAAATTAGCTGAAAACCATGAAGAAGAAAAGGAAGTATAACAAAGGATCATCTCATTTCAATCCTCCTCCTCCTCCTCCTTCACCTGGTGCAGGTACAGGTGGAAGTTCTACCTTTCAATCTACTGCTAGAAGGCAAAGTTCATATCAATTTCAAGGAAGAACTCAGTACAGAGGAAATCAGTCTAGAGGTTACCAGTCCAGAAGAGGACAGTATAGAGGAAATTAAAGAGAACTCAAAGTGTATTCTAAAGGATATTCCAGGAAACATCCTTATCAAAGGGAAGGACATGGTCCCTCTGACACTACTTCTGGTCCTTTCCCTTGTAAGCTAAAGATCTACTCTCTTCCAGAGCTCCTCCTGATAATTCTTCAAACATATATGAACCTCCTATTCCATTTGAAGACCCAGAAAATAATCCCACTTCATGAACTGCCAGAATGAAAGAGTTGGCTGCATTAGACCAAATCAAGAAGGCTAGAGAACAAGGAAAAGATACATCTAGTTTCACTACTCTATCAGATCAGAGAAAGAAAGAACTTGAGAGATACTCTTCCAGTAAATTATTTGATTCAGAAAGTTATATGAAGCTGCACCCAGAAGCTGTAGTCCCCAGGCCAAAACATCAAACTTCTCTAGGTGCAGCTGATGACAGAAGATCCAAGAAAGAAGCTTTTAATCCTAACAGAGAAATAGTTCTCATAAAGAGCAAGGAAAAGGAATGATTTTGTAAGCTGACAGTAATACTTATTTCTGACTATCTGTGATTATATCTGTGCTTCTGCAATGTTTTTTTGTTATATTTCTGCATTGTATGTTTTTATTTTTCCAATGTCTGTAAATAGTAATCCTAACCCAAATTGGGGGAGATTGTTAGAACACCCTATTACTGATTTGGGCAAGGATCACTATGTCTTTTAGGAAATTTGTTTTGACCTCCTTGTATAGATCTAAAGGTCAATTAGATTGAGTCTAAGGGTTAGTATTTAGGTTTGAAAACTGCCCTCAAGACCCTCAAGACCAGATATTTCAGTTCAGGAGACTAAGTCATTTCGTCGAGCTCAGGTCGACAAATCATCGAACTCCATTCGACGATCTCTGAGCTCACTTCGACAAATCGTCGAACTCCATTCGACGATCTCTGAGCTCACTTAGACGAGTCGTCGAACTCCATTCGACGATCTTCGAGCTCAGATCGACATTCCTGTATCTAGCTTGTTTCCCTATCTCTGAGCTCAGTTCGATGATAGTTGAGCTCAGATCGATGATTTCTGTTTCAGTTTAAGTCCAGTCTCTGAGCTCAATTCAACGATAGTTGAGCTCAGGTCGACATTTTTCTGGAGAGATCGACGTTTTTCAAGATTCAAATTCAGACAGTTATGGAATTATTCCAAGCATTTATTTCAAGGATCTTGTAGTCATTTCAATTAATCTGGAGCAAGTTTCAAGGGAATTTTAAAGGAATCTTTTATTGGACTTTCCTCTAGAAGACAAAATGTCGTTAAGGAAGTCATTTATGACAGGCTAACGGCTATCTTGGGCAGAGAATTATTCTATCCAGATCTAAGGAATAAAAGTTTATTCATTCTGCTGGTTAATCACAACAATACCCACAACAACAAGAAAGAGAGAAAAAAGTGGCAGATATTCACAGACAGAATTTTTACAAGAACACACATCACTGAAGGAGATCAATATACTGAAATTTCCAGATCCCTTTTGATTCCAGTGTTCAAAGGCCTTATCATTCAAGACTCCAGACACCACACATTTCAGCTGCTGCTGGAATCATCTTTTGCGGGAGATCAAATCTTCTGAAGGCCTATCACCATATTGCAAAGCTTCACTTCCTGAACAACTCAAGAACTCAGGGGGAGCTTTGACAACATCCACTATCTTCTCTCTGATTGTTGACAGAGAAGATCATCTCACCTCTCTCTCTCTCTCTCTCTACTGTAAAGGGTTTATCAAACACCCTTCAAAAGTTTGTGTTGGTTTCTGAGACCTTGTCAAAACTCAGTGGTGGCAAGACACCTGATCAAAAAATCTGGTTTTGTTTTTGAGTACCTTATCAAAAGCTCATTGGTGCCCAGGACACCTGATCAACTCATCCTGCAGTGGATTCCTACCTAGGGTGGTAGAAGAGTGGATGTACCCAGATTGATTGGGGAACCACTATAGCTCCTTGTGTCATCTGGTTACTCATTTCTTTTATTTTCTGGCTGTGGTTTGTGATTGTTCTGTGATTGCATTGTAATTAGATAGTTGTTGTGTTTGTTGTATTTCATTTGCTTCCCTGTTCACTTAGGAATACAACAAGAGTTGTAAAACGTTTTTAGCAAGCACCATACTCTATTCACCCCCCCCCCCTCTAGAGTATATCAGATCTAACCTGCACTTTCACGAAGTATTATGATGCTCGGCACCGGAAGGTGGAGTTCGTGGTTGGAGACAGGGTTTTCTTGAAGATACGTCCGGTACATGGTGTCTCTCGGGTGCGGAGGAACAAGAAGCTCAGTGCTCGATACATGGGGCCATACTTGATCCTGGAGCGGATCGGACCCTTGGCTTACCGACTGCAGCTACCACCGGAGTTGGGTGCCCTACACGACATTTTCCATGTCTCTTCCTTACGAAGAGCTCTCTTACGGCCGGAGCTGCATGTTACTACTACAGCCGGTCGGATAGCGCCAGACAAATACATCAGATTGGAGCCGATCCGGGTTGATGATACCGATGTTCGTGTGTTACGGAAGAAGAAGGTCCCTCTTGTGAAGGTGCTGTGGTCCAACCATGGACGGGAGGAACACATCTTGGAGACAAGGGACCTGATGTTGGAGCGACATCCAGAGCTATTCACTTCAGGTATACTTTAGTTTATTTTAAATTTCTTATAACTCTGGCAAGTAGAATCCCCGTAGACCCGATCTTGAATTTCGGGGACGAAATTATTTTCTTGTTTATTGGGATTTGTAACATCCCAACTTCAGCAGGAAAAACTTTTGGGTGACACGGCCTGGGACACGGGCGTGTCCCAGGGCGTGTCTCCTTGGGTTCGACGAACCCAGTTCGACGAAGTTGACTGGGGCGTATCTGCCGCCGTGCAGGGAACACGCCAGACGACACGACCGTATCTGGAGGGCATGTTCCCCTGCGTTCGACGATTGTAGTATGTTCCCCTGCGTTCGACGATCGACGAAATTCTGCGTTCGACGATCGTCGAGTGACCACTGCTTTCGACGATCGACGAAAATCTGCGCTCGATGATCGTCGAGTGACCACTGTGTTCGACGATCGACGAAAATCTACGTTCGACTATCGTCGAGACCACTGCGTTCGACGATCGACGAAAATTTGCGTTCGACGATCGTCGAGTGACCACTGCGTTCGACGATTGACGAAATTTGCTCGTTCGACGATCGTGAAATCCTGCGTTCGACGATCGTCGAGTGTCAGGTGAATTAAAGAGGCAGAGGCCACTTGGCCTTGGCTCCATCAGCCCAAACATTATGCTGGCTGGCCTCCTCAGAGAATTTCAAGAGGAAATTAGAGCATGGTGGCCACATGGCACCATGGGTGGAGCAAGCAAAGCTCAACCCGAGCCCCCTTGGGCTTATCTCCCCATATACCCCCTCCCAGCCAGAAATAGTGATTCCATTAGCTTCACAGGGCAAAGGAGAGTAGAAATCGATAGTTGGAGTGAAGGAAACGGTGCAGGAACCATGAATCCGAAAGGTGTCGCTGGAGCAAGGTCGGGAATGGCCACCCGCCTCCAACCTCGCTGCCAGCCACCAACACAGGTTCGTTTCACCGTTCCTCTACCCGTAATAGAATCCTAGATCAACTATGGGAGATATCGGGCTCAATTGAGCCCGATGCCATGGGAGAAATGGGAGAGTTTCCAAGCTTTTTCTTACTACTCGAGATCGTCGTCGCCGCCATCTCTCGCCGCCTCATCACCGGAAAAGGAGAGCCGCCACCACCGTGAAGGTGATGGCACCGTTGGCCGGGGGTGGCGCCGCCTCAGGTGGCCAGAAATGGCCCCGAAATATTCCCCAGGTCGGCTCGATCTCAGTCGTTGAACTCTTGTGGAAGATAAACGGATGCCGTCCAATATCACTTTAAGATTCGTGCTTTACACTTATTAAAATCAATTAAATTCTGTTATTAATTAATGAAATGAAATTTACATTTCTATCACATTAATTCAGTGACCTTGCATGTCAAATATAGGGCTCTTAGAGCAATTTCTAGTGGATGACATGCATGAAAAATGTAGCCATTTGTGTTATCTTTAAGTTGCCACCCTTAACTTGAGATTTGGTCCAGCGGCCTGACATGTAGGACTATTTAGCTAGGGCTAAGGTTGGTCCTTAGCTAGGGCAGGAATTCAAATTGATGCCCAAGTCAAACCAATCATCCAAATGGCCCAAAATTTTGGGTGCATGCGTGTATAAGGATTGGTTAACCCCTGTACAAGAATGAGAATTTTTGGGAAAACATTTTCTATAGTTTTTAACAAAATACCCAAAATACAATAAATGAAATATTTGGAGTTGTGTGACTCCAAATGGCCCCAAATTTTGGTGGCATGTCCTTAGGGATATTATAAGTGTAGGTTTGAAATTCCAACCAATTTGGACCAATGCATGTGGCTAAACCCACTTGCATGTGTTGGCTTGATATAGGCATGGTGTGCATTTAGCCTAAAATGAAATAATGTGTATTCAGCCAACTTGGAACATTCAAAAATCATGATTTTAATTATGGAGATACATGAGGGTGTAATACACCTCTCATAGCAATGGTGGGATTTTTGGGAACAAAAATCCCATTATTTTGAATTTCTGAAAATTTTGTTCTTTTTAGGAAATAAATTTAAAATAGGTTTACCCTTATCATAAAAGGTTCAATTTATGTTTGGACTAAGTAGTGACATAATAAGCAATAGAAATAAATTATATCTCTGTTGGATGAAGTTTAGGTAGTTTAAGGAGCCAAATGACCATTTTACCCTTATGGAATTTTTTGTAGAAATGATGGGTATATTCGTTTGAAAAATCTGAGAAAATTCATATTGCTGTAATTGTATGTTTTATACCTTGTGCAATTATTTCAGAATTTTGGAGTGCCAAATAATGTACTTAGGCCCCATAATGGCATTTTGGTAAATAACTCAATTTGATCATGGATAGGCCATTTCGACCTAGATGTTAAATGGAAATCTGGACATAGCATTATTTCACTATTATCAAGGCTCTATAATTTAATTAGAATTTTTGAGATAATATTTTATGTACTTCATTTGGAAAATACTAGATTTGTGGATATAGTATTAAATAGGAATTAATTATAAATCTGAATTGAAAAGACATGAAATTTTGGTAGGCCCCATTAATTGTCATATTATATACCTGGAGGAATCCCTAGGATAGTAGGTTTAATATTGACAATACTTCATGTGCAAAATGACTAGGGATTACATTTAAAGAAATTAATTTAATGGTATAAGTAATTTGGAAAATTATGGAATTCATCATGTTCATCATATAGGTCCATACCATCCTAGGAGAAATAATTTGGGGCATATGGTCAGAGGAATTAGAAGGTCACATTTTTGGGTGGTATCGGGATATGGGTAAGAGACTAGCACCGATGTTCGTACTAGTAGGACCACCAGGGGAGGAATCTTAATAACTAGTAAAGTGAGGATCTTAGTGGAGGAATTAACCCCGGTTGGTCTCCTAGAGAATTCCTTAACCATGTATGGAAGAGTGCAAGTCCCGTGACAGTAACAATAACGGGGACCGGAGGAAGACCGTCGCGCTCCTAATAACACCTTAAGTCTTTAGGGTCGTTCTAAAGTAATACGATATTTGGCGTAAAACTCCTGGGTAGACACCAATAAAAGTAATTATCCATGAGAAAGGGAACTTAGGGCGTAATCCCATCGTAGTTCCTAGTGCCCCCGAGAGCCCTTCACCGGGTATAGCCTGGGCAGTCCTGTGATTAACCTTAAATCACTAAGTATAATAACCCGTAGACAAGAGTAGTCTAATAGGTTAAGACATTGTGGTTCATTCTCACCCGTGTTGGGTTGGAGGGAGACTTGTGTAACATGCTCACCCGTGTAGGGTTTGAGGGATTTGGAATAAAGGCACTATTGTGCGTTATCTCCCGTGTAGGGTTGGAGGGATTGTGATAAATGCTCACCCGTGTAGGGTTTGAGGTATTCAGGACGGGTTGGTCCTGCGAGCTGAAGGCTCGGAATGAAATACTTGCATGTGCATAAATTTAGTGGCGGGGCATGCGATACTGGTCGTTCGTCACACCGATGGCAGTACGGTGCACCAAGCGGGTGTGAGAGTTAGAGGGGTCAGTGGGTTGTTTTACACTGCGGTCTGGAGGACAATCCACGATAACGCACATCCGACCCAACAAGACTGAAGGGTTGTCAGCAAAGTATGTACGCAGAGACTCTAGAGTGCACCTTGGACGTGTACAGAGGCGTATGAGAGGGGTCTAAGGTTTGGTAGTGTGCATACCGGCCTATAAGTGGAGACGCCCGCTCTGCTGCTGTCGTAGCCACATTGGTGGTACCCGAGAGTGATGCTAGCTCTCAAAAAGTGGGAACTAAAGGTCTGTGATCACAGAGTCGTTGTGTGTAAGTTGCACTTGCCTGTGCATAATTTGCATCATAACATTCATTCATATTAGGTCATACGCTTCATAGATCATTATCATATAAATTAGTATGGGCTCTTTTATATGATAAGTTAAATTTCCTGGAAACCTTAACTTATAAATTTGTATTAGCATTTTTATAAGTTAAGGTACTCTTGTGATGGTAGATAGCTTTACCTTTTAGCTTTACTTTACTTTTTTGCTCTTACTTTCAGTTCTTTCCTTTACTAGTACTGCACTTTACTTACTTGTACTATATACTTAGAACTGCTAGAGTAGAATAATAATACCTATTACAACTGCTAGTTTGTTCTTGTCACCTGCTTCCACTTTTGCTACCCCTTGTTGTCCTCCGCTTCGTCCTTCCGCTCGATGCCTAGGAGCTGCGGGGCGAGGTGCGGAGGAAATGACTTAGTCTTTTTGACTAATGGTCGGTGACCATACTATTTTAGGAGCTCGTGGAGATTGAGCACCAGCACGACGAGGAGGCAGGACTTGAGGAGCAGATACCGCTACCGCAGACTACTACTACTACTGCGCGTCCTCAGGTGGGATGAGTTTTGATGTATTAGATTAGCTTCCGCTTTTATATGAGAGAGAGTTGATATGATGTACTGGGCATAAGCCCTTATTACTCTTTCATTTTGTACTCATTGTGGACTATGTTTCTGTACTCTTCATTTATATATATGATATGTACTCTGTGACTTGTGGACTAGTGGATTTGATATACTGCTATACTTCTATTTCTCATATTGGCCTACAGGTTATATGATCGTAATAGTCGGCAGAATCGGCGTGTTGCTGTGTCGACTAATTCGTGCGTTAGTGCCACCGTAAGACGGCAGTTCTGGGCATAAGACCCGGTATCCCTCCTTGGTAAGGTGAGGGGGGGGGGGGGTCTTACAAACTAGTATCACATGAACAAATGATCATATGAGAAAGAAGTCCACAACACTGGACCACCCCGCGCGAGCATTAGTTTGCGGACAAACTATGCAGCGGAAGCAGTGGTGTGCCCATGTGTAAAAAGTCACATAAATTAGTCCACTAAGTACAATGAGTTAGGACAGTTCTGTTTAACCTTACCATTATGCAACCTCCACAGGTCGTCGCGCCGCAAAATGTGTCTCCTCCACCTCCAGCTACGACTCCATTTCTATGGACGGAGATGGGGCATACTTTGACGGCGATCCTGGATGCCTTCAAAGCCCAGCAAGTCCCGGCTCCGCAGCCAAATCCGTGGTCAAGCTGGCTAAGTGCCTTCAAGAGCCTGTCCCCACCGATGTATCGTGGGACAGAGGATGCGGTAAAGATGGAGGAATGGCTGGAGGCCATACACGAGATTTTGGCAGGCATCAGCTACCTGGTCGGCGTGGCAGTACCTCTAGCCACCTCTGCACTAGAGGCTCACGCAAAGAGATGGTGGAAATCAGTGCGGGAGTCTACATATGTAGACTGGGAGCTGTCAGACATATCGTGGGAGGAGTTTGGCGATGTATTTTTGGACCACTTCGTCTCTACTACGGACAGAGATGCTTTGGAGGAGAGGTTTCTGAACCTCCGACAGGGGAGCAGATCAGTGATTGAGTACCAGAGGGAGTTCTCCCACCTTGCCAGGTTCGCAGGGATACAGGATACTGATGATAGGATGTATGCCAAGAGGTTCTACCGGGGCCTCAAGGACGATTTGAGACAGGCTTTGTTGTTCATTTCTTACGACACGTCTACCCAGATTATCGAGATGGCGAAGAAGCTGGAGGCTGACCGGCTGATGGTGCAAGGCAGAGGGAAGAGACCGTATGATAGGTCGACATCAGGAGAGAGCAGCAGGGGCTCTCAGAGAGGAAGGACTATTAGATACAATAGGGGTGGGGGACGTCATCGCCCCAACTACAGGAAGGAGCAGGGACCTCCTCCAGCACTAGCTCACCAACCTCTACAGGTGCATGATCCGAGGAGACAAGATGACCATGACCACCGACAGGTAGTTGGTTATGGATGCCGCCAGCTCGGGCACATTAGGTCGGAGTGTCCGCATCGATTCCAGCCTCCTCCTCCTCCACCTCTAGTGGCCCCAGTACAGCAGGTCCGAGGCCGAGGCCGAGGCCGAGGATATCACGGCAGGGGACGCAATCAGGAGCAGAAGTACGCCTTGGACCTCACGGAGTAGAGGAACCCCGAGGAGGTTATCACAGGTACTTAAGATTATTGTTAAATTTCTTGAGTTTCCAATTATATAGTACCTGGAACCATAGAATAACAATTCATTTTAACTTAAACAAACCTCAGGCATAGTTATGATCAGCGGCAAGCCCGCACATACCCTCTTGGACACGGGTGCTTTGCACTCGTTCGTATCTAAGGCCTTCATAGATGGACTTGAAGGCGTGGAAAGATTTCCGGGACTAGAGATGAGGGTGCGTCTACCAGATGGGTCAGAACTGCGGACCACTACCCCTTGTAATATGGAGGTCGAGATTGGCGGCAAGGCATTTGAGGCGCCAGCAACTATTCTGAAGCTACAGGACTTCGATTTGATTTTGGGAATGACATGGTTACAGCAGAACCATGCTCAGATAGATTGCCCATCAAGGAGGATCACACTAAGGTATGGCAACTCCCATGTCATCATCGAAGGTATTAAACCTATCTCCCACCTATTACTATCTTATGTACAGGCTGTGAAGGCCCACGAGTAGGGAGAGGAGGTTTACCTTATCTGCTTTGAGATGGTGGGAGCAGAGGCTTCTATTTTAGATATTCCGGTGGTCCGGGATTTCTCTGACGTGTTCTCGGAGAAATTGCCCAGACTAGCACCAGCTAGGGACTTGGATTTCAGGATTCAACTGGTACCGGGAGCGAGGCCAGTCTCCCGGGCACCATACAGGATGGCTCCCAGAGAGTTGGCAGAGTTCAGGACTCAACTTCAGGAGCTAGTTTAGTCGGGATTTGTGCGGCCCAGTTCATCGTCGTGGGGAGCGCCAGTTCTCTTTATGAAGAAGAAGGATGGGTCGTTATGACTATGCATAGATTACCGGGAGCTGAACCGGTTAACTGTCCGCAATACCTATCCACAGCCTCGGATAGACGAGCTATTTGATCAGCTGCAGGGAGCCTTCTGGTTCTCTAAGCTAGATTTGTGATTCGGTTACTACCCGCTCCGCATCCGGGAAGAGGACATACCGAAGACGGCATTCAGTTCACGATATGGGTTATACGAGTTAACAATGATGCCTTTTGGGCTAACGAGTGCCCCCTCCGCATTCATGACCCTAATGAACTGTGTATTTGAACCTTACTTAGACTGCTTCGTCATTGTGTTCATCGATGATATTCTGATCTATTCCCGGACCCAAGAGGAGCACACTGGACACTTGACACATGTTTTGCAAAGACTGAGAGAATTCCAGATGTATGTGAAGTTTTATAAGTGCCAATTCTAGCTACAGGAGGTGGCTTTCCTGGAGCACACTATCAGTGCGGCTGGATTGACAGTGGATCCTGCCAAGATAGAGGCAGTACAGAATTGGCCACGACCAAAGACAGCATCAGACATACGCAGTTTCTTGGGGTTAGCAGGTTATTATCGCAAGTTCGTGGAGGGATTCTCGAGGTTATCCCTCCCCCTCACGTCCTTGATGAAGAAGGATGCAGATTTTGTTTGGTCAGAGCAGTGTGAGACAGCTTTTCAGGAGCTGAAGGACCGACTCACCTCATCCCCTATTCTTGCGCTCCCATCCGGGAGTGAAGGATTTCAGATCTACACAGATGCCTCTTACCAGGGGATGGGTGTTGTCCTGATGCAGCATGGACATGTTATTGCTTATGCTTCAAGACAGTTGAAGAAGCATGAGCATAACTATCCAGTACATGACTTAGAGCTCGGGGCTGTGGTATTTGCCCTAAAGATGTGGAGACATTATTTATACGGGATTCATTGTGATATCTATTCAGATCATAAGAATCTTAAATATATCGATACGCAGAAGGACTTGAACCTGCGACAGAGGAGATGGCTGGAATTCCTCTTTGACTATGATTATCAGATCCACTATCATCCGGGGAAAGCAAACACAGTAGCAGATGCTTTGAGTAGGAGAGCCGGCACTTCTGGATCGGAGCCCCGGTTGATGTCTATAGAGCTGATACGGATGATGGAAGACATGCATATTACCATGGTATCTGAGACCGAACCAGTGGTATATCAAGAGTACTTGAGCTCAATGATCAGTGGTGATGACTTACGGGAGAGCATCCGAACACATCAGAGGCTGGATGTTGCATTAGAGCCGATTTTCAGTGCCTTGAAAAAGGGCAAGGTCGAGGACTACACGTTGTAGGATGATCTCCTTCGATTCCGTGGATGCATTTACATACCAGCAGGGGGCAGTATCTTGGATGACATACTCAGAGAGGCTCATTGCTCCAGATATTCAGTGCATCCCGGCATCACCAAGAAGTGGGAAGATTTACAGAGGACCATGTACTGGCCTGGGATGAAGAGGGAGATCACCTATTTTGTGACACATTGCGAGACTTGTCACCGTGTGAAGGCGGAATGTAAGAGCCCGGGAGGTTTATTACAGCCACTGCCAGTCCCAAAGTGGAAGTTCGAGGACATTGCTATGGATTTTGTTCACGGACTACCTCGCTCTCACTCTGGGAATGATTCTATATGGGTCATAGTAGATAGACTGACCAAGGTAGTGCGCCTTGTTCCAGTCCGAAAGGATGCTCCAGTTGCAGTTTTGGTGAGACTATTCGTGGAGCAGTTTGTCAGATACCATGGCATTCCCAGGATGATTGTTTCGGACCGTGATGGTCGGTTCACTTCGAGCGAGTGGAGGGCCGTGCATGCTTACTTGGACTCTCGGCTTACTTTTAGTACCGCCTTCCACCCGCAGACCGACGGACAGACCGAGCGGACCATCCGGACCATGGAGGATCTACTCCGCCTGTGCATATTGGATACAGGGAAGCCTTGGGAGAGGCTACTACCACTGATCGAGTTCTCCTACAATAACAGCCACCAGGCTAGCATCAGGATGGATCCTTACGAGGCACTTTATGGGAGGAAATGTCATAAACCGCTGTCATGGGTTTAGGATGTGAATACCAAGGCTCTTGGTTCTGATTATATGAAGGATATGAAGGCTCAGGTACAATTGATCAGGGATCGGCTGCTAGAGGCCCAGAGCAGACAGGCGAAGTATTATGATGCTCGGCACCGGAAGGTGGAGTTCCAGGTTGGAGATAGGGTTTTCTTGAAGATACGTCCGGTACATGATGTCTCTCGGGTGAGGAGGCACAAGAAGCTCGGTCCTCGATACATGAGGCCATACTTGATCCTGGAGCGGATCGGACCCTTAGCTTACCCACTGCAGATGCCACCGGAGTTGGGTGCCCTACACGATGTTTTCCAAGTCTCTTCCTTACGAAAAGCTCTCCTACGGCCGGAGCAGCATGTTACTACTACATCCGGTCCGATAGCGCCAGACAGATCCATCAGATTGGAGCCGATCCGGATTGATGATACTGATGTCCGTGTGTTGTGGAAGAAGAAGGTCCCTCTTCTGAAGGTGCTGTGGTCCAACCATGGACGGGAAGAACACACCTGGGAGCCAAGGGACCTGATGTTGGAGCGACACCCAGAGCTATTCACTTCAGGTATACTTTAGTTTATTTTAAATTTCTTATAACTCTTGCAAGTAGAATCCCCGTAGACCCGATCTTGAATTTCGAGGACGAAATTATTTTCTTGTTTATTGGGATTTGTAACATCCCAACTTCAGCAGGAAAAATTTTTGGGTAACACGGCATGGGACACGGGCATGTCCCAGGGCGTGTCTCCTTGGGTTCGACGAACGACGAAGTGGACTGGGGCGTGTCTGCCGCCGTACAGGGAACACGCCAGATGACACGGGCGTATTTGGAGGGCATGTCCCCCTGTGTTCGACGATTGTAGTGTGTTCCCCTATGTTCGACGATCGACAAAAATCTGCGTTCGACGATCGTCGAGTGACCCCTGCGTTCGACGATCGATGAAAATCTGCGTTTGATGATCTTCGAGTGACCACTGCTTTCGATGATCGATGAAAATCTGAGTTTGACGATCGTCGAGTGACCACTGCGTTCGACGATCGACGAAAATTTGCGTTCGACGATCGTCAAGTGACCACTGCGTTCGACGATCGATGAAATTTGCTCGTTCGACGATCGTGAAATCCTGCATTTGACGATCGTCGAGTGTCAGGTGAATTAAAGAGGCAAAGGCCACTTGGCCTTGGCTCCATCAGCCCAAACATTGTGCTGGCTAGCCTCCTCAGAGAATTTCCATAGGAATTTGGAGCATGGTGGCCACTTGGCACCATGGGTGGAGCAACCAAAGCTCAACCCGAGCCCCCTTGGGCTTATCTCCCCATATACCCCCTCCCAGCTAGAAATAGTGATTCCATTAGCTTCAGAGGGCAAAGGAGAGTAGAAATTGATAGCTGGAGTGAAGGAAACGGTACAGGAACCATGAATCCGAAAGGTGTCGCCGGAGCAAGGTCGGGAATGGCCACCCGCCTCCATCCTCGCCGCCAGCCACCAACACAGGTTCGTTTCACCGTACCTCTACCCGTACTAGAATCCTAGATCAACTAGGGGAGATATCGGGCTCAATTGAGCCCGATTCCATGGGAGAAATGGGCGTGTTTCCAAGCTTTTCTTACTGCTCGAGATCTCCATCACCGCCGTCTCTGGCCGCCTCATCAACGGAAAAGGATAGCCACCACCACCGTGAAGGTGATGGCACCGTTGGACGGGGGTGGCGCCGCCTGAAGTGGCCGGAAATGTCCCCGCAATATTCCCCAGGTCGGCTTGATCTCAGCGTTGAACTCTTGGGGAAGATAAACGGATGCCGTCCAATATCACTTTAAGATTCGTGCTTTACTCTTATTAAAATCAATTAAATTCTGTTATTAATTAATGAAATGAAATTTACATTTCTATCACATTAATTCAGTGACCTTGCATGTCAAATATAGGGCTATTAGATCCATTTCCAATGGATGACATGAACATGAAAAATGTATCCCTTTGTGTTATCTTTAAGTTGCCACCATTAACTTGAGATTTGGTCCAATGGTCTGACCTATAGAACTATTTTGCTAAGATTGGTCCTTAGCTAGGGCAGGAATTCAAAATGATGCCCAAGTCAAACCATTCATCCAAATGGCCCACACTTTTGGGTGCATGCGTGTTTAGGGCTTGGTTAACCCCTGTATAAGAATGAGAAGTTTTGGGAAAACGTTTTCTATAGTTTTTAATAAAATACCCAAAATGAAATAAATGAAATATTTGGAGTTGTGTGACTCCAAATGGCCTCACATTTTGGTGGCATGTCCTTAGGGACATTATAAGTATAGATTTGAAATTCCAGCCAATTTGGACAACTGCATGTGGGTAAACTCACTTGCATGTGTTGGCTTGATATAGGCTTGGTGTGCATTTAGCCTAAAATAAAATAATGTGTATTCAGCCAACTTGGAACATTAAAAAATCATGATTTTAATTATGGATACACATGAGGGTGTAATACACCTCTCATATCAATGGTGGGATTTTTTGGAACAAAAATCCCACTATTTTCAATTTCTGAAAATTTGGTCCTTTTTAGGAAATAAATTTAAAATAGGTTTACCCTTATCATAAAAGGTTCAATTTCTGTTGAGGACTAAGTAGTGACATAATAAGCACTCAAAATAAATTATATCTCTGTTGGATGAAGTTTAGGTAGTTTAAGGAGCAAAATGACCATTTTACCCTTATGGAATTTTGTGTAGAAATGATGGGTATATTCCTTTGAAAAATCTGAGAAACTTCATATTGTTGTAATTTTATGTTTTATAACTTGTGCAATTATTTCAGAATTTTGGAGTGCCAAATAATGTACTTAGGCCCCATAATGGCATTTTGGTAAATAATTCAAACTGATCATGGATATGCAATTTCAACCTAGATGTTAAATGGAAATCTGGACATAGCATTATTTCACTATTATCAAGGCTCTGTAATTTAATTAGAAGTTTTGAGATAATATTTTATGTACTTCATTTGGAAAATGCTAGATTTGTGGATACAGTATTAAATAGGAATTAATTATAAATCTGAATTGAAAAGGCATGAAATTTTGGTAGGCCAAATTAATTGTCATATTATATACCTGGAAGAATCCCTGGGATAGTAGGTTTAATATTAATAATACTTCATGTGCAAAATGACTAGAGATTACATTTAAAGAAATTAATTTAATGGTGTAAGTAATTCGGAAAATTATGGAATTCATCCTGTTCATCATATAGGTCCATACCATCCTAGGATAAATAATTTGGGGCATATGGCCAGAGGAATTAGAAGGTCACATTTGTGGGTGGTATCGGGACATGGGTAAGGGACTAGCACCGATGTTCGTACTAGTAGGACCACCAGGGGAGGAATCTGAATAACTAGTAAAGTGAGGATCTTAGTGGAGGAATTAACCCTGGTTGGTCTCCTAGATAATTCCTTAACCATGTGTGGAAGAGTGCAAGTCCCGTGACAGCAACAATAACGGGGACCGACGGAAGACCGCCACGCTCCTAATAACACCTTAAGTCTTTAGGGTCGTTCTAAAGTTATACGAGAGTTGGGTTAAAAATCCTGGGTAGACACCAATAAAAGTAATTATCCTTGAGAAAGGGAACTTTGGGCATAATCCCATCGTAGTTCCTAGTGCCCCCGAGAGCCCTTCACCGGGTATACCCTGGGCAGTCCTAGGATTAACGTTAAATCAGTAAGTATAATAACCCGTAGACAAGAGTAGTCTAATAGGTTAAGACATTGTGGTTCATTCTCACCCGTGTTGGGTTGGAGGGAGACTTGTGTAACATGCTCACCCGTGTAGGGTTTGAGGGATTTGGAATAAATGCACTATTATGCGTTCTCACCCGTGTAGGGTTGGAGGGATTGTGATAAATGCTCACCCGTGTAGGGTTTGAGGGATTCAGAACGGGTTGGTCCTGCAAGCTGAAGGCTCGGAATGAAATACTTACATGTGCATAAATTTAGTGGCGGGGCATGCGGTACTGGCCGTTCGTCACACCGATGGTAGTATGGTGTACCAGGCGGGTGTGAGAGTTAGAGGGGTCAGTGGGTTGTTTTACACTACGGTCTGGAGGACGATCCCCGATAACGCACATCCGACCCAACAAGACTGATGGGTTGTCAGCAAAGTACGTATGCAGAGACTCTAGAGTGTATCTTGGACGTGTACAGAGGCGTCTGAGAGGGGTCTAAGGTTTGGCAGTGTGCATACCATCTTAAAAGTGGAGACGCCCGCTCCGCTGCTGCCATATCCACAGCGGTGGTACCCGAGAGTGATGCTAGCTCTCAAAAAGTGGGAACTAAAGGTCTGTGATCACAGATTCGTTGTGCGTGAGTTGCACTTGCCTGTGCATAAATTGCATCATAACATTCATTCATATTATGTCATACACTTCATAGATTCTTATCATATAAATTAGTATGGGCTCTTTTATATGATAAGTTAAATTTCCTGGAAACTGTAACTTATAAATTTGTATGGGCATTTTTTAAGTTAACATACTTTTATGATGGTAGATAGCTTTACCTTTCATCTTTACTTTACTTTTCTGCTCTTACTTTCAGTTCTTTCCTTTACTAGTACTGCACTTTACTTACTTGTACTATATACTTAGAACTGCTAGAGTAGAATAATAATCCTTATTACAACTGCTAGTTAGTTCTTGTCACCTGCTTCCACTTTTGCTACCCCTTGTTGTCCTCCGCTTCGTCCTTCCGCTTGGTGCCAAGGAGCTGCGAGGCGAGGTGCGGAGGAAACGACTTAGTCTTTTTGACTAATGGTCGGTGACCATACTATTTTAGGAGCTCGTGGAGATGGAGCACCAGCAAGACGAGGAGGCAGGACTTGAGGAGCAGATATCGCTACCACAGACTACTACTTCTACTGCGCGTCCTCAGGTGGGATGAGTTTTGATGTATTAGATTAGCTTCCGCTTTGATTTGAGAGAGAGAGTTGATATGATGTACTGGGCATAAGCTCTTATTACTCTTTCATTTTGTACTCATTGTGGACTATGTTTCTGTACTCTTCATTTATATATATGATATGTACTCTGTGACTTGTGGACTAGTGGATTTGATATACTGTTATACTTCTATTTCTCATATTGGCCTACAGGTTATATGATCGTAATAGCCGACAGAATCGGCGTGTTGCGGTGTCGACTAACCCGTGCATTAGTACGACCATAAGACGGCGGTTCTGGGCATAAGACCCGGTATCCCTCCTTGGTAAGGGGAGGGGGGTCTTACAAGGTGTTACAATTTGGTATCAGAGGGAGGTTAGTGTCCAATGTAAGGATTCATGGTTGAATGTCATAATTAGATCGTGTTAAGAAGTTATCCCCATAGGAGTATCATGGGACCATGAGTGTCCTTGTTTCTATGTTTTGCGAATAGAAGCAGTCTTAGTTTGCGACCTTAATTTTAGAAGGTGATGCTAAGTTGTGGTGGGTGAGCCATAGCGGCTGCCAGTTTCCTGGACGCTGCCCGTCCTTGTAAGAGTTCAGGAATGCTTTCTTGAAGAAGTATATTACTACATCGACAAGGTTAGCCCTTCAAAGACAATTTTTGCACTTGGTGCAATGAGACAAGACCGTAGATGAGTACATTCAGGAGTTTACATTTTTGGGTTGTTATGCTGGAACGACCATGACTAATGATGAGGAGAGGGATAACCTCTTCTACCAGGGGTTGAGAGAGAATTTGATGCAGCCCCTCATAGTTATGAAGAATGTGGGCTTCAACGAGTTGATTGAGGCGGCCAGGATGTTGGAAAGTGACATAGAACAAACCCAACATCGAAAGGGACTTGCAGTGAAACAGGTAGAAGGAAAGTCTTCTCAATCATACAGGAAGTTAGAAGGGAGTAAGTGGAAAAAGAAGCCTCATCCCTACAAGTCTTGGGAGAAGAGTAGTACGACGTTAGGGGGATCTTGCTTCAAGGGACCACCATCGTGCTTTAAGTGTGGCAAGCCAGGACACATAACATGTTTTTGTTCTGAAGGTGGCGCTAAGCAAGAGCCAAGGTAGGAGCAGTCAGTGTGGTCTTGTCCCAATGCCGTGGAGAAAGGTAATATGGTATAGTCGAGCTCTTCATGGTTCCAACCTGTGCAGCCAAGGGCGTACAACCTTGGGCAGTAGGAGGCAATTCAATAACCTGATGTGGTGACTGGTATAGTAAAGTTAAGTTTACTTATTTGCATTAGAATTTTGAGACTATTATATGTGACGCCTGTGTTTTAGGCTTCGTACTAGTTTTCGGGTATGTTTGTTAGGGTATTATTCGACATGGGACAATCGCACTCCTTTCTGGTGGAAAGCTTTATCCACAAAATTTTAGTCGAGCTCTTTTCGGCGGATGCAGAACTTAGGGTGCGCATGCCCAATGGGTCTTTCATGACTACTGGGACAAGAGGGCACATTGGTTGGAGTTCTGACGGAGTTGACTTCTTGTTGGTAGTAGAGGTTCTACCGTTAGCCGAGTTCGATTTGATCTTGGGGATGGATTGTCATACAGAGCAGCGTACTAGTATTGACTTCCTATCCAAGGTGGTGACCCTGAGAAACGAAGGAAAGGAAGAAATTAAATTTGAGGGCCTTAGTGGAGTGGCCTATTCCCTGATCTCGGCCATGCAGATGGTGCGGGCAGTCAACTAGGGAGGACTATCTTTCGTTGCTTTGTTAGAAGTTTGACTTTTAAAACTATTAATTGTAGAAGTGCAGGTAGTTGCAGAATCCAAGGATGTGTTTCCTGAGGAGCTTCCTGTAGCGCCTCCTTGATGGGAGATTGATTTATCGATTGAGTTAGTGGCAGAAGCTAGGCCAGTGTCACATTCTCCTTTTAGGATGGCACTGAAGGAGTTAGCCGAGATCAAGGTTGTTGGGTACATTGGTTTAAATGTACCTGATTTGAAGAAGCCTCACCCTACTCAATGATATACATCAAAATGTATTTGATGTGTTTTGAGTTTACTTGTGCAGGTTAAGTATTTGAAGGAAAGATGAAAAGTTTCTAAGTCCATGTGTCGACACCCAGGAGAAAAGTGTCGACACTTAAGAAGACTTATGTCGACACCCAAGCAAACAGTGTCGACACTTGGAGTAATTGTGTCGACACCAGGGATGCAGAGTCGACACCAGACAGAAAGTGTCGACACATGGAGCTGTGTCGACACTCAATAAAGAAAAGTCCAGTGAAGCTGTGTCGACACTTAGCAGTTGTGTCGACACCCAGAAGAATTGTGTCTACATCAGATAGTGTCGATACTTGGAGGCTGTGTCGACACTCAGCAAAAGTCAGCAGAGTCTAAGTATAAGTGTCGACATAATAAAGAATGTGTCGACACTAAGCAGAAGACTCAGCACTTGAAGAAAGTGTCGACACAAGAAAGAATGTGTCGACACTCAGCAGAAGACTCAACATATGAAGAATGTGTCGACACAAGGAGCAGTGTCGACACTCAGCAAAGTTCAAAAAAAAATTCTAAGTACAAGTGTCGACACTAAGGAGATGTGTCGACACTCAGCCAGAGTCTCAACAGAAGAAGAATGTGTCGACACAAGGAGCAGTGTCGACACTCAGCAAGTATCAACACAGAAGGCATGTGTCGACACCAAGAAGATGTGTCGACATTGAACAAGTTCAACACATGTAGATGTGTCGACACAAAGGTGTTGTGTCGACACTTACAAGAATTCAACAAAGTACTGAAGAACAAGGAGTTGTGTCGACACACAATATCAGTGTCGACACATGATGAAGAAGCTGTGTCGAGAAGTGAATTCTACAACACAAGGAGTTGTGTCGACACCTTGAAGGCTAGTGTCGACACTTTGTCAACTTATGTCGACACTTAGTCTATAAGTGTCGACACTTAAAGACAGACAGTCTCGACACTTTCAGACAGTTACAGTTATTTCAAGAACTGACTGGATGACTTGACAGCTACCATTCCAGCCGGTCTACTGCACCTATCAGAGTTGTCAGAAATCAGTTATGAACTGGAGCAGCCGGTTACCATGAAGAAGGCCTATATATAGGCTTGTACTGTCTACAGAAAGAGATGATCAAGTAATTGAAAAAGAAAAGAATATCTAGCTATTCATTGAAGAATCAAGTGAAGATCTAAGAAGTTGGAGAGAGAGAGCTCCATCCAAGAAGACAGCCGTTGGAACCAGGCTGTGAAGAAGGATTCAGACCTTGTTCTGAATCTTAAGTTGCAGAGATCAAAGATCAGCTGCAGAGAAGATCAATCCTATTGTGTTCTACATTCAAGAAGCTTTGAAGAAAAGCCAAGTGAGATTGATCTCAGCAGAGTTCTTCCAAGAACTCATCAAGAACCTATCAACTCATCTCTCTATTCTGAGTTGTAGGTATATACACTTTGTATTTTATATTTTCTTGTAGGATCCTTAGGGATCTGAGTTGTAAGCCTGCAATTATAAAGGTTGAGTGTAGGGCCTGTGTGCCTGAGTGTAGGAGATTTGTATCTCTGAGTGTAGGCCTGTTGTAGCTGAGTGTAGGCCTGCTGTGGCTGAGTGTAGGCTTTGTAAGGAAGCTGAGTGTAGGTCTTTGGAGAAGACTGAGTTGTAGGGCCTTGGGCCTGAGCTGTAGGAACCTGTTTTGGGGTTCTGAGTGTAAGATCTGAGGATCTGAGATAGTGGAGGAGTTTGGCCGAATCTAGTACACTACTAGATAGGCGAAGGGGGAAAGTGGACGTACCCAAACCTTGGGGAACCACTATAAATTTGTGTGTTCACTGTGTGTTTGATTGATTGCTGTGATTGCTGATTGACTGCAGTGTAGAATTAGTTAAGAATCTGTGATATAATCTGAAATCTGCCTAAAAAGTTAATAAAGATTAAGTCACCTATTCACCCCCCCCCCTCTAGGTGATTAGGTACAATTTCTTTCAAGTGGTATCAAAGTGAGGTTACTCAAAAAGGGACATAACTATCTGAGTAGATCCTGTTGGCAGATTGAGTGAAATCAAGAAAATCAAGAAACATGGGTTCAACAGAGAATCATAAGGAACTTGGATCCATGAAGCTACCCATTTGCAGAAAAGAAATATTTGGCATCTGGAAGGAAAGGGTGAGACTATTTATGGAAGCCTCAGACCCTAGGATATATATCACAGTTAAAGAAGGGCCATATGTGTCCATGAAGGTTTCAGTCCTGGATGCAAATCAGAGAACACCTAAGGATTTGTCTGAAATGACAAAGGATGAGATAATTCTAGCCACAATGGACAAGAGGGCTCAGAATATCATTGTGAGTGCCATAAATGATGCTACCTTTCAGAATTTGATACACTGTAAGACATCTAAGGAAATGTGGGATACTCTTATTGTGTACATGGAGGGTTCTGAAGAAGTGAGGTAGGACAGAAAGTCCTTATTAAACCAAGAATATGAAAGCTTCAGGCAAGGTAGGTCTGATAGCATAACAGAATGCTATAAGAAGTTCTATAGGATTGTGAATGAGCTAATGTCCTATGGCAGAGAATTCAGTAATTATGAGTTAAATGATAAGTTTCTAAGGTCCCTAACAAAGGATTGGGACAGCAAGATCTGTGCCATAAGGGAAATGGCAAAGTTAGCAGATATCCCTCCACCAACACTGTTTGGAAAACTGCTTTCCTATGAGATGCAGTTGATGGTGAGGAAAGAAGAGGAGAAGACTACCAGAATTGAGAATAAAGAAAGAACAGTGGCATTTAAAACAGAAGCCCCCAGAAAATACAGAAGTAAGTCACCAACTCCACCTCCTAAAGTAGCTGAGACTGAGTCAGATGATTCAGAAAGCAGAAAGTCTGATAGCAGTGAAAGTGATGAGGACTTTGCAGCCTTCACAAGACACTTTCAAAAGTTCCTAAAGAAGAAACAGTGGAGGACTAAGCCATCCACAACACAGAGGTCATCAAAGAATGACAGAAGAAAGCCCAAGTCAAATAGAACTTCATCATCAAAGATAGTTTGTTATTGTTGTAACAAACAAGGACATGTTGTTGCTGACTGTCCTGAGAAGAGAAAAGAATCTACTGATAAGAAAAAGACACAATTCAAGGGCAAGAAGGAAAGGTCTTTTGTTGCCAAGAAGGACAAAGGCTTGTCAGACATGTCTTCTTCAGAAACTGAGTCAGATGCTGAAGCATACATAGGACTGTTTGTTGAGGAAGAGGAATAGGAGTTCATCCAGATAATGAACTCCATATATGAGCAAGAGGACATCCAGTGCAAAGGATCGATGGCCTTAACAGAAGATGACAAAATCCAGGAGCAGCCTGGACCTAGTAAGGTACAAAATTGTTCATTAAGTTCAATTTCTAGTGCTAGTTCTGATTCAGTTACATCAGCATCAAATGATGCCAGTGGATCTGAATCAGAAGGTGATATTCATCAATTGATAGATGAATATAGAGTTCTGTTGCAAGCTTTTAAGAAGAGCAAGTCCCTAGCCAAGAGTCAGGCAAAGGAAATTGCTAGTCTCAAAGTTGCTGCAACTGATTCTGAGAAGATGATTAATCAAAAACTAAATGAAATAGCCAGACTGAAGCACATAACTGTGATTCAGATGGGGACTATATCATTTAAGAATGATCAAATCAAAAGTCTGGAGATTAGTCTTCAGAAGGAGAGAGACATTATTGCAAGGTTTTCTAAACCTAAGTCTGTTCTACCTTTGATTGATGAGTTTATACCTCACAAGGGTAAAACTGGATTGGGGTTTACTAACCCTGCTAGGACTGTCAAGTCCAAGTCTAAGGGCAAAGCCCCAGCTCTCAATAAGCCAGCTGTAAATAAAATAGCTAAGGATGTACCTAAGCAAAGGTACAATAGGTTTGAGTGCTGGTGCTGTGGCAAGGTAGGTCACTATGCCATAGACTGCTGCCATAATTCTAATGTCAAGTTGAGTAGCAAACTGCCTGTTGGAGGACCTGCAGGTAGCTTTGTTAGGAGGCAAACTAACCAGTACCAAGGACCCAAGAAATTCTTTGGGTTCTAAGGTCAACTAATCTGTTTTGCAGGTAAGTCCATGTGGCCATGCCCCTATATGGTACTTGGAGAGTGGATGTTCCAAGCACATGACTGGAACTAGGGGATTGCTTAAGGACTACACACCTATCAAGGATGGTCCAAAATTCACCTTTGGTGGTTCTAAAAAAGGAATTATCAAGGGTTTTGGTAACATTTCTAGCTCTCATATAACTATTACTCAAGTGGCTTATGTTAAAGGTTGAAACATAACCTTATTAGTATAAGTCAACTGAGTGATGTAGGATATGACATCTCATTTGTCAAAGATGGTTGTCATATCAGGAGGTCAAATGATCAAGAGATCATTTTGACAGGTTATAGAAAGAGGAATGTCTACTGCCTAGACATTATGGTTGAGAACAATTGTTCTCCAGTGTGTCTTGTAGCTGATGAGAAAGTCTCTCATTGTGTCAAATGGCACAAGAGACTAGCCCATCTCAACTACAAGACAATTGGCCAACTCTTTAGTAAAGAGTTAGTGAGGAATGGTCCTCAAGTTAAGTGTATTAAAGATGGAATATGCTCAGCTTGTCAAAAGGGCAAGCAGAGAAGATCCACCTTTAGTAGCATTGAAAACAAAGATGTTGTGAGGTGTTTATACCTCTTGCATATGGATCTCTTTGGTCCTATGCCAGTTCACAGCCTAGGTAGGAAGGTCTATACCTTTGTGGTTGTAGATGACTACTCAAGGTTTTCCTGGGTGTTCTTCCTTAGACAGAAATCTGAAACACCTAGTATCTTCTATAGCTTTGTCAAACAAATTCAGAATGAACTAGACAGTACAGTGGTCAAGATAAGAAGTGACCATGGTACTGAATTTCAGTCTGATAGTATGGCAAAACTATGTGAAGAATTTGGGATATTTCAGGAGTTTTCTTCACCAAGAACACCTCAGCAAAATGGCATTGCTGAGAGGAAAAATAGAACCTTGATTGAGGCTGGTAGGACCCTATTAAGTGACACATCTCTACCAGAATATTTCTGGGCTGAGGCAGTTAATACTGCATGCCATGTAATTAATAGGGCTACCATTACTAAAAGCCACAACAAGACCCCCTATGAGATTGTGAAAGACAGAAAATCAAACCTATCCTATTTCAGGATCTTTGGTTGTTAGTGCTTTATACTTAACAATGGAAAGTCTTACTTGACTAATTTTGCTGCCAAGTCCCAAGAGGGGATCTTTGTTGGGTACAACAACAATAGTAAGGCTTATAGAGTCTACAACTTGTCTACTCAAGTTGTAGAAGAGTCTGTACATGTAGTATTTGATGAAACTAGACTTATTAATAATGAGTTGTCTAGTAGTATTTGCAGCTCCACAGGTGTGACTGAGAAGATGGACAAGCTCACTATAGAAGAACAACCTACTGCAAGACAGCAAGTAGAAGATAGTGGTTGTTGTCCAGGGGGAGTACTACATGTACCTAATGCAGAAGAAGACCATGGAGTGCAGCAAGATGAAGAAACTGAAGAAGTTCAACCTGAAGCCAGGATGCCTCCAGCTAATAGGTATCTAAGAGATCATCCACCAGATCAAATCATTGGTGATCTAAGACAAGGGGTACAAACAAGGAGCAGAAATCTGAATGCAGCACTCTTCTCCAGTTTTCTATCCCAAGTAGAGCCAAAGAAGTTTGAAGAAGCCATCATAGACCCTCATTGGATTGAGGCAATGCAAGAAGAGCTGAATCAGTTCAAAAGGTGCAAAGTCTGGGAGCTTGTTCCTAAACCAAAAGACCACAACATAATTGGAACCAAGTGGATCTTTAGGAACAAGATGGATGAACATGGAGTCATCATAAAGAACAAAGAAAGATTTGTTGCTAAAGGATATAGGCAGGAAGAAGGTATTGACTTTGATCAAACCTTTGCTCCAGTAGCCAGACTGGAAGCCATAAGGATGTTCCTGGCCTATGCAACCTTTCAAGGTTTTAAAGTATACCAAATGGATGTTAAGTCAGAATTTTTAAATGGCAATCTGAAAGAGGAAGTATATGTGGAACAGCCATCAGGTTTTATTGATTCAACTCAACCTAATTATGTTTATAGACTTAGGAAAGCTTTGTATGGGTTAAAACAAGCCCCTAGGGCTTGGTATGAAACCCTATCTAGTTTCCTCATTGAGAATAAATTCACAAGGGGGAAAATAGACAAGACTCTATTCCTTAGGGAATCCAGAGGCAAGATAATACTAGTCCAAATATATGTAGATGACATCATATTTGGGTCTACTGAAAGTAGTCTTTGCAAAAAGTTTGCAAAACTAATGCAAGGACAATTTGAGATGAGCAGTATGGGGGAACTTAAGTTCTTCTTGGGTCTCCAAGTTAGACAGACTGAGAATGGTTTATCCATATGCCAGTCTAAGTTCACCCTAGAACTCATAAGGAAGTATGGTATGGATTCATCCAGTACCATGAAGACTCCTATGGGGTCAAGTATGTCTCTTAGCAAAGATGATGCAGGGAAACATGTAGATGAGTCTTTGTATAGAGGGATAGTTGGCTCCCTATTGTATTTGACTGCAAGTAGACCAGATATCATGTATGCTACATGTGTCTGTGCTAGGTACCAAGCATGCCCTAAAGAGTCTCATTTGACAGCAGTCAAAAGGATACTGAGATATCTAAAGGGCACTCCTTATCTAGGCCTTTGGTACCCTAGGAATGGAGACTTTGAACTGACAGGTTATTCAGATGCAGATTTTGCAGGCTGCAAAGAAGACAGAAAAATACAACTAGAACCTGTCAATTCCTAGGTGGAAGACTGATTTCATGGAGTAGCAAGAAGCAAACAAGTGTGGCTATCTCCACTGCAGAGTTAGAATATGTGGCTGCAGGAAGTTACTGTGCTCAACTTCTATGGATACAACATCAGCTTGAGGATTATGGAATTCAGGTAAGTAGAACTCCATTATTTTGTGATTCTACTAGTGCTATATCTATTGCAAACAATCCTGTTTCCCATAGTAGAACTAAACATATTGAAATAAAATATCATTTTCTAACGGAACATGTAGAAAAAGAAGATATTTCACTAGAATATGTTAAGATAGATAATCAACTAGCTGATATGTATACTAAGCCTCTAGAAGAAACCAAGTTCAATAGGTTTAAAATTGAACTAGGTATGATAAACTTAGAATAAGTTTATAGAAATGGCTAAGTAAAATAGTGTCGACACACAGAGTTGTCTGTGTCGAGACAGAGAATTGGTGTCGACACTTCAGAGAAAAGGTGTCGACACATCTAGGAAGTTGGTGTCGACACTTCAGAATATTAGTGTCGACACATGATAAGTAGGTGTCGACACATCCAAGGTGGTGTCGACACTTAGACTTTATGCAGAATTAGTGAAGTAATATCTCGACTATGTGTCGAGCTAAGCGGTGTCGACACATAAACAAGTGTCGACATATATATTCTGTTGACTAAACTTGTGTCGACACATAGGTGTCGAGACATTATAAGTCAGTGTCGACACTTTTTATCAGTGTCGACACAATTTGAGTTAGTCAACCCGCCCTTTCATCTTCAATCCTAGAAAGGTATAAATAGGATTTCGCCATTGTCTGTCGACACGCTCACTGAAGTTTCGAGACCAAACTAGTGTGTCGACACCTCTCTTCTCTCAATTCAAATTCTTCAAACCCTAATGGCGCCAAAGCTCGAGGAGAACGTGAACGAAGGCTATGAACTGGTGCGGCATGCATTTGACGATGCAGAACAAGAGATCAAGGATGTGGTAACCCTAGTCGCAAACTCAGGGTTAGATTTTCTTGTGTCAGAACCTACCAAGATTTGGAAGAAAGAAGTTCTAGAGTTTCTGAATGGAGCAACCCTAGACGAATCAGGATTTAAGATAAAGTCCAGGGTTCATGAAGAAAAAGTGAAGGTCTCACCAAAGAGTTTAAGAAAGGTTCTAAATCTACCAAGGACAAAGGAAGAAGAAGAAGTTACTGCTTCTAAGACCAGAGAAGCATTAACATGGTGTGGACTGGATTCAAAGATGAAAATTGGATCTGTATTCAATAGGAAAGGCATGAATAGCCAGGGAAAATTCCTCTCTGAAATTGTTGGAAAGGTGATCTTGAGTAAGCCTGGAGGGCATGACAGGGTATCAGCCCATATGTTCAATCTTATGACAAGGATTATCTTCACCCTGCAAACTAACTGGTCTGTTGTTGTCTTTGATAAGATTAAAGAGAGTATGAAGAAGCCCAATTTGGGTAGAATTCTAAGTCTTTACTTGGCTGGTAGTATACCAGAAGTAATGAGTCAAGCTGCTGGAACTAAGATCAACCATATGAGAAAGATGGACATGAGGATCTTCTCTAGGTGGGACAGAGTTTTAACTAAGGAGATGCCTACTCCTGAGAAAGTAACGCCCCTAAAGAAGAAGAAGAAGATAGCCCATGTGGCTCAGGATTCATCTAGCAGCTCTGAAGAGCATGTTGTCTTCACTCCTGATGAAGAAGACACTGGAATTGCTGGAAGGTCTCCAGCTCAACAAGATGATGCAGACAGGAAGGGGGAGCTACCTCAAGCTAGCCCAATACATCAGGATACTATCCAGGGGGAGCCACTAGTAGTGGAAGAGCCAACTCCACTAGAGAGTGAGCAAGCAACCCACACTATCCTTGAGGTAATCTCAGAAATCAATCAATTAGATTTACTTATTGAGAGTGAAGTTATAATTGACAACTTATTTAATGTTAATCAGCAACCACAGATTGATAGTCTACCCCCAGATGTTGTCATGAAAGACACATCTGTTGCAGATCAAGTGGAACCACATCAAGTAACAGATGAGATAAGAGAATCTCCATCTCTTCCTCAACAAGAATTTACTATGGAAGATCTCTTCCTTAACTTGGATCAGACAGACTTTGAGAAGGAAAGTGCTGCTGCTGAGGGGGAGAATGCTCAAGTTCAGTGGGAGCAAGTGGAAATTCTTGAAGAACCTCCAAGGAAAGAACCAGAGAAGCAAACAGCTGTTAAGGAGCTACCTAGGGAGAGGGTAGACATAGCAAGCACCTCAGCATCTGAAGATGAGGAGGATACAAGAGCAAAGAAAAGGAAATTTCAAGTCTTTAAAAGAAGAAGTCAGACTTATAAGAAAGCTCTGCAAACTATAGCACCACAGACTGCACTACAGCCAGTACCAACTATAGATTACAGTGCTTTGATGGTTGCTATGCAAATTAAGCTTGATGAGCACAGGAAAGCCATAGAAACATATGTGGATGAGGGGCATAAGTCTTTATAGTTTGATCTGGCCCAGGACATTAAGTCCATAAGATTTGAGATGAATCTAAATAAAAAGGAGATGACTGACTGCTTCCACAAGGGAGGGAATGCAGTAGTCTACTTAGCTACTCATCAAGAGAAGATAAAAGCTCAAGTAGATGACATTGCACTGAAGCAAGGATATGTTCTGTAAAATCAGATCAGAATGAATGACAATTTGACTGCTTCACACAATGCAATTGTCACAGAGATGAAGAATATAGCTGCTGGACAGACTACTTCTACTGCTACTGCTAAGGCAGAGTTTGATAAAGCTTTACAAGAGAGCTTAACTGCTGTTACAACTGCAATTGAAAACTCTCAGAAGTTGATCACTGAAAAACTCCAAAGGTTAAAACCTTTCTACAAGGATGGAGTTAATTATCTTAATGCACAAATCAGATTTCAAAAGGATGATCTAAGAGATCACATGGAAAGAGAAGTCATAAAGGGGGAGAGGGTATTAGTCAAAGCCAGCTCTGATCATGCCAAGTGGATTTCTAATTCTATCAGAGCTACTCTTGGTTATCCTCCTTTATGTGATGATGACAATGTAGCAGAATCTGGGATACATCCTGCATATCTAGGAGGGGAGCAACCTGAAGTGGCTCAAGTAATCTACCCTCCTCCAGATTTTGATATGGTATAAGCTGATATACAGTCTATGTATAGCCCACCTGAGGGACAGCACAATGTTATCATAGAGAAGGTGGTTCAGCCAGTATCTGAGGCTTTACAGGAAGCTATTCTGAAGGAACAAGCTGAACAAGAAGCTAGATTGTCTAAGAAGAGGTTCAGAGAGCAAGCTGAACAAAGGCCTGATTTTGAATAGTGGAGCCCCACTTCAAGAAACATTATCTTAACTGCATGGAATGCTGCCAAAGATAATATTCAAGATAGAAACAAATGGTTTTCTGAACTAGAGTGGAGAAAGCATGAATCAAGGCAAGAAGCTATAGTGCAATATAGAAGAAAGGCAAAGATGGGAAAGCTACCTCCTACTGCCAAGGAGCCTAGCAAGTACTTTCCCAAGCCTTATCATTACTTTGAGAGGCAGAAGATTAAAGCTGAAGAGCTAAAGAAGAAGGAGCTGAAAGGGAAAAAGCCTGCTGATACTGAAGATGCTGAAGCCTTTGTACAAGCCAAGATATAGTCTGGAAAGGGAATAGTGATCAAGGATGCTGAGCAAAAATAGAATAGAATTTTCTTCAGTTTACAATTGTAATCTTTTGATTTTTAACACTTTGTAAACTTTTGAAAAATGAATATGACAAAGCTGTTAGAACAATGTGCTGTGAGATATATTTATTTCATAATTGTTCTGAGATGATATCTGTGTATACATGTCTTGTTTGATACATGTTTATGTTTGCCCTGTTATATAATCCTGCTTAACATCATGCTATGATTTTATTCTGTATGGTGTATATCATTGACTAAGGGTTATGACTTCTCCAAATAGGGGGAGATTGTTGGGTATATTGGTTTAAATGTACCTGATTTGAAGAAGCCTCACCCTACTCAATGATATACATCAAAATGTATTTGATGTGTTTTGAGTTTACTTGTGCAGGTTAAATATTTGTAGGAAAGATGAAAAGTTTCTAAGTCCATGTGTCGACACCTAGGAGCAAAGTGTCGACACTTAAGAAGACTTGTGTCGACACCCAGGCAAGCAGTGTCGACACTTGGAGTAATTGTGTCGACACCAGGGATGCAGAGTCGACACCAGACAGAAAGTGTCGACACATGGAGCTGTGTCGACACTCAATAAAGAAAAGTCCAGTGAAACTGTGTCGACACTTAGCAGTTGTGTCGATACCCATAAGAACTGTGTCTACATCAGATAGTGTCGACACTTGGAGGATGTGTCGACACTCAGCAAAAGTCGGCAGAGTCTAAGTATAAGTGTCGACATAATAAAGAATATGTCGACACTCAGCAGAAGACTCAGCACTTGAAGAAAGTGTCGACACAAGAAAGAATGTGTCGACACTCAGCAGAAGACTCAACATATGAAGAATGTGTCGACACAAGGAGCAGTGTTGACACTCAGCAAAGTTCAACAAAAAATTCTAAGTACAAGTGTCGACACTAAGGAGATGTGTCGACACTCAGCCAGAGTCTCAACAGAAGAAGAATGTGTCGACACAAGGAGCAGTGTCGACACTCAACAAGTATCAACACTGAAGGCATGTGTCGACACCAAGAAGATGTGTCGACACTGAACAAGTTCAACACATGTAGATGTGTCGACACAAAGGTGTTGTGTCAACACTTACAAGAATTCAACAAAGTACTGAAGAACAAGGAGTTGTGTCGACACACAATATCAGTGTCGACACATGATGAAGAAGCTGTGTCGAGAAGTGAATTCTACAACACAAGGAGTTGTGTCGACACCTTGAAGGCTAGTGTCGACACTTTGTCAACTTGTGTCGACACTTAGTCTATAAGTGTCGACACTTAAAGACAGACAGTCTCGACACTTTCAGACAGTTACAGTGATTTCAAGAACTGACTGGATGACTTGACGGCTGTCATTCCAGCCCGTCTACTGCACCTGTCAGAGTTGTCAGAAATCAGTTATGAACCGGACCAGCCGGTTACCATGAAGAAGGCCTATATATAGGCTTATACTGTCTACAGAAAGAGATGATCAAGTAATTGAAAAAGAAAAGAATATCTAGCTATTCATTAAAGAATCAAGTGAAGATCTAAGAAGTTGGAGAGAGAGAGCTCCATCCAAGAAGAGAGTCGTTGGAACCAGGCTGTGAAGAAGGATTCAGACCTTGTTCTGAATCTTAAGTTACAGAGATCAAAGATCAGCTGTAGAGAAGATCAATCCTATTGTGTTCTACATTCAAGAAGCTTTGAAGAAAAGCCAAGTGAGATTGATCTCAGCAGAGTTCTTCCAAGAACTCATCAAGAACCTATCAACTCATCTCTCTATTCTGAGTTGTAGGTATATACACTTTGTATTTTATATTTTCTTGTAGGATCCTTAGGGATCTGAGTTGTAAGCCTGCAATTATAAAGGCTGAGTGTAGGGCCTGTGTGCCTGAGTGTAGGAGATTTGTATCTCTGAGTGTAGGCATGTTGTAGCTGAGTGTAGGCCTGCTGTGGCTGAGTGTAGGCTTTGTAAAGAAGCTGCGTGTAGGTCTTTGGAGAAGACTGAGTTGTAGGGCCTTGGGCCTGAGCTGTAGGAACCTATTTTGGGGTTTTGAGTGTAAGATCTGAGGATCTGAGATAGTGGAGGAGTTTGGCCGAATCTAGTACACTACTAGATAGGCGAAGGGGGAAAGTGGATGTACCAAAACCTTGGGGAACCACTATAAATTTGTGTGTTCACTGTGTGCTTGATTGATTGCTGTGATTGCTGATTGACTGCAGTGTAGAATTAGTTAAGAATCTGTGATATAATCTGAAATCTGCCTAAAAAGTTAATAAAGATTAAGTCACCTATTTACCCCCCCCCCCTCTAGGTGATTAGGTACAATTTCTTTCAAAGGTATAGTTGTAGGAACTGTTGGAGCATGGGTATATTAGATCCAGCTCATCTCCTTATAGCGCGCCAGTGCTGTTTATGAGGAATAAAGATGGCAGTATGCGGCTGTGCATAGACTACCAGGAGTTGAATAAATTGACCGTCAAGAATAAGTATCTAATTCCACGGATAGATGACCTATTCGAGCAGTTGGTAGGGTCAGTGGTGTTCTCTAAGTTGAACTTTAAGTTCGGATACTACCAGTTATGGATTTGGGACGAGGACATACCCAAGACAGCGTTTGTTACGAGGTATGGTCACTTTGAGTTCTCGGTAATGTCGTTCTGATTGACGAACGTGTCATCAATATTCATGGATTTGAAGAGCATAGTGTTTTGGGAGTATTTAAACTCATTCATGGTGGTATTCATCGACGATATTTTGGTGTACTCCAAATCGGAGGTGGAGTATGAGGCTCATCTGAGAGTACTCTTGCAGACTCTAAGAGAGAACCAGATGTATGCAAAGTTCTCGAAGTGCGAGTTCTGGTTGGAGAAGATGGATTTTTGGGATAGGTGGTTAGTGGTGATGGGGTGTCAGTGGATCCAGCGAAAGTTGATGCCATTAGAGATGGGCCAGTTTTGAGCACCATGGCGGAAGTCAGGAGTTTCCTTGGACTAGCTGGGTACTACAGAAGGTTTGTGGAAAACTTTTCGCAGGTAGCTATGCCCCTCACTACTTTGACTAGAAAGGACCAGAAGTTTGTGTGTACACAGGAGTGTAATCAATCTTTCGACACCTTGAAGGAAAGACTGATGACAGCTCCAATCCTAAGTCTTTCTAAAGGGACTGAAGGATTTCAGATTTTTAGTGCGCATCAGGTTGCAATTTGGGTTGTGTGCTAGTGCAACATGGCAAGGTGAGAGTTTTTGGGTCTGGGCAGTTGAAACCTCATGAGAGGAATTACCCCGTCCATGACTTGGAATTGGCGGCAGTAATTTTTTCATTGAAATTGTGGAGGCACCATGTGTACGGTGCAAAGGTAGAGATCTTCACGGACTACAAAAGCCTGAAGTATCTTTTACACCAAAACAATTTGAACATGCGACAATACTGGAGGGTCGAGTTCCTTGGGGACCACTACATGGCGATTCAGTATGCGTCAGTCAAGGCCATCATGGCGGCGGATTCCTTGAGTAGGAAATATTCTGGATAAGGAAATTTGATTGAAGCTCATGATGAGTGGTTGGTGCGGGACTGTGAGTCCCTTGGCATTGAGTGTATAGCCCGAGGCGTGTATAGCCAGAGACGAGTATAACACGGCTCAGTTGAACTGGATAGAATTGCAGAATGACGTATCTGATCGTATCCGGGAATCTACCAATGTGGATGTGGAGTTCCATCCATTTGTGGTGGAAGCTCAAAAAGGCAAGGGTAGTGCATGGGAGATGATTGATGGGATATTAAGGCAGGAAAGAAGAATTTGTGTACTGTAGTTCGGCAAGCTACATAAGGAGTTGATGTTTGAGGCACATTTCATGAAGTACTCCATTCACCTATGCAGTACAAAGATGTACTTGGATATGAAGAAATCCTTTTGATGGCTGGTCTGAAGCGAGATGTTGCTTTGTATGTGAGTCGGTGTCAAACGTTTGCCTTAGTGAAGGCTGAATGTCAGAAGTCGGGAGGGTTCCTGAAGCCTCTTCCTATCCCTGAGTAGAAATTTGATGACATCTACATAGATTTTGTAATCGTTTACCTCAGTCGCAGCAGGGTAAAGATGTGATCTGGGTGGTCATGGATCGCGTGACCAAATTGGCTCACTTCATCCCTAATCAGAAGGAGAATAGTGTGGAGAAGTTAGTAGAATTGTATGTTCGCAATATCATGCAGTTGTATGGAATCCCTAAGAGTATTGTTAGTGATCGCGATGGACGGCTCAAGTTCAAATACTGGAGATTAGTACAAAAGAGTCTGGGCACAAAGCTCAAGTTTTATGTGGCATTCCATCCGCAAACCGATGGACAAACAGAAAGGACTAATTGTACAAGGGAGGATATATTGAGAATGTGTACCCTAGACTTTGGTAAGAAATGGGAAGATCACCTCTTCATGGTGGAGTTCGCCTATAACAACAGTTTCCAGGCGAGTATAAAGATGGCGCCTTACGAGGATTTGTATGGAAGGCGGTGTCGAACACCGATGTCATGGACAAAGGCAGGAGATACCAAACCTTTTGGAAAAGAGGTGGTTTCTGATGCTTGCGAGTTGGTGTGGACAATTCAGGAGCCCATGAAGGCTTCTCAGGATCGACAACCAAAGTATTTCAACAATCGCCATAGGAACGTGGAGTTCACGGTAGGCGACTGGGTATAAATAAATATTATGCCATTCAAAGACATTTCGCGGATTCACCTACTCAAGAAGTTGAGTCCGAGGTTTTTGGGACCGTTCTAGGTCGTGGAACGTACTGGAGGAATATCCTTCTGATTGGCATTGTCCACAGAGCTGAGTTGATTGCACGATGTCTTCCATGTCTCAGTTTTGAGGAAAACCTTGTTAGAGACGAGCGTTGTCGTCGAGTCGGCAGCGGTGTCGGTAGAAGTGGTCTTGAAGATAAAAGTTCGCCCAATCAGCATAGAGTATTTAGAGTTTGGCAGTTGTAGAACGAAGAAGTTAAGCTTGTGAAAGTGCGTTGGGATAAATGCGGGCGAGGCAAATTCTCATAGGAGCATGAGCAAACAATGCGGCAGGACTTCTCGGAACTTTTTGCTTCAGGTATGTTTTTTGGTTTGAGTGCATGCTAAATTTTGAGGATGAAATTCTTCTAAGGGGGGAGGAGTTGTAACACCCCAAATTTTTCGAGAGCGTTTGCCTCAGTAAGCTATCATGTGGAGATAGGTAGCAAATGCCTGGCGATAGCCTTATTTTGTCGAATCCAGGCATTGAGTGGAAAGCATTAATAGCGTTGAGTGCTAGCGCGCGACGTTATCTAGCTACTGCTTGGCGGTAGTTTGGCTTTGAGTTCATTGAGCGGAAGGCATTGAGTGGAGGCGTTGAGTGGTAGGTATTGAATGAGCTACCGCGCAGCGTTAGTACTACCGCCGGCATTAGGGCGACCTTATTTTTTTGGTCGAGCTCTCTGGGAGCTACAGCCCGGTGGTAGGAAGTTACCGCCCGACGATAGCGCACAGGAGCAGTTAATTAGTAATCAGAAAAATCAGAAAAAGTAGCATTCGAATATAAAGAACAATTATTCAAATCAGAAAAAGTGCTCTCGTTATGACTTGAAAAAGTATTTTCATGAATATTAGTTAAATAGGAAAAATTATTTTCATGAAAATATGAAGATGAATTAGCATCAAAGTGAGAATAATTATTAATTGCAAAAATTTTTTCATAACAAAATGTTTGATAATATTAATAATAATAATAATAATTTTCACTTCGATGTGGAGTACCACAATAATAACAAAAAATTTGGTGTTTTTTGCAACTTCCAAAAGATTAACTTTGTGTGTAAGCTCGGCAATCTTAGCGGCCAAATGAGATATCATTTTTTTAAGAAAGAAAATAAAAACAATGGTTACCTAATAGAAATGAATTTAAAAAGAAAAAGAAAAGAGATTTAAGTTAAAGAAGAAAAAAGATAAAAGTAATAAAATTCATGCCTTCAAAATATCAACAAAATAAATCCGCGGCAACGGCGCCAAAAACTTGATGGAGAAATTTATATAGTTTTAAAAATAAATCCAAACTAAAATCCCAAATAGGCAAGTGTACCTATCGAAATATAGTATAGAAAATGTCGTATTAGAATCGGGGCCTATTGAGTACTTCTACACACGCAAATTAATATTATTTTATCTAATAATAATCAAAGAGAATAATTAAAATAAAAGAGAAATTTATATGGAATGCAAATTAACACTTGACCTAGAATCCCTTTAGATTAAAATAGACTTTCTTGAAATGATAAAACCACAAGCTCCTAATCACATTCTTCGACCATAGAGGTTCCAAGAATACAAAAGCGTCTCTCTCGAGCTCATGCTTTTGACTAGCCTTATGTTGATCGAATAAGACCCCTCGGTCAGTCAAAACCCCTAAGCTTGCTTTAAGCGGTGAACCCCACTATTGTATTTGACTCCAATTCAGCGGATTTATGTCATCCTCTCTCGAGGAGTGCACTCAACTCCTTTTATCTTTGATTGATCTACTCGTATCCGCAACCTCTCGGTCATTTAAGATACGGATCTAAAATCGAAGAACCTATCCGCGAAATATGAATTTGAAACAAAAATAATCAAAGATAAATCGATGGCGAGCAAAAATAGAAAGCTTGACAATTTTGAGAAAAATAAAGAAAGTTTATTTCATTCCAAAGTTCATCAATATCAAGTGCTAAATAAATTTTAGCTACTTAACATGATGAAGTAACTACAATAAAAGAAGGACAAGAACATGATAGAAAAAGTGCTTGAATTGAAATAAAGAAAAGCAAAATTAATCTATGAAATTTAAATTACATAAAGAACTGAAATGCAAAGATAAGAAAATAAACTACCAAAACTGGCTAAGAACAACTCCTAGATGCATCCTAGATGCACTCCTCAGCTCCTGCATATTTCTGGTATTTACAGATTTTTCTCTAGCAGGTTACACCCCTAAGTCACGCCCGTGACTAGGGGCATGTCAGGATGGGAACGGTCCTCTTGAAAGCCCGGGAATGTTGGGAAAAACCGCCAAAATTGACTGTTTTGCGGGTCACGCCGCTAGGTCACATCTGTGACCTAGGGCGTGTCTAGACTGTAGCTGGAAACAGCGGGAACTGGAAAAGGCGGGAATTAAACTCTGGCTGTTGTGGGAATTCACGCCCCTAAGTCACTCTCATGACCTAGGGCGTGTAAGCATGAACGTTCTGCAATGGAACTGTTTATTGATGACTGAGTAATACTGGGGAGTCACGCACATGGTCACACCCATGACCAGTAGGTCACGCCCGTGTCTAGGGCGTGTAACCCATAACGGGCATGCATTGTGAAACTAGAGCTCCTTCTGGCTGCAGGCCCCATGTAGGATGGCCACAAACAATGTCATGCCCGTGACATTGGGGCGTGTAACTTTAATTGATGTGGAATGGCGGCGGAACAGCACCTGGAGGTCACGGCCGGTGACTGGGGTCATGCCCCCTGTCACGCCCGTGATAGGGGCGTGTAATAGGGAAATATTTGACTTTTCTCCAGATTTTCTCAGGATCAATTCTGTCAGCTCCAAATTGCTATTAGCAACCCATATTGACATGAAATAAGAAAACAAAGCATTTTAATAACAATATTAAATAAACTAAATAAAATATTATTATTTATTAAATAAAATCTATATCTAAATAATTATAAATAATGAGTTATCATATACTTCGTGCAACCCCGCCAACTCCGGCGGTAGCTCCAGTCTGTAAGACAAGGGGCCGATCTGCTTCAGAATACTATAGGGCCCCATGTATCTCATACTGAGTTTCTTCCGCCCGCGTAATATCGAGAATCAATGCATCAGCCATATCTTTAAGAAAACCCGGTCTCCCACCTAGAACTCCACCCAACGATGTCGTGCATCATAGTACTTGGCCTGTCTACTCTGGGCCTCCAACATCTTATCTTCAATCAATATCACCGGAGCATCTGTGTCCTCCACGAACTCCGAGCCGAGTGCTTTTATATCCTCATCCTGGATCCATGATATTGGGGTCATGCATCTCCGTCCGTAAAAAGCCTCATAAGTGTCCATGCCTATGCTGGACTGATGACTGTTTTTGTAGGAGAACTCGATCAGTGGCAACAGTGTCTCCCATGGCTCTCTGCGATCCAAAATTCATAGGCACAGAAGATCCTCCAGTGTCCGGTTGGTATGCTCCGTCTGTCCATCCGTCTGAGGGTGAAAGGTTGTAGTAAATGTCAACCAGGACCCTAGGTAAACCTAGAGTGACCTCCACTCACTAGACGTAAACCGTCCATCCTGATCTGACACGATCGTCCCGGGCACTACACGGTAGCAGACAAACTGCTCAACAAATCTCCGTACTAGATCACCAACTGGAACGTCCTTCATGACTGGAATAAATCTGGCCGCCTTTGTCAACCTATCGATGATGACCCAGATTGAATCATTCCCCTCATGCGATCGGTGTAGCCCATATATGAAATCCATGACTATGTCCTCTAACTTCTACTCCGACACCGGATGTGGCTGCAATAATCCGGTCGGACTCTTCCACTTTGCCTTTACAAGCTGGCAAGACTTGCAGTGGGTCACGTAGTATGTGATATCCTTCTTCATGCCCGACCAATACATAGCCCTCTTCAGATCCGCTGTCATCTTTGTGATACTCGGGTGCACTGAATATTTGCTTTAGTGAGCCTCTGTCATGATATCCTCTCAAATTCATCCTCCTGCCGGTGTATAAACTCTGCCTCTAAAGCATAGCTGCCACTCTCTCAGAGAGTAATCCAACGAAGTGCCTTCCTCCAAGGACCTAAAAATCGGCTCCATCCTCGCATCCACCTCTACTCATCCTTGATGTGATCCCGAATGTCCTCGGTGGTGCTCATCAATGCCAAAGTACTCCTCATAAAGCTTTGGATCATCCTCGGATACCAGAGATATCTGAATCTTTGAATCTCTGCAGCTCCATAGCCATCAACTGAGGCCCTGCTCTTGATGTTGTGGCTCTCCAGCTCAAAGCATCAGCCACCACATTTGCCTTCCAAGGATTATAGTGCATCATGTACTAATTGTCAGATAATAACTCTACCAAGCATCTTTGTTGAATGTTCAGCTCTTTCTGTGTGTCGTCGTACTTCAAATTATTGTGTTCTGAGAAGATGTAGCAGTGAACACCATAGAGATATTGCCACCAAATCTTCAGAGCGAGGATAATTTCTCTGATTTCCAATTCGTGCACTAGGTAGTTCTGCTCGTGTTTCTTCAGCTATTTGGATGCATATGCAATCATTTGCCTGTTCTGCATCAGAACGTCACCCATCCCCTGATATGACGCATCGGTATAGACCTCAAATCCTTCATTTCCAGATGGAAGGTCAATGATAGGAGCCGAGGTAAGCCGACCCTTCTGCTCCTAGAAGGCAGCCTCACACAGCAGTGTTCAAATGAAAGGGGTCTCCTTCTTCGTCAGAGATGTGAGCGGGAGAGAAATCCGCGAGAATCCCTCCACGGACTTCCGGTAGTAACCGACAAGTCCCAAGAAACTCCTCACATTAGTGTCTCTCTTTAGTGGTGACCAATCCCGTACTAACTAAACCTTTGTCGGATCCACTGCCAGTCCTGCTCCACTATTAATATGACCCAAGAAATTCACCTCCTTCAGCCAAAATAGGAATTTACTGAAATTGACATGCAGACTGTGCTCCCAGAGCCTCTCTAGAGTCAGTGCCAAATGACGCACATGCTCCACCTTGGTCCTCGAATAGATGAGGATGTTGTCAATAAACATTATAATGAAGACATCCAGATAGGCCTCGAATACACGGTTCATCAAACTCGTGAATGCGGATGGAGAATTTGTGAGCCCGAAGCACATCACGGTGAACTCATACAACCCGTATCTATAGCTGAAAGCAGCCTTCGGGATTTCCTCCTCCTGAATGAACAACTAGTAGTATCTTAACCTCAGATCCAACTTTGAAAACCAGTGACCTCCCTCCAACTAGTCAAACAGCTCATCAATCCTCAGTATAGGACACGTGTTTCAGACCGTCAGCCTATTTAGTGCCCTGTAGTCAATGTACAGTCGGAGTGTCCCATCGTTCTTCTTCACAAACAGCACCAGAGCTCCCCTTGGCGAAGAGCATGGCCAGACAAATTCGGCTTCCACTAGCTCCTGCAGCTGGCTTTGAAACTCTACCAACTCCTTCAGGGCCATCCGATAAGGAGCTCTGGATACCGGCTTAGCCCCTAACACGAGCTGTATCTGGGAATCCTTCTCTCGATGCGTCTGTAACCCTGACAACTTTTTCGGAAACACATCTGCAAAGTATCGTACTACGAGAATGCTAACCATAGAGTCCTGGGTCTCGGTCATCTCGAACAACACATGATAGACCTCGTCCTCATTCAAGTGGGCCTTGACGGCCTAAATAGAAGAAAGTAGATGGCGGGAGACCAAAATAGTACCTTCGAATGTTGCATAAGTGTTGTCGTATCTGAGTACTACCTTCCTCGCCAGGCTATCAATTTGAGCGTGGTTCCAGTCGAGCCATGACATTCTAAAAACAAGATCGAAATCTGGCAAGCTTAAGATCATCACCAGAGCTTCGAGGGTTAACCCATCAATGGTCACCCTTAGAAGGCATTTTGTCATAAACCGGACCTCCATAACATTGGGGAGACGCACCCTCTTAGTGACTCCCTTATAATATCTGATGCCCTCCAGGTCATTGATAAAGTCCTCCGAGACAAAGTTGTGTGATGCCCCGTATTGATTAAGGTATGGGCAAGCCTGCCGCATACCATAACTACCACTGAGTTTAGTTAAATTTTTTCTCTTAGATATATAGATTCAGATTATTCCTTAATCCTACAGTTCTATATCCATGTAATCTTTCTTCTAGGAAAGAAAGGAACTTTAAATCACTAGCATACCTACTATCACCAACTCCGGGTTCCGGGGCTGAGCCAGATCCAAGGCATATACCCGCCCTCTATCCTGCCTACGGTGAACACCATGAAATCCATATCCTCGTCCACCTCGACTTCCAAGCTACCGAGCAGGTGGGGCATCCTGTAATGCAAGAGGTAGTGCTTCTCTCAGGGGACAGTTCCTCTGAATATGTCCCGGTGGGTTTCACTGTAACGCCCCCGGTTTTTCGATGATTTTATTTGTATGGGCATCGTCATATTTATGACGTCGTGGCGTTACTTTTAACATCGATTTGGTGGCGCAATGTCGTTAAGGCATATTCGCTTCCGTGCGGTTGAGTCGGCCGAATTCTTGTTGTTGTGGGAAAATTTTGAATTTGGAATTTAAGTTTAAGTAATTTTGGACTTGCTCGTCAAGTTTCATCGCGATACGAGCGATATTTGGGCCTCAACGATTTTTCCAATGTTTTGTAGAATTTATGTTCGTTTCAAACTTTGAAAATTTATATCTCGAGAATGGCTCGTCGGATTTTAGTTTTGATTTAGCCGTTGTGTTCGTAGCGCCTGTGTTCGCCTACGACGTGAATTTCGTTCAATTTGGCGCGCGTTAGGGCCTCCTTTTTGATCTCGTGTTTCCTTATTAAAAATATATAAATATGAATATTTTAATATTAATGTACTATTCAAAATTGAAAAGTACTATTCATTCATATAGTTTGATCAAAAGGGTATATTTGCAAAGAAATTGTTTTTTTCCTGCAAAAATTGACTTGAGTGAAGGTTCTTGCTTCTCGAGTAGATTAAGTAAATCTACTGTTCCTCCAATTCTTCACTCGAGTGAAATTCCCGCATCTCGTGTTGATATACTGTTCATGCAAAACTTTACTCGAGTGACCTTTCTTTTACTCGAGTCTTTTTCCTTATATACTCGAGTCATTTTTCTTGATCTACTCGAGCGACTTTTCTCTCCTACTGGAGTGCTGTCTTTAGCCTACTCGAGTGATCTTCAACCTACTCGAGTGTTGTCTTCAGCCTACTCGAGTGATCTTCAGCCTACTCGAGTGATCTTCAGCCTACTCGAGTGTTGTCTTCAGCCTACTCGAGTGATCTTCACCCTACTTGAGTGATCTTCAGCCTACTCGAGTGATCTTCAACCTATTCAAGTGCTCTCTTCAGCCTACTAGAGTGATCTTCAACCTACTCGAGTGTTGTCTTCAGCCTACTCGAGTGATCTTCTCACCTCTCGAGTACCTATAATCTTGTTCCCGAGTAGCACGTTCCAGTTTGCATTCGGGCGCCGTTTTGAGAGTCAAAATGATGTCTTATGGAAAAATGGTTAACATGAAATTTGTTCATCTTGACTAGTTCTACATCTATCATGTTGTGCACGTTTATATTTGAAGTGATCTTGGACCTCTATTTTCAATTCCCGCAAAACTGCTCATATTTGGTACGTTTTCCTTCCGGTTTAGACAAGAATATTTTATGAATAAATACATATATATATATATATAAACTCTGATATTAAGGTTATTAGAAAGAAAAGAAAAGTCTCATCTTCATCTTCTCTGATTTATTCCTCCCGAACCATAGCGGCGTGAGCGTGAGAGAGAAAATATTTCGGAACCTTCTGGTGGCTGCCGACGGTGCTCCGGTGCTCGAAATCTTCATCCGAACATAGATCCGGAAAGATCTCGCTGAGAGCTACGCCATCATGGTAATATCTTCCTCGTTTCTTGAGATTTCTTGTTAGTGTTGTTTCGGCCCTAACCTCTTTTTCGGCTGTTCTTGTTCAGATTTCAACTCCTCCCGCATCCTTTTGCCCCGATCTACGACGTGGAGTGATTCGGAGGAATTTTCCAGTAAAACCAATGCAAGTGGTGGTTTACCCTCTTTTCTCCTTATCCGATTTGATGGTAACGAATAGTTTTGTTCCTTTATCTTCTTGCATTTTTTTTATTTCTTTCCAAGTTATAGCTATGTCTACTCCTTCGATCACTTGAAAATTTCTAAATCTTTTCTTGTTAACTGAATCTGGTAACTTCATAGAGATTTGATAAAATTTTTTTAGTATTGGATTTAATCGCCTTATTTACCATTGTTGAAGAACGTGTTAGAGTTTATCTAGGATTCTAAATCGCTCCTAGAGGTTGATCAACCATGTCTTTAATCTAGAGTGTTGATTAGAATCCGCTGTGCCAAGTCTCGCGATATATTTGTTGTGCTTTCTTTGGGTTTCTTGATTGTGGGAGTTAGTGGACAAAACCATCTCCGCAATGTTTGATTCCTTTACAAGTACCTTGTGGAAGTCTACCAGGTTTTTGAGCGTCTGCGGTGTATGGTGGAGAGTATGAGACTCCCTCACAGTTAGAAGGATATTTTTTTCGTGAGGGTGTGTCCAGTTGAGTGACCACCTCGCCCATATTTTTGGGTAGTGTCGACCACAGGTGCCTAAAAAAGGTTTTGTACTTTTTCCTTATGATTTATTCATGTCGTGACCTTATAGCCTCGTGCGTCTGGTGTACTCATGTTCTACGTGACGAATCACGTATGAGTTCTTTTCCTGTTGATTCCTTGTTTCTTTAGTACTTTACTTCAGTGCTTTTGGTTTTGGGTTGGTACCCCTTTTGACCTTTGTTTATTTTGGCTTATTCTTTTTCTGCCACCATTTGTATTTTCTTGTTGAGGTGCTCTGTCTTTGGAATGCCTCAGGTTCAGAGCAGTAGCTGATAGAAAAGTTGGTTTTGGAGTTTCTGGGCGGCAGTGTTGGTCGTGGTAGTTTCCTCGTCTTACCGAGGTAGTTTGTTGCTTATTTAATTTCACTGGTTCAGACAAACTTTTCTGTATGTGGGTTCGTGTCAGTTTGTTGATGCCTACAGGATTATTATTTTTATATACTTGCTAGCTGCTTAGTTCTCTATATGTTGATGTGGATTACTTGCTCTCTACAATGATTTATGCTAGGAATGCATGTTAGGTATTTTCAAGTATAAAATCTACTACTGTTACTTCATGCATTGCATAATTTAAAACTCTAACTTGTCATATTTAGTGACCGTAAAAGCTATCTTTACTACTATTATAAATTTATGGTCTTGCATAGCATGAATTGTTCTTTGGGGACATTTATACTCATGTAGGAGGTTGGAGTCAATCTAAATAAGTATCTTCCGCAGCATATAATTATATTTTGATTCGTCGACTACATGAGTCACTAAGCCGAGGGATACGGCTATCTACTGCACTCAAACTGATTTTTCCTTAAAATAACTTAAAGGATCTTTCTTCATGATTAATTAGGTGTCTGCCTGAGAGTTCGCAGCTATCCCCTACTGACGTTGCATCATGACGCACATTTTCACTTACTCTGATAAGTTATTATATGCGGTGAAAATGTGGGTTGTGACATTCACCAAAAGCACGTCGGTGCCTCCTCTACTGGCCTCGACATATCCCGTATTTGTAAAGTCTGAGGGGCCAACACCACTGGGTTCCTCTGTTTATGATTTTCCCCTGGAGGGGTTGATTGCCAGTCCTTCTTTCCCTAATGACCGAACCTCTCGGCTGGTCTCTCCTACCATCGATCTCTGAGTCATTATCCAGTCTCTTCTGGCCTCGGACTGCAAGCTGGACTACCTCTAGCTTCTTGGCCATCACAAAGATGTTGGCCAAGCTCCCATCAGAAATGAAGAGGAGGGCCTGCCTCATGTCATCGTGAAGGCCTTTGTAGAACCTCTTCGCGTCGTCCAGCTGGTATAAGTCCGAAAAGTGGGCTAGATTTGTGAACTCCAGGTAATTTAATGTAACAGTGACTTCCACCTTTTTGCCGCTTTTTTTCGCTACTAGTTTGCAGTCAAACTAAGCTCGCTTGGGGTGTCCCATGGTTTTTGTGGACTTTATCTCTTCGGCTCGAGTTTAGCTCTGATACTAGTTTGTAAGACCCATTTTTTGCTACGCTACCGGCTCTTATGCCCAGAATCGCCATTTTGCGGTGACACCGACACTTGGGAGGGGTTCCACTACAAAATGGTGATCATGCCGGCATTAATGATCACCAATGAATTAGAAGTACAATAGTGAGCACAATCAAGTCAAGTCCATAAAAATCTCAATATATATATATATATATATATATATATATATATATATATATATATATATATATATATATATATATATATATATATATATATATATATAAGCATGAATCACAGCAAAGTCCACAGAGATAAAGGTACTGAAAGTGAATAGTAAAGTAGAATTATAAATAACAAAGATAAACGGGCTCATTCCCGGTACATCATGGTCTCACTACAACACTCGTGCGGAAGAAAAATATACTAATCACTCACGGATCTTGATGTTGGTGCTCCTATGCTAGACTGGCCCAAATCCATGTTCACTGCACTCCGCTGGTGCTACATCTCCTTCTGCTGCTCCCTATCTCCCATCCGGAGCCCCTGAAATGTTTGGTCCACCGACCGTTAGTGAAAAATACTAAAACTAATTTCCCTCACCCCTCCCCATGTGGCTACTAGGCACCGTACGGAAGGAATGATAGGAAAGCTATGATGGTGGAGAGTAAACAAGAGGATGTGATGGTGGACCTAATATAGCTATTTTATTGTAATGTTCACAGTTCTATAAAAGGAAATGCGAGCTATCAATATTATGGTAATAGAGTAGTAAAGAGTAGAAAGTAAGGTGCATCATAAAGAAAAGTAACAGACAACCACAATGAAAATGACCATGGCCTAAGGCATGCACACACAAGATTATAAACTAAGGGGTCATTTTGCAAGGCCGAACGTATAAAAAGTCTCATAGCAATTTATATGTTACGGGTTAGGGTTGAATTATGATGATGACATGATATGCTATGTTATGTGGGTTTAATGATAAGTTCATACATGTGCAACACACACACCACTCTATGCACATAGACCTTTAGTTCCCTGGTTTTGGAAGCTAGCATCACTCCCAGGAGCCTCTGTATTGGCCAACAAAGACAGTGGTTTGGGCACCCCACTCCTAGACGGGTCTCCATACTATCAGACCTTGCCCTTACGTATGCATCTGAAGGACATACTAGAGTTACCACGTACTAATGCTGACAAACCATCCAGTCTTTTCCCTGGCTAGGTGTTAACCACAACCTCCGAGTCATCGTATCAACGTCAGTGTGAACGACCGTCAAATACCAAAGAGTGACCACCTTATGCACATGCAATCATGAATTCCTGAGCCATCAGCTCCCAGGACTGACCTGTCTGTTACAAATACCATCCGAGCCTTCGGCTTGCCGGGCTAACTTGCCCATTTCCACAACCACCGAGCCTACCGCTCGGATAACCCAACCAAGCTAACCTCCCGAGTCATGAGGGTGAGTGAAGGTGAAGCCCTAGTTTTTTACTAATTGCTCTTTAACATTTTAGTCTTACGGTTTAAGGTTACCCTTGGACTGCCGAGGGCATTCCGTATGAAGGGCTCTCGAGTGCACTAAGAACTCGATGGGCTGAATCCCAAAACTCCCTTTTGTAAGGTACTTTTTATTATTGGTATCTACACATATTCCAATTTGTCATCATTACTCTTGAACTAACTCTAACCATATTTAGACTTTCCCTCTCCAAGGAAGGACAGTTCACCGTCGATCCCGAGCATAACTCTGCCCTTGCACAACCGGGCTAAGAAACCTACCTTATTTTGGTGACCCTTTATATTCCAATCAGACAAGGTACACCAGCTACCCTTTCGCATAAAATTCCAAATGCTTCCCTACTTTTTCAATTTCCACTAAGTGTAGACCAAATAACCTACATTATGTGTATGAATGGTGACCCCTTCAATTATTCATCCAAATGACCTAAGATTATTACTGGTTTTCTATCATGATATTTAAAAGATAATTCCAGAATATTATATTTTTTCTAATTTATTTTGTAATTATTTAATTTACTGTAAAATCAGGCCAACTGTGCTTTTGAACACCAAGTATACTTTTCTGACCTGTTATGGCCTTATAAAAATTATGACAAGTATATATTATCAAAATAACAGTAATTACTTAAATTCACATTTTTTAAAAAAGTTTTGACCTCCAAATAAGATATTGATTAATAACCACCATGACAAGGTAAAGAAGGAAATATTACAATTAATCGTCCAAAAATTATCTAAAAATTACCAGATGACAAACATAAGCAGGTGAACTATTGACCAAGAATTATTATTTTACAAGCTTATTTGGTCACATAATTAATTCATTTATTAATCTTCTACATAAGGCACTTTGTGAAACAACTTGTAAAAAAAAGGATTCCAATAATTTTATAAAAATTCAAAGAGCACAAAGATGTCCTAAAAAGTTCTCTTACCAAGTTTCATAAGTTTTTAATGAATAAATAGCTCATAATAAATTCATAAATGATTTTGGCAACTACTAGGATTGTGAATGAATTACCAAAAATACTAACCCAAAATTTACACTAAAATTTCTAGAGCTTAATAACAATAGTATATAATCAGTGCCTAACCTTCAAGATCATTCAATGTCATATGATGAAATAATAAAATCATGAGCAAAATTGCCCTAATTGGTCCTAAGATATTTCAAGAGAGATGTAAGCTCCTAAAAGTCCTAGCATCACTTCCTAGGGTTAAATTTCACCTTAGACACACTACTACCAAGTTACAAGGCAATCCAAGGACATGTGGTCCCGTGTCCTTGATTGAGCTCAAAACCCCATCCCTAGGGCTTACACTTGGGTCTTAGGGTATATCTACCCCAACCAACCCTAATTCCCTGGTGGGGATGTTTTAGATGACATCGAGGCTCTGGCCAAGGTTTCATCACTTTTGGATGAGAAGTGACCACTCAAACCATCAAACAACCTTTGCCCTAATTTACCCTTTAGGGACCAAAGATTGGTCACATCATTCCTTGCTTAAATCAATCCCAAATGAGCTGAGATTTTTACCAGTGACTTCTGATGACCATAAGGGTCATCCACCAAAATTTTGGGGAGTTGTGAGGTCATTAGAAACCCATACACAGATTATAAAATCTTTACAAAAACTTTAAAAAAACGTTCTCCAAAATTTCCCATTTTTGTATATATTAGAGTTATAGATAAGAGTGACCCCTAGTCAAAATTTCACGCCAATTGCCAAATTGGTTTAGTGGTGGTACTCGAATTAGACTCTGATTAACCCTGGGTATTGACTGCGCCATTTTGAGTGCTGAGGTCACACCACTGACCCAAATATGTTGAAACTAATTTTATATTAAGCTAGACTTCAAGGACTACAACTTTTATATTGATCATTTTTCCAGTAGTGGGATTTAAGTATTTTTAAAAATTAATTTAAAACACTGCAATAACTGTGAAAGAAATGAAATGAATTGAATTAATATTAATTCATTACAATATACCAGGGGCACAAATATTATCGAATGAAATCGACGACATCCCATCGTCATCCCAGTGCGCCAACGACCCAGATTAACCCATCTTGTGCCATTTTGTCTTCCGAATTCCTGGCCACCTGAGCCTCCTCCCAGCCAGCCACCGCCACCACCACCTTCATTGAGGTGGTGGCTGGCAATTCGTGATGGTCGGCCGGACGGAGGTCGCCAGAGTAGTGATTTGTGCATGGTGGAAGAAGCTTGAAAATGAAGATCAACACAAGCTTGATCTGGAGAAAATTGGACCCGAATCTCTTGGCAAATAGAATTAGATCTATCCTCTGGAGAAAGAGCGAGAGAGACATGACCTTTTGGGAGGGCTGGAGCCTAGCCGGTCGTCGGGTTGCCATTGATGGTGGTGGCGCCACTCGGTGCTCTACAACAACACTACCAAAGGGCTCAATATCATTGGGTAAAGAGTGAAAATGACTGCTCTAGGTCTGGGGAAGCATTTAAAAGACTCAATTGGGGAGAGGGGAGGAGTCTAGCTACAATGACCATTAATGGCCAAGGAGGGGAAAGTTTTCGGCCAACTGAATCCCTTTCATTAAAGCCATCAATGGGGCTAGCCAGGGCAGCTGATCTCCTCAGAACTGACCACGGGAGATGGATCAAGCCATTGGAGATGAAGAGAGGAGGCCATTGGCCCTCCTTGGCCATGAATGACCTCTTCCTCTTACTTTCTCTCTCCTCCATTAAATGGGAAATAGTGCCTTCTCTCTCCTAGTCACTATTTCTAGAAAATGAATGGCATTTTAGATAATTCCTAGGTTCCTAATGTTAATGGGCCACTAAAAGTGGGCTTAGCCCAAGTGGTTGGGCTTTGTCGGGTCCACTTGGGATAATTTGACCTAATTTTAGGGTTGAGTTGACTTTGGTCAGATTGACCTTTTGGGTTGACCCCAATGGGTACTTGGTTACCCATTGACCTTCCCTATGGTATAGGAATGGTTGGGTAGGGTTGGTTTGGCACCTCGGAGGCCACTTAACCCTTAATTACGGTAGTTTGACAACTTTAGGGTTAAGGTTGACTTTGGTCAACTTTACCTCTTTAGTTGACCCGAATGGGTCCTTGGTGACTCATTGACCTACCTTAAGGATTAGGAAGGTCTAGGTGGGGTCAATTTGGCTAAGAGAAGGTCAATTGACCCTTTGTAGGTTAGTTTGACCGATTTAGGGTTAGTGTTGACTTTGGTCAACTTGACCACTTCGATTGACCCCAATGCGTCCTTAGTGACCCTATGGACCTCCTAAAGGGTTAGGGTTATTATGGTGGGGTCCTGGAGGGAAGTTGCAGCCTTAAAGTCAAACCCTATGGGTGGTGCTTAAAATGAGTTATTTGTAGACCAAGGTGAATTCCACCTTCATGCTTTGGTTCACTTGGTCTCTTGAGCTTCCTAGGGTTGTCATGACCTAGTCACGACAAAACCACTCTTAGGGATCTAGTTGCTTGTGGGATGTTACAGGTTATTCCCAGATTTTCGGTGTGTCGAGTTATCAGACCACCTTTCCTTAGGCCCTTGTGATGTTTTTACTATTGGTGTGTTGGGTAAGTTCTGATAAGTTGTAAATATACGTATTTATACGTAGATTATTTAAGTTGTATTTGTTTATTTTTATTATATTTAGTAATTTTCTTTAATAAAATGCTTCTTTTCTAAATATTCTTCTTTAACGTACTTTTATTTTATTTTTCTAAAATTATTACAGAAATTGCCAAAATTTCAAAGTACATGCCCGTGTACTTCTCGGTCATGCCTGTGACCTGGGCGTGTCACTTTGATTCCAGTAGAAATCAACCAACTACAATGCTAAAGTGAAGTCATGCCCCGCTAAACGCCCGTGTCCCCACAGAATATGACCGTGTCAAACCCGTCTCAACATCAACACTTTCAGCTCAACGCACGACATTCGAACTTTGTCGAACTGCTTGACACGGCTGTGTAAATATTCGACACACCCATGACCTCTCCATATGTCCTAGACAAGACAGCGCCGACGATGAAATTACATGACGCCTTCCCCAAATAAACCTTCTGGACATGCCCCACCTACACGCCCATGACAGCAAGGTCACGCCCGTGACTTCCACGTGTACAGCCCCAAAGTCAACAATTAATAAATGCTCAGGATCAGATCAACAACAGTACTGACATGCCCCCCCCCCTCCCCTCGACACTCCCGTAACCTAGGGCGTGTAACCCGAAATTTTTGAATATAAATAGAACTTCTCTGTTTGAGCCGTGGGTTCCTTTCTTTGAATAATTTTGCTTAGGGAAGGTGCTGCTTAGATGTTTTCCATGCTTTGTAAGGAGATTTTCTCCCACTCACTTTTATGTTTGTTTTTGCTTTGTAATCAACTTTTAATCTTAATAAAATTAGTAGCTTTTTCCTCCTTACGTTGTTATGGATCGCATCTATGTGCCCCACCTTCAGCAATCTTATTTGTCTTTTGTTTTTCTTAATTTTTTAATGGGTGTGTGTGTATGTGAGAGTAGATTTACGTTTTTTATGTTTTAGTTATTTTTACTTAGCTTTGTTCAGATTTAGGATATTATAGCTTTTTATTCATTCTTATAAATTGGTAAAAGTATTTTCAAAGTGGATTTTATATTTCTTTGACTTAGATTTTCTTTTTTATGTTGTAAAACTTTTTATTATTTCTTACTTTATTTCCACTTTCCACACATTTTATGAAGTTATAAGAATGGATTTATAATCGTTTTAATTTTAGAGCACTTTGTTATTTTGTTTTTAACACCTCTTTCTCTCTCCTTTTTAACATAAACAACCTTTGCCCTTTTTATTTTTATTTTCTTTTTTATGCATTTCTATCATATTCTAACAGTAGAAATATAGTTGTTTTAATTTTTCAGTCACTTAGCTTTTCTTATTTTCGCTTGTGTGCGTGAGTGTATGTGTTAGGTTTTCTTTATGAAGAGTGTGTGTGTTTATTTTATGTAGAGTGTGTGCATTTTATTCAGGTAGAGTGTGTGCATGTGTGCATCTATTTCCTCCTATTCATTTGAATAGGACTCGCTTTAATTTCCGGCCTAATCATTTGAGTAGGACTTGTTATTTTCAGCTTTCATTTCCCGCATACTCGTTTGAGTAGGTCTTGCAATTTACCGCATTCATTTCCCGCCTACTCGTTTAAGTTGGACTTGTAATTTTACTGCTTTCATTTTGTGCCTACTCGTTTGAGTAGGACTTTCATTTTACAGCTTTCTTTTCTGCTTTCATTTACTGCTTTTATTTCCCGCATACTCATTTGAGTAGAACTTGCACTTTCAATCATGCATTTCTTTTCATAAGCCATCCCCATTCTGATGAGTGCGTAGCCGCTCTTAGCCGTTAGTATTGAAGAGCATTGTGACAGATAAAATCGCTTTAAATAATTAAAGGTCATATTTTTCTCATTAATTAAATTAACTTAAGGTTTGGCCCGACTTTACGACACATAGAACCACATAATAATGTGTGAGCTCTAGTTCCGTATTCCAAATGCTAGCTAGCCGAGAGGTCGTGCGTATGGACCGATCACCCTTCGGTAAAGGGAGTTCCGCACTAACCCTCGAGAGAGGAGGCGCGAAATTCTACTAGATTGGGTTCCCCACCCAATAGTAGGGTTCTTCGCATAATGTAGGAATTAAGAGGAATCATTCGTCGGATGAGAGCCCGGTCAAATAGTCTAAATGTTCAGGTGAGCGATAGTCCTAGAGATAGGTGAGCTCATGTTTGTGGAACCTCCACGGCCAAGTCTCCGGCTTAATTAATTTGAAATTTCGGATCTCTATTTATTAAAATTATTTTAGTTCAAATTCATTTCGGTACCGTTGTGTTATTTCTTCGGTTCCTGCTTTTATTTTTTGTTTATATATATATATAAATAATAACCCGACAAGTTATCTTTAGTAGAATAATAGTCCCCTCCTGGGAAGAGTAAGAATAATCAACCCGTCCCCGAGAAGAATACCACCGCGATATTCCTCACCGAAATATCCCGCAGTACACGCGATAGGTGCACTTGCCTCCTTTCTTTAAAACTCAATATTAACTTTTTTATAGAAAATAAATTCGCGCGCCCCATCCTTCCAAAATAAAATCAACAGCTTTTCCAAAAATAAACACACGGGGTGCCATGAGTTTTAAGCATCAAGTTTTTGTCGCCGTTGCCGGGTAATTTTCGTGTTGTTATTTCGAACTCTGTAAAACTATTACTTTTACCAAGTTTTATATATATAACAAAAAAGAAAATGTCCAATAAAAATTAATAATAATAATAATAATAATAAAGCTAATTTAAAAAAACAAAAAAAAACTTCAAAAAAAATAATACTTATATTATTATTATCTATAAAATCAAAAAAAATGTAATGACATCGTTTGCTAAATTGTTTTTAAAAAAAACCTAAAAAACTAAAAAATCTAAAAACTGAAAAAATAAAAGATCTAAAAACTAAAAAACAAAAAATCAAAAAATCTAAAAAAACTAAAAACCAAAGAAACGTAAAAAACTAAAAAACTAAAAACCTACCTAAAAAACTACTTAAAAATATATAATAATTTGTTATTAAAAATATATATTTCTATAGCCAAAAAAATCCCCACCTAAAAATCACAAAAACAATTCCCGTATATATGTTTTGTTTTAACTTGTTTTATTTTTTTCCAAAAAACTCAAAAACTTTTACCAAAAAAAACATTTGAAATAAATAACACTTTTATATTATTAAATATTATATACCTATTTTCTCGATTCGGCGCGCTTCATGCTATTGTGAGTGATCGAGGAACGCATTTCTATAATGCCCATTTGAGTAAGCCATTAGTTCAATAAGGCATTACAAATATACTTGCCCCACTACCACCCGCAAAACTTGTGGCCGATTTTATTTTTTTTTAATTTTGCGTTATCTTTTTGTTATTTATTCTAAATAAAGAATGGTTCGAAATGGGCCTCCCCGACCTCGTCTAAGGGACGTTTCTACCCTCCATTTTTATTTTTTATTTTCGAAAATACTGTATTTTATTTCTTATCGTTCTGCATACTTACATTGCAACATTAGGGACAATGTTGGATTTAAGTATGAGGGTGTTTTCTTATTTTGCACTTTTATATTCTGCACTAATAAAAAACTTACAAAAAATGCAAAAAAAGATTAGTTAAAACTCAAAAAAAAATTTATATAATCAAAAAATCAAAAACAATTGATAAAACAAAAATTTCAAAAAATTATAAAGCAAAAATTCAAAAAATTTGTCTTTACTTTGTAAATCTTTTTGTAAAAAAAATCTTTTTCTTTCTCGCCTCTCTTTTTTGTATATAACACCTCTTTCTCTACCCTTTCTTGTAAATAAATTGATAAAAATGTTCAAAGAAATCTAAAAACTAAAGAAAATCAAAAAAAATTTATAAAATCCAAAAATCCTAAAAATGCAATAAATCTAAATTCAAAAAAAGATAACAAATCAAAAATATAAAATATAAAAAAGATAAAAATACAAAAATCCCAAAAAATTTGTTTATTATGAAACAGATAAATCAAATATCTCATTCTTAACCACTTTTCGCTTTTCAAAAATTTTGTTGCTTGTTCATTTACTATCGAAATATATTAATTTTTTGTTTACTATTCATTTATTAATCGGAGATTGATAGATTTATATATCTGGGGTTAAGTTTTTAAAAATTTCTTATGCTTTATATTTTTTATTTGGATAAGGGACTTGTTTTCAGCATTACTTCTAATTTATCTAAATAGTTGCACATTTATTTTCTTAGAAAAGAACAACCTTAGATTTCAATTATATTTACTGCAAGCTATTTTTTTGAAATATAGGAACATTCAATTTATAAAGGATGTTCTCAAAACGTTTTTATTACATCTAGTTTTCTTTCTGAAAAAAACCTATCTCCCCATTTTTTTCATGTCTTACTTGACATGATTTTGATCCTTAAAAGAACGTATATCAATGAGAATAAGATTTCATTCCGTAAACATTGGCATCCAATATTTTAAAAAGATTATATGTTACGGAGTAACAGGATAAAATTCATTGCTCCTATACATATACATTTGGTTATATGAAGTTGTTCAAAAAAAAATATTATATGTAATGGAAAATAAGATTTTGTTTTCCTAAACATTCATATTCAAACCAAAAATTCTATTAGAGGTTTGAGCGAAAAAAATACCTCACCTCTAAACCCAAGCCTTCTTCACAAACTAACATCCCCCTCCGCCATATTCAAATAATTCAGGATTTAATTTGAAAATCTTTTTGAGCGCATAATTTTTAAATTGCATTATTTCCTTTAATTCTTATAAGCTAAAGTTTCTATAATTCCAATCTATTTTTGTTAACCTAACAAATACAATTCTTAGCTTTCTATTTGATTATATCGAGAAGTCTTTAGCTGAAACTCTTCCTTTATCTAAATTTTTGTCATAATATAGGACTTAACTCTTATACCCCTGATAATTATTTTTGACCTTTCTATCGATTAAATTCAAGCGGTAGCAAAACTTAGGATTTCTTTAATTCCTTATAAGTATATCTCCAACTTTTGCTCTGTAATAACAAAAGCTTAAGTATGTGGGTATTTGATAAGTTGTAAATATACATATTTTTACGTTGATTATTTAAGTCGTTCTTATTTATTTTTATTATTCTTAGTTATTTTTATTTAATAAAATGCTTCTTTTTTGAATATTCTTCTCTAACTTACCTTTATTTTGTTTTTTTAAAATTTGATATGAACTGCCAAAATTTCAAAGTACAGGCCCGTGTACTTCTCGGTCAAGCCCGTGACCTAGGCGTGTCACTTTGATTCAAGAAACAATCAGCCAACTATAATGCTAAAGTGATGACATGCCCCGCTACACGCCCGTGTCCCTACAAAATATGCCTGTGTAAAGCCCGTCTCAACATCAACACTTCCAGCTCGTTGTACGATGTTCGAAGTTCGTCAAACTGCTTGACAAGCATGTGTTAATATTCAACATGCCCATGACCTCTCCCCCTATCACAGACAAGACGGCGTCGACGACGAAATGAAACGACGCCTTCCCCAGATAAACCTTCTGGACACGCCCCACCTACATGCCCGTGACAGCAGGGTCACGCCCGTAAATTCCACATGTATAGCCCCAAAGTCAACAATCAATAAATGCTCAACATCAACTCAGCAACAGTACTAACACGCCCCCCTACACGACCGTGACCTAGGGCGTGTAACCCGAAATTTTTGCATATAAATAGAATTTTTCTGTTTGAGCTGTAGGTTCCTTTTTTTTAACCATTTTGCTTAGGGAAGGTGCTGCTTAGATGTTTTCCATGCTTTGTAAGGAGATTTTTTCCCCTCTCTTTTATATTTGTTTTAGCTTTGTAGTCAACTTCTCATATTAATAAAATTAGTAGCTTTTTCCTCCTTACATTATTATGGATCGCATCTATGTGCCCACCTTCAACAACCTTATTTGCCTTTTGTTTTTCATAATTTTTCAATGGGTGTGTGTGTATGAGAGTAGATTTATGTTTTTTATGTTTTAGTTATTTTTACTTAGCTTTGTTTATATTTAGAATTTTATAGCTTTTTAATCATTCTTATAAATTGGTAAAAGTGTTTTCAAAGTGGATTTTATTTTTCTTTGACTTAGATTTTCTTTTTTTAGGTTGTAAAACTTTTTGTTCTTTTTTACTTTATTTCCACTTTCTATACACTTTTATGAAGTTATAAGAATGGATTTATAATCGTTTTAATTTTCGAGCACTTTGCTTTTTGTTTTTAACACCTCTTTCTCTTCCCTTTTAACTTTCACAACTTTTGCTCTTTAAATTTTCAATTTCTTTTTATGCATTTCTATCATATTGTAACGGTAGAAATATAGTTGTTTTAATTTTTCAGTCACTTAGTTTTTCTTGTTTTTGCTTGTGTGCGTGAGTGTTTGAGTTAGGTTTTATTTATGAATAGTTTGTGTTTTATTTTATGTAGAGTGTGTTTGTTTTATTCAAGTAGAATGTGTGCGTGTGTGGATTTATTTTCTCATACTTATTTGAGTAGGACTCACTTTAATTTCTCGCCTACTTGTTTGAGTAGGTCTTGTCGTTTTCAGCTTTCATTTCCCGCCTACTCGTTTGAGTAGGACTTGCAATTTACCGCTTTCATTTCCCACCTACTTGTTTGAGTATGACTTGCAATTTTACTACTTTCATTTCCCACCTACTCGTTTGAGTAGGACTTGCATTTTACAGATTTCTTTACTTCTTTCATTTACTGCTTTTTCATTTTCCGCCTACTCATTTGAGTATGACTTGCACTTTCAATTATGGATTTTCTTTCGTAAGACGTCCCCATTCTGATGAGTGGCTAGCAGATCTTAGCCCTCAGTATCGAAGAGCATTGAGACAGATAAAATAACTTTAAATAATTAAAGTTCCTCTTTTTCTCGTTAATTAAATCAACTTAAGGTTTGTCATGGTTTTACGATGCGTAGAACCACATATCGATATGTGGGCTCTATTTCTGTAGTCCATACACTAGCTAGCCGAGAGGCCATGCGTATGGACCGATCACCCTTGGGTAAAGGGAGTTCCACACTAGCCCTCGAGAGAGGAGGCGTGGAATTCTACCGGATTGGGTTCCCCATCAAATAGCGGGGTTCATAGTGTAATGCTGGCATTAAGAGGAATCCTTCGTCAGATGAGAGCTCGGTCGAATAATATTAATATTTAGGTGAGCGATTGTCCTAGAGATAGGTGAGCTCATGTTTTGGAACCTCTACGGCCAAGTCCTCGCCTTAATTAATTTGAAATTTAGGATCTCTATTTATTAAAAGTTATTTTAGTTCAAATTCATTTATGTACCGTTGCGCTATTTTTTCATCGGCTCCTTCTGCTTTTATTTTTTATTTATATATATATATATATATAAATAATAACCCTATAAGTTATCTTCGGTAAAATTATAGTCCCCTCCAGGGAATAGTAAAAATAATCAACCCGTCTGCGAGAACAATACGACCACGATATTCCTCACTGGAATATCCTGTACTACACGTGATAGGTGCCCTTGCCTCCTTTCGTTAAAACTCAGTTTCAACTTTTTTATATAGATAATAAATCTACGTGCCCTGTCATTCCAAAAGAAAATCAACCGCTTTTCCAAAAATAAATTCGCGGGGCGCCGCGAGTTTAAACCATCAAGTTTTTGGCGCAGTTGCAGGAGAATTTTCGTGTTATTATTGCGAACTCTGGAAAACTCTTACTTTTACCTATTTATCTTTATACTATAAGGAAACCCTTAATGAGGGAGTGATATAATATTTAAATCCTAATATGCCCTCAAAAAATCGGATTTTGTGGGTTAATGGAAGGGTATTTCGGTCATTTGGCTGAATTATTACTTAATTAAAAGCTATAGGATGTATTCCCCCAACTCAAAAACCTGACACCCCATTTTCTTCTTCTGTGCAGGTAGGGCAGCGCTGCTCGCGACGATGGCTGATGCTCCTCGCCTTTCTCTTTGCACACGACAACGACACCCCGTTTTATTCTTCTGCGCAGGTAGGGCAGCGCTGCTCGCGATGATGGTTGTTGCTCCTCGCCTTTCGCTTTGCATCAACGACATCCTCAACGCGACAACTACGGTTCTTTTCACCCCGATCACCTTCCTCCTTTGTTTCGGCTTTCCTTGGAGATCACTCCATCAATGAAGTCCTTCTCCGCCGGCAGCACGATGCTAGGTCATCTTCTCATCTTCAACGGGGACTCCTCTGCTCCACGAAATCCCGACATCATCCCGACAGTATAAAAACAAAACTCGCCGAAAGCTGACTCCTCCCGCCAGGCACCGGCACACGACAGAACTTCTCCTCCGCAGCAGCAAAACTTCTCCTTAACAGCTCCTGCTACCAGCAAACTCCTCATTCCGGCAACCTCCTCACGGTCAGAGCCCCGTCTTCTTCATTTTTTTCAGCATAAACATTCCTAACTTCCTTTTTTCTCTGCAGATACCTCCTCACGGCAGACTCGATCGACTTTTCTCCTTCTCGACAGCTCCTCCTACGGCAAACTCCTCTTCCCGGCAACCTTTTTACGATCAGCGCCCCCAATACACTTTCTTCCAACAATACGTGTGTTACTATAGTTAACTCATTCTCAACCCGCCTCACTCATTCAACAAAATACCCCCAAAATTATCTTATTCCTAATCAGCAGTGGCAAAAATTCCTTGCCAAGGAACAATAATTCACACATATTCTCAGTCTTTTTCTGAATGCTTCAGCTGTCGACGACCATCCAATAGCTTCAGCTTCAGCTACTCTCAAATAAAGCATACCACCTGGCAGAGTCTCCCTCCAAAATAGCTTCAGTTTCTAAGTGAGTCTCCCACTAAAATACTCTGATCATGATGTGTAAAATAGTTTTTTTCACTCATTTGGCTCTGATCATGATATGTTTATATGATGTTAGCAGCATTTAACTGGATAACTATAGTTTCTTTTATCTTGATAGCTGCTCATAGCATAATACCCATGGTGTTACACCATGGAGGGATTTGCTCACAGCCTAATATTAGGATCTGTTTTACTACTTTTATATGATGTGTTCTCTGCTTTTTTTGCTCCATGGTTCACCCGTTAAAGCTGAATGTTTATCTGTCACACGTTTTTTGTGTTACTCAACAGTGTGATTTCAGCTTTTTTTCAGAGACTTCAAAGACACTCAATTTTTTGGTTCCAAAGCCACTCAATTTTAGCAACTGATCAGAATGTCTAGGGCACACTAAAAAAATACAATTTGGGGCTAAAAAAGCTGTCACGAAAGTTCCAAACGCAGTAATCGTTAATTACCTGGCAGTGTCCTGCAGGAACCTCTCCCATGTTAACCATGTCCATTAACCTTCTAACAGCAGCTTGTGCCTAGCAAGACTCTTCCGGACAACTATGATGCTTTTGTTATTCCTTGCTGCTCATTAGAATAATCGCAGGATCATCAATTGGGACTGTGGCCTGCTGGAAACATCAGTGGGCGGGGGCTTTTCTTCTCAATAGTTGTAGTACTACTGCATGATTATAATATATGATTAATCTCGGTCATGCATGCGTGTGAATTAATTTCCATGTTTGTTCATTTGATCTAATTAATTTAATCGTGCTTGATGGGTTCCCCCAAAAGGTTTCCATTTCAAATCGGATCAAAGCACTTCTCGAGAAATTCAACACGACCAACTAATCTCGGGCATATGCATGATTTCTTTTTGGGTAAACACAATGTTGATTGTGGCTACTGGAATGACATACTGTTAAAAATACAACTAATCTTTGTTTAAAGATACATCTTATGTTCTAATTTTTATTTCATGGAAACTCAAGCAATTTTTAGATGATTTCATGATGGAAAAAACACTTCAGTGATTTGATATAAATATATTTATAGATGATTTGGGTTTGATGCAGGTGTTTGATGAATGAGCTTGATTAGGAGGAGGAGCCTATATCTATTTCTAATTTTTATACGTCAAGGATTAAAAATATTCATAGTTCACAATAGTTGAGTTCTACATACACCTATATCTATTTCTAATTTAATGTGTTGTATATTACATGACTTGCTTCAAAAACTAATTGTTTTTTTGGATGTGGTACAGTTTCAGGAGATAAAGATTGAATCAACGAACCGCGATCTTAACGTTCCAAAGATTACTCCAAACTCCTAGTATAAATGCAATGCTCTCACCGACCATTCCACTACAAAAGAGGTACAAGATCTCTTTTTTTCTTTACTTGGGGATATCTCTCCTGGACCTAAAGGTTTCTGGTTATACTTTTTTCCTTTTCGTTAAACAAGTAGTTGTGAAGGGAATAATTTTTGGTTGTCAATGATTTCCACCCATCCATGAATGCATTTTGTGCCCACAGGCAGACGCTGAATTTTTCCATCCGGGCTCCAGACTTTGGGTGATCTCCGAGTAATCAAATAGGAGATCAAATATACTCCACGCCAGAATTGCCATCCTTTCTTCCTTCACGCGATAACATAGGAAAAAATCCAGCTGAGCCGGGATGGAAAAATTCGGCGGGGCGGACCTGTGCTTTCTTGATTGTAAATGATTCATGCTGATAATCCTCAGTCATGGCTTCACCTGGACTAGGTTATAACTCATTTACTATAATAAAGTTCAAAAGAAAACCTAACCAAACTATATATTTCAGGTGTAATTAATCTCATGTAATTATTAAATAGCTGCAAGCATTGACATAAAGAACACTATGGGATAGCAGTAGTAATTTCCATAAGTATTAAATTTTAAATGTGTATATTCATTCAACTAAATGTTAAATGTATATATTGATTTAATTAAATTTTAAATGTGTATTTGGATTCAACTAAATGTTAAATACGTATATTGATTCAACAAAATGTTAAATGTCTATTCTTTCTTTCTTACCAGGTCATGGCAAGCTATGAGGATGATCCAAAGGTGCAAAACCGCAATTGAGGCCAGTCCCCGTTCACTAAAAATCTAAATTGAGGACACATGAATCAAAGGTAAAGTTCGTGTATCATAAATTTGTGAAATTCCTTCTTATTTTTATGTTTACCTGGCATGACAGTTATATTAGGGTTTATTTGAATTGGTAGCGCCAATTTTGAAGTTCTAGACAATTTTTTTTGAGCCCTGCTTCTTCTTTAATAAATTATTGTTGTTTTGTTGAGCTTTGAACGGTGTTGTTTTGCTCAATCAATTGTTATTTCATTTGTTCAGACGAAGCGAGTGCGAAAGTCCAGTTAAATGTTATATAGACAATTAAGACGCCTTTATTTTCCATCGTACATCATTAAGTTGGCTTTATTTTTTTCCCAACATGTTTGTTCATCATAAACAAAGCATGTCGCCCTCGACCAATGTCGCCCCCACGATCAATATCACCGCCCATGTCCAATGTCGGTGTCCATGTACAATGTCGGCGCCCATGTCCAATGTCGGCGCCTATGTCCAATGTCGACGCTCCCGACCAATGTCGGCACCCCTGACTAATGTTGGCGCCCCCGTCCAATGTCGCCGCCTCGGACCAATGTTGCCTCTCATGACCAATGTCGCCCCCGCGACAACTGTCACCCCCCAAACAAAATTCGCACCAACAACAAATGTTACACCCACGACAAATGCCGCACCCATGATCAATGTTGCTCCCACGACCAATGTCGTCCCCCGGACCAATGTCGCCCCCTCGACTAATATCGACCCGACGATGAATGTCGCCCCTAGGACCAATGTCGCCTCCATGCCGAATGTGGCCCCCATGCCGAATATCGCCCCCACGACGAATGTCGCGCCCACGACGAATGTTGCCTCCCGTGTGAATGTCTGCACCACGACTAATGACGCCCACACAACAAATGTCGCACCCACAACAAATGTCGCTCCACGATGATGGTCGCCCCCACGACGAATGTCGCCTCCCGTGCAAATGTCGCCACCACGACTAATGACTCTCCCACGACAAATGTCGCCCCACGACAAAGGTCGCCCACACGACAAATGTCGCCCCCTCGACAAATGTTGCCACCTCAGCCAAATGTCGCTCCCTCGACAAATGTTGCACCCTCGACCAATGTCGCACCCACGACGAATGTTGCCCGCACGGGGTCCCCCGTGCACGACTGCTTGTATATATATATATATATATATATATATATATATATATATATATATATATATATATATATATATATATATATATACAAAAAAGAAAATGTCCAACAAAAATTAATAATAATAATAATAATAAAATTACTTTTAAAAAAACAAAAAAAGCATCAAAAAAATAATACTTATATTATTATTATCTAAAAAAACAAAAAAAAGAAATGACGTTGTTTCCTAAAATTTTTTAAAAAATAACCTAAAAAACAAAAAAAACTAAAAATTAAAAAACCAAAAGATCAAAAAACTAAAAATAAAAAATCTAAAAAACTAAAAACCAAAACAAACCTAAAAACTAAAAAATCTACCTAAAAATCAACTAAAAAAGTACTTAAAAATGTATAATAATTTGTTATCAAAAATGTATATATCTATAGCAAAAAAAATCACCTCCTAAAAATCACAAAAAAATTCCCGTATATATGTTTTTTTAACTTGTTTTATTTCTTTTCAAAAACCCAAAAAATATTACAAAAAACACTTGAAATAAATAACATTTTTCTATTATCAAATATTATGTACATATTTTCCCGCTTCGGCACGCTTCATGCTATTGTGAGCGATCAGGGAACACATTTCTATAACGCCCATTTGACTAAGCTATTATTTCAATACGGCATTACACACATACTTTCACCTACCACCTGCAAACTTGTGGCCTAGTTTTTTTTATTTCCCATTATCTTTTTGTTATTTGTTCTAAATAATGCAGGGTTCCAAATTTGCCTCCCCGACCTCGTGTTAGGAACGTTTCTACCCTCCCTTTTTATTTTTTATTTTTGTAAATACTGCATTTTATTTCTTACCGTTCCACATTCTTACATTTCAACATTGGTGACAATGTTGGATTTAAGTATGGGGGTGTTTTCTTATTTTGCACTTTTATATTCTACACTAATAAAAAACTTACAAAAAATGCAAAAAAAGATTATTTAAAACTCAACAGAATTTTTTTATATAATCAAAACTCAAAAAAATTGATAAACCAAAATTTTCAAAAAATTATAAAACAAAAATTCAAAAAATTTATCTTTACTTTGTAAATCTTTTTGTAAAAAAATCTTTCTCTTTCTTCCCTCTATTCTTTGTAAATAACACCTCTTTCTCTCCCTTTTTTGTAAATAAATTGATAATAATGTTCAAAAAAATCTGAAAACAAAAAAAAAATTAGAAAATCCAAAAATCCAAAAAAGACAATAACTCTAAATTTGAAAAAAAAAATCAAAAATACAAAATACAAAAAAAGATAAAAATACAAAAATCCCAAAAAAATTATTTATTATGAAACAAATAAATCGAATATCTCATTTTTAACCCCTTTTCGCTCACCAAAAATTTTGTTGTGAGTTTATTTATAAGTGAATTTCATTAATTCTTGGTTTACTATTCGTTTATTAATTGCAGATTGATAGATTTAAATATCTGGGGTTAAGTTTTAAAGAATTTCTTATGCTTTATATTTTTTATTTATATAAGGGACTTGTTTTCAGCATTACTTCTAATTTATCAAAACAGTTGCACATTTATTTTGTTAGAAAATAACAACCGTAGATTTCAATTATATTTACTCCAAGCTTTTTTTTGAAATATAGGAACGTTCAATTTATGAAAGTTGCTCTCAAAATTTTTTTATTACAACTACTTTTCTTTCTGAAAAAAAACCTATCTCCCCCTTTTTTCATGTCTTATTTGGCATGATTTTGATTCTTAAAACAACTTATGTCAATGGGAATAAGATTTCGTTCTATAAATACAGGCATCCAATATTTTAAACAAATTATATGTTACAGAGTAAGAGGATAAAATTCATTACTCCTATAGATATACATTGGGTTATATGAAGTGGTTCAAAAAAATATTATATGTTATGGAAAATAAGATTTCTTTTTCCTAAACATCCACATTCAAACCAAAAATTCTTTTAGAGGTTTGAGCGAAAAAAATACCTCACCTCTAAACCCAAGCCCTCTTCATAAACCAACATCCCCCTCCAGCATATTCAAATGATTCTAGATTTAATTTTAAAATCTTTTGGGAGCATAATTTTTAAATTGCATTACTTCCTTTAATTCTTATATGCTAAAGTTTCTATAATTCCAATATATTTTTGTTAACCTAACAAATACAATTCTTTGTTTTCTATTTGATTATATCGAGAAGTTTTTAGCTGAAACTCTTCTTCCATCTAAAGTTTTGTCATAATTTAGCACTTAACTCTTATACCCCTGATAATTATTTTTGATCTTTCTATCGATTAAATTCAAGCGGTAGCTAAACTTAGGATTTTTTTAATTCCTTATAAGTATATCTCCAAGTTTTGCTCTAGAATAACAAAAACTTAAGTACGGGGGTATTTGATAAGTTGTAAATGTACGTATTTTTACGTATATTATTTGAGTCATTTTTTGTTTGTTTTTGTTATTTTTAGTTTTTTTCTGTAATAAAATACTTCTTTTTTGAATATTCTTCACTAACGTACCTTTATTTTGTTTTTCTAAAATTTTACAGAAATTGACAAAATTTCAAAGTACATGCTCGTGTACTTCTCGGTCACGCACGTGACCTAGGCTTGTCACTTTGATTCCAGCTGAAATCATCCAACTGCAAAGCTAAAGTGAAGTCATGCCCCGCTACACGCCCTTGTCCAGACAAAACACGCCTGAGTCAAACCCATCTCGACATCAACACTTCCAGCTCGACATACGATGTTTGAAGTTCGTCGAACTGCTTGACATGCTTGTGTCAATATTCGACATGCTCGTGACCTCTCCACCTGTCTCAGACAAGATGGAGCCGGTAACGAAATGACACGACGCCTTCCCTAGATAAACCTTCTGAACACGCTATAATACCCCGAAAATCATAATCGAACCGGTCACGTCGTAAGGAATTTTGGTGCCTTAATAAGGAAACACGGCCTGGGACACGGCAGTGTACAAGGCCGTGTCTTTCTCTTTGTTGGTCGGTTGTGTCCAGAAAAGGACACAACAGGAAACACGGCAGCGATATGGGCGTGTCAAGCGTGACATGGGCGCATGCATACCCATGTCACCACCCGTGTTCCTAAGGGACGTGACGGTTGACATGGCAATTATCTGTGACACACCCCTAGGTCACGGGCGTGTCAGGTTGAGACACGGGCGTGTCTTGACCCGTGTCCTTTTCTGTGCTCGACGATCGTGCCTTGATGGGGGCACAGGGCCTGGGACACGACCATTTGTAAGGCCGTGTTCGCCCAAGATTGAGAAATTTTGGGCGGATCTGAGCCGTTCATTTTCTTTAAATAAGATCTGACGGCCCAGGTGTGTTCCTCCTTTGTTAAGGCCGGGAATTGAGGATTAAATCCTCATTCTCTCTTAAGCTTTATCTTTCTAAGGAGTTAGAGAAAGGAGAGAGCAAGGAGGAAGGAAGAGGAGGATTCCGGCTGCCGGCGGAGCATCAGAGCAAGGAGGAAGGAGAGAGCCGAGACCGGATCCGCGGAGGAAATTCCCTTGCGAAGCTTTCCATCTGGATAAATTACTATGGCTCAAAAGCGAACTACAAGGGTAACGATTCTCTACTTGAGCATGCGAATCTCTCTTCCTTTTGCATAAGGAAACCTGCTCTCATGAGTGTTCGGTGAGTATGCGGTGTTCCTTGTGGTTGACGTGAATAGTCCCCCTTGTGTTGTATATAGAGTTCGGAACCGAAGTAAGGACATAGGCATTGTGTGTTAATCCTACCCAGACGTGTTGATCTGGATCGGTGATGTTGAATTTTACATGGTTTGCCGGAGAAGACTCCGTGCTTTGCATTTTCGGGTTTTTACATGGTAGATTACAATAGGGATCCTTGGGGATTAACTCCAAGGCGCACCCGGAAAACTGAGCGGAAACGTGGTTCTGCTAACTTGGTGGCAAGGGAGCCAGCCTTGAACATAATTGGGTTATGTGATGTTTGGAAATGTTTTGGGATCCGAGAGAAGCTTGGCCCGTGCATACGTCTTAAGGTGACTATGCGGAGTGAACAACGGGCAAGTGGAATCAGACCTGGGCTATATGGTTCGGTGCTAGAGATCCATAGATGGACTGGACGTTGGCATAGTCGGGAGTCTTAGACAGTGGTCAGAAAGACTAAACATGCTCACAATGTTGCCATCCCGGGGATGGTGGTGAAGCCACGGAATTGATCTGATTCACCGATAATGTGCCCTGAGTGCACGGGATGTTTGGTCGTGTAATCCTACACCTGTGGTGAAGTATGTTTGTACTTTATTGTTTAGCTGGGCTAATGAAATGCGGGGAAGGAGCACCGCCGTCCCGAGTTAAGGGCGGGGTCGTTATAATTTGTCGGCTTTGGCTGACTGTTACTTTATTTATCACCATGCGGTGAAATGTTACTTGCAGGTGCTGTGGAGCCAACTACCAAATAGTGGGCTGAAGCCCATGTTGCTTAGCTGACCCTCGAATGCCAAAGCGAATTGTTGTTTTATTTTTGTCATGTATGGCCGGCCTGCGAGCCGATGTATGTAAATCATTAATTTGTTAGGTAAACTCTTGTAAGGCCATAAGGACAAGTACTTTCAGTGTATTTGTTATTTCATTCCTATGGTAGTATGTGAACATTCATGATAATTGTTATTCAATTATGGGTTCTTTCTAACTGTTTAAAAGCTTCCGCTAGAATACTCTGTGTTAGGGCGAGTAGTTATAGTTGGATTTTTGATATTCTTATATAACCCCTCCTACTGTCCGTGTTATATGGCATCGGCTTCCAACTGGACCTTCTGTTATATGTCATTCGATAGATGGGGGTGCTACAATTTGTTATCAAAGCCAGGTTATGGCCAACTGTGGATAGCGGTGGATCCAGCGAAGATAGTGGCGATACGGGAGTGGCCTGTGTTGTCTACAGTGGCGGAATTCCGGAGCTTTCTAGGGCTTGTCGGCTACTACAGGTGCTTCGTAGAGAACTTCTCGCGGATAGCGGTACCACTCACGATGTTGACAAGGAAGGATCAAAAGTTTTTGTGGTAGCTGGAGTGCGAGCAGGCTTTTGAAGAATTGAAGAGGCGGTTGACCACGACGCCTAGTTTATGTTTGCCGAGTGGGATCGAAGGGTTTGAAATCTATAGTGATGCTTCGGGCAGTGGTTTGGGATGTGTTCTGCTATAGCATGGGAGCGTGATAGCCTATGGTTCACGATAATTGAAGGTTCATGAGAGGAATTATCCGGTTCACGACTTAGAGTTAGCGGCCGTGATATTTGCTCTAAAGTTGTTGAGGCAGTACTTGTAAGACCCCCATTTTTTTCTTTTTGAAACACCGGGGTCTTGGGCCTAGAACCGCCGCTTTGCGGTGACACCTTCATGCCCTGAAGGGTCATCACCGCGAAATGCCGATTCTGCCGGCCGATTCGATCACAGAAAAGCAACAAAAGTAGAGTAAACACAAGAGTGGTAAAACTCTAACCAAAGGTCCATAATAAAATCACATCAGAGTAATATAATCTTCACGAAGGGAGAGTCCACAAATATATGCACTGAAAATAAGGGCTTAAGCCCGATATATCAAATCCTCACTATATAGTCACTCAAGCGGAAGCAAAATAAAACACTACTAAGGTCAGGGGCTCTCAGTCCCAGCTGTCTGAACTCCTGAGCTAGACTGCCCTATCTCCAAACGAGCCGACCTCCGGGGCTGCTCCTCCATGCTGGGGTCCACGATCCCCTAAATGATGTGGTCCGAAAACCGTTAGTTTATAAGATTAAGTCCTATCATCCCCCACCCCTTCCCCCATGGCCCCTAGGTACTGAGCGGAGAGGAAGAAAGGGGAGGACTTGAACGTGGAGAGTAATCAAGAAACAGATGGCAGCGAACCTATACAAGCAATTTTATAGTACATGTGGCAGTAAAGTAAAGTATGAAAGTAACCTCAACTTATACAGAAACATATAGGCAAGGGATCTTCTACAGGGCTCCCATCGTATAAAGAGTCTCATACCAATTTATACGTTGGGGTGTCGGTTATTAACAGCAATATATATAATGAATTTAACCTTAATTTATAAACTTGCCCACACAAGCTTATAGACCAAGGGGTCGTTTTGCAGGGCCTATTGTATAAGCGTCCAATACCACTTATATAATAGGTGACAAGGGTTTTATACTATGATTATGCTATGACATGCAAGTGGGTTATGATGTTATCATGCAAGTGCAACTCACCCACCCGACTCTGTGCATACAGACTTTTAGTTCCCCCTTTCTGGAGCCTCACCACCCAAGATACCTTCGTAGTGGCAGACAGAAGCGGTGGGTTGGGCCTCGCCTACCTCTAAACCAGTAAAGCACTACCGGTTAGACCTACGGTACGCCTCAACGCTGGTGCACTAAGCGGACTCCTGCGTACTCATGTCGGCTGGCGCACTGGACTTCTGTTGGCGAAGTGCTAGCCATACTTGTCGAGTCAACGTATTGGCATCGGTGCATCGACTCTCCAATACCGAAGACCCACCACCTTTACTTTATGCTCATGCAACCTTATGTATCAGCACCGAGCCAAAGCTCCCCGGACCATCCCGTCCGTCACAAACATCAACCGAACCAAGGCTCGCCGGGCCATCCTGCCCCTCACAACCATCAACCGAGCCAAAGCTCGTCGGGCCATCCTGCCCATTTCCACAACCACCGAGCCTACCGCTCGGACATCCTAGTTAAACTAACTTCCCGTGACACCGGGGTGTGTAAAGGTGGACCCCTAATTATTCTAGTTGCTCTTAATATTTAATACACCTCCAGTTTACGTTAGCCTAGGACTGCCAAAGGTATACCCCGAGAAGGGCTCTCGAAGGCACTAGGAACTACGATGGTATTACGCCCAAAGTTCCCTTTCGCAAGGCGCTTACTATTATTGGTTGTTACCTGATTTCCCAACCCTTAATTAATTTTACAGAATCTAGCCCTAGTGCATTAAACACTTCCTCCCTACGGGAAGGACGATCTTTCCCCGAACTCGAGCACCACCTAACACTAGTCAACCTCTCACTCTACAAATCCTGTCTTCCAATGATGGACTCCTTTATTTACCAGAAACCTACTGAGGATTCAAGTCTTCAAAATTCATTACCCACTCCAGTTCAGTTTTCGCAGTTACTATATGCAGACCACCCTATACTATATGAGATGTATAAAGGAGGTACTCCGGATTGTGTTCCAAATCTCCTATAAAATTTACCAGAGGTCCACCATAACAAGTTTAGTCTAAAATCAGATATTCATAATTTTTCTAATTAATTTGATATTTATTGAATTTTCCTAATGTTTGGCCATGGGCAATTTTGAACATGAACTATATGATCTACTCAAGTAATGGCCACCCAAAACTTTTGATCACTAAATAACAGAGATATATTACTAGAAACTAATTTCCATAATTCTTCAGACAATATTTAACCTCTAATTAATTTATCTAAAATAATTCCCTTAATCATATGTAAAGAAGGAAGTACCAAAATTATTGATCAGAAAATTATATAAAAATTACAGAATCTTCCTATGGTACAGGGAGTGTCATTGTGCCAAAATCAAAATTTTACAGGCTTGCTAGACTCCAAAATAAATTTAATTAATTTTCATGGGAAACAGTACTTAATGAAGCAACCCTTAGAATTATTATTCCAAAAATTCCATAAATATTCACAGAGCTTTAAAACATAATAAAAAGTCCTCTGACTAAAATTCATCAATTTCCAGCAAGTAATTACTTCATAATAAATTTCTAAGTAAATAATACAAATTACCAAATTGTTAATGAAGTATTCAAAATAATAATCCTAAATTCATAATAAAATCTCCAGAGCTTGTACTATCTTTAAAAACTACTCAACCCAAATCTCATCACTTTTCAATGAGTTTTAGTGACATTTAAATTCACTAAAATGTTTGTGCCCTATGCTAGTGTTAGGGTTTTGAGGGGGTTTAAAGCTGCCAAATTCCCTAAAATTTTAACTAGAGGACCATACTAACCATATGGTCCTCTCCACAAATTTTCAAGTCATTCCAAGGTAATTTGACCCCATGACCTTCAAGCCCTAAAACTCCCCATTAAGGGACCTACCCTAGGGATCTAGGGCTACCCTACTCTTAACCACCCCAAATTCCATTGGAGGGTCAGTCATACTATAGAGAGTCAGTGGCCAAAATATCAGCCTCTGTTGAGGTGATCTGACCACTCAAAACCCAAAGGGGGTGCTTGACCTAGTTAACCCTAAAAGGGTCAACCTAGGGTTGGATCAATACCTAACCAAAACATCTCCAAATGAGATGAAAATTTTACCAGAGTCCTAACATGCTCTCTAAGACCACCCACCCAAATTTGGGGCGATTTTGAGGTGTTTATGACTCCTAATTAATTTATTCATGAATTATTAAATTGTTCTAAAAACTATAGAAACATTTTTCCAAAAATTCTGATTTTTGGATGTGTCCTAGATATAGTTAAGAGTAGCCCATTCCCCAAATTTCAGATCATTTGGATGTCTGGTTTTGAGTGGGCATCCAATTTATGCTCTAGACAGCCCTAGGGATAGACCTCACCAAACTGAGTGATGTGGTCTAACCAGGACTCCAAATTGAGTGAAATCAATTTTAGATTAAAATAGACATCAAGGGCTACATTTTCTATGTTGACAACTTTTTTGATCTAACGTCTACGTAGTTTTAATAAATAGAAACATTAAAAGCAAAATCTGTGACAGAAATGAAATAACATGGAAATATATCCTATAGTCTAAGGTTTGATATAGCACAAATCTTGTCGCGCCTTGGACGGTATCCCGTCATCGTCTAGCTCCAGCCGACGGCCTAGATTCATCCTGCCTGGAGCTTTTTCCAAGCACTGCTGCCGGCGCTCCAGCCCCTGCTCCGGCCGGCTACCGCCACCATCACCTCCGTTGAGGTGGTGGCTGTCGCCAGGCGGCGGCACAGCCGCTGGAGAGGCATATTCCGGCGGTTCTACCAAGTTAATTCTCGGCCCGAAACCATGGAAATACGAAATTGGTTCGGGCTTAATTGACCCCGAACCTTGAACCTAGACGTTGCTACGATCTAACCATGAGATAAGGGGAGGAGGAGGACCTTGTCGGCGGCCTGAAGTCGAGAAGATCGCCGGGAAACCATCCTTGAAGGCGGCGGCGCTCGGTTTCTGCAACTACACAGTGGAGTGGCTCGATTTATTCAGGTAAGGATTGGGAAATCCTCCTCTCGGCCCACTGAAGGTTTTTAAGGCCTCAGATGGGGAGAGGAGAGGTTGGATCATCAATGGCCATTAATGGCCTTGAAAGATACCTCTCGGCCTTGGTGGTTCAGTGAATCTAGCCAATGGAAGAGCCTGGAAAGCCTCCTGATCTTCTCAGGGCTGTTAGGGGAGGTGAACCAAGCAAAGAAGAATGGCCCTTGGCTTCCCCATGGCATGAATGGCCTTTACTCCATTTTCTCTCTCCTCCATTAAAGGGAAATTAGAGCTTTCTCTCTCCTGCCCCTCATGGACAAATTTGTTCATCACTCTAGCCTATTTGCAGCCCACTCATTTAACATTTCCATAATATCAAGGCTAGCCCAAATGGGGGGAAATGGGCTTGAGCTTCGGTTAGCCTATTTGGGCTAATTTGACTTAACCTTAAGGTAGAGTTGACCTTGGTCAACATGACCATTTGGGTTGACCCCAATGGGTCCCTGGTGCCCCATTGGCCTCCCCTAAGCTCTATGTAGGGTTGGGTAGGGTTGACTTGGCACCTTGGAGGTCACTTGACACTTGGTGAGGGCACTTTGACCACATTGGGGCTTGAGTTGACTTGGGTCAACTTGGTCTCTAGGACTGCACCAAATGTGTCCTTAGTGACTCATTGACCTCACTTTAGGTCTAGGAAGACATGAACAAGGTTGGTTGGGCACATTAGAGGCCAACTCCCCTTTATTTGGGCACCTTGCCTAATTTAGGTCTATGGTGGTCCTAAGTCAAATTGGCCACTTTGGGTTGACTCCAATGGACCCTTAAGGCTCTAGTAGACTGTCTAATGGGTTAGTGATGTTATGGTGGGGTCATGGAGTCATGGTGAAGCCCTAAGGCCAAACCCTAGATTTGGTGATGAGGTTGTGCCATAGGCAGACCAAGGTGATTCTCACCTTGCCTTCTATCACTTGGCCCTTTTTAGCTTCCTAGGGTATTGTCATGACCTAGTCATGGCCAAAACCACTCTTAGGGGTCTAGTTGGATATGGGATGTTACAAATCTCAATAAACAAAACAAAGATTTCGTCCCCGAAATCAAGGTTAAGCCTACGGGAATTTCTATCGAAGAAAAGGAAACTTGTAACATCCCATAAGAAGTGAAAGATTACATCTCAACGCGATGTTTGCTAAGTGGGGTTTAAAGGGAAACATAAATCTATGACCAATTCACCCAATTGGCAAAGCTAAGATCCCAATAAACAAAAGATTAGCCTCTACTCTTCCTAGAGCAGCCCTACTAGTTTAAAACAGGAAAGTAAATTGAACATCTTGAGAGGTTGTGAGGTATACCTGACTAAATAGCTCTAGATACTTTTGTCGCATCAGGTCCTGCGGTTCCCAGGTATTCTCCTCCTAGCCGTGGTTTCTGCATAGAACTTTGACTAACTGAACCTTCTTGCGATGCAAGATCCGTACTCCTCTGTGATCGATCCGAACCGGCTCCAAGTAAACTGACCGGTCTGAAGCTACCGGTCCATCTGTGGTCAAAATCTACTGCTATGGGCGTAGTAGAGCCCTCCTAAGTGAAGATATATGGAACACGTCGTGTAAACCTGCCAGTTCCAGTGGCAACTCCAGCCTGTAAGCTAGGGCTTCGATCCGCTCCAGGATCCTATAAGGGACCATATACCTAGGGCTGAGCTTCTTCTTCCGATCGCACACCCTTGAAACTCCGTGCAAGGGCCGGATCTTCAAGAAAACCCAGTCTCCCACATAAAACTCTACCTGATGGTGTCGGGCGTCGTAATACTTAGCCTGTCGGCTCTGCGCTTCCAGCATTATGTCATGTATCAGTCTCACCTGAGCATCGGTGTCTTCGAAAAAATCCGATCCCAACTCCTTCGGATCCTCGTCCTAAATCCATGAAAGCGGAGTCCTACATCTCCTTCTGTACATGGCTTCATAAGGATCCATCCCTATGCTGGACTGGTAGTTGTTATTATAGGAGAACTCGACTAGTGGTAAAAGCTTCTCCCAAGGTTCGTTTTGATCCAGAATGCATAGCCTTAGGTGGTCCTCCAATGTCCGGTTGGTGCATTCCGTCTACACATCCGTATGGGGATGAAATGATGTGTTGAATGTCAGCCACGTGCCCAAGTGAGCCTGCACTGATCTCCACTCCCTGGATGTGAACCGACCATCCCGATCCGACACGATTGTCCTGGGCACCCCGTGGTAACGAATGAACTGCTCTACGAATCTCCGAACTAGTACCCCACCGAGTCATCTTTTCTGATCGGAATGAATCTGGCCACCTTCGTCAGCCGATCGACGATGACCCATATCAAATCGTTTCCCGTCCGTGATCGGGGAAGGCCATGAATGAAATCCATCGCGATGTCCTCAAATTTCCACTCCGGCACCGGAAGTGGCTGTAGCAATCATGCGGGGTGTCTGCACTCCGCCTTCACCAGCTGGCATGCCTCACAATCAGTCACGAAGTATGTAATGTCCTTCTTCATCCCCGGCCAGAACATCATCTTCAAGTCCGCCGTCATCTTGGTGATCCCCGGGTGTATAGAATATCTGCTACAATGTGCTTCTGCCATGATGTCCTCCCAAATCTGACCTCATGCGGGTATATAGACCCTGCCTCTGAAATATAGCAATCCATCTCTCAGTGAATAATCTCCCGTCGAACCCTCCTCCAAGGTTGGAATATCGACTCTGCCCATACATCTTTCTTCTGTCGGTCCCGGATGCGGTCCCGAATATCATCTATGACAACCATCGATGCTAGACACTCCATGTATAGCTTTGGATCATTCTCGGACACTAGGGATATCTGCATATCTCTGAAAGACCGGACTAGCTCCATGGACATCAGTTGTGGTCCCTTCCCGGAGGTACCTCCTCTCCGGCTTAGAGCATTTGCCACCACATTCGCCTTCCTGGGATGGTAGTGCATGGTGTACTAGTAATCCGACAGGATCTCCACCCAACATCTCTGTCTGATGTTGAGTTCCTTCTGTGTGTCCATGTGTAACACCCCCTATCCATCTCATAGCATATAGCAGTAGGTCCGGCCGGGGCCCGACGCCATATACCACAGAAAGACCGGGTGGTTATTCAATGGAAACCATCCAACCAATCACAATGTCCTACAAAGAGCATTCTAGCAGAAGCAGTTTAAATAGTTGCAATTAAAAGAACCCAGCAAAAAGCATGAATGTCCACTGACAAGCCAAAAAGGAATGAAGTACATACACAAGTACTGTTCTTAAGGCCTTACAAAAGGTTTACTCATATTACATGTTTTCCATACCACGGCACGCAGGACGGTCATACATGAACAAAAGCAAGTAAACACTTCAATTAGGCCTTTGAGGGCCGGCTTCGCAATATGGGCTTTAGCCCGCTATTGACCGCTTGGTCCAGCAGCAACTGCAAGCAACAAACCACCGCACGGTGGCAAACAAAGCAACGGTCAGCAATGCTAAACAAATTATAACTATCCCGCCGCCAATTCGGGGCGGCGATGCTCCTTCCCTGCATTTTATCAGCACAACCAAGCAGTATAGAAATACATTGCATCACAGGCATTGGCACGAACGGCCACACGCCCCGTGCTCTCAGGGCACATTCTCGGTGATCACGGTCTAAGTCCGCCGACTCACCACCATCCCCAGGATGGCAATCTCTCGTGTGCACTTGAGTCTTCTAGGCAGAAGTTATGACACTTAAAATCATCAACAACCTATAAGCATAAGTCATGACACTTAAAATCATTGACAGCCAAAGACCCGACCTCTATGCCCTCGACATAGAGCAGGAATAGTTCCACTCAACCCGTTGCTCACTTGCCATGACATTTAAAATCATCGGCACGAGTTAAGTTTCCGTGAAGCTCGTGAATCAAATGCACAATATTACATAACCCAGTTATGTACAAGTTGGCTCCCAGGCCACCAAAACAGCAGAATCACGCATCCGCCCAGTTTTCCGGGTGCACCTTGGAGTTAATCCCCAAAGCTCCCTGTTGCAATCTACCTCGTAGAAAACCTGAAAAACAACATTCACACGGAGTCTTCTCCGGCCATTTATACAATGCAACATCACTGATCCAGACCAACTTGTCCGGGTAGGCTTCACACATCATGCCTATGTCCGTTCTCGAATACGGACTCTAAACAACGGGGACTTTACATATCTACCCTAAGGAATGCCTCAAACTCACCATATACTCGCGAGAGCGAGCTTCCTATGCAAAATAAGTAGAGCTTCACATGCTCAAGTAGAGAATCGTTACCCTAGTGTTCTTCCTTGGCGCCATGGAAATGTAAGCCGATGAAAAGCACCGCATTCTCATTGCCTTCGTATATCCGAAGTCGGCTCACGATTTGGAGCTCTGAAACTCCTCCAAGGACCGGATCTAGATTTCTTCTTCCTCCTTTGCTCTCCCTACTCTTTAGAATTTAGATAGAGAACCAGTGGCAGAAGAATAAGGGTTTTGGAACCCTGTACTCGGGTATAACCCCACCGGGAAATAACCACAGCCGTCGGATCCCACAAAAGGGAAATGCACGGCACGATCCAGGTCTGATCTGGACAAATGGGGCTAAGCACCGCACAGTACACCAATTCGGAGCAGGACACGTCCGCGACCAATTAAATAGTGTCGGTACATTTAGTCAACTCCCGCGAAAACCCCGGTGTCGACTCTCCGTGTCGACAGAGTTAAACATGCCATAATGCGCCCCTTGCTCGACGATCGACGAACCTAGATCGTCGACCGCTGCCAGATAGTCGAACGGAGCTCTCTGGCCAAATCGTCGAACGCAGCCAAATCGTCGAACGGAGATCGCTGGCCCGATCGTCGAACGGAAATTGTTGGCCCGATCGTCGAACCCACAGCCCGATCGGCGAACCTGTAACGTCCCGAATCGCTCTAGGCCCATCATGTGTGTTTTTGTGTCAGGAGGGTTGACTCGAGTCCTGGGAAGTGCAGGGAATTGGACTGCACTTATGGGGAGTTGAGAAATCAGTGCAGAGAAGGACACGGGTAGTGACACGGGCGTGTCACTGCCCGTGTGAATGTGACACGGGTAGAGACACGGGCGTGTCTCTACCCGTATGGCAATGTGTCGAGTTGAACTGGACGAGATGTGTTGAGATCGACGAAATGCGTGTCGACACGGGTAGAGACACGCCCGTATCTCTACCCGTGTGGCATTGTGTCGAGTTGAACTCGACGAGATGTGTCGAGATTAACGAAATGCGCATCGACACGGGTAGAGACACGCCCGTGTCTCTAACCGTATGGCATTGTGTCGAGTTGAACTCGACGAGATGTGTCGAGACCGACGAATTATATGATATGGGTAGAGACACGGGCGTGTCCCTACCCGTGTGCTCCAGTCGACGATTTTGATCGAGGTCGACGAAGTGTTGAGATCGTCGAAATGCATTCCAGAGAAGGACACGGCCAGGGAACACGGCCGTGTCATGTGGACACGGGTCGGGACACTAGTCGGGACACGCCCGTGTCAAGTATGGAACTGACACGGAAATTGTCGTTGCCATTTCGCCCCAGCAGGACACGGGTAAGGATACGGCCGTGTCCCTACCCGTGTCACTTTTCATATATAAGTGGAAGAGAAAACCCTAGCCGTCTTCACGCTCACTTAGTCCCTGTTTTCTGGGAGACCTGCAGAAGGAGAACTGCAGGAGCAAGTTCTAGGGAGGGAAAATCCGCCATCACCGTGAAGGAGAAGATGCCGCCAAGGATAATTACGAGATCCATGGCCGGAAATGGATGAACCGCTGGAATCGATGTGAGTTTCCGACCCTCTCCCTTGGTGCTAGATCTATAGTTATTTTCCCTAGGTGAGATATCGACTCAAGAGAGTCTTGATGGAGAGGAGGAGTTTTCTAGGAAAGGTCATGCTAGGACTTGTGTCCTAGGTTTTAGATCTCTTCAACCACTCCCTTCTTCTATGTGAAGATAGGGGATGGTTTCGTGAAGGGTATTGTCCTCTTGAGGTTGAATAAGGGTGGAGGAAAATTCTGGAGGTGAGCGGAGAGAATCGACTTGAGGTGGAAGATTAACCGATGTCGTTCATTCCGCCTCAAGATGCGTGCTGAACCAGTATTCTGCACGCAGCGATCTTCTAGGCCATTTTCACCAGGGCTGAGGCCAGATCTGGGCTTTCGGCTAAACACTAAAGTTTAAGCCCTTGAAAATACCTTTCAGACGAGTGGCTGCATGACTTCAGGCGACATCTGTATCCACGGGAAAGTCTGAACGAAAATGGTGTTCGATAAAACCTGCATGCAGAAATTGTGTTCTATACGCAGCGGACTTCAAGTCTGATTTCAATTAGGATAATATCAAATCTGGGCTGAGGTCTGAATATGATAGTGTAACCCATGGAAAAACCTTTCCATTGATGGGTTACACGTCTTCACCGGATTCCTGTAGCTTCGGGAACCTCCGGTTAAAGTTGCAATCCAGATTTACTCTGCATCTAAATTCTGGGCTTTATATAATATGGATTTGGATTCGGTGGAATTAATATTGCTAGTAACTTGGCTTGGATGAACTCTTTATGGCTAAACATTTTAGTTGCATGATTGATGAAGCTTATTAATCAGATTTCATATAATCAAATTGTGAAGCAAGCTTATTTAAATAGATTGACTTGATAGAAATTGATAGAGTGTTACTTATGCGCATCATGTTTATAATATGTCCTTACCATTTTGAAAGAGTGATAGATCTTTATATGCGCATCATGTTATATTATTTTGTTATCATTTGGAAGGTCATGTAGAGGCATAAATTATGGCCATGAGTCTGTTTGACTAATGGAATGGGTATAGTAGTCCAATACTTAGAGTGTCATCTCCCTACGGGTAGTGTTGTAAAAGGATGTAAGTGCGGTGTTGACCGTCACTTGTTTGGTTTGTGTTGGGATACAGTATGGATGGATGGTTGGGCTGTGTCCTCGTGCCTTCTCCCGAGGCCCCTTCCATGCCACAGTGGTATGAAATTGCATGAGGTGTGAGTCGACATGCGGTGTCGTAATCCTGGGTTAAGGATAGTGTGGCAGGTCTACGGGCTCGCCGATCGTCACACCGACGGGAGTTGATAGTTAGACTTTGGGCGGTTGGGCTTGGTCCTCGGTGTTCATGTCTCAGGGCTCCTTCTGTGCCAAGTGAACGGTTGGGTTGTCTCCTCGTGCTTACTTTCGAGGCCTGATGGGCTAAAACCCGAACAAGCAAGTGTACCTGTCGAATTGTAGTATCAAGGCTTATTTAAACACTGGGTTGTCAAATACTACTACTCACGCTTGAACTATTATCCTACCGAAAGAAAATGGGTTTTGAAAATTTTTAAACTAAAACGAAAGATAAATTTTAGATGAAAAACTTCATATTAAAAAGTTAGCATTCGATCGTAGATTCACCATAAAACGAAATGAGAGGGATGAAAAGGCATAGTTTTAAATTTGCAAATCATACTCGACCGTGACGGATCCAAAAATAAGACAAAATCTCGCTAGAGCATTACGTCTCCTAGCTTATAGACATTTCGACCGAAATCTCTTTCAAGTCAAAAAGGCCTAAGCCATATTATCGAGGTGACCAGCACTATTGGATTTGACTCCAATCCGGAAGATTTACGTCATCCTATCTCTAGGGTTGCGTTCAACTCCTTCCTTCTTTGAGTGATCATTCACATTCATGAGCCTCTCGGCTACTCAAATATGAGATCCCAAGCCTACTACCGTATACCGGAAATACGGAGTTGACAAAATAAAAATCAAAGAAGGATCGAGTTAAATTAAACAAAAATAAAACTATGAAATAAAAGAAACCCTCATCTCATTTTATGGATCCTCACGATCGAAGGCTAAGAGAAGATTAGTTACGCATATTGGAAAAGGAAATAACAATGTAAAGAGAAGAAAATTTCATTTTTATTGATACTAAACGAAAGAGTACACAATGCTAAAACAAAACAATACTAAATTACGTAAACGAAATAAGATTGCAACAAGGTAAACTAAGAAATAAAATTACAACAAAAGCTCTCTTGACTTGTACTCTCCACTTGCTCTCTCCAAAATCTAACTTCTAAAGCATCAGACCATGGTGACTTTTATAGATGAGGAGGGAAGATTCTAGATGGGAATGAAGAGGAGGCAAGGGGGCGGCCGACCATGCATGGGGAGAGGGTGCATGCATTTTATTTAATGAAGGGAGAGGGAGAGGATGAGATTCATTGCATGGCCTTAAATGAGAATGAAAAGAGAGAATGTAAAGTAGAGAGGGGGATGGATGTGGATTAAATGAAGGAAAAAAAAAGAAATAAAAGAGGGGGAGAGAGAGGGGTGGCCGGCCATGTGCTTGGGGAGGAGCATGAGGAGTAAATGGAAGAGAAAATAATAAAGGGGAGAGAGTGGGAATGAAAGAGGTGATGCAAGAGGAGTGGACGGCCATGCATGGGCCTCAAATGGGCCAAAGTATGGAGAGAGTGGACAACACTTTGAAGGGGGCGGGCTGCTCTTTGTGGGCTGCACTTGGAAGGGGTCGGGCTGCACCATTGAAGAAGGGTTGCACCATGTGGGCTGTTTTGGTGGAAGAGGGCTGCTCCAACATCAAGGCTCGGGTAGCTTGCATGGTGGGCTGCTCAATGAAGGCTCGGGTTGGTTGCACATGGAGGAGGCATCATGGTGGGGCTCGACAAGCATCATGTGGGCTGCATTATGTAGAGGGGCTGCACTTGGGCTACATGTTGAAGCTCGGGTAGGCTTGTAGTTGGGCTGCAACATGTTGAACTTGGACGTGAACCTACAAACAACAAAACAAAACAAACATTGGTTCTATTTATAACATAAAATAATATAACAAACATAACAAAAAATAGCAAAAATACATATAATAAACTATAGATTTTTGTATTATATCATCAAACATTAAAATAAAAATAACAACATAATATGCATAAAAATAGGTAAAACTATATTAAAACTTAAGATTTATGAATACTAAACTACCCAAAAAAAGCTATGACTAAAACTAGTCATCATATTTCCCCATGCTAGAGTATTTGCTTGTCCTCAAGCAAATAGAATTGAAAACTAGGGAAAAAGTAAACAAAGCAAATTTAGATTTCATAATTAAGAAAAATAAAACATGAAAAATTAAACTATCCTAATTCCTATGTTAACAACTAGTGGGGTGAGAAGTGCACAATTGAAAACTTGAAAGTGGAGACCTAAAAATATCATTAGAACATAAAGAAAATTTACACATTTCTAAATCTTAAAACAAGGCATCCAAAATTAATGAAAATAAGAGAAAAAAGAGCAGAAATTCTAAATAAATGACGTATTAACGAACTTCTAGGTTGCTAGAATAACAATTATCCCTAAGACACCTCAAGATAACCTCCAAAGAAATCCATCAATGATGGTGGTCATAGGCTTGTCCATTCACACTTTCTCCACTACGTGAATTTACGTTCTAAAGATTAATAGGACTTCTAGTAGGCGTTAAAACTTGGCTTAGGTAAATGATTAGGAAATGAAAACAAGGATAAACATGAGGGCTTAAACACTACCAAGGTTGAGCTTAAAAAAATAAACATAAACACATGAAGAGGAATGATAAGTACTTCCATTCAAGCTAAAACAAACATAAGGCCATGTATTTTTTTCTTTTCTTTTCATAATATTGGCCAAAAATAAACTACTTTTTTTTCATTTCATTTGGATGATACTTTTGATAATAACTCTCTCTTTTTTTTTAACTTTAAGGAAAGCTCCAAATATAAGCTATAAATTTTCCTTTTCATTTCAAAGATATAATCCTTCACAAAATTAATATTTAAGATCAAAGTTTAGTGTGAAAATAGGAAAGGGATTTTGGCTTTGGTGAAATAATGAAATGAAAGGTGGAGTCAAAAACAAACAAACATGGAAAAGGCCCAAAATTGTTTTGCAATGGTAAATTTTTTTGGTGGGCAAGAAAAGCCCAAACGAGTCAAAGGGTGGCATAAATCATTTCTAAAGTACGTAAAAACGACGCACATGCTTCGAGAGTAGCTAGGGACAAGTTCTAGACACCAAGAAAGTATTACCCCACAAATGAAAAGGAGATAACATTACCTAGCAACCATTCATAAGCAACTAACCGAATAAAAAGACATAACTACAAATTGCTAACTTATAACGTAAAAATCGGATGCCTATATTTAAGAAAAATAAACTAGTAAAAATAAGCTATGTTAAACTGATAAATGTAGAAAACTGTTTCAAAGAGATCTAAATAGAACTAAGGAACCGCACGGGCCTACACATCACTAGAAGAAACATAAAAATAAAGATAGAAAATAATTTTAGATTTTGTTTTTCAAATAGATTTTAGCAAATTTTTTGGATTTTTTTTATATAGAATTTTTTTTTTTGATAAGGCTAAAATAAAAGCAATCCTAAAGAAGCTTAACAAAACTATACTAATTTTTTAGATTTTGATTTTAAGAAAGCAAAAGATTTTTTTGGAGTTTTAAAAGAAAAAGGAAAACGAGAAACTAACTAAACCCTCCCCCAAGCTTAGATTTTTCATTGTCCTCAATGAAATAAACAAAAAGAAAAACGAGAAGGAGACTGAGAAAGAGAGAAAAATGCATAAAGTAAATGAAATAAAAAAGAACATGACTTCCCCGGGTTTGTGGGATGAAGGCGGAAGTCGCTCCCCCAGGCTTGCTTTTTAGTGCACTTGATCGTTAGCAGGTTGGAATTGATCCATCTTGAAATCAGCAATGTTGGAGCGGCGATCACAAACTTGCTTGGTCGGCCTCCGGAAGGAAGAGCAAAATAAAAGCAGAAAAATAGAGTCTGTGGGCAGGTGCCCAAGATTGTTCTTTATTACAATAATTTAAAGTTCAAATAATATTAATAAAAGTCTTAGACTAAAATGAAATGTCCAACATAAAAGAAAGTTCCATGAAAGAAAACATTATGATATAAATAAAAGTTGTTCCGCAGCAGGAAATACATAATCATTTGAAAAATATAACTTTAAGCGATGGCCATTTACTTTAAAATCACCCTTATCCGGGTGCGAGAGTAGCACAGTGCCATAAGGAAAAACATGTTTGACCGTAAAAGGTCCAGACCAACAAGATTTCAGTTTTCCAGGGAAGAGACGTAAACGCGAATTAAAAAGAAGAACCTAATCGCCTGGTTTAAACGTTTTAGGGTGGCGTAGGTTCTTATCGTGATAAAGTTTTGTGTGTTCTTTATACAGCTTGTTATTTTCGTAAGCGTACGCTCTCCATTCATCGAGTTCATTCAATTTAATTATCATATACTCGCCGACTGAGTGCGGATTGAAATTAAAAAATTTTATCACCCAATATTCTCGGTGTTCTACTTCTATCGGAAGATGGCACGATTTTCCATAGACCAATCGGAAAGGAGTACAACCGATGGCGGTCTTGTACGCTGTCCGATAGGCACAAAGAGCATCGTCTAATTTTAAGGACCAATCTTTACGAGAAGTAGAAACGGTTTTTTCCAAAATTCTCTTTAGTTCTCGATTGACTACCTCGACCTGACCGTTAGTTTGGGGGTGATAAGCGGTGGATAATTTATGCGTAACGCCATATTTAGTTAAAACCTTAGCTAGTTGGGAGTTACAAAAGTGGCTCCCCCTATCACTAATGATCGCGCGAGGAAAGCCAAAACGAGAAAATAATTTTTTTAAGAAATTTATGACTACGCGAGCGTCATTACTTGGTAAAGTTTGGGCCTACGCCCACCTAGACGTAATCTACGGCGACTAAAATGTATTTATTTTCGAAACTTGAGGGAAATGGGCCGACAAAGTCTATGCCCCACAAATCAAAAACTTTGCATTCGAGAAAATAATGTTCCTCCATTTCATTTTTATTAGAGATGTTTCCAGTCCGCTGGCACCGATCGCACCCGCCCACAAAGATTTGTGCATCTTTAAATATGCTTGGCCAATAGAAGCCAGCTCTAAGTACTTTGTGTGCGGTGCGGTTTGCTTGAAAGTGCCCGCCAGTCGGACCTTCATGAACATGTTTTAAAATTTGTTGACCTTCTTCCCGGGAAACACATCTTCTAACCACCTGATCCGCATAAATGCGAAATAGAAAGGGGTCCTCCCAAAAATAATACTTCAATTCTGAAAAGAATTTCTTCTTTTGGTGAGAAGAGTATTCTTTTGGAAGGGCCCGGGCCACAAGATAATTGGCCAGATCGGCAAACCAGGGAGTAGAAGAAGAAATATTTAAAAGTCGTTCATCCGGAAAAGAGTCATTAATAAAATTTTCATTTAAATTATCAAGTTTGGGATTTTCAAGACGAAAAAGATGATCAGCCGCTAAATTTTCCGCTCCTTTCTTATCCCGGATTTCCTAGTCGAATTCTTGAAGTAATAAGATCCAATGAATAAGACACGGCTTGGCATCCGGTTTAGAAAGGAGGTACTTCAAAGCGGAATGATCCGTAAAAACAATAACTTTAGCAAGAGTAATGTACGGTCGGAATTTATCAAAAGCAAAAAATAACAGCTAAAAGTTCTTTCTCCGTCGTGGTGTAATTTTCTTGAGCAGAAGTTAGAGTTTTACTAGCATAGAAAATCGGATGAAAGTTCTTAGCAATTCGTTGTCCTAGAACCGCACCTACCACATGACTACTCGCATCACACATTATTTCGAATGGTAAATCCCAAACTGGGGCGATCATAATAGGAGCATTTATAAGTTTGGATTTAATTAATTCAAACGCAGCGAGACAAGATTCATCAAAAACGAAAGGAGTTTCCTTTTCAAGAAGGTGGGTGAGAGGCTTAGTAATTTTTGAAAAGTCTTTAATGAATCGTCGATAAAAACCTGCGTGCCCTAAAAAACTTCTAATCGCTTTAATATTTGTAGGCGGCGGTAACTTTTCAATTACTTCAATTTTTGCCTTGTCCACTTCAATTCCCGTAGCGGAAATCTTATGGCCAAGGACTAAGCCCTCACGCACCATAAAGTGGCACTTCTCCAAATTTAAAACTAGGTTGGTTTCTTCACAGCATTGTAAAACATTTTCCAAATTTTCTAAACATAAATCAAAGGAGTCGTCAAAAACAGAAAAATCATCCATAAATACTTCCATAATATTTTCTACGTATTTATCAAAAATAGCAAGCATACACCACTGAAAGGTAGTGGGTGCGTTGCATAACCCGAAAGGCATTCTATGATAAGCAAAAGTCCCGAAGGGGCAAGTGAATGTTGTCTTCTCTTGGTCCTCGGGTGCGATAGGGATTTGAAAATACCCCGAGAGACCGTCGAGGAAGCAATAAAAACTGTGCTCGGATAAATGTTCTAAAATTTGATCGATAAAGGGGAGGGGGAAGTGATCTTTTCAAGTGGCATCATTTAGCTTACGATAATCGATGCACATCCTCCATCCCGTTATCGTCCTAGTTGGAATTAAGTCGTTATTTTCGTTTGTTACTACCGTAATCCCACCCTTCTTAGGAACAACCTGGACCGGACTTACCCACTGACTATCGGAAATCGGATAAATTATCCCCGCATCTAATAACTTAAGCACCTCTTCCTTCACAACCTCTTTCATATTCGGATTGAGACGACATTGTGGTTGGACTATACCCTTAGGATTATTTTCAAAAAATATTTTATGAGTACAAAAGGAAGGGCTTATGCCAGAAATGTCGGAAATTTGCCACGCTATAGCTCGGCGATGCTTTTGTAGTACTTCGATCAACTGATCGTTTTCGGATTGAGAAAGATAGGCCGAGATTATGACGGGCAATTTAGAATTTTTTTCAAGAAAGGCATATTTTAGATGATCAGGGAGTGGTTTTAAATCAAGATGGGGCGGTTCATCATAAGAGTTTTTCAAATTCTTTTCTTTTTCAAAAATAAGATCTTCATACTTTTTCCTACCAAAGACAGAATCATTTTCAAAATTTGCTTGTAATGACATCACCGTGTTTTCAAAATCATATGAAGAAATTTCAGAAAAAGAGGAGGAAAATTCATTTGAAGAGATGTTAGAAAGAGAAAGAGAAGAATCTTCATTTAAAACATCAAGAAAGTAGCATGAATTATCATTTTTTAAAGAGTTTTTCTTTGATTGATTGATAGAAAATGTGACCTCATCATCTCCTACACGCAAAAACAACTTTCTGTTACTAACATCAATGACCGCTCGAGAGGTGGCTAGGAAGGGTCGACCAAGGATAAGAGGGACCTCGACGTCCTCTTCAATATCGAGAATGACAAAATCCACCGGGAAGATGAATTTGTCTACCTTTACTAGCACGTCCTCAACGATACCTAAAGGATACTTAATTGACCTATCAGCTAACTGGATACTCATTCTTGTAGGGCTAAGAGTGCCCAATCCTAGCTTTTTGAATAAAGAAAAGGGCATCAAATTGATGCTCGCTCCTAGATCCGCTAACGCATGTTTAACAAACAGATCACCAAAAACGCAAGGAATGGAAAAACTACCCGGATCGTTTATCTTTTTAGGAAGATTAGAATTTTTAATGACACCGAGCATTCTTCCTTTAAGGTTACATGCGATAAATTTTCCAATTTCGTCTTGTTCGTTAATAAATCCTTAAGATATTTTGCATACTTAGACATTTGACTAATCGCTTCATGAAATGGCAAATTAATATGAATTTGTTTGAACATTTCAAGGAAACGTTGGTACTGATCGTCTAGTTTTTCTTTCCTAAGTCGAGCCGGATAAGGGGGTGGCGGAAATTCCTTTATAACAACCGGAGCATCATATTGAACGTCATCATTTTCTCTTTCAAAATCAGAAAAAACAGAAATATCTTTTTCTTTATCTAAAGTAGATTTTTCATTTTCAAAAGTTGATTTATCATTTTCTGTGGCGATAATTTTTTCCACAACAGGAGGGACAATCACCTTTGGCTCTTCCCTGGTGGTGGGCTCGTTAATAACCTTACCTCTCCGAAGGGAAATCGCATTTGCATGCTCCCTTGGGTTAGGTTCAGTGTTCGAGGGAAGAGTTCCAGGTGGTCTCTCGGAAAAAGCCTGGGCAAGTTACCCGGCCTGGTTTTCTAAACTTTTCATCGACCCTGTTAAGTTTCTAATAGTAGCATCGTTCGAGCTTATATATCTAGATAAAATTTCTTCGAAAGAGAGGGTTTTTTGAAGATTTTGGTTTTGTTATTGTGGTGGTGGTGGTGGTGTAAAATCGTGTGGTGGGTGTGCAGCATTAACAGGGTTACTCCAAGAAAAATTTGGATGGTTACGCCATCCAGGATTATAAGATTTCGAAAAAGAATTAAAAACAGGAGGTGCGGAAAAATTAGAAAAAGCAAAAAAATTATTGGCAGAATTATTTTGAGCAAGCCTGGGTATGTTCCCCAGATAATCCACCTGCTCGGCAGCAGCAGCATTCGCATTTTCATATACCTTAGCGGCGGAGGAAGCAGTCATCTCTGAAATCTTCTTGTTCAACATTTCCACTTGCAACGCTAGTTGCGAAACTGAGTCCACCTCATAGATACCTGCAGGTTTAGATGGGCGAGTCTTAGACGAATTCCACTGATAAGTGTTCATCGCCATGTCCTCGATAAGCTCAAGAGCGGCTTCCGGAGTTTTGCGGTCCAAAGAACCAGCGGAAGAGGCATCTATCATTTGCTTAGTTTCCTGATTTAGCCCATTGTAAAATGTCTGGACCTATAACCATACAGGCAGAGCATGATGAGGGCATCTTCTCAAAAGTTCTTTGAACCTCTCCCAAGTGTCATAGAGGGTCTCAGAAGCAATTTGAGAGTACGAAGTTATATCATTTCTTAGCTTAGCAGTTTTGGCGGGTGGGGAAATAACGAGAGAGAAATTTTTCAGTTAAAATGTTCCAAGTAGTGATTGATCCTCTTGGAAGAGAACTCAACCACTGTTTGGCTTTAGTTCTTAAGGAGAAGGGGAAGAGTCTTAGCCTTATAGAATCGTCTGAGACACCATTTATTTTGAAGGTGTCACAAATTTCAAGAAAATTAGCAATATGCAAGTTCGGATCTTCATCTTGTAATCCGTCGAACTGTACATATTGCTGCACCATTTGTATGATGCTAGGCTTAAGCTCGAAGTTATTGTTCGCAATTGCAGGTCGAAAAATACTTGTTTCTGTACCCTCCAGGTTGGGCCAAGCATAATCGGACATCGTCCTTTGCTGGGCAAATGCTGGGTTAGGGTCTCCCATTTCGGAGTTGAAGTTACAATCACCGTCGGAATCCTCAAACGCTGTTTGAGAAGTGGAACCACTGAATCGTAAGTTTCTCCGAAAGGAGCGTTCGATTTCTGGGTCCAAATCAACAAGTAGCAACGGATTCGTGCGGGTCATGCACTAAGAAAATTAGAAGGAAAAAGTGGAAAGAAAAAGAGAAGAAGGGAAATAAAAAACTTAAAGAAGAAAATAGAGAAAGGAATTTTTTTATTTTTTGCAGAAGTAATAGCGAAAGCGTTTTCCTAATATTGACGAAAAAGCATCCCCGGCAACGGCGCCAAAAAGTTGATGGGCTAAAACCCGAACAGGCAAGTGTACATGTCGAATTGTAGTATCAAGGTCGTATTTAAACACGGGGTTGTCAAATACTGCTACTCACGCTTGAACTATTATCTTACCGAAAGAAAATGGGTTTTGAGAATTTTTAAACAAAACGAAAGATAATTTTTAGATGAAAAACTTTATAATAAAAAGTTAGCATTCGATCGTAGATTCACCATAAAACGAAATGAGAGGGATGAAAAGGCATAGTTTTAAATTTGCAAATCATACTCGACCGTGACGGATCCGAAAATAAGACAAAATCTCACTAGAGCATTAAGTCTCCTAGCTTATAGACGTTTAGACCGAAATCTCTTTCAAGTCAAAAAGGCCTAAAGCCGCATTATCGAGGTGACCTGCACTATTGGATTTGACTCCAATCCGAAAGATTTACGTCATCCTATCTCTAGGGTTGAGTTCAACTCCTTCCTTCTTTGAGTGATCTTTCACATTCATGAGCCTCTCGGCTACTCAAATATGAGATCCCAAGCCTACTACCGTATACCAGAAATACGGAGTCGACAAAATAAAAATCAAAGAAGGATCGAGTAAAATTAAGCAAAAATAAAACTATGAAATAAAAGAAACCCTCATCTCATTTTATGGATCCTCACGATCGAAGGCTAAGAGAAGATTAGCTATGCATATTGGAAAAGGAAATAACAATGTAAAGAGAAGAAAATTTCATTTTTATTGATACTAAACGAAAGAGTACACAATGCTAAAACAAAACAATACTAAATTACTTAAACGAAATAAGATTGCAACAAGGTAAACTAAGAAATAAAATTACAACAAAAGCTCTCTTGACTTGTACTCTCCACTTGCTCTCTCCAAAATCTAACTTCTAAAGCATGAGACCATGGTGCCTATTATAGATAAGGAGGGAAGATTCTAGATGGGAATGAAGAGGAGGAGGCAAGGGGGGTGGCCGGCCATGCATGGGGAGAGGGTGCATGCATTTTATTTAATGAAGGGAGAGGGAGAGGATGAGATTCATTGCATGGCCTTAAATGAGAATGAAAAGAGAGAATGTAAAGTAGAGAGGGGGATGGATGTGGATTAAATGAAGGAAAAAAAAGAAATAGAAGAGGGGGAGAGAGAGGGGTGGTCGGCCATGTGCATGGGGAGGAGCATGAGGAGTAAATGGAAGAGAAAATAATAAAGGGGAGAGGGTGGGAATGAAAGAGGGGATGCATGAGGAGTGGCCGGCCATGCATGGGCCTCAAATGGGCCAAAGTATGGAGAGAGTGGACAGCACTTTGAAGGGGGCGGGCTGCTCTTTGTGGGCTGCACTTGGAAGGGGTCGGGCTGCACCATTGAATAAGAGTTGCACCATGTGGGCTGTTTTGGTGGAAGAGGGCTGCTCCAACATCAAGGCTCGGGTAGCTTGCATGGTGGGCTGCTCAATAAAGGCTCGGGTTGGTTGCACATGGAGGAGGCTTCATGGTGGGGCTCGGCAAGCATCATGTGGGCTGCATTATGAAGAGGGGCTGCACTTGGGATACATGTTGAAGCTCGGGTAGGCTTGTAGTTGGGCTGCAACATGTTGAACTTGGACTTGAACCTACAAATAACAAAACAAAACAAACATTGGTTCTATTTATAACATAAAATAATATAACAAACATAACATAAAATAGCAAAAATACATATAATAAACTATAGATTTTTGTATTATATCATCAAACATTAAAATAAAAATAACAACATAATAAGCATATAAATAGGTAAAACTATATTAAAACTTAAGATTTATGAATGCTAAACTACCCAAAAAGTGATGACTAAAACTAGTCATCAAGGCCCCTTCCGGGTCACACAAGGCCAGTTCAGGCTGTGTTCTTGGTGCACATCTACCCAAGACCCCGCTGGGCCATACTACGCATCGGCTCCGCTGTTGTGTTCTTAGCGTTGAGGCATACGGAGGCCTAGGTGAAGTAGTGCGGATACCCGCCTAGTAGTAGAAGTGCACGTTCTACTATCACCGCCTGGCCACGGTGGCTGATGCCTGAGAGGTTAGCTACCTGCTCGAAAAGTGGGAACTATAGTCTGTGTCGACATAGCAATTGCATTGGTGTGATCATTGGTGAGTCATTGTATAGCATTCATAGCATTTCATAACATTGCACAATAAGATCCTCATCGTATAAGTTTGTATGGGCACTTTTATACGATGAGTTACCTTTATGTAACCCGATCCTTAACTTATAAGTTTGTATGGACATTCTTATAAGTTAAGTTACTTTCCTGCTGTTACTTATACATGTTAGTTTGATGTAGCTCTTAAATATTTGCTAGATCATGTTATTATTACTCTTACACTACTGCCACCTGCTTGTACTTCTTTGACTTGCACACATATACATTACCCTTGTTCCTTCTCTCCGCCCGGTGCCGAGGAGTCGCCGGGGGAGCGGATGTGAAACCACTTAGTCATTTCAACTAACGGTTGCTACGTCTTCCTTTTTAGGAGGTCACGCCGCAGGTAGAGTAGTCGCAGACTACACAGCAGGACAGCCAGGCCAGGATGATAGGGCCTGAAGTGACGGTGTCGTCAATACCGTCGGTTACTGATGTTAGTATTTTGATACTCTAATGTAGCCCAATTGGGCAATGTTTAGTTGTACTCTGATATATTGTAGAAGCATGTTTTAGCTTCTCCTTTATTGATGCATTTATAAATTATTACTTAGTGTGGATTTGACTTCTCTTGCTTATTATATTTGGTTAGGTTGGCATGTTCTATTGATATTGTTGTAGCCGGTGGAATAGGCGTTTTGTGGTACAGGTTAGCCCGTGTGCTAATGCTATCGCAAAGCGGCTGTTCCGGGCATAAGACTTCCCCTTCGTGCCGTGTTTTGAGATCCGGGAGGGAGGGTCTTAGAAATGGTATCAGTTTGCCACGATCCTCAACTAAAAAGTCATTCAACAATGGTGCCACCCCCGTTTGATTTTTCATTTTGTGGACAAACTGACTTAGCGGAAGCAGTGGTGTGCCCATATGTAATTCATGCTAAGTATGTCCAACTTTGACCTTAAGATTAGCCAACATGACCATACGTTTGCATTTTATGTGTAGATTGCAGCGCTCGTTGAACAGGTGGGAGGCACTCCTGCGCCCACTTTACCCATTCCCACTAAATTCCAACAATCTGAGTTGGGGCTGACGCTCACTGCCATCCTCGATGCTTTTAGGGCGCAGCAGCCCCCGGTGCAACAATGGGACCCGAGCTCCAACTAGCTGAGCACCTTCCGGGCTCTATCCCCTCCCGCCTACCTTGGGACGGAGTCAGCCGTACATACAGAGGAATGGCTAGACACGGTACAGGAGTTGTTGGCTGGTATCCGTTGCCCGACCAATATGGCAGTGACATTGGCGGTGTCCGTCTTAGACTTACATGCTAAGAGGTGGTGGAAGTCCCTTATGGGCTCTACCTTCCATGGTCGAGTCTATACGGAGATAAGTTGGGGTGAATTCTCGGGTGCTTTCTTGGAGCACTTTATCCCTACATCGGCCCGAGATGAGCTTGAGCAGAGGTTTCTTCTACTAAAGCAGGTGTCAAAGTCGGTTACGGAATACCAGCGGGATTTCTAGCATCTCGCAAGGTTTGCAGATTCTTACGAGTTGGATGACAGAGGTTATGCCAAGTGCTTCTACAAAGTGCTGCGAGATCCCCTAAGGCAGTCCCTTTTGTTTATAGCGGATGGTAGCTTGGCGGAGATCATTGATATGACGAAACAATTGGAGGCGGACAAGTTGGGATGCAGTAAGAGGCCTGCGGAGGACGTGATGGAAGCCGAACCATGGAATAGAATGAGGCGAGACTTCAAAGGAGGTAGAGGATATCAAAGAGGTGGAGGGCGTGTCCACCGGAACTATAGAGTGGAGCATCCGGTTCCGCAGCCACCTGCGTTGCCTCCACAACCACAGCCTATGAAATTTCAACAACCTGAAGGGTGTCGTGGTCTGGTGTGCTTCGAATGTAACCAGCCGGGCCACATCGACGTTTCTGCCCGCAGCTATTTGGGAACATCCCTCCCGCTCTCCCTCCGACAGCTCCTCGAGAGCGGGGTCACGTGCGTGGTCGAGGATGAGGACCGCGAGGAGGTAACCCTAGCCATGCTAGGGATCAGGTGTACGCGCTTGACATGGCGCAGGAACGGAACCCCCAAGATGTGATTGCAGGTTTGATTTAATTAATTAACATATTTTCATGGTCTAACTTTAATTGATTAAGACTTACTAGACACCTAGCAATAAGTTTTGGTTGTTGGTACTTAGGCACCGTGATTATTGGCAGGAAGACGGCCTATGCGCTGTTCGATACCGGTGCCTCATACTCCTTTGTGTCCGAGGATTTCATAAACGACGTGGAGGGTGTACAGTACTTCACTGGCATAGCCCGACATGTACGCCTTCCAGACGGCTCATAGATGATCGCAACCGCCAAGTGCGAGTTGGAGTTATTTATTGATGGGAAGGCATTTGATACGCCGGCCACGGTTCTGAGAATGTCGGAGTTTGACATCATTTTGGGCATGGCATGGCTGGACTGGCACTTCGCGAGGATCGACTGCACGGAGAAGCGGATCTATTTGAGACATGGAGACTCTGACGTCATCTTCCAAGGTATTGGCTTCGCTCCTCGCATGATTTTATCTTCCGTCCAGGTTGTAAAAGCTCATATGAAGGGGGACGAGGTCTTCATGATCTGGTTCGAGTTGAAGGAAGAAGCATTGGAATTAAAGGATGTACGGGTAGTGCGGGATTTTGCCGAGGTATTTCCTGAGAAGCTACCAGGATTACCTCCGCATAAAGAGGTTGACTTCCAGATTAATCTAGTACCAGGTGCCAAGCCTTTATCCAAGGCTCTGTACAGAATGGCCCCGAAAGAACTCGCGGAGTTCAGAGTTCAATTGCAAGAACTGGTGGAGTCAGGGTTCGTTCGCCCCAGTTCATCACCCTGGGGGGCCCCTGTACTATTTGTGAAGAAGAAGGATGGAACCCTGCGGTTGTGCATAGATTATCGGGAACTCAATCGGTTGACGTTGCGGAACACTTATCCACTACCTCAGATCGACGAGTTGTTCGATCAACTAGTGGGAGCACATTTGTTTTCCAAATTGGATTTGCGCTCTGGATACTTTTAGTTGAGGATACAAGAAGGGGACATCCAGAAAATGGCCTTCAGTTCAAGATATGGTTTGTATGAGTTCATGGTAATGCCGTTTGGGCTCACAAATGCCCCTTCGACCTTCATGAGCCTGATGAACAAGGTGTTTGAACCGTATTTGGACATCTTTGTCATTGTTTTTTTTCGATGACATCTTGGTCTACTCAAAGACGGAGGAGGAGCATGTCGAGCATCTAACCTTGGTGTTGAAGAAATTGAAGGAGCACTCCTTGTACGCCAAGTTTAGCAAGTGTGAATTCTGGCTTAAGGAGGTTACTTTCTTGTGGCATGTGATCAATGGGGCAGGATTAGTAGTGGATCCAGCAAAGGTGTGAGCCGTGAAGGAGTGGTCACCCTTGAATTCGGCGGCCGATATATGAAGCTTTCTTGGACTTGCTGGGTACTACCGTAAGTTCGTGAAAGGATTTTCCAAGATTGCCCTTCCTCTTACCTCCTTGACAAAGAAGGGTGTGCCATTTGAGTGGACACCACAGTGTGAAGCTGCATTTCAAGAGCTGAAGGATAGGCTTACCTCCGCCACCATCCTTGCACTTCCGTCGTGGAAGGAAGGATTTCAGGCTTACACGGACGCGTCATATTAAGGGATGGGAGCGATATTGATGCAGCATGGGCACGTAATAGCTTATGCTTCAAGGCAGTTAAAGAAACATGAAATCAATTACCCGGTTCATGATTTGGAGTTGGGAGCAGTGGTGTTCGCTTTGAAGGTCTGGAGGTATTATCTATATGGCGTCCACTGCGAGATCTTTTCCGATCACAAAAACTTGAAGTATGTCCACACTCAGAAGGAGTTGAACCTGAGACAACGGCGGTGGTTGGAATTTCTATGCGACTATGAGTTCACCATGAACTACCACCCTGGGAAAGCGAACTCGGTAGCCGATGCATTGAGTAGAAAAGTGCCAGGCTCTAGCCCAGAGTCTCGGTTGATGAGTATGGAGTTGGCTCGGATGATTGAGGAGATGGAAATTACTCTAATATTCAAGGCTCCTTCGACAGAGTATGCGGAGTATTTGGCCAGCATGAGCATAGTTTGTGATATTCGGGACCGGATTCGGGTGGAGCAAGGAATGGATGCGGCCTTGGCCCCGACAATCCATACAATTGAAGATGGGACCACCGACGAGTACACACTAAAAGACGGCCTCATTTATTTTCTTGGCCGGCTCTATATTCCCAAGGGCGGCAAAATCCGGGAGGATATCTTGAGAGAGGCACATTCCTCTCAATATTCTTTACACCGGAGTATTGCCAAGATGTATGCCGGCTTATGGAAGACCATGTGCTGGCCAGGAATGAAGAAGGATGTTCGTTACTATGTTACACATTGCGAAGCTTGTCAAAGAGTGAAGGCTGAATGCAGGAGTCCCAGTGGTTTGTTGCAGTCGTTGCCCATCCCCGAATGGAAGTTCGAGGATATTTCCATGGACTTTGTCTATGGGCTACCTCGCTCCCGCTCCGGGAATGATTCAGTATGGGTTATTGTTGATCGACTAACAAAGGTGGCCCGGTTCATTCCAATGAAGAAGGAAGCACACGTGGATGTTTTGGTACGGTTATTTGTGGAGCAATTCGTACGGTATCATGGCGTGCCCAAGACAATTGTTTCGGATCGGGATGGCCGGTTTACATCCAAGGAGTGGAAGGTGGTACAGGCGTATTTAGGCTCGCGCCTAACCTTTAGTACTGCATTTCACTGTCAGACGGACGGGCAGTCTGAGCGGACCATCAGAACACTGGAGGATTTATTGAGGTTGTGTGTGCTGGACAGAGGAGAACTGTGGGAAAGACTCATACCACTGGTGGAATTCTCCTACAATAATAGCCATCAGGCGTGCATCGGTATGGCGCCCCATGAAGCCCTTTACGGAAGAAGGTGCAGGACTCCCTTGTCTTGGTTGCAGGACGAAGATCAGAAGTCATTGGGAAATGAATATATAGATGAGACTGATGCGGCAGTTAGATTGGTACGGGATCGCATGATGGAGGCTTAAAGTCAGCAAGCGAAGTATTATAATGCAAAGCACCGAATGGTGGAGTTCCAAGTGGGTGATAAAGTGTTCCTCAAGATTCGATCGATGCATGGAGTGTCGCGGGTGCGTGGGGTGAAAAAGCTCAGCCCAAGGTATGTTGGGCCTTATACTATACTGGAAGGGATTGGCCCGTTGGCCTATCGGTTGGAGTTACCAACAGAACTAGAGAATCTCCACGACGTGTTCCAAGTGTCGTCGCTTCGAAAATCACTGTTGCGGCCCGGCCAATATATTCCCACTACTGATGGTGCAGTGGCGTCAGATAGGTCTGTGCGACTAGAGTCGGTGCGGATTGTTGACAGCGAGACAAGAATATTGCGCCGCAAAAAGTGTTCCCTTGGTGAAGGTACTATGGTCCAACCATGGGAAGGAGGAGTACACATGGGATCCATTGGATTTGATGCAGCAACGCTACCCGGAGTTGTTTGCTCAAGGTAATTTTATTTAAAAGCATATGTTAAATTTCATGTTATGCTTTTCTCCCCACAGCCTAAGCCTGATTTCGGGGATGAAATCTTTTATTTTGTTTATAGGATTTGTAACGTCCTGAATCGCTCTAGGCCCCTCGTGTGTGTTTTTGAGTCAGGAGGGTTGACTCGAGTCCTGGTAAGTGCAGGGAATTGCACTGCACTTGTGGGGAGTGGAGAAATCAGTGCAGAGAAGGACACGGGCGTGTCACTACCCGTGTGAATGTTACACGGGTAGAGACACGGGCATGTCTCTACCCGTGTGGCAATGTGTCGAGTTGAACTCGACGAGATGTATCGAGATCGACGAAATGTGCGTCGACACGGGTAGAGACACGCCCGTGTCTCTACTCGTGTGGCATTGTGTCGAGTTGAACTCGACGAGTTGTGTCGAGATCGACGAAATGCGCGTCGACACGGGTAGAGACACACCCTTGTCTCTACCCGTGTGGTATTGTGTCGAGTTGAACTCGATGAGATGTGTCGAGACCGACGAATTATATGATACGGGTAGAGACACAGGCATGTCCCTACCCGTGTGCACCAGTCGACAATTTTGATCGAGGTCGACGAAGTGTTGAGATCGTCAAAATGCATCCAGAGAAGGACACGGCTAGGGAACACGGCCGTGTCATGTGTACATGGGTCGAGACACGGGTCGGGACACGGGCGTGTCCCTACCCATGTCAAGTATTGAACCGACACGGAAACTGTCGTTGTCATTTCGCCCAAGCAGGACACGGGTAAGGACACGGCCGTGTCCCTACCCGTATCACTTTTCATATATAAGGGGAAGAGAAAACCCTAGCCGTCTTCACGCTCACTTAGTCCCTATTTTCTGGGAGAACTTCTATAGAAGGAGAACTGCAAGAGCAAGTTCTAGGGAGGGAAAATCCGCCATCACCGTGAAGGAGAAGATGCCGCCAAGGAGAATTACGAGATCCATGGCCGGAAATGGAGGAACTGCTGAAATCGATGTGAGTTTTCTACCCTCTCCCTTGGTGCTCGATCTATAGTTATTTTCCCTAGGTGAGATATCGAATCAAGAGAGTCTTGATGGAGAGGAGGAGTTTTCTAGGAAAGGCCATGATAGGACTTGTGTCCTAGGTTTTAGATCTCCTCAACCACTCCCTTCTTCTAGGTGAAGATAGGGGATGGTTTTGTGAAGGGTATTGGCCTATTGAGGTTAAATAAGGGTGGAGGAAAATTCTGGAGGTGATCAGAGAGGATTGACTTGAGGTGGAAGATGAACCGATGTCGTTCATTCCGCCTCAAGTGCTTGTTGAACCTGTATTCTGCGCGTATCGATCTTCTAGGCCATTTTCACGAGGGATAAGTCCAGCTCTGGGCTTTCGGCTAAACAAGAAAGTTGATGCCCTTGAAAATACCTTTCCAACGAGTGGCTGCATGACTTCAGGTGACGTCTGTAGCCACGGGAAAGTCTGAATGAAAATGGTGTTCGATAAAACCTGCATGGAGAAATTGTGTTCTGTATGCAGCGGAATTCAAGTCTGATTTCAATTAGGATAATGTCAAATCTGTGTGGAGGTCTGAATACGATAGTGTAGCCCATGGAAAGACCTTTCCATTGAGGGGTTACACGTCTTCACCGAATTCCTGTAGCTTTGAAAATCTCCGGTTAAAGTTGCAATCCAGATTTACTCTGCATCTAAATTCTGGGCTTTATATAATATGGATTTGGATTCGGTGGAATTAATATTGCTAGTAACTTGGCTTGGATGAACTCTTTATGGCTAAACATTTTAGTTGCATGATTGATGAAGCTTATTAATCAGATTTCATATAATAAAATTGTGAAGCAAGCTAATTTAAATAGATTGACTCGATAGAAATTTATAGAGTGTTACTTATGCGCATCATGTTTATAATATATCGTTACCATTTGGAAAGAGTGATAGATCTTTATATGCGCATATATTATGTTGTTATCATTTGGAAGGTCATGTAGAGGCATAAATTATAGCCATGTGTATGTTTGACTAATGGAATGATTATAGTAGTCCAATACTTAGAGTGTCGTCTCCCTACGGGTAGTGTTGTAAAAGGATGTAAGTACGGTGTTGACCGTCACTTGTTTGGTTTGTGTTGGAATAGAGTATGGATGGATGGTTGGGCTGTGTCCTAGTGTCTTCTCCCGAGGCCCCTTCCATGCCACAGTGGTATGAAATTGCATGAGGTGTGAGTCGACACGCGGTGTCGTAATCCTAGGTTAACGATAGTGTGGTAGGTCTACGGGCTCGCCGATTGTCACACCGACGGGAGTTGACAGTTAGTCTTTGGGCGGTTGGGCTTGGTCCTCAGTGTTCATGTCCCGGGGCTCCTTCTGTGCCAAGTGAACGGTTGGGCTGTGTCCTCGTGCTTACTTCCGAGGCCCCTTCCGGGTCACACAAGGCCAGTTCGGGCTATGTTCTTGGTGCACATCTACCCAAGACCCCGCTGGGCCATAGTACGCAAGGGCTCCGCTGTTGTGTTCTTAGCGTTGAGGTGTACGGAGGCCTAGGTGAAGTAGTGTGGATACCTGCCTAGTAGTAGAAGTGCCCGTTCTACTTTCACCGCCTGGCCACGGTGGCTGATGCCTGAGAGGTTAGCTACCTGCTCGAAAAGTGGGAACTATAGTCTGTGTCGACATAGCAATTGCATGGGTGTTATCATGGGTGAGTCATTGCATAGCATTCATAGCATTTCATAACATTGCACAACAAGATCCTCATCGTATAAGTTTGTATGGGCACTCTTATACGATGAGTTACCTTTATGTAACCTGACCCTTAACTTATAAGTTTGTATGGGCATTCTTATAAGTTAAGTTACTTTCCTGCTGTTACTTATTCATGTTAGTTTGTTGTAGCTCTTAAATATTTGGTAGATCATGTTATTGTTACTCTTACACTATTGCCACCTGCTTGTACTTCTTTTACTTGCACACATATACAATACCCTTATTCCTTCTCTCCGCCCGGTGCCGAGGAGTCGCCGGGGGAGCGGATGTGAAACCACTTAGTCGTTTCGACTAACGGTTGCTACGTCTTCCTTTTTAGGAGGTCACGCCGCAGGTAGAGCAGCCGCTGACTACGCATCAGGACAGCCATGCCAGGACGATAGGGCCTGAAGTGACGGTGTTGTCGATACCCTCGGTTACTGATGTTAGTATTTTGATACTCTGATGTAGCCCGATTGGGCAATGTTTAGTTGTACACTGACATATTGTAGAAGCATGTTTTAGCTTCTCCTTTATTGATGCATTTGGACATTATTACTTAGTGTGGATTTGACTTCTCTTGCTTATTATATTTGGTTGTGTTGGCATGTTCTATTGATATTGTTGTAGCCGGCGGAATAGGCGTCTTGTGGTATAGGTTAGCCCGCGTGCTAATGCTACCGCAAGGCGGCTGTTCTAGGCATAAGACTTCCACTTTGTGCCGTGTTTTGAGATTCGGGAGGGGGCGCGGGGGGGGGGGGGGGGGGGGGGGGTCTTACAAAACCCACGACCCGATCGTCGACCGCAGAACGTCGACCAAATCGTCGACCATAAAATAACGATGGATCGTCGACCGCAGAATTGTGACCAGATCGTCGAGCGCTGCTCGACGATCGTCAAACCCAAAAAACTGCCTGATCGATTTGCCTGATCTTTGAACTAAATCGTTGAACACATGACTAAATCGTCTAACCAGCTCGACACGCCCCAGGCCGTGTGCCTCCTGCCAAATTCCAAATTTGGCCCGGAACGCCTCCCGTCACTCTTTTGAGTTTCGGGGCGTTACAACTCTCCCCCTCTTAAAAGAATTTCGTGCACGAAATTACATAAAGGTAAGATAATTACAAAATTAAATTGTACCTGAGCGAAACAACTCCGGATACTCATCAAGCATGGTCTGCTCTCGTTCCCAAGAGAGCTCTTCTCGGCCGTAATTATCCCAACGGACCTTGACCATCCTGATCTCTTTATTACGTAGCCGCTTGACCTCCGAGTCCTCAATCCGCATGGGCTTTACCTTTGTCGTCAACCCACTATCCACCGGCACTTGATCAACCGTGATCACTTGCGAAGGCTCTTGCACCGCCTTCTGTAGCACCGATATATGGAATACATCATGTAGACCACTGAGCTCCACAGATAGCTTCAACCGATAAGCCGCTTCGCCAATCCACTCCTGAACCTCAAACGGCCCAAGGTACCTCGGGCTTAGCTTTTTCAAGCGCTGCACCCGCGAGACACCCTTGAACTGCTTGATCTTTAAGTACACCCAGTCGCCCACAGCGACCTCCACGTTCCTGTGCTTGGCATTATAGTACTTCGCTTGCCTGTCCTGAGCGATAAGCAATCTCTCCTGAATGGTTCGCACCAACGAAGTAGCATCTTCCACCTCTTGACGTTTGTACAACTTTGACTCACCCGTTTCCAACCAGGACAACGGCGTGCAACATCTTCTGCCATAAAGGGCCTCGAAGGGCGTCATTTGAATACTCGCCTGGTAGCTATTATTGTATGTAAATTCCACCAAATAAATATGGTCTTCCCATTACGTTGCAAAGTCCAAGGCACACATTCGGAGCATGTCTTCCATAGTTCTATTGACCCTCTCGGTCTGCTCATCCGTCTGCGGATGGAAGGCTGTGCTAAAACTCAGCTTTGTTCCGAACATTTGCTGCACAAGCCTCCAATCATTGGACGTGAACCGTCCATCTCGGTCACTCACGATGTTGTGGTGCACACCGTGGAGCCGCAATATGTTATCCACGTATAACTTTGCCAACTTCTCCACCGGATCATCCTTCCTATGCCGAATGAAATGCGACACCTTCGTTAGCCGATCTACGACCACCCGGATGGCGTCGTTCCCCTTTTGCGACCTTGGCAACCCGTGCACAAAGTCCATAGTGATGTCATCGAATTTCCCCTCTGGAATAGGCAAGGACTTCAGAAATCCTCCCGGCTTTTGGCACTCCGCCTTCACCAAGGCGCAATTTTGGCACTTCGCCACGTAGAGCGCCACATCCTTCTTCAAACCCGGCCACCAAAAAAGTTTCTTAACATCGCGGTACATCTTTGTGCTCCCCGGGTGAATCGAGTACTTGGTATGGTGCGCCTCGTACAATAAATCCACCCGCAAACTGCCCACGCTTGGGATGCAAAGAAGACCGTCTTTCCAAAGCAATCCATCCTCCACAACGAACTGGGAAATTGACCCATCTAGAGCCTCTATCATGAGTTGCTTCATGTGGACATCCATATCAAACGCCGGCCAAATCCGATCAGCCAGGTCATATTGAACTTCAGTCAAATTCAATAGTGCTTCAGCACTTGACTGCTTATCTACACAAACAATCTCCAACACCTCCAACTCCCGAACCAATCGCTCGTCATGAACCGACAGCCAATTGGCTTGAGCTGGGGCCCGGCGACTCAACGCTTCCGCAACCGCATTACCTTTACCAGGCACGTAGTGGATCTTGAATGTATAGTCACCCAGGAACTCCATCCATCTATGCTGCCGCATATTCAGATATTTCTGATCAATCAAATACTTCAGGCTATTATGAACGGTGTAGATATCAATCTTCACATCGTACAAATAATGCCTCCACAGCTTCAATGCAAAAATCACGGCCGCTAACTCCAAGTCATGGACCGGATAATTCCTCTCGTGCACTTTCAACTGTCTCGAGCCATAAGCTATCACACTTCCATGTTGAAGTAGCACGCAACCCAAACCGCTGCCCGAAGCATCGCTATAAATCTGATAACCTTCGGTCCCACTCGGTGAACTCAGCATAGGCGCCGTGGTCAACCGACATTTCAACTCCTCAAAAGCTCACGCGCATTCCGGCGTCCAAACAAACCTCTGCTCCTTCCTCATCAAAGTAGTGAGAGGTAACTCTATCCGCGAGAAGTTCTCTACGAAGTGCCTATAATAGCCGGCAAGCCCCAGAAAGCTCCGAACTTCCGCTACCGTAGAAAGCTCAAGCCACTCCCGTATCGTTACAATCTTCGCCGGATCCACTGCAATACCTTCCCCACTCACTATATGACCGAGGAACGTCACTGAGGACAACCAAAACTCGAACTTCGAGAATTTGGCGTACAATTGATTCCTCCTTAGCATCTCCAAAACCAAATGAAGATGCCTGAAGTGATCTTCCTCACTCTGCGAGTACACCAAAATATCGTCAATGAAGACGATCATAAAATTGTCCAAGTACTCCCTGAAGGTCCTGTTCATCAAATCCATGAACACTGACGGCGCATTAGTCAGCCCAAATGGCATGACCATAAACTCATAATGCGCGTATCTCGTACTGAACGCTGTCTTCGGGATATCACTCTCCCGTATTCGTAGTTGATAGTACCCAGACTTGAGGTCCAACTTTGAGTACACCGTCGACCCGACTAACTGATCGAATAGATCATCAATCCGGGGGATCGGGTACTTGTTCTTTTCCGTCAACTTGTTGAGCTCCCGATAATTAATACATAGCCTCAAGCTTCCGTCCTTCTACTTAACAAAGAGGACCGGCGCGCTCCAAGGCGAAAAACTTGGACGCACATACCCTTACTCCAACAACTCTTGCAGTTGTACCTTTAGCTCCGTCATTTCCTTGGGCGCTAGCCGATATGGAGAACGTGACACAGGCTTTTCACCTGGTACGAGCTCTATCCTAAAATCTATCTCCCGCTGCGGCGCGGCTCCAGGAAGATCGCTAGGGAACACATCATGGTACTCCGATACCACTGAAATACTGTCCAAAGCGGGCTTCGGCTTTGCAACCTCCACTAGTGTAAAGAACAGTTCTGCACCGGCACGAATCGCCTTCACCACCTTAAGAGCAGACATCAGCATCTTGCTCGACCCCTTCAAGCCTGTGAAAGTCATCTCACGACCTGCTCCCAGCTTGACTTCCTTGCTACCGCAATTAATATAGGCTCGCTGCTCCGAGAGCCAGTCCATGCCAAATATAACATCGAATTCCACTAGTGGCAATAACAACGCTTGCAAATGGAACTCCTGGCTCCCAATTCGAATCTTCACGCCACAGAATCTATCCGCGCGCATCGAACACCCATTGGGCAATAACACATCCAACTTGTCCTTCGTCATCGAAGAATGTACTCTGATGCGCGATATGAATCCTTCGGATAAGGAGTGTGAAGCTCCCATATCAAAGAGTGCTCTTGCCGGATACTCACAAATCAAAACAAATCCTAAACAAGCAGTGGTAAGGTAAGATGTGCATAGCAAATATTTAAAGAAATTAACTTGCTCTAAATTTAAATTTTACCTGTCACCACATCCGCCTGTTTGATAGCCTCCTGTTGGCCAAGATTATAAACCCTCGGTTGGGCCGGAGCATAATGGGACGCGGTTGACTCCACCGCCTTGCCCTTCTCTTCATAAGTTGCTCCCGACTTTCTCTCGGACTTGGGACGTCCGCTCCAACAGTCATGGGCATAGTGCCCCGGCTTCCCACAAGTAAAGCATGCACCCGGGGTCCGATCCGTACTCGCCCCAGAAGCACCAGAAGAAGGAGCTGGACCCGAAGTCCTAGCCTTCTTAAAGAATTTACGGTACCCCGACTTTGAAGTAGTCGGCACCTTGAATTCAGACTTCTTGTCACCCAAACTTTTCTTTGCCTGAACATTGTTCATGTTCTTCTCCAAGGACCGGGCCGTGTTGACCAAGGTCAAGAAACCCTGCGTCATCGGCCCCGAGAGTAGTAGCCTCAAATCATCTCTCAACCCTTTGTAGAATCGATTTGTCTTGCGCTCCTCATCCGCGATGGTGGAGCTAGCATATCGAATCAATCGAGTAAACTCGTGGAGATATTCATCCACGCTACTGTCTCATTTAGCCAACCTCAGGAACTCATTCTCCAACGCTATCCTCTGCGTCGAAGGGAGGTACCTAGCCAAGAACAGTCTCGAGAACTCCTCCATCGAGACATCAGTAAGTTGCCTACCTCTAAATAGATGCAGCTCCAATCCTTACCACCACAATCTCGCTTCACCGTCTAGAAGGAACGTAGCGATGGTGGTCATTTGCCATTCTTCCATCTTTGTTGCTGTCAAGACTCTCTTCACCCTAGAGAGCCAGTCTTCAGCTTGATATGGGGTTCCCAACCTCGAGAATACCGGAGGATTAAAGCTCATGACATGTTTGAGCTGTCTCTCGGTTGCCCTCCTTGGCACCACCGGTTCCTCTACTACCTATTCCATCCTTCTCAGCTCTACCTCTAGAAGAGGTACCTGCTCCATCGCAGGAGCGGGCTGCTGCATTTGCCTTGCAGGATGCGCATTAATCATGACAAACACTGCTTCGGCAACCAATCATATGGTCTCAGCCGACGGAGGTGTTGCAGGAGCATCATTTGGTGCACTGCTAGCCTCAGAAACTCGACGTTCTGACGGCCCAGCACCGCTTCTGGTCACCTATAGTGGTACAAAACACCGTTAAGCAACCAAATAAAATTTCAAATAGTAATTACAGGAACACGCGGGTTCCCCAAACACGTGTATTTTCATTCCTAAGTGGACATTCATGGGTTCTTTTGTTGTTATAACGATGACGCACACACAAGTGCTCACCACCCCTTAAAAATAATTCGCCCACGAATTCAAGTTAAGCCTGACCGAAACCAGTAGTCTGATACCAAATTGTAACACCCGCTATCCGTCGCATAGCTTCTGGTCTCGAGCCATATGCTATAAAACTTCCATGCTGTAACAGCACACAACCCAAACCACTACCCGAAGCATCGCTATAAATCTTATAACCTTCGGTCCCACTTGGCGAACTCAGCACAGGTGTCGTGGTCAGCCGACATTTCAACTCCTCAAAAGCCCGTGCGCACTCCGGCGTCCAAACAAACTTCTTCTCCTTCCTCATCAAAGTAGTCAGAGGTAACGCTATCTGCGAGAAGTTCTCTACGAAGCGCATATAATAGCCGGCAAGCCCCAGAAAGCTCCGGACTTCCGCTACCGTAGAAAGCTCAGGCAACTCTCGTATCACAACAATCTTCGCCGGATCCACTACAGTACCTTCCCCACTCACTATATGACCTAGGAACGCCACTGAGGACAACCAAAACTCGTACTTCGAGAACTTGGCGTATAATTGATTCCTCCTTAACGTCTCCAAAACCAAATGAAGATGCCTGAAGTGATCTTCCTCACTCTCCGAGTACACCAAAATATCGTCGATGAAGACGATCACAAAATGTTCCAAGTACTCACTGAAGGTCCTGTTCATCAAATCCATGAACACTGACGGCGCATTAGTAAGCCAAAACGGCATGACCGTAAACTCGTAATGTCTGTATCTCGTACTAAACGCGGTCTTAGGGATATCACTCTCCCTTATTCGCAGCTGATAGTACCCGGACTTGAGGTCCAACTTTGAGTACACCGTCGACCCGACTAACTGATCGAATAGATAATCAATCCGGGGGATCGGGTACTTGTTCTTTTCCGTCAACTTATTGAGCTCCCGATAATCAACACATAGCCTCAATCTTCCGTCCTTCTTCTTAACAAAGAGCACCGGCGCGCTCCAAGGTGAAGAACTTGGACGCACATACCCTTGCTCCAACAACTCTTGCAGTTGAACCTTCAGCTCCGCCATTTCCTTAGGCGCTAGCCGATATGGAGAGCGTGACACAGGCTTTGCACCTAGTACGAGCTCTATCATAAAATCTATCTCCCGCTGCAGCGGGGCTCCAGGAAGATCGTTAGGGAACACATCAGGGTACTCTGATACCACTGAAATACTGTCCAACGCGGGCTTAGTCTTTGCAACCTCCACTAGTGTAAAGAACAGTTCTACACCGGCACGAACCGCCTTCAACACCTGAAGAGCAGACATCAACGTCTTGATTGACCCCTTCAAGCCCGTTAAAGTCGTCTCACGACCTGCTCTCAACTTGAATTCCTTGCTACCGCAATCAATATAGGCTCGCTGCTCCGAGAGCCAGTTCATGCCAAATATAACGTCGAATTCCACTAGTGGCAATAACGACGCTTGCAAATGGAACTCCTGGCTCCCAATTTGAATCTTCACGCCACAGATTCTATCTGCATGCATCTAACACCCATTGGGCAACAACACATCCAACTTGTCCTTCGCCATCGAAGAAGGTACTCCGATGCGCGATATGAATTCTTCGGACAAAAAGGAGTGTGAAGCTCCTGTATCGAAGAGTGCTCTTGCCTGATTTTCACAAATCAAAACAAATCCTAAACAAGCAGTGGTAAGGTAACATGTGCATAACAAGTATTTAAAGAAATTTAACTTGCTACAAATTTAAATTTTACATATCACCACATCCGCCTGTTTGATGGCCTCCTGTTGGCCAAGATTGTACACCCTCGGTTGGGCCGGAGGATAATGGGATGCGGTCAACTCCACCGCCTTGCCCTTTCCTTCATGCGTTGCTCCCGGCTTCAACTCAGACTTTGGACGTCCACCCCGGCACTCACGGGCATAATGCCCCGGCTTCCCACAGTTATAACATGCGCCCGGGGTCCGACCCGTAGTCGCCCAAGAAGCACCAGTAGAGGGGGCTGGACCCGAAGTCCTAGCTTTCTTGTTCCACTTCCGGAACACATACTTTGAGGAGTTCAGCACCTTGAACTCAGATTTCTTGTCACCAACGCTTTTCTTTGCTTGTACATTCTTCATGTCCTTCTCTAAGGATCGGGCCGTGTTGACCAAGGTCAAGAAACCCTGCATCATCGGCCCCGAGAGTAGTAACCTCAAATCATCTCTCAACCCTTCATAGAATCGATTCGTCTTGCGCTCCTCATCCGCGATGGTGGAGCTAGCATACCGACTCAGTCGAGTAAACTCGTGGAGATTCATCCACGCTACTGTCTCCTTGAACCAACTTCTGGAACTTGTTCTCCAATGTTATCCTCTGCGCCGAAGGGAGGTACCTAGCCAAGAACAGTCTCGATAACTCTTCCATCGAGACGTCTGTAAGTTGGCTACCTCTCAATAGATGCAGCTCCAATCCTTCCCACCACAATCTCGCTTCACCGTCCAGAAGGAACGTAGCAATAGTGGTCATTTGCCATTCTTCCGTCTCCGTTGCTGTCAAGACTCTCTTCACCCTAGAGAGCCAGTCTTTAGCTTGAGACGGGGTTCCCAACCTCGAGAATACCGGAGGATTAAAGCTCATAACATGTTTGAGCTGTCTCTCGGTTGCCCTCCTTGGCACCACCGGTTCCTCTACTACCTGTTCCACCCTTCCCTGCTAAGCCGCTTGCAGTGGTACCTGCTCCATCGTAGGAGCGGGCTGCTGCATTTGCCTTGTAGGATGCGCATTTATCAAGGCAAACACTTCTTCGGCCACCAATCGTATGGTCTCAGCCGATGGAGGTGTTGCAGGAGCATCATTTGGTGCACTGCTAGCCTCAGAAAGTCGACATTCCGACAACCCAGCACCGCTTCTGGTCACCTATAGTGGTACAAAACACCATTAAGTGACCAAACAATATTGCAAACAGCAATTATAGGAACAAGTAGATTCCCCAAACACGTGTATTTTCATTCCTAAGTGGACATTCATGGGTTCTTTTGTTGTTATATCGATGATGCACACACATGTGCTCACCACCTCTTAAAAAGAATTCGTCCACGAATTCATTTAAGCCTGACCGAAACCAGTAGTCGGATACCAAATTGTAACACCCCCTATCCGTCGCATAGCATATAGCAGTAGGTCCGGCCGGGGCCCGACGCCATATTCTACAGACAGACCGGGTGGTTACTCAATGAAAACCATCCAACCAATCACAACATCCTACACAGAGCATTCTAGCGGAAGCAGTTTAAATAGTTGCAATTAAAAGAACCCAGCAACAAGCATGAATATCCACTAACAAGCCAAAAAGGAATGAAGTACATACACAAGTACTGGCCTTAAGGCCTTACAAATGGTTTACTCATATTACATATTTTCCATACCACGGCACGCAGGCCGGTCATACATGAACAAAAGCAAGTAAACAATCCAATTAGGCCTTCGAGGGACGGCTTCGCAATTTGGGCTTTAGCCCGCTATTGACCGCTTGGTCCAGCAGCACCTGCAAGCAACAAACCACCGCACGGTGGCAAACAAAAGCAATGGTCAGCAATGCTGACCAAATTATAACGATCCCGCCCCCAATTCGGGGAGGCGATGCTCCTTCCCTGCATTTTATCAGCACAACCAAGCAGTATAGAAATAGGTTGCATCACAGGCATTGGCATGCACGGCCACACGCCCCGTACTCTCAGGGCACATTCTCGATGATCACGGTCTAAGTCCACTGACTCACCACCATCCCCAGGACGACCATCTCTCGTGAGCAGTTGAGTCTTCTAGGCAGAATTTATGACACTTAAAATCATCAACAGCCTATAAGCATAAGTCATGACACTTAAAATCACCGACAGCCAAAGACCCGACCTATATGCCCTCGGCATAGAGCAGGAACGGTTCCACTCAACCCGTTGCTCACTTGCCATAACATTTAAAATCATCAGCACGAGTTAAGTTTCCCCGAAGCCCGTGAATCGAATGCACAATATTACATAACCCAGTTATGTACAAGTTGGCTCCCAGGCCACCAAAATGGCAGAATCATGCATCCGCCCAGTTTTTCGGGTGCACCTTGGAGTAAATCCTCAAAGCTCCCTATTGCAATCTACCTCATAGAAAACCTGAAAAACATCATTCGCACGGAGTCTTCTTCGGCCATTTATGCATTGCAACATCACCGATCCAGACCAACTTGTCCGGGTAGGCTTCACACATCATGCCTATGTCCGTTCTCGAATACATACTCTAAACAACGGGGACTTTACATATCTACCCGAAGGAACGCCTCAAACTCACCACATACTCGCGAGAGCAGGCTTCCTATGCAAAACAAGTAGAGCTTCACATCCTCAAGTAGAGAATCGTTACCCTGGCGTTCTTCCTTGGCGCCATGCAAATGTAAGCTGATGAAAAGCACCGCACTCTCTTTGCCTTCGTAGATCCGAAGTCGGGTCACGATTTGGAGCTCTGAAACTCCTCCAAGGACCAGATCTAGATTTCTTCTTCCTCCTTTGCTCTCCCTTCTCTCTAGAATTTAGATAGAGGACCAGCGGCAGAAGAATAAGGGTTTTGAAACCCAATACTCGGGTATAACCCCACCGGGAAATAACCACAGCCGTCGGATCCCACAAAAGGGAAATGCACGGCACGATCCAGGTCTGACCTGGACAAATGGGGCTAAGCACCGCACAGTACACCAATTCGGAGCAAGACACATCCGCGACCAATTAAATAATATCGGGACATTTAGTCAACTCCTGCCAAAACCCCTGTGTCGGCACTCCGTGTCGACAGAGTTAAACACGCCACAATGCGCCCCGCGCTCGACGATCGTCGAACCAAGATCGTCGACCGCTGCCAGATCATCGAACGGAGCTCTCTGGCCAAATCATCGAACGCAGCCAAATCATCGAACGGAGATAGCTGGCCCGATCGTCGAACGGAGATCGCTGGCCTGATCGTCGAACCCACGGCCCGATCGTCGAACCCACGGCCCGATCGTCGACCGCAGAACGTCGACCAAATCGTCGACCATAGAATGTCGACCAAATCGTCGACCGCAGAATAACGACGGATCGTCGACCACAGAATTGTGACCAGATCTTCGAGCGCTGCTCGATGATCGTCGAACCCAGAAAACTGCCTGATCGATTTGCCAGATCTTTGAACTAAATCGTCGAACACACGACCAAATCATCGAAACAGCTCGACACGCCATGGGACACGCCCGTGTCCCAGGCCGTGTGCCTCCTGCCAAATTCCAAATTTGGCCCGGAACACCTCCCGTCGCACTTTTGTGTTTCGGGGCGTTACACCACGTATTTCAAATTCTTGTGATCTGAGAAGATGTCACAGTGAACCCCGTAGAGGTAGTGTCGCCAAATATTCAGAGCAAAGATCACTGCACACATCTCCAGATCATGCACCGGATAGTTCTTCTCATGTATCCTCAGCTGTCTAGAGGCGTAGGCTATTACGTGCCTATTCTGCACCAGAACGACACCAATCCCCTGGTAGGAGGCATCCGTGTATACCTGGAATCCCTCCCTTCCTGACGGAAGAGCGAGAATGGGAGCCGAGGTAAGCCGACCTTTCAACTCCACAAAGGCCGCCTCGCACTGTGGCGTCCAAATGCAAGGGGATTCCTTCTTCGTCAGGGATGTAAGAGGGAGTGCAATCCGGGAGAATCCTTCGACTAACTTCCGGTAATATCCGGCAAGTCCCAGGGAGCTTTGTACATCTATGGCTATCTTCAACGGTGGCCAATCCTGAACTGCTCAAATCTTGGTCGGGTCTACTGCCAACCCAGCACTACTGATGATATTACCTAAGAAGGCCACCTCCTTTAGCCAAAACTGGCATTTGCTGAACTTCGCATACAGTTGGTGTTCTTGTAGCCTCTCTAGAGTCAAAGTCAGGTGTCGTATATGCTCCTCCTCTGTAATTGAGTAGAAGAGGATGTCATCAATAAATACGATGACGAATACATCCAAATACTCCTCGAATACCCTGTTCATGAGGCTTGTAAATACTGACGGCGCATTTGTGAGCCCAAAGGGCATCACTGTAAACTCAAACAGTCTGTACCTACTACTGAAGGCGGTCTTCGGAATGTCCACCTCCCGAATCCGTAGCTGGTAATAACCTGACCTCAAGTCAAGTTTCAAGAAGAAATGCGCTCCTTCTAGTTGATCGAACAACTCGTCAATCTGTGGCAGCGGGTATGTATTTCGGACCGTCAGTCTGTTCAGCGCTCGATAATCAATACACAAGCGGAGACTTCCGTCCTTCTTCTTGACGAATAGCACCGGGCTCCCCACGGTGAAGAGCTTGGCCGGACAAACCCTTCCTCTACTAGTTCCTGTAACTGACTTCGAAACTCTGTCAACTCTTTCGGGTCCATCCGGTAAGGGGCCCTAGATGCCGGCTTGGCCCCCGGCGCAAGCTGTATCTGGAAGTCCTGCTCTCGGTACGGAGGTAGTCCTCGCAGTTTCTCTGGAAAGATGTCAGCAAAATCTCGCACCACCGTGATGTCTGTCACAGACTCCTTGGCCTCCGTCATCTCAAATAGAATCTAATAAACCTCCTCTCCCTGCAGATGGGCCTTAACGGCCTGTACTGAAGATAAGAGTATACGAGAGGCAGGTCTTATACCTTCGATTACAATGACAGAGTCCCCGTGCCTCACGGTGATCCTCTTTGCTTGGCATTCAATCTGGGCATGGTTCTAGTGCAACCATGTCATGCCCAGGATCAGCTCGAATACTAGCATCCATAGGATCGTTGCCGGTACTTCGAATGACTTTCCGCCAATCTCTGCCTCCATGTTGCAGTGGGCAGAGGTGAATAGCTCCGGTCCGTCAGGTAGACGCACCCTCCTCATCAGGCCTGTGAACCACTCTACACCTTCAAGCCCTTCCACGAAGGCTTCCGACAAGAACGTGTGCGAAGCACCCGTGTCGAACAGTGTACAGACGGGCTTGCCGCTGATGAAGACTTTACCTGGGGTGATTAAATGTCTTAGGATTCTATAACGAGTTTTCTTTCCTATTTATTCTATCTAGTGCAGTTCTATAAATTTGACAACTGAGAAAGGGAATTCTATTTAAACAATTAAAGATCTTGGCATACCTTCTATGACCTGCTCTGGGTTCCGAGGCTGCGCCAGGTCCAAAGCATACACCTGCTCCCTTTCTTGTCTACGATCCCCACCCTCGTATCCACGTCCTCGGCCACGACCTCGACCTCCATGATATTGCGCTGGCTGGGCAGCCGGTGGTGTTGGTGGGGGTGCCCCCCCCCCATGGGCCAGTTCCTCCTGATGTGCCCACCTGATGACAATTGAAGCATTCTGGCTGGGGATATGCCATTCCTCGGGTCTTTGTCCCTCTCGTATCTGAAGAGGTGGTGGAGCCACCACCACTGGCTCCCTTGTCTCCTGTCTTGCCTCCTGACGAGGTTGGTCCTCGACCCTCCTCCCGTCCGTGATACAGTCTCGTCTCTAATCGTTCCTTGCTCCTCGACCCTGATCCTTCGCTGGCCGTTTCCGGCGCAGAGTATCTTGCCAATCAGCCTCTATCCTTTTTGCCTTCTCTAGTATCCTGGAAATGGGCCTGTCGGATACAAACAGTAGAGTCTCCCTCAGCTCCTCTCGCAGGCCCTTATAGAACCTCTTCGTATAGCCCGCCTCATCGAACTCATAAGAGTCCGCAAATCGGGCTAGATGGTTGAACTCTCGGTGGTACTCCACCACCGTCTTGTTACCCTTTCTCAACTGCAAAAATCTATCCTCCAGCTCGTCCCTGGTCGACTGTGGGACAAAGTGTTCCAACAGCGCACCCCTGAACTCCTCCCAAGCAATCTCAGCAACCTCCCTGTCAGCAAACGTCGTATCCAGCGAAGTCTTCCACCATCTTTTGGCATGGGACTCCAAGCAAGAGACAACCCGAGGGCACCCTCTCCTCCCACGGGCACCGGATCCCGGTCAGCATCTCATACATAATGTCCAGCCACTCCTCTATCCGAACGGCCGACTCAATCCCCAAGTATGATGGGGGAGCAAGTCCTCATAAAATGCTCAGCTAGTTGGCCCCCGGGTTTGGCTGCGGAGCCGGAACCTGTTGAGCCCTAAAGACTTCCAAGATGGCTGTCAGAGTTTGTCCCACCTCTGACTGTAGGAATGGAGTGGGGACCGGGGGAGGTGGTGCAATGTCTGGAGTCTGCTGGGCTCCTCCTTGTGGAGTGGGCTGAGCTGGGGGCTCCAAAACAAACTACACGAGTAGGTAATCGACTCAATACCTAATAAAAAGTAGACAATTTCCATGTGATCCCCCATAAGGGCACACCACTGCTTCCGCTGCTTAGTTTTTCCCCAAACTAAACTCGCGCGGGGGTGACCCAGGGGTTGTGGACTGTTACATTTTGATCGAGGTTTCCTCTGATATCACTTGTAATACCCCCATTTTTTTTTTTGAAACACCGGGGTCTTAGGCCCAGAACCGCCGCTTTATGGTGACACCTTCACACCCTGAAGGGTCATCACCGCGAAACGCCGATTCTATCGGCCGATTCGATCATAGAAAAGCAACAAAAGTAGAGTAAACACAAGAGTGCTAAAACTCTAACCAAAAGTCCACAATAAAATCACATCAGAGTAATATAATCTCCACGAAGGGAGAGTCCACAAAATATATGCACTGAAAATAAGGGCTTAAGCCCGATACATCAAATCCTCACTACATAGTCACTCAAGCGGAAGCAAAATAAAACACTACTAATTTCAGGGGCTCACAGTCCCAGCTATCTGAACTCCTGAGCTAGACTGCCCTATCTCCAAACGGGCCGACCTCTGGGGCTGCTACTCCATGCTGGCCTCCACGATCCCCTAAATGATGTGGTCCGAAAACTGTTAGTCTATAATACTAAGTCCTATCATCCCCACCCCTTCCCCCACGGCCCTTAGGCACAGAGCGGAGAGGAAGAAAGGGGAGGACTTGAAGGTGGAGATTAATCAAGAAACAGATGCCAGCGGACCTATACTAGCAATTTTATAGTACATGTTGCAGTAAAGTAAAGTATGAAAAGTAACCTTAACTTATACGAAAACATATAAGCAAGGGATCTTCTACAGGGCTCCCATTGTATAAAGAGTCACATAACAATTTATACGTTGGGGTGTCGGTTATTAACAGTAATATATATATATATAAATAATTTAACCTTAATTTATAAACTTGCCCACACAAGCTTATAGATCAAGGGGTCGTTTTGCAGGGCCTATTGTATAAGCGTCCCATACCACTTATATAATAGGTGACAGGGATTTTATGCTATGATTATGCTATGACATGCAAGTGGGTTATGATGCGATCATGCAAGTACAACTCACCCACCCGACTCTGTGCACACAGACCTTTACTTCCCCCTTTCTGGGGCCTCACCTACCAGGATACCTCCGTAGTGGCAGACGGAAGCGGTGGGTTGGGCCTCGCCCACCTCTAAACCAGTAAAGCACTACCGGTCAGACCTATCATACGCCTCAACGCTGGTGCACTAAGCGGACTGCTGCATACTCTTGCCGGCTGGTGCACCGGACTTCTGTTGGCGAAGTGCTAGCCATACTTGCCGAGTCAACGTATTGGCATCGGTGCATCGAATCTCCAATATCGAAGACCCACCACCTTTACTTTATGCACATGAAACCTTATGTATCAGCACCGAGCCAAAGCTCCCCAGACCATCCACAAACATCAACCGAGCCAAGGCTCGCCGGGCCATCTTGCCCCTCACGACCATCTACCGAGCCAAAGCTCGTCGGGCCATCCTGCACGTTTCCACAACCTCCGAGCCTACCGCTCGGACATCCTATTCAAACTAACTTCCCGTGACATCGGGGTGTGTGAAGGTGAACCCCTAATTATTCTAGTTGCTCTTAAGATTTATCACACCTACATTTTATGTTAGCCCAGGACTGCCAAAGGTATACCCAGTGAAGGGATCTCGAAGGCACTAGGAACTACGATGGAATTACGTCCAAAGTTCCCTTTCGCAAGGCACTTACTATTATTGGTTGTTACCCGATTTCCCAACCCTTAATTAATTTTACAGAATCTAGCCCTAGTGCATTAAACACTTCCTCCCGACGGGAAGGACGATCTTTCGCCGATCCCGAGCACCACCTAACACTAGTCAACTTCTCACTCTACAAATCCTGTCTTCCAATGATGAACTCCTTTATTTACCAGCAACCTACTGAGGATTCAACTCTTCAAAATTCATTACCCACTCCAGTTCAGTTTCCGCAGTTACTATATGCAGACCACCCTATACTATATGAGATGTATAAAGGAGGTACTCTGGATTGTCTTCCAAATCTCCTATAAACTTTACCAGAGGTCCACCATAATAAGTTTAGTCTAAAATCAGACATTCATAATTTTTCTAATTAATTTGATATTTATTGAATTTTCCCAAAGTTTGGCCATGGGCAATTTTGAACATGAACTATATGATCTACTCAAGTAATGGCCACCCAAATATTTTGATCACTAAATAATAGAGATATATTACTAGATACTAATTTCCATAATTTTGCAGAGAATATTTGACCTCTAATTAATTTATCCAAAATAATTCCCTTAATCATATGTAAAGAAGGAAGCACCAAAATTATTCATCAGAAAATTATATAAAAATTACAAAATCTTCATTGGATAAAGGGAGGTTCATTGTGCAAAAATAATTATTTTACAGGCTGGCTAGACTCCAAAATAAATTTAATTAACTTTTCATGGGAAACAGTACTTAATGAAGAAACCCTTAGAATTATTCTTCCAAAAATTCCATAAAATTCACAGAGCTTTAAAACATAATAAAAAGTCAGCGGTCTAAAATTCATCAATTTCCAGCAAGTAGTTACTTCATAATAAATTTCTAAGTAAATAATACAAATTACCAAATTGTTAATGAAGTATCCAAAATAATAATCCTAAATTCATAATAAAATCTCCAGAGCTTGTACTATCCTTAAAAACTACTCAACCCAAAATCTCATCACTTTTCAATGAGTTTTAGTGACATTTTCCTTCACTACAAGGTTTGTGCCCTAAGCTATGGTTATGGTTTTGAGGGGGTTTAATGCTCCCAAATTCCCTACAATTTTAACCAGAGGACCATACTAACCCTATGGTCCTCTCCACAAATTTTCAAGTCATTCCAAGGTCATTTTACCCCATGACCTTCAAGCCCTAAAAATCCCCATTAAGGGACCTACCCTAGGGCTCTAGGGCTACCCAACTCTTAACCACCCAAAATTCCATTGGAGGTTGAGTCATATTATAGAGAGTCAGTGGCCAAAATATCAGCCTCTGTTGAGGTGATTTGACCACTCAAAACCCAAAGGGGGTGCTTGACCTAGTTAACCCTAAAAGGTTCAACCTAGGGTTGGATCAATACCTAACCAAAACATCTCCAAATGAGATGAAAATTTTATCAGAGCCCTAACATGCTCTCTAAGACCAACCACCGAAATTTGAGTGGATTTTGAGGTGCTTATTACTCCTAATTAATTTATTCATAGATTATTAAATTTTTCTAAAAAATATTGAAATTTTTTTCCAAAAATTCTGATTTTTGGATGTGTCCTAGATATAGTTAAGAGTAGCCCATTCCCCAAATTTCATATCATTTGGATGTCTGGTTTGGAGTGGGCATCCAATTTATGCTCTGGACAGCCCTAGGGATGGACCTCACCAAAATGAGTGTTGTGGTCTAACCAGCACTCCAAATTGAGTGCAATTACTTTTAGATTAAACTAGACATCAAGGGCTACATTTTCTATGTTGACCACTTTTTCTGATCAAGACTCTAAATATTTTTAATAAATAGAAACATTAAAAGAAAAATCTGTGATAGAAATGAAATAGCATGGAAATATATCCTATAGTCTAAGGTTTGATATAGCACGAATCTTGGCGCGCCTTGGACGATATCCCGTCATCGTCTAGCTCCAGCCGATGGCCTGGATTCATCCTGCCTGGAGCTCTTTCCAAGCAATGTTGCCAGCGATCCAGCCCCTGCCCCGGCCGGCTATCGCCACCATCACCTCCGTTGAGGTGGTGGCTGTCGCCAGGCGGCGACACAGCCGCCTTAGAGGCATATTCTAGCGGTTCTACCAAGTTAATTCTCGGCCAGAAACCATGGAAATACGAAATTGGTTGTTCTCAATTTAGCCCGAACCTTGAACCTAGACGTTGCTACGATCTAACCATGAGATAAGGGGAGGAGGAGGACCTTGCCGGCGGCCTGAAGTCGAGAAGATCGCCAGGAAACCATCCTTGAAGGTGGCGCCGCTCGGTTTCTGTAACTACACAGTGGGGTGGCTCGATTTCTCCAGGTAAGGATTGGGAAATCCTCCTCTCGGCCCACTGAAGGTGTTTAAAGCCTCAGATGGGGAGAGGAGAGGCTGGATCATCAATGGCCATTAATGGCCTTAAAAGCTACCTCTCGGCCTTGGTTGTTTAGTGTATCCAGCCAGTGGAAGAGCCTGGAAAGCCTCCTGATCTTCTCAGGGCTGTTATGGGAGGTGAACTAAGCAAAGAAGAATGGCCCTTGGCTTCCCCATAGCATGAATGGCCTTTACTCCATTTTCTTTCTCCTCCATTAAAGGGAAATTGGAGCTTTCTCTCTCCTACCCCTCATGGCTGAATTTGTTCATCACTTTAGCCTATTTGTAGCCCACTCATTCATCTTTTCCATGATATCAAGGCTAGCCCAAATGGGGGGAAATGGGCTTGAGCTTGGGTTAGCCTATTTGGGCTAATTTGACTTAACCTTAAGGTAGAGTTGACCTTGGTCAACATGACCATTTGGGTTGACCCCAATGGGTCCCTGGTGACCCATTGGCCTCCCCTAAAGTCTATGTAGGGTTAGGTAGGGTTGAATTGGCACCTTGGAGGTCACTTGACCCTTGGTAAGGGCACTTTATTGGGGCTTGAGTTGACTTAGGTCAACTTGGTCTCTAGGACTGCACCCATTGTGTGCTTAGTGACCCATTAACCTCACTTTAGGTCTAGGAAGACCTGGACAAGGTTGGTTGGGCACATTAGAGGCCAACTCCCCTTTGTTAGGGCAACTTGCCCAATTTAGGCCTATGGTGGTCCTGGTCAAATTGGTCACTTTGGGTTGACTCCAATGGACCCTTAAGGCTCTAGTGGACCCTCTAATGGGCTAGTGATGTTGTGGTGGGGTCATGGAGTCATGGTGAAGCCCTAAGGCCAAACCCTAGGTTTGGTGATGAGGTTGTGCCATAGGCAGACCAAGGTGATTCTCACCTTGCCTTCTATCACTTGGCCATTTTTAGCTTCCTAGAGTTTTATCATGACCTAGTCATGGCCAAAAATAATCTTAGGGGTCTAGTTGGAAATGGGATGTACACTACTTGTACGGTGTGAAGGTCGATATCTACACCGATCATAGCAGCCTGAAGTACTTGTTAGATCACAAGGACCTGAACATGAGGTAACGGAGGTGGATGGAGTACCTGGGGGACTACACCTTCGAGATACATTATGTGCCTCGGAAAGGAAATGCAGTGGCACATGCATTGAGTCGTAGGGCTCCTGCGCAGGCAAGTTGGTTGTCGGTACATGATGAGAGTTTGGACCATAATTTGGAGGCATTAGAGATCTCCTGCGTCGACAAGCAGACTAGTGCCGCGGCGAAATTGTTTTGGACAGAGGTGTAGTATGACCTAGCTAATAGGGTTCATCGGGCTTTGCTTCAGGATAGCAGCATGAAGCATATCTTTGATGAATCTTTGGATGGGTCAAATTCCCAATTTACTGTTGAAGATGGACTGCTATGGAGGAACGGTCGCCTATGCATCCCTAGTGCGGATAATCTTCGGAAGGAGTTGATGTACGAGGCTCATCTTACCAAGTACTCAATCCACCCAGGGTGCACGAATATGTATAAAGACATGAATAAGTTGTTATGGTGGCCAGGATTTAAGAAGGATGTTGCACTTTATGTGGCCAAGTGCCAAACATGTGCCTTGGTGAAGGCGGAGAGCCAGAAGACTGGAGGTTTCTTGAAGTCCTTGCCTATCCCGGAGTGGAAGTTCGATGACATTTCTATGGATTTTGTACATGGTTTGCCAATGTCGCAGAGGGTAATCGACGCCATCTGGGTGGTCGTAGATAGATTGACAAAAGTGTCGCACTTCATCCCGAGCAGGAAGGAAGATCCGGTGGAAAAGTTGGCCAAACTCTATATGGATAATATTGTTCGATTGCATGGTGTGCCCCGCAGTATTGTTAGTGATCGAGATGGATGTTTCACGTCAAATGACTGGAGGCTGGTGCATAGTCTGTTGGTAACTAAGTTGAGTTTCAGCACAACATTTCATCCACAGACGGATGGTCAGACTGAGAGGGTCAACAGGATGATGGAGGACATGCTTCGCATGTGTGTCCTGGATTTCGGAAAGCAGTGGGAAGATCACCTGTACATGGTGGAGTTTGCATATAACAACAGCTATCAAGCGAGTATTGGAATGGAGCTTTTCGAGGCCTTGAATAGGAGAAAGTGTTGCATGCCATTGTCTTGGTTGGATACAGGCGAGTCAAAGTTATTCAAACATCAAGCGGTGGAAGACGCCACTTCAATGATACGTACAGTTCAGGAACGGTTGGAGATCGCTCAGGATAGGTAGGCAAATACTATAACGCCAATCATAGGAACGTGGAGTTTGGTGTTGGTGACTGGGTGTATTTGAAGATCAAGTCATTCAAGGGTGTCTCGCGTGTTCGACGATTGAAGAAGTTGAGTCTGAGATACCTTAGACCGTTTGAAATCCTGGAGCGGGTTGGCGAAGTAGCGTATCGATTGAAGCTGTCAATGGAGTTAAGTGGGCTACACGATGTGTTCCACATATCGGTGTTGCGGAAGGCAGTGTAAGAGACTTCGCAGGTCGTTGCGGTCGATCAAGTGTCGGTTGATTACGGGTTGACGGCAAAGGTCAAGCCAGTATGCATTGAAGACTTTGAATTCAAATGACTCCGCAATAAGGAAATCCGAATGGTTAAAGTCTGTTGGGATAATTGTGGATGTGAGGAGTTTTCATGGGAGCGAGAGCAGACTATGTTGGAGGAATACCCCGAGTTATTCCACTCAGGTGATATTTAAATTTTATGTACCTTTACATAATTTCGGGACGAAATTCTTTAAAGGGGGGAGATTTGTAACACCCCGAAAATTGTAATCGAACCGGTCGCATCCTGAGGAATTTTGGTGCCTTAATAGGGGTTCACAGCCTGGGACATGGGCGTGTCCAAGGCCGTGACTTTCTATGTGTTGTCCGGCTGTGTCCAGAAAAGGACACGACAAGAAACATGGCAGCAACATGGCCATGTCAAGCGTGACATGGGCGTGTGCATATCCGTGTCACCACCCGTGTTCCCAAGGGACGTGATGGTTGGCGTGGCGGTTATCTGTGACACTCCCCTAGGTCACGGGCGTGTCAGGTTGAGACACGGGTGTGTATTGACCCGTGTCCTTTTCTGTGCTCGACGATCGTGCCTGGATGGGGGCACACGGCCTGGGACATGGCCATGTACAAGGTCGTGTTCGGCCGAGGATTGAGGAATTTTGGGCCGATCTGATCCGTTCGTTTTCTTTAAATAAGATCTGACGGCCCAGGTGTGTTCCTGCTTTGTTAAGGCCAAGAATTGAGGATTAATTGCTCATTTTCTCTTAAGCTTTCTCTTTATAAAGAGTTCGAGAAAAGAGAGAGCAAGGAGGAAGGAAGAGGAGGATTCCGGCCGCCGGTGGATCATCGGAGCACCGAATCGAGAGCCAAGACCGGATCCGCGAAAGAAATTCCCTTGCGAAGCTTTCCATCTGGATAGATTCCCATGGTGCAAAAGCGAACTATAAGGGTAACGATTCACTACTAGAGCATATGAAGCTCTCTTTCTTTTGCATAAGGAAACCCGCTCTCACGAGTGTGCCGTGAGTGTGCGGTATTCCTTGGGGTTGACGTGAATAGTACCCCTTATGTTGCATATAGAGTCCGGAACCGAAGTACGGACATAGGCATTGTGTGTGAAGCCTACCCAGACGTGTTAGTCTGGATCGGTGATATTGCATTTTGTATGGTTTGCCGGAGAAGACTCCGTGCTTTGTGTTTTCGGGTTTCTACACAGTAGATTGCAACAAGGATCCTTGGGGATTAACTCCAAGGCGCACCCGGAAAACTGAGCGAAAATGTGGTTCTGCTAACTTGGCGGCCGGGGAGCCAGCCTTGAACATAGCTGGGTTATGTGATGTTTGGAAATGTTTTGGGATCTGAGAGAAGCTTGGCCTGTGCATACGTCTTAAGGTGACTATGCGGAGTGAGCAACAAGCAAGTGGAATCGGACCTGGGCTATGTGGTTAGGTGCTAGAGATCCATAGAGGGACTGGCCGCTTGCATAGTTGGGAGTCTTAGAAAGTGGTCAGAAAGACTAAAAATGATCATGATGTTGCCATCCCGGGGATGGTGGTGAAGCCATGGAATTGACCGGATTCACCGATAATGTGCCATGAGTGCACGAGGTGTTTGGTCGTACGAGCCTACACTTATGGTGAAGTATGTTTGTACTTTATTGTTTAGTTGTGCTAATGGAATGCAGGGAAGGAGCACCGCCGTCCCATGTAAGGGGCAAGGTCGTTATAATTTGGTCGACTTTGGCTGATCGTTACTTTGTTTGCCACCGTGCGGTGGAATGTTACTTGCAGGTGCTGCAGAGCCAAGTACCAAATAACGGGCTGAAGCCCAGTTACTGAGCTGGACCTCGAAGACCATAGCAAATTGTCATTTTTTTTGTCATGTGTGGCCGGCCTGCGAGCCGATGTATGTAAATCATTAATTTGTTAAGTAAACTCTTGTAAGGACATAAGTCCAAGTACTTTCAGTGTATTTGTTATTTCTTTCCTATAGTAGTATGTGGACATTCATGATAGTTGTTATTCAATTATGGGTTCTTTCCAACTATTTAAAATCTTCCGCTAGAATGCTCTATGTTAGGGCGAGTAGTTATAGTTGGATTTTTGATATTCTTATATAACCCCTCTGACTGTCCATGGTATATGGCGTCGGGTTCCAGCTGGACCTCCTATTATATGTCATTTGATAGATGGGGGTGTTACACACACCCCGTCTACACGCCCATGACAGCAAGGTCACGCCTGTGAATTCCACGTGTACAGCCCAAATTCAGCAAATAATAAATGCTCAGCATCAACTCAACAACAGCACTAACACGCCCCCCTACAAGCCCGTGACCTTGGGCGTGTAACCCGAAATTTTTGCCTATAAATAGAACTTCTCTGTTTGAGTTGTGGGTTTCTTTCTTGGAACCATTTTGCTTAGGGAAGGTGCTTCCTAGATGTTTTCCATGCTTTGTAATGAGATTTTCTCCCCCTCTCTATTATGTTTTTTTTAGCTTTGTAATCAACTTTTCATCTTGATGAAATTGGTAGCTTTTTCCTCCTTACGTTGTTATGGATCGCATCTATGTGCCCCACCTTCAACAATCTTATTTGTCTTTTGTTTTTCTTTATTTTTCAATGGGTGTGTGTGTGTGTATGAGAGTAGATTTACCTTTTTATGTTTTAGTTATTTTTACTTATCTTTGTTTAGATTTAGGATTTTATAGCTTTTTATTCATTCTTATAAATTGGTAAAAGTGATTTCAAAGTTGATTTTACTTTTCTTTAACATATATTTTCTTTTTTAGGTTGTAAAAGTTTTTGTTCTTTTTTATTTTATTTCCACCTTCTACGCATTTTATGAAGTTATAAGAATGGATTTATAATTGTTTTAATTTTCGAGCACTTCGCTTGTTGTTTTTAACATATCTTTCTCTCCCCTTTTTAACTTTCACAACTTTTGCTCTTTTAATTTTTATTTTCTTTTTTATGCATTTCTATCGTATTCTAAGGGTAAAAAAATAGTTGTTTTAATTTTTCAGTCACTTAGTTTTTTTATTTTTGCTTGTGTGCGTGAGTGTATGAGTTAGGTTTTATTTATGAAGAGTGTGTGTGTGTGTTTTATTTTATGTAGAGTGTGTGCATTTTATTCAAGTAGGGTGTATGTGTGTGTGCATCTATTTCCTCCTACTCCTTTGAGTATGACTCGCTTTAATTTCCCACCTACTTACTTTAGTAGAACTTGTCATTTTCAGATTTCATTTCCCACATACTGATTTGAGTAGGACTTGCAATTTACCACTTTCATTTCCCGCCTACTCGTTTGAGTAAGACTTGAAATTTTACTGCTTTCATTTCCTGCCTACTCGTTTGAGTAGGACTTGCATTTAACAGATTTCTTTACTGCTTTCATTTCCCTCCTACTCGTTTGAGTTTGACTTGCAATTTCAATTATGCATTTCTTTTCGTATGTCATCCCCATTCCAATGAGTGAATAACCGCACTTAGCCCTCAGTATCAAAGTGCATTGTGACAGATAAAATCAATTTAAATAATTAAATGTCCTCTTTTTCTCATTAATTAAATTAAATTAAGATTTGCCCTGGGTTTACGACACGTAGAACCACATATTGATGTGTGGGCTCTATTTCTGTAGTCCATATGCTAGCTAGCCGAGAGGCCGTGCGTATGGACTGATCACCCTTGGGTAAATGGAGTTTCGCACTAACCCTCAAGAGAGGAGGCGTGAAATCCTACCTGATTGGGTTCCCTACCAAATAACGGGGTTCTTACCGTAATGCGGGCATTAAGAGGAATCCTTCGTCAGACGAGAGCCTGGTCGAATAGTCTTAATGTTTGAGTGAGCGATAGTCCTAGAGATAGGTGAGCTCATGTTTGTGGAACCTCCACGGCCTAGTCTCCGCCTTAATTAATTTGAAATTTAGGATCTCTATTTATTAAGAGTTATTTAGTTCAAATTCGTTTCGGTACCATTACGATATTTCTTCATCGGTTCTTTCTGCTTTTATTTTCTGTTTATATATATATAAATAATAACCCGAGAAGTTATCTTCGGTAAAATAATAGTCCCCTCCAGGGAAGAGTAAAAATAATCAACACGCCTCCGAGAACAATATACCCCGATAATCCTCACCGGAATATCTTGTACTACACACGATAGGTGCAGTTGTCTTCTTTCGTTAAAACTCAGTTTCAACTTTTTTATAGATAATACATCTGCGCGCCATGTCCTTCTAAAATAAAATAAACCGCTTTTCCAAAAATAAACCAGCGGGGCACCGCGAGTTTTAACCATCAAGTTTTTGGCGTCATTGGCACAGAATTTTTGTGTTGTTATTTTGAACTATGGAAAACTATTACTTTTACCTATTTTTATATATATAACAAAAAAAAATGGTCAACAAAAAATCATAATAATAATAATAATAATAATACTACTTTAAAAAAAACTTCAAAAAAATAATACTTATGTTATTATTATCTATAAAAACAAAAAAATGAAATGACGACGTTTCCTAAAAAATTTAAAAAAAAACCTAAAAAACTAAAAAATCTAAAAACTAAAATACTTAAAAACTAAAAATCAAAAAATCTAAAAAAACAAAAAACCAAAACAAACCTAAAAAACTAAAAAACCAAAAAACTAAAAAATCTACCTAAAAACCAATTTTAAAAAAAACTACATAAAAAATATATAATAATTTTTTATTAAAAATGTATATATCTATAGCAAAAAATTCCCTCCTAAAAATCACAAAACAATTCCCGTATATATGTCTTGTTTTAACTTGTTCTATTTCTTTTCAAAAACCCAAAAAACACTTGAAATAAATAACACTTTTCTGTTATTAAATATTATATACCTATTTTCTCTCTTCGGCGCGCTTCACGCTAGTGTGAGCAATCAGGGATCGTATTTCTGTAAGACCCATTTGACTAAACCGTTAGTTCAATATGACATTACACACATACTTGCCCCGTAACACCCGCAAACTTGTGGCCGAGTTTATTTTTTAAATTTCCCGTTATCTTTTTGTTATTTATTCTAAAGGGTTCCAAATGGGCCTCCCCGACCTCGTCTCAGGGACGTTTCTACCCTCCCTTTTTATTTTTTTTATTTTTGTAAATACTACATTTTATTTCTTATCGTTCCGCATACTTACATTACAACATTGGAGATAATGTTGTATTTAAGTATGGGGGTGTTTTCTTATTTTGCAGTTTTATATTCTGCACTAATAAAAAACATACAAAAAATGAAAAAAAAGATTATTTAAAACTCAAAAAAAAATTTCATATAATCAAAAACTCAAAAAAATTATAAAACAAAAAATTTAAAAAATTATAAAGCAAAAATTCAAAAAATTTGTGTTTACTTTTTAAATCTTTTTGTAAAAAAAATCTTTCTCTTTCTCCCCTCACTTCTTTGTAAATAACACCTCTTTCTCTCCCCTTTCTTGTAAATAAATTGATAAAAATGTTCAAAAATAAATCTTAAAACTAAAAACAAATTTAGAAAATCCAAAAATCCTAAAAAGACAATAACTCTAAATTCAAAAAAACGATTATAAATTTAAAATACAAAATACAAAAAAGGATAAAAATACAAAAATCCCCAAAATTTTTTTATTATGAAACAAATAAATCGAATATCTTATTCTTAACCCCTTTTCACTCTTCAAAAATTTTGTTGCGAGTTTATTTATAAGCGAATTTTATTAATTCTTTGTTTACTATTCGTTTATTAATTCGAGATTGATAGATTTCGATATCTGGGATTAAATTTAAAAGAATTTCTTATCCTTTATATTTTTATTTAGATAAGGGACTTGTTTTTAGCATTATTTCTAATTTATATAAATAGTTGCACATATATTTTGTTATAAAATAATAATCTTAGATTTCAATTATATTTACTGCAAGTTTTTTTTTGAAATATAAGAACGTTCAATTTATAAAGTTTGGTCTTAAATATTTTTTATTACATCTAGTATTTTTTTTGAAAAAAAACCTATCTCCCTATTTTTTTCATGTCTTAATTGGCATGATTTTGATCCTTAATAAAACCTATGTCAATGAGAATAAGATTTCATTCCGTAAACATAGGCATCCAATATTTTAAAAAGATTATATGTTACAGAGTTAGAGGATAAAATTCATTACTTCTATATATATATACATTGAGTTATATGAAGTTCTTCAAAAAAAAATATTATATGTTATGTAAAATAAGATTTTGTTTTCCTAAACATCCACATTCAAACAAAAAAAAATTCTTTAAGAGGTTTGAGCGAAAAAATACCTCACCTCTAAACCCAAGCCCTCTTCATAAACCAACATCCCACTCCATATTCAAATGATTCTAGATTTAATTTTAAAATCTTTTTGAGAGCATAATTTTTAAATTGCATTATTTCCTTTAATTCTTATAAACTAAAGTTTCTATAATTCCAATCTATTTTTGTAAACCTAACAAATGCAATTCTTTGCTTTATATTTTATCATATTGAGAAGTTTTTAGCTAAAACTCTTCCTATATCTAAATTTTTGTCATAATTTAGGACTTAACTCTTGTACCCCTGATAATTATTTTTGATCTTTCAATCGATTAAATTCAAGTTGTAGCTAAACTTAGGATTTCTTTAATTCCTAATAAGTATATCTCCAACTTTTGATCTGGAATAACAAAAGCTTAAGTATGGGGGTATTTGATAAGTTGTAAATATAGGTAGTTATAAATACACGCCCATGACAGCAAGATCACACCCGGGACTTCCACGTATACAACCCCAAAGTAGATAATCAATAAATGCTCAACATCAACTCAGCAACAGTACTGACACGTCCCCCTACATGCCCGTGACCTAGGGCGTTTAACCCGAATTTTTTTTCCTATAAATAGAACTTTTCTGTTTGAGCTCTGAGTTCCTTTCTTTGAACCATTTTTCTTAGGGAAGTTACTGCTTAGATGTTTTCAATGCATTGTACGGAGATTTTATCCCCCTCTCTTTTATGTTTGTTTTTGCTTTGTAATCAACTTTTCATCTTAATAAAATTAGAAGCTTTTTCCTCGTTACATTGTTATGGATCGTATCTATGTGCCCCACCTTCAGCAATCTTATTTATCTTTTGTTTTTCTTAATTTTTCAATGGATGTGTGTATATGAGAGTAGATTTATGTTTTTATATTTTAGTTATTTTTTGTTAGCTTTGTTTATATTTAGGATTTTATAGTTTTTTATTCATTCTTATAAATTGGTAAAAGTGTTTTCAAAGTGGATTTTATTTTTCCTTGACTTAGATTTTATTTTCTTAGGTTGTAAAACTTTTTGTTCTTTTTACTTTATTTTCACTTTCTACGCACTTTTATGAAGTTATAAGATTGGATTTATAATCGTTTTAATTTTCGAGCACTTCACTTTTTGTTTTTAACACCTCTTTCTCTCGCCTTTTTAACTTTCATAACTTTTGTTCCTTTAATTTTTATTTTATTTTTTTATGCATTTCTCTCGTATTCTAATGGTAGAAATATAGTTGTTTCAAATTTTCAGTCACTTAGTTTTTCTTATTTTCGCTTGTGTGCGTGAGTGTATGAGTTATGTTTTATTTATGAAGAGTGTGTCTGTTTTATTTTATGTAGAGTGTGTGTGTTTTATTCAAGTAGAGTGTGTGCGTGTTTGCATCTATTTCCTCCTACTCGTTTGAGTAGGACTCGCTTTAATTTCCCGCCTACGTGTTTGAGTAGGACTTGTAATTTTCAGCATTCATTTCTCACCTACTCATTTGAGTAGGACTTGTAATTTGCCCCTTTCATTTCTCGCCTACTCATTTGAGTAGGACTTGTAATTTTACTGCTTTCAATTCCCGCCTACTCATTTGAGTAAGACTTGCATTTTACAGCTTTCTTTACTACTTTCTTTTACTGCTTTCATTTCCTGCCTAGTCATTTGAGTAGGACTTGTAATTTTCAGCTTTCATTTCTCACCTAATCGTTTGAGTATGACTTGCAATTTAACGCTTTCATTTCTCGCGTACTCGTTTGCGTAGGACTTGCAATTTTACTACTTTCATTTTTCGCCTACTCATTTGAGTAGGATTTGCATTTAACAGCTTTCTTTACTGCTTTCATTTTCTGCTTTCATTTTCCACTTATTCATTTGAGTAGGACTTACAATTTTACTACTTTCATTTCCCGCCTAATCGTTTGAGTAGGATTTATATTTTAAAGCTTTCTTTAATGCTTTCATTTACTGCTTTCATTTCACACCTACTCGTTTGACTTGGACTAGCACTTTCAATTATACATTTCTTTTCGTAAGCCATCCCCATTTCGATAATTGGCTAACCGCTCTTAGCCCTCAATATCGAAGAGCATTGAGATAGATAAAATTGCCTTAAATAATTAAAGGTCCTCTTTTTCTCGTTAATTATATCAACTTAAGGTTTGCACCGGGTTTACGACGTGTAAAACCACATATCTATGTGTGGGCTCTATTTTCGTAGTCCATATGCTAGCTAGCCGAGAGGCCGTGCGTATGTACAGATCACCCTTGGGTAAAGGGAGTTCTTCACTAACCCTTGAGAGAGGAGGCACGAAATTCTACCTGATTGGGTTCCCGACCCAATAGCGGGGTTCTTAGCGTAATGCGGGCATTAAGAGGAATCCTTCGTCAGACGAGAGCCCGGTCGAATAGTCTTAATGTTTAGATGTGTGATAGTCCTAGAGATAGATGAGCTCATGTTTGTGGAACCTCCACGGTCATGTCTCCGCCTTAATTAATTTGAAATTTAGGATTCCCATTTATTAAAAGTTATTTTAGTTCAATTCGTTTTGGTACCGTTGCGCTATTTCTTCATCGGATCTTTCTGCTTTTATTTTCTGTTTTTATATATATAAATAATAACCCGATAAGTTATCTTTGGTAAAATAATTGTCCCCTCCAGGGAAGAGTAAAAATAATTAACTCGTCCACGAGAACAATACCACCCTGATATATCCTATACTACACGCAATAAGTACACTTGTCTCCTTTCGTTAAAACTCGGTTTCAACTATTTTTATACATAATAAATCTGCGTGCCCCGTCCATCCGAAATAAAATCAACCGCTTTTCAAAAATAAACACGCGGGGTGCCGCGAGTTTTAACCATCAAGTTTTTGGCGCCGTTGCCGGGGAATTTTGGTGTTGTTATTTCGAACTCTGGAAAACTATTACTTTTACTTATATTTATATATATAACAAAAAAGAAAATGGTAAACAAAAATTAATAATAAAAATAATAATAATAATAAAACTACTTTAAAAAAAACAAAAAAAAACTTCACAAAATAATACTTATATTATTATTATCTTTAAAAACAAAAAAATTAATTGACGTCGTTTCCAAAAAAATTTTAAAAAAAACCTAAAAAACTAAAAAATCTAAAAACTAAAAAAGTAAAAGATATAAAAACTTAAAAAACTAAAAATCAAAAAAATCTAAAAAACTGAAAACCAAAACAAACCTAAAAAACTAAAAAACCTACCTAAAAACCAATCAAAAAATAAAATAAATAAATAAAGTACTTAAAAATATATAATAATTTGTCATTAAAAATGTATAAATCTATAACAAAAAAAAACCCTCCTAAAAATCACAAAACAATTCCTGTATATATGTTTTATTTTAACTTATTTTATTTTTTTCAAAAACCCAAAAATATTTTACCAAAAAAACACTTGAAATAAATAACACTTTTATATTATTAAATATTATATACCTATTTTCTCGCTTCGGCGTACTTCACGCTATTGTGAGCGATCGATGATCGCATTTCTATAACACCCATTTGACTAAGCCGTTTGTTCAATAGGGCATTACACATATACTTGCCCCTACCACCCGCAAACTTGTGGTCGAGTTTATTTTTTTAATTTCCCATTATATTTCTATTATTTGTTCTAAATAATGCAGGGTTCAAAATAGGCCTCCCAGACCTCGTCTCAGGGTTGTTTCTACCCTCCCTTTTTATTTTCTATTTTTTTTAAATACTGCATTTCATTTCTTATCGTTCTACATACTTATATTACAATATTGGGGACAATGTTGGATTTAAGTATTGGGATGTTTTCTTATTTTACACTTTTATATTCTGCACTAATAAAAAACTTACAAAAATGCAAAAAAGATTAGTTAAAACTCAAAAAAAAATTTATATAATCAAAAAATCAAAAAAATAGATAAAATAAAAAATTCAAAAAATTATAAAACAAAAAATTAAAAAAAATGCTTTTACTTTATAAATATTTTTGTAAAAAAATCTTTCTCTTTCTCCCCTCTCTTCTTTGTAAATAACACCTCTTTCTCTCCCCTTTCTTGTAAATAAATTGATAAAAATGTTCAAAAAAAATCTAAAAACTAAAAAAATATAAAACTTTAGAAAATCCAAAAAACTTGAAAGGATAATAACTCTAAATTTAAAAAAAGATAATAAATCAAAAATACAAAATACAAAAAAAGATAAAAAAAATACAAAAATCCCAAAAATTTTGTTTATTATGAAACAAATAAATCAAATATCTCATTCTTAACCGTTTTCGCCCTCCAAAAATTTTCGTTGTGAGTTTATTTATGAGCAAATTTTATTAATTCTTTGTTTACTATTTATTTATTAATTGGAGATTGATAGATTTAGATATCTGAGGTTAAGTTTTAAAGAATTTCTTATGCTTTATATTTTTTTATTTAGATAAGTGACTTGTTTTCTACATTACTTCTAATTTATTTAAATAGTTGCATATTTATTTTGTTAGAAAATAACAACCTTAGATTTCGATTATATTTACTCCAAATTTTTTTTGAAATATAGTAACGTTCAATTTATAAAGGTTGCTCTCAAACATTTTTTATTACATATAGTTTTCTTTCTGAAGAAAACCTCTCTCCCCATTTTTTTTCATGCCTTACTTGGCATGATTTTGATCCTTAAAAGAACTTATGTCAATGGGAATAAGATTTCATTCCATAAATATAGACATCAAATATTTTAAAAAGATTATATGTCACGTAGTAACAGGATAAAATTCATTACTCCTATATATATACAATTGGTTATATGAAGTTGTTCAAAAAAATATTATATGTTATGGACAATAAGATTTCGTTTTCCTAAACATCCACATTCAAACCAAAAATTCTATTAGAGATTTGAGCAAAAAAATACCTCACCTCTAAACCCAAGCCCTCTTCATAAACCAACATCCCCCTTCGCCATATTCAAATGATTGTAGATTTAATTTTAAAATCTTTTTAGAGCATAATTTTTAAATTGCATTATTTCCTTTAATTCTTATAAGCTAAAGTATCTATAATTCCAATATATTTTTGTTAACCTAACAAATACAATTCTTTGCTTTCTATTTGATTATATCGAGAAGGTTTTACCTGAAACTCTTCCTCTATCAATATTTTTGTCATTTTTTAGGACTTAACTCTTATAGTCCTGATAATTATTTTTGATCTTTCTATCGATTAAATTCAAGCGGTAGCTAAACTTAGGATTTCTTTAATTCCTTATAAGTATATCTCCAACTTTTACTCTATAATAACAAAAGCTTAAGTGTGGGGGTATTTGATAAGTTGTAAATATATGTATTTTACGTAGATTATTTAAGTCATTTTTGTTTATTTTGTTATTTTTAGTTATTTTTCTTTAATAAAATGCTTCTTTTTTGAATATTCTTCTCTAACGTACCTTTATTTTGTTTTCCTAAAATTTTATAGAATCTGGCAAAATTTCAAAGTACACGCCCGTGTACTTCTCGATCATGACCATGACCTGGGCATGTCACTTTGATTCCAGCAAAAATCAGCCAACTGTAATGCTAAAGTGAAGTCACGCCCCACTACACCCCCGTGTCCCGACATAACACGCTCATGTCAAACCCACCTCTACATCAAACCCCCCTCGATCAATATTGCATTCGAAGTTCGTTGAAACGCTTGACATGCCCGTGTCAATATTTGACACGCCCATGACCTCTCCACCTGTCCAGACAAGACGGTGCCGGCTACACAATGACACGACGTCTTCCCCAGATAAACCTTCTGGACATGCCCCACCTACGCACCCGTGATAGCATGGTCATGCCCATGACTTCCACGTGTACAACCCCAAAGTCAATAATCAATAAATGCTCAGCATCAACTCAGCAACAGTACTGACACACCCCCCTACATGCACGTGACCTAGGGCGTGTAACACGAAATTTTTGCCTATAAATAGAACTTCTTTATTTGAGCTGTGGGTTCCTTTCTTTGAATTATTTTGCTTAGGGAAGGTGCTTCTTAGATGTTTTCTATGCTTTATAATGAGATTTTCTCCCCATCTCTTTTATGTTTGTTTTAGCTTTGTAATCAACTTTTCATCTTAATAAAATTAGTAGCTTTTTCCTCCTTACGTTATTATGGATCACATCTATGTGCCCCACCTTTAGCAATCTTATTTGTATTTTGTTTTTCTTAATTTTTCAATGGGTGTGCGTGTGTGTATGAGTGTAGATTTATGTTTTTATGTTTTAGTTATTTTTACTTAGCTTTGTTTAGATTTAGGATTTTATAGCTTTTTAAAATTCTTATAAATTGGTAAAAGTGTTTTCAAAGTAGATTTTATTTTTCTTTGACTTAGATTTTCTTTTTTAGGTTGTAAATCTTTTTGTTCTTTTTTACTTTATTACCACTTTCTACGCACTTTTACCAAGTTATAAGAATGGATTTATAATCGTTTTAATTTTCGAGCACTTCGCTTTTTGTTTTTAACACCTCTTTCTCTCCCCTTTTAACCTTCACAACTCTTGCCCTTTTAATTTTTATTTTCTTTTTTATGCATTTTTATCGTATTCTAACGGTAGAAATATAGTTGTTTTAATTTTTTAGTCACTTAGTTTTTCTTATTTATGCTTGTGTGTGTGAGTGTATGAGTTAGGTTTTATTTATGAAGAGTGTGTGTGTTTTATTTTATGTAGAGTGTGTGCGTTATATTCAAGTAGAGTGTGTGCGTGTGTGCATCTATTTCCTCCTAATCGTTTGAGTTGGACTCGCTTTAATTTCACGCCTACTGGTTTGAGTAAGACTTGTCATTTTCAGCTTTCATTTCCCGCCTACTCATTTGAGTATGACTTGCAATTTACCGCTTTCATTTCCCGCCTACTCATTTGAGTAGGACTTGCAATTTTACAGCTTTCATTTCCCACCTACTCATTTGAGTAGGACTTGCATTTTACAGCTTTCTTTACTGCTTTCATTTACTGCTTTCATTTACTGCTTTTATTTTCCGCCTACTCTTTTGAGTAGGACTTGCACTTTTAATTATGCATTTCTTTTCATAAGTCGTCCCCATTCAGATGAGTGGCTAACCGCTCTTAGCCCTCAGTATCGAAGAGCATTGGGACAGATAAAATCGCTTTAAATAACTAAAGGTCCTATTTTTCTCGTTAATTAAATTAACTTAAGGTTTGCCCCGAATTTACTACACGTAGAACCACATATTGATGTGTGGGCTCTATTTCTGTTATCCATACGCTAGCTATCCGAGAGGCCATACATATGGACTGATCAACCTTGGGTATAGGGAGTTCCGCACTAACTCTCGAGAGAGGATGCGCGGAATTCTACCGGATTGGGAACCCCACCCGATAGCGGGGTTCTTAGCATAATGCGGGCATTAAGAGGAATCCTTCGTCAGACAAGTGCCCGGTCGAATAGTCTTAATGTTCAGGTGAGCGATAGTCCTAGATATAGGTGAGCTTATGTTTGTGGAACCTCCACGACCAAGTCTCCGCCTTAATTAATTTGAAATTTAGGATATCTATTTATTAAAAGTTATTTTAGTTCAAATTCATTTCAGTACCGTTGCGCTATTTCTTTATCGGCTCTTTCTGCTCTTATTTTCTATATATATATATATATATATATATATATATATATATATATATATATATATATATATATATATATATATATATATATATATATATATATATATAATAACCCGATAAGTTATCTTTGGTAAAATAATAGTCCCTCCAGGGAAGAGTAAAAATAATCAACATGTCCCAAGGAACAATAGGACCATGATATTCCTCACCAGAATATCCTGTACTACACGTGATAGGTGTACTTTCCTCCTTTCATTAAAACTCGGTTTCAACTTTTTTATAAATAATAAATCTGTGTGCCTCGTCCTTCCAAAATAAAATCAACAGCTTTTCTAAAAATAAACCTGCGGGGTGCCACGAGTTTTAACCATCAGGTTCCCACAACCATAAGTGCTGGATTTTGTCGGTGTTTATGCTCATTCTATGATGAACTTGCCACTCTTATGTACATATACACTTACTTATATAATTGTTCTATAAAGTATAGATCTTTATCATACTTGGTGCAGCTTGTGATATCTAACCCTTGCGAGTTCTTTCTTACTTATTACCTTATAGTTGAGTGTTGGTGTTTTCATTTCAGCTATTCCTGTTTGGGTTGGTAACCCTTTGACTCCTTTGCTTTCGTTTGAAATTGATCTTTATTTGATAGTTGTATATTCTTGCTGAGTTATTCTTTTCTTTAGAATGCCTCAAGTTTGGAGCAGTATCCATTTGAGCGACTAGGGTTGGTGGTTGCTGGTGTTCTGCAATTATTGCAGTCATCCTTTCCTCACCATTGTGAGGTAGTATTGTTGTTTTGTTGTTTAGTTCAGACATACAAGTTTTTTTGGTGGGTTCGTGTCAGGTTGTTTATGCCCAGTGGAGTTTTTATATTGTTAAGTTACTTGTTAGCTGATTAGTCTCTTCTAGATGACTTATTGGTTTTACTTGATCTCTGAGAAGGTTTTCTGTTAGGATTGCAAGTTAGTTATTTTAAGTATAAAAGTATCATCATGATTATCTCATTCATAGCATATTTCAAGCCAAATCATTCTATTTTTAACTATGTAAAAATATTTTTCTTTACTTATATTAAATCTAGAGGTATGCATATCATGAGTTGTCCTATTTGGATGTTTATGCTAATGTAGGATGTTAATTAAGATAAACAAAGTATTTTCCACAGTGTTTATTCAATTTTTTACTCATGGTCTAGTTACTCCACTGAGCCGAGGGATACGACCATCAAAACTTAACTTAAATTACAGCTTTCTTCATAATAAACTTGAGGATTTCATATAAAGTGTTAGGTTCCAGTTCTTGCCTGAGCGCCTGTACTTATCCCCTACACGGTATGACATCAAGACGCATATTTTCTCTTACTCTGTTATATCATTTAAATGCGGAGAAAATCTGGGTTGTGACAGTTGATATCAGAGGTGTAGTTTTAGCGATCTTGTTCCATTTCATACACACACTGATGTGTCATCAGTACGTCTTAGCTGAAGTATGAACACTACACTCATAAGAAAGATAAGGAGTATACAGGGCATATTATGTAGTATGAGATGCATAATATGTGTTTGTATATGGATCCTCATAGGAAGCAACATGCGTCTGTTATGTAGTATGGGATGCATAATAATCATCATAGGAATGCACATTAAATTTTGTTTTTTTGTTACATGTGATATTATCTAGTATGAGATGCACAATATTTCATGTACAAGCAACTCATAACATGCATTAAGACCTCTCTTAGATTGTATAACACAACATGCATGACATAATATAGCATTAATACAGGTGCCAAGCTAAACATCTACATAGTGACATACATACACACATGGATTTAAACCAAAAATAATAAGAATTATTGCATTCATGGTTTACTCACATGAGTCAAAAGGAAGACAGTATATCATACTAAGTTTAAGTATTACATCATTAACAAAAATCCTAGAGCAAGTTAGCAGCATGAGCAAATATTTATACATATATGGTCTGAACTAAGTTGTGTAGTTCTAGCGGTTAAGCTAGGTTTTGATTTGACGTTTGTTATATTCTTATGATGCCTCCTAAGCGTGTTTTGATGAGGCCTACTCCACAGTCTGATGGCGAGTCGTCTGGTGCCCAGAGTGAGCCTGTGATTGACGGATTATGATAGAGCAATGAGGCTCTGTCAAGGGAGATTGTGGAGATGCAATCACAAATCGAGGTGATGTTGACTGTCATTTTATGGTTGTAGTCGAGAATGCAGGATCCTGCAATGGGTCAAGCCGTTCCCGTTTCTCATACTCCTTTGGTGCCTCCAGTTCAGATGTCACCAGAGATGTATTTTATATTACATTTTCAACGATTAGGACCTCCTACCTATGATGGTAGAGCTGACTTTATGGCATTGGATGATTGGATTATTACAATCGAGGAGTTGTTATCATATTTAGGAATTTCTGCGGACCAGAGACTGATGGTCACTGCTTACCAGCTTAAGGGTCATGCAAAGAGCTGGTGTTTAAAAGAAAAAGAAAACCTCACTGATGGATGCTTGTGGTGATAGATCATGGAGTTGCTGCTTAGGAAATTTCTACCATCGGTCGAGCAAGACCGTTTGATAAACAACTTTTTGAATCTGAAACAGAGACAACTCACGGTTAGTGAATATGAGATAGAGTTCAGAAAGTTGAGCTGGTTTGCCCCGGATTTAGTAGCCTCTGAAGCTAGAAGAGGTAAATGATTTTTGGGGGGCCTAGGAGTGACATCCAGTAGCTGGGTTGCGCTTATGGATCAGAAAACTATGCTAAGGTAGTGGAAGCTGCTCTTAAGGTCAAAGCAATCGATAATGCCATGAATCGAGGCTTGCAAATGAGGAAGGACAAGAGAAAGTCTGATGATGGTAAGAACTCTCGGAGTCTGGTCCAACTTGGAATAAAAAAAGCAAGGAGGTGTGCAGTTTCTGAGGCCGGTCGGGCTATCCGTTCGAAAAGTATTTCAAGAGGTTAGGAGCTCAAAAGCAGCAAAAAGTACTTGCAATTCAGAATGCTCCCACAGGAGATCTTGTTTGTGCTTCGTGCAAGCATAAGGGGCACGATGCTTCCCATTGTTGGGGTAAGGATAAGGCCTACTTTCAGTGTGCACATAAAGGGCATTTTAAGTCAGAGTGTCCACGGTCTCAGCCCCCATTGTAGCCAGTTCCACTCCATGCCTTGTCGCTACAACAGTATTTGGATAAATGGAAGGGCAAGTTAAATGTGGTGACTTTGGAAGAAGCACATACCTCTGCCCAAGTGATCTCAGGTTAGATTCTAATCTAGTTCTTAGCTGTTATCTTTAGTTTTTATGTATGTTCGTTTAGTTACGTACACGATTTTATAGGTAAATTTAAGGTAAAGAACTGTTGGGCACACGTTCTTTTCTATTATGGTTCTACCCACTCGTTCATGGCTAGGATTGTGTAGAGCAACATTGTCTGACCCTCGATTCAGTTGGCGATTTATTTTGTGTTAAGTTTCCTTCCGATGATTCGATGGTGTTGGACAAGGGTATCCAGAGTTGTTCGATCCTTTTATGTGATTTCCTAGCTTTTGCTGATTTGAAGGTGTTAGACCTGGAGGACTTCGATGTGATCTTGGGCATGGACTGGTTGTCCAGATATGATACGGTTATCCAATGCAAGTTTAAATATTCGGACATCAAGATGGATAATAGCCACCCCAGGAGTGTGTATGGTTTTCCATTCTAGGATTCCCCGATCATTTATGCGATATGTGCTCGAAAACTTTTATATTCCGACTATTTTGCTTGTTTGGTCTCTGTTTTGGAACCACTGGTAGTTTGTCGTGTGTCGAGGATATTCCTGTGGTGCGAGAGTTTCCTGATGTCTTCCTAGTTAGTCTTCCTGGTCTTCCGCCTGAGAGGGATGTGGAGTTTGTTATTTATTTGGAGCCGGGTACTCCCCATATTATTAAGGCATTGTACCAAAGGGCCCCTAGTGAGCTGGAAGAGTTGCGTGCCCAGTTGTATGATTTGGGTAACCTCATGTGCATATTAGAAGCTTTTATAGTTTTATTTTGATTAGGTCATTGCACTGTACACCACTGCACCCACTTGAGCACGTGCTTAGCTGTTAGTGTGTCACGAGTTAAACTCATTTCTTGGTTAGATTTGGGAAAATTATGGTGCCGGCTTAGGATTGTGAGATAGAGTAAAATGTTGACCTTGTTGTGTTTCTAGTCAACTGCTCTCATCTCGTGTAAAAATTCGAGTAGATTTAATTTTTTTTTTATGCTTATGGTTTTATACTTTTCTATTTGCGTAAAGATCTTTTTATTCTACTCAAAAGTTGGTGAATCCGGTGTGAATCAAACGGTAGTATAGGAATGTGTATAGCCGTCACTAGACTCGTTTTGCTCGAGTCGGGAGGAAGGATCATCTTTCTCGGTGGCTAAGAACTTACCCTAAGCTACTCTCGAAGCATGGGTACTTGGTTAGTCTAGCGTAAGTGTGATGTAGGCCATCATTTTGGCCCGGTTGAGCTTTGTACCGTTCCTAACATCATATCCTCGCTAGCCCCATTGTGCCTACCCTTCTTTTGATTCAGCTCCACCTTCATTCACAAAATCCCCATAGCCTATCCTAGTTGCACACCCAAATCGAGTTTAGTGTTCTATATTTTCATGTTGGGATGTGATGTGGTGTTATTATTTGTGAAAATATGGAAGTGCTACCAAGTTTATATCTGCTGAATTGTGAAAATAAAATGATGAAAAAGAAAAAAAAAGAAAAATATTTGTAAAGAAAAAAATGTGAGAAAAAAAAAGTTTAAATTGAAAACCTTTTTTAAAATGTGATTATATTTGGAGTAGGCGGTGCACACACCCATCTGTTAAATGTTAATTCTGGAGGTGTGGTGTACCTGCATATATTGTGGTTAGCGGTTGGATTCTTTTTAGGCTAGCTCATTTGGGTTAGGTGCATAGCCTTTCTTTTTATCATTGTTTACCTCACCGTAACCTAAGCCCCGTGATTATCCTAAAGTCATACGGATTTGCGCTTGACTCTAACTAGTGTCGTGGAGAGAGTGTGAACGGGCAAGTGTATGGTCCCCGACATTGGTGGATTCCTTTGGAGGTGATCCTGAGCCCCGATCTTTAGCAATGCTCACCTTAGTGGCCTGCCTACTTTCTTCCTATGCGTGACCGGTTGATTCACCGTGATTTTATTTTTGAGTACTAATAAAATTTTGATACGCATTGTGAAAAATATAAACTATTATGCATACTTAGAAATTTCTTCTATTAACTTTTTACGCGTGCGAGCATGCGACTTTGCATGGTACTCCATATCGCAATTACCTTATAGCTAAATCATTTTCCCTATCTGCATAGATTTTGTTTGCTTGGGACGTGCAAACAGTTAAGTCTGGGGGTCTAATGAGTCCGATTTATATAGGGTTTTTCAGACTCATCTGGGCTAGTTTTCACGTGTTTGCACTTCAGTTTTCGTTCTATATCGTTCATATTTCTTCTTATCTATATTTCCATAGGAAGTGCACACTTTGGACCATGTTGTGTATTTTTGTACTTTTATTATTTGTACTCCTTATTGTGATTGCCTGGAATGTCTGCACATATCAGTGATTTGTTTTTCCTATTGGTACAGGGGTCGTGTACGTGGTCTGGGAGTGTTTGGATACAGAAATACTGTGCACGGTCATCGGATCTACTGCGCACGACCACTGGTCAGGCGTCGATGATCGTGCGCACTTGCCTTCCTTTTCCAAGTTCTGCCTCGGCATACACATGACCACTGGACACAGTGTGCATGACAACCGGTCGTGCGCCACTGATCGTGTGTATTGATTCCTCTTTTCCTGGAGTTCCGCTTGGGGTAATCGCACGACCATTGGATATAGTGCGCATGACCACCGATCGTGTGCCATTGCTCATGCATAGTACCCAGGTTTTCTTCCTAATCTACCATGCCAGTGCGCACGATCACTGGACATAGTGCGCACGACCACTGGTCGTGCGCCCGTGATCGTGCGCATTATTCAATTCTGCTTTCTATAAATATGCAGGTGCCGCCCTAATTCCAGGATCGCTCATTTTTCCTCCGCTGTTTTCGTCTCCAAGGAGGGATTCTGCCGTCCTCCTTCAATCTCCACCCTAGGGAGGTGCTCCGGGCAAGCTTTCACTGCCAAATCAAAGTCGGAGCTTCCTCTCGGCCTCCTCAGTCATCTCTTGTGCTCATTTCAAGATTCAACGCCATAGTCATCAAGCAAAGGGAAGCTTGCAACTTTCGTCCATTATCGTGACACGAAGAAGACGGGCCATTGGAAGGTGGTGACAGCCCATCTCTACCCCGGACGCAGTTGAGGACCGAGCTTGGACGCAGATTGATAACCCGACGATTCCAACCATGAATCCTCAGCAAGACTTTGGATTGGGTCGATCTCTTGCCTTGTTCTTCCTTTATTGTTGTTTATGTGTTGTTGCAAATTTTATTTATAAATGATGTGCGCTTAGTTGTAAAACACTTATATTAAATCATGTCTTTGTGATTTGTATTGTCGTTATATTTGCTTGAGGTGCACCATATTCCAACCACCACCATCCACCCTTGCCGCACTAGCAATTGCTAGTGGCGTGCGAAACGAAGAGGTGCTTTCGACCCTCATTGCGCCGTTCTAACCACCTCATTCGCAAGCCTACTCGTCCATCCTCCCAGTGATTCGGTGCATAGCGGCCCGACTAGTCTTCCATCCCGCTTGGCAAAGCATCGCATAGCGGCGTTGCATAGGAGTAGTTGTTAGCCTTTTATTTTCTTTTTCCGCAAATATCAAAACCCCCCTTACTTAACTCTGACCTAAGGACTTCAATCTCAAGTCCTCCTCGAAATTAACACCACCTTACTGTGTTCCTTGAGAGATCGATACTTGGGAAAACTCGCCCATTTTATATTACTTGTGCGACCGGTTCACTGCCGTGATCTTTAGCATCAGTGCACTCAACGCACTCAATGCCTAAAGACGATAGAACAACTTATATTTAAAAAGCGTTGAGTGGCGTCGAGTCCACTCGACGCACTCGATGACTTTCAGCTCAATGGTGTTGAGTGCACTCAACACACTCAATGTCGCGTTGAGTGGCATTGAGTCCACTCAACGCCAACTCTCCAGAATAATTTCTATGTCCTAATTCATCGAGTGGCATTGAGTCCACCCTACACCAACTTTCCAGAATAATTTCTAAGTCCATATACTCGACGAAGTTACCTCAGACTGACGAATTTTCCTCTGTCTGTGGCATCGAGTCAAGGCACCACACTCAACGCCAAGATCTGCTAGAAAACATTCCATGTAAAATGGCATTATGTGAGCTCTACCCACTCAATGCCAATTAGTCTATGGCGTTGCGGGAGCTCTACTCACTCAACGCCAGTCATTCTATGGCATTGATTGAAGCCACCACACTCAACGCATGGCCTTCAGCATATTTTTTGTCTTAACTAGCATGGCGTGGAGTCCAAGAAACACACTCAATTCCTTATTTCCAGAAATCTCCGAGTAAAATGGTGTTGAGTGAGCTCAACTCACTCAACACCCCAAGCCAGAATCATTTCCAATTAAAATGGCATTGAGTGACCTCAACTCACCCAACGCCATTAAGTTTATGGCGTTGAGTGAGCTCAACTCACTCAACGCCCCTGAGCCAGAATTATTTTTAAGTTAAATGGCATTGAGTGAGCTCAACTCACTCAACGCAATTCAGTCTATGGCATTTAGTGAGCTCAACTCACTCAACGCCCCGGGCCAAAAATATTTTTAAGTAAATCCTACCCCATTCGTCGAGTCCAGTCATCTCACTCGACACCACCTAAACCTGAGTAAATTCTCTTAACTCAAAATGCGTGCGAGGGTTCTATCAAGAAATGGGATGTTACAAATCCTATAAACAAAATAAAATATTTCATCCACAAAATCAGGCTAAGGCTATGGGGAGAGAAAAGCATGAAATGAGATAAAATATGCTTTTAAAATTTACCTTGAGGAAACAACCGCTAGGAGTGCTTCCACATCAAGTCGAACGGCTCCCGAGTAAATTCTTCCTTCCCATGATTTGACCACAGTACCTTTACCAAAGGAACACTCTTGCGACGCAAACTCCTTTTCTCGGTGTCCACTATCCGCATCGGCTCTAATCGTACTGATCTATCTGTTGCTACTGCTCCATCAATGGTGGGGATATGTTGATCAGGCCGCAACAGCGCCGTCCGGAGTGACGACACATGGAATACGTCATGAAGGTTCTCCAGCTCTGGCAGTAACTACAACCGATAGGCCAAAGGGCCAATACTTTCCAACATAGTGTAAGGACCAACGCACCTTGCGCTGAGCTTCATACCACGTACACGTGACACTCCATGCATCGGCCGAATCTTCAGGAACACTTTGTCACCTACTTGAAATTCTACCATCTGGTGCTTTGCATTATAATATTTAGCCTGCCGAATTTGAGCCTCAAGCATGCGGTCCCTTAATAATCTAACAATGGCATCAGTATCATCGATGTACTCAATTCCAAAAACCTTCGGGTCTTCATCTTACACCCATGACAAGGGGGTTCTACACCTTCTTCCGTAAAGGGCTTCATGGGGTGCCATCCCGATACTAGCCTGGTCACTGTTATTATATGAGATTTCTACCAGGGGTAAGAGTCTTTCCTACGGCTCTCTTCTATCCAGCACACAAAACCTCAAAAGCTATTCCCAAGTTCTGATGGTACTCTCAAACTGCCGTTCCGTCTAAGGATGAAAGGTTGTGTTGAAGGTAAGGCGTGAAACCAAATACGCTTGTACAGCCTTCCATTCTTTAGAGGTAAAATGACCATCCCGGTCAGAAATAATTGTCTTTGGCACGCCATGGTACCGTACAAACTGCTCCACAAAGTGGCGTACCAAAACATCCAGATGATCATCTTTCTTCATAGGAATAAACATCGCTACCTTTGCCAGGCGGTCAACGATTACCCAAAGTGAATCATTCCTTGAACTTAAGCGAGTCAACCCGTGGACGAAGTCCATGGAGAAATCCTCAAACTTCCACTCGTGGTTGGGCAATGATTGTAATAATACACTGGGCTATTGCATTACGACCTCACCCTTTGATAGGCCTCACTGTGTGTAACAAAATATCTGACGTCTCTCTTCATCCTGGGCTAACATATGGTCTTCCGCAAGTCGTCGTACACCTTGGCTATCCCAGGATGCACTGAATACTGAGAGCAATATGCCTCGCTCAAGATATCTTCCCGAATTTTATCGCCTTTGGGAATGTAAAGCCGGCCATGGAGATGAACGAGGCCGTCTTTTAGGGAATACTCGTCAGTAGTCCCATCTTCAATGACTTAAGCACCAGGGCCAGAGATACATCCTTTCCTTGCACTTTCCAGATTCGGTGTCGGATATCACAGACTATGCTCATCGCGATCATGTACTCTATATATCCTTCTGAATGGTCTATATATTCCAGGGTAATCTCCATTTCTTCGAGCATCCGAGCTAATTTCATACTCATCAATTAGGACTCGGGGCTCGATTCCGGTACCTTTCTGCTCAAAGCATCAGCTACGGATTTTTCTTTTCCACGATGGTAGTTCAAAGTAAATTCATAATCACATAAAAATTCTAACCACCGCCGCTGTCTCAAATTCAATTCCTTTTGAGTATGAACATACTTTAGATTTTTGCGGTCCGAAAAGATTTCGCAGTGGACGCCAAATAGATAGTGTCTCCAAACCTTCAAGGCGAATACCACTGCTCCCAATTCAAAATCATGTACTGGATAGTTGACTTCATGCTTCTTCAGCAGTCTTGAAGCATATGCAATCATATGTCTGTGTTGCATCAATACTGCTCCCGTCCCTTGATACGACGCGTAAGTGTAAATTTGAAATCCTTTCTTCCAGGATGGAAGGTATAGGATTGGTGTAGTAGTAAGTCTGTCCTTCAGTTCTTGGAACGCAGCTTCACACTGGGGTGTCCACTTGTAACACCCCCATCCGTCGTATGGCATATAATAGAAGGTCCAGCTAGAACCCGACGCCATATACCACAGACAGTTGGAAGGGTGACATAAGAATACCAAAACATACCAACTAAGACTACTCTTCCTACACAGAGCATTCTAGCGGAAGCTTTTAAACAGTTATAAATAACCCATAATTGATATATTGACTAACTTGAATGTCCACAACTACCACAGGAATGAAATAATAAATACGAAGAAAGTATTCGGCCTTATGGCCTTACAAGAGTTTCACTTAACAAAGTACTGTTTTCCATACATCGGCTCGCAGGCCGGCCACACATGATAGAAATAAAATACAACTATTCGCTATGGACTTCGAGGGCCAGCTCAGCAACTTGGGCTTCAGCCCGCTATTTAGTACTCGGCTCCGCAGCACCTGCAAGCAACATTCCACCGCACGGTGGCAAACAAAGCAACGGTCAGCCAAAGCCAACCAAATTATAACGACCCCGCCCCTTACTTGGGACGGCGGTGCTCCTTCCCTGCATTTCATTAGCCCAGCTAAACAATTATAGTGCGAATATACTATGTCACAGGTTTAGGCTCTCACGACCACACACCCCGTGCACTCAGGGCACATTATCGGTGAATCCAGTCAATTCTGCGGCTACACCGCCATCCACGGGATGGCAACAACGTGAGCATTTTAGTCTTTCTGACCACTGTCTAAGGCTCCCGACTATGCCAACGGCCAGTCCCTCGTTGGGTCTCTCGCACCGGACCACATAGCCCGGGTCCGATTCCACTTGCCTGTTGCTCAAAACGCGTAGTTCACCTTAAGAAGTATGCACGAGCCAAGCTTCTCTCAAATCCCGCAACAATACCAAACAACACATAACCCAGTTATGTACAAGGTCGGCTCCCGGGCCTCCAAGTTAGTAGAATTATGTTTCCGCTCAGTTTTTCGGGTGCGCCTTGGAGTTAATCCGCAAGGATCCCTGCTATAATGTAACGTGTAGAAACCCAAAAGCACAAAACACAGAGTCTTCTCCGGCATACCATACAAAATGTAACATCACTGATCCAGACCAACATGTCCGGGTAGGCTTCACACACAATGCCTATGTCCGTACTTCGCTTCCGGACTCTATATGCAACACAAGGGGGACTATTCCTGTCAACCCACAGGATCACCGCACACTCATCGCAGACTCACGGGAGCGGGTTTCCTTATGCAAAAGAAGGAGAGCTTCACATGCTCAAGTAGATAATCGTTACCCTTGTAGTACGCTCATGTACCATGGAAAAACTATACGGATAGAAGGCTTCGCAATGGAATTTCCTCCTCAGGTCCGCTCTCGGTTCTCAAAACGGTGCTCTGATGCTCCGTCGGTGGCCGGAATCCTCCCTTTCCTTCCTACTCTCTCCAACTCCTTAGAAAGAGAATGGTAAAGAGAAAATGAGGAGTTAAACCTCCATTCCCAGCCTTAACAGAGCAGGAACACATCTGGGTCGTTGGATCTTAGTTAAAGAAAACGAACGGCTCAGATCCGCCCAAAAATCATCAAACCTGGGCCGAACACGGCCTCGCACACGGCCGTGTCCCAGGCCGTGTGCCTCGATCCATACACGATCGTCGAGCACAGAAACTGACATCGGTCGAGACATGCCCGTGTCCCAACCTGACACGCCCGTGTCTGTTTCTGACACCCCCGTGCACTAGGGCTGTGTCACCAGTAACCACCACGCCAACCGACACGACTCTTGGCAACACGGGTGGTGACACGGGTATGCACACGCCCGTGTCACGCTGTCGTGTTTCCTATCGTGTCCTTCTCTGGACACAGCCGGCCAACAAAAATAACCACACGGCCTTGGACACGCCCGTGTCCTAGGCCGTGTACCCCTATACAGGCAAGAAAAAATCTCTTGGACACGACCAGCTTGATACGATTTTTGGGGCATTACAAATCTCCCCCACTTAAAGAATTTTGTCCCAAAATTATGTAAAGATACACAAAAATTTAAATGTTACCTGAGTGGAATAACTCGGGGTATTCTTCCATCTTAGTCTGCTCTCGTTCCCAAGAAAGCTCCTCACATACGCAGTTATCCCAACGGACTTTAACCATTCAGATTTCCTTGTTGCGGAGTCATTTAACCTCAAAATCTTCATTGCGTATTAGCTTGACCTTCGTCGTCAACCCATAATATGCCGGCACTTGATCGACCGCAATGACCTGCGAAGGCTCTTGCACCAACTTCCGCAACACCGATACGTTGAACACATCGTGTAGCCCACTCAACTCCACTGACAGCTTCAATCGATACGCTGCTACGCCATCACACTCCAAGATTTCAAATGGTCCAAGGTATCTCGCACTCAGCTTCTTCAAGCGTCGAACCCACGAGACACCCTTGAATGGCTTGATTTTCAAATACACCCAGTCGCCAACACCGAACTCCACGTTCCTATGCTTGGCATTATAGTATTTTGCCTTCCTGTTCTGAGCGATCTTCAACCTTTCCTGAACTGTATGTATCATTGAAGTGGCGTGTTCTACCGCTTGACGTTTGTATAACTTCGATTCGCCTGTCTCTAACCAAGACAACGGTGTGCGACACTTTCTCCCATACGAGGCCTCGAAAGGCGCCATTCCAATACTCGCCTGATAACTGTTGTTATATGAAAACTCCACCATGCACAGGTGATCTTCCCACTACTTTTCGAAATCCAAGATGCACATACGAAGCATGTCCTCCATCATCCAGTTAACCCTCTCGGTCTGACCATCCGTCTGCGGATGAAAGGCTATGTTGAAACTCAACTTAGTTCCCAACAGACTATACACCAGCCTCCAGTCGTTCGACGTGAAGCGTCTATCCCGGTCACTAACAATACTGTGGGGCACACCATGCAATCGTACAATATTATCCATATAGAGTTTGGCTAACTTCTCCACCGGATCTTCCTTCCTGTTTGGAATAAAATGCGATATCTTTGTCAATCTATCTACGACCACCCATATGGCATCGTTTCCCCTCTGTGACTTTGGCAAACCATGCACAAAATCCATAGAAATGTCGTCGAATTTCCACTCCGGGATAGGTCGGGACTTCAAGAAACCTACGGGCTTCTGACACTCCGCCTTTACCAAGGCACACGTCTGGCACTTGGCCACATAAAGTGATACATCCTTCATCAATCCTGGCCACCAGAACAACTTCTTCATGTCTTTATACATCTTCGTGCTCCCCGGGTGGATTGAGTACTTGGTATGATGTGCCTCGTACAATAACTCCTCCGAAAGATTACACGTACTAGGAACGCATCGGCAACCGTCCCTCCTTAGCAGTCTATCCTCAACAGCAAATTGGGAATTTGACCAATCCAAAGATTCATCTAATATCTGCTTCATGCTGTTATCCTGAACCAATGCCCGCCGAACTCTATCAGTTAGGTCATACTGCACCTCTGACCAAAACAATTTCGCCTCGGCACTAGACTGCTTGTCGACGCAAGTTATCTGCAATGCCTCCAAATCACGGACCAATCTCTCATCATGTACCGACAACCAGTTAGCTTACGCAGGAACCCTGCGACTCAACGCATCCGCCATTGCATTTTCTTTCCCAGGCACATAATGTATCTCAAAGGTATAGTCCCCCAGGAACTCCATCCACCTCTGCTGCCTCATGTTTTGGTCTTTCTGATCCAACAGGTACTTCAGGCTCTTATGATCGGTGTAGATATCGACCTTCACACCGTACAGATAGTGCCTCCACAGCTTTAGAGCAAATATCACAGCCACTAACTCTAAGTCATGGACCGGATAATTCCGCTCGTGAACCTTCAATTATCGTGAACCATAGGCTATCACGCTCCCATGCTGTAGCAGAACACAACCTAAACCACTTCCCGAAGCATCACTATAGATTTTGAACCATTCAATCCCACTCTGCGAACATAAAATAGGCGTCGTGGTCAACTGCCTCTTCAATTCTTCAAAAGACTGCTCGAACTCCAACGACCACAAACTTTTGATCCTTCCTTGTCAACGTCGTGAGTGGTATCGCTATCTGCCAGAAGTTCTCTACGAAGCGCCTGTAGTAGCCGACAAGCCCTAGAAAGCTCCAGACTTCCGCCACTGTAGTCAATACAGGCCACTCCCGTATCGCCACTATCTTTGCCGGATCCACCGCTATCCCTTCTCCCCTAACAACATGACCAAGAAATGCTACCGAGGATGACCAGAACTCACACTTGGAGAACTTAGCATACAACTGATTTCTTCTTAACGTCTCTAATACCATATGCAGGTGCTTGTAGTGATCTTCCTCACTCTGCAAGTATACTAGCATATCGTCGATAAATACTATCATGAAACGATCCAGGTACTCTCTGAACGTCATGTTCATCAGATCCATAAACATGGATGGCGCATTGGTCAACCCAAATGGCATGACCATAATGCCCAAACCGCGTGCTGAACGCTGTCTTTGGGATGTCGCTTTCCCTTATCCTTAATTGGTAGTAGCCAGATTTCAGATCTAATTTCGAATATACTGTAGACCCAACCAACTGATCAAATAGATCGTCAATCCTTGGGATCAGATACTTATTCTTTCCGTAAGCTTGTTCAACTCTGATAGTCGATACAGAGTCACAAACTCCCATCCTTCTTCTTAACGAAAAGGATTGGTGTGCTCCAAGGCGATGAACTTGGACGCACATACCCTTGTTCCAACAACTCTTGCAGTTGCATCTTCAGCTCCGCCATCTCTCTTGGCGCTATCCGATACGGAGAGCGTGACACCGGTTTGGCACCCGGCACCAGCTCAATAGTAAAATCAATCTCCCGCTGAGGAGGGGTTCCTGGGAAATCATCCGGAAACACATCAGGATATTCGGACACAACTGGAATACTGCTCAAACTTGGCTTAGGCGTTAAAGTCTGCACTAATGTGACAAACAGCTCTGCCCCAGACCGAACTGCCTTGATCAACTATATGGCCGACATCAAAACCTTACCCGACCCCTTCATGCCCGCGAACGTAGTCTCTCGATCAGTATTTAGTCACAACTTAACCTCTTTTCGATTGCAATCAATACATGCTCGCTGCTCTGAGAGCCAGTCCATACCAAAAATTACGTCGAACTCCACTAACGGTAGTACCGACACTTACAAGTCAAACGCCTGATCCCCAACCTAAATCTTAACCACACAGACTCTATCCACGCGCATTGAGCACCCATTGGGAAACAACACATCCAACTTGTCTTTTGTCATCGAGGAAGGGACTCCGATGCGCGATACGAATCGTTTGGACAAGAAGGAATGCGAAGCTCCCGTATAAAACAGGGCTCTCGCCGGACAATCAAAAATCAACATGAAGCCTAGCACAAACAAATGTAAGCTAAGAAATAAAAAGGTAACAACTACATAAAGTTAAACTGCTATAATTTAACTCATACCTGTCACCACGTCAGCTTGTTTTATGTCCTCTTGCAGACCAAGGTTATAAACTCTAGGCTGGGCTGGAGCATGGTGGGTTGCGGTTGACTCCACCGCCTTCCCTTTTCCTTCGTAGGTTGCTCTAGGCTTCCCCTCAGACTTTGCATGTCTGATCCAACACTCACGAGCAAAATGCCCAATCTTTCCGCAGTTATAGCAAGCTCCTGGGACTCGACTTGTGGTTGCCCCCACCGTACCAGACGAAGGGGTTGAGTTCGAAGTCTTCGGCTTCTTGTTCCATCTGTGGAAACCCAACTTTTCATTTGGCACTTTGAACTCTGACTTCTTTTCCCCTGGATCCTTCGTCTCTTGCACTTTCTTCACGACCTTTTCTAATGACCGGGCCGAATTGACCAAGGCTAGGAAACCCTGCTCCTTAGGCACAGTAAGGAGAAGCTGTAGGTGGCTACGTAGACCCTCATAGAATAGGTTGGTCTTCCGCTCCTCTTCCGTAAACATAGCGCCAGCATAACGACCCAACTGCGTAAACTCGTGGAGATACTCATCCACGCTTCTGCCTCCCTGAGTCGGACCAAGGTACTGATTCTCCATCTCAAGCTTCTGAGCAGATGGTAGATATCTGTCCAAGAACAACTTTGAGAATTCCTCCATAGGCACATCCACAAGTTGCCTACCCACTAAGAGATGAACCTCCAACTCATCCCACCATAGCCTCGCCTCACCAGCCAATAGTAATGTCGCTATGGTGGTCTTCTGCTACTCAACAGTTTCTATGGCCATCAAAACCCTCTTTATCGTAGAGAGTCAATCCTCAGCTTGAGTTGGCGTTCCAACCCCGTCGAACCTCGGAGTATTAAAACTCATCACATGCTTGAGCTGCTTCTTCGTAGCTCTCCTTGGTGCTACCTCATCAACTGCCGCGCGCTCTACCACTCCAGGCTCTGCCGCCCTAATCGGCTCTTGCTCATTAATAGGTGGTACATGGTGCATTTGCCCTGCAAGTTGGGCATTTATCATAGCAAAGACTGCTTCAGCAACCAATCTGATGGTTTCCGATGAAGGAGGTGTTGTAGGCACGTCCCTCGGTGCACTACTTTCCGCCGATTGCGGGCATTCCGATTGCCCAGCACCGCTCCTAGCCGCCTATAATAGCAAAGACCCTTGATTAGACGATAAACAGATTGCTAAAAACAATCATTGGAACACTTAGATTCCTCAAAACAAGAGCATTTTTCATTCCTAAGTGTACATTCATGGGTTATTTTTGATGTTATAACAATGACGCACACATGTGCTCACCACCCCTTAAAAAGAATTCGTCCACGAATTCATTTAAGTTGACCGGAACCAAAAGTCTGATATCAAATTGTAACACCCACATCCGTCATATGGCATATAACAGAAGGTCCAGCTGGAACCCGACGCCATATACCATGGACAATCGGAAGGGTTACATAAGAATACCAAAACATACCAACTAAGACTACTCGTCCTACACAAAGCATTCTAGCGGAAGATTTTAAACAGTTATAAAGAACCCATAATTTATATATCAACTAACATGAATGTCCACAACTACCACAGGAATGAAGTAACAAATACAAAGATATTATTCGGCCTTATGGCCTTACAAGAGTTTCACTTAACAAAGTAGTGTTTTCCATACATCGGCTCGCAGGACAGCCACACATGATAGAAATAAAATACAACTATTCGCTTTGGTCTTCGAGGGCCAGCTCAACAACTTGGGCTTCAGCCCGCTATTTAGTACTCGTCTCCGTAGCACCTGCAAGCAACATTCCACCGCACGGTGGCAAATAAAGCAACGGTTAGCCAAAGCCGACCAAATTATAACGACCCCTCCCCTTACTCGGGATGGCGGTGCTCCTTCCCTGCATTTCATTAGCCCAGCTAAACAATAAAAGTGCGAATATACTACGCCACAGGTGTAGTCTCTCACGGCCTAAACACCCCGGGCACTCAGGGCACATTATCGGTGAATCCGGTCAATTCCGTGGCTTCACCAATATCCCCGGGATGGCAACAACGTGAGCATTTTAGCGTTTCTGACCACTGTCTAAGGCTCCCGACTATGCGAACGACCAGTCCCTCTTTGGGTCTCTTGCACCGAACCACATAGCCCGGGTCTGATTCCACTTGCCAGTTACTCACAATTCGTAGTTCACCTTAATACGTACGCACGAGCCAAGCTTCTCTCGGATCCCGCAACAATACCAAACAACACATAACTCAGTTATATACAGGGCCGGCTCCCGGGCCGCCAAGTTAGCAGAATTACATTTCTGCTCAGTTTTCCAGGTGTGCCTTGCAGTTAATCCCCAAGGATCCCTGCTGCAATCTAACGTGTAGAAACCCGAAAGCACAAAACACGGAGTCTTCTCCGGCAAACCATAAAAAATGAAACATCACCGATCCAGACCAACATGTCCGGGTAGGCTTCACACATAATGTCTATGTCCGTACTTCACTTTCGGACTCTATATGCAACACAAGGGGGACTATTCCTGTCAACCCCAAGGAACACCGCACACTCGCGGGAGTGGGTTTCCTTATGCAAAAGAAGGAGAGTTTCACATGCTCAAGTAGAGAATCATTACCCTTGTAGTACGCTTCTGCGCCATGGAAAAACTATATGGATAGAAGGCTTCGCAATGGAATTTCCTCCGCGGATCCGCTCTCGGTTCTCAAAATGGTTCTCCGATGCTCCGCCGGCGGCCGGAATCCTCCCTTTCCTTCCTCCTCTCTCCAACTCCTTAGAAAGAGAACGGTAAAGAGCAAATGAGGAGTTAAACCTCCATTCCTAGCCTTAACATAGCAGGAACACATCTGGGTCGTTGGATCTTAATTAAAGAAAACGAACGGCTTAGATCCGCCCAAAAAACATCAAACCTGGGCAGAACACGGCCTCGCACACGGCCGTCTCCCAGGCTGTGTGCCTCGATGCAGACACGATCGTCGAGCACAGAAACTGACACGGGTCGAGACACGCCCGTGTCCCAACCTGACACACCCATGTCGGTTTCTGACACGCCCATGCACTAGGGTCGTGTCACTAGTAACCGCCACGCCAACCGGCACGACTCTTGGGAACACAGGTGGTGACACGGGTATGCACACGCCCGTGTCACGCTGCCGTGTTTCCTGCCATGTCCTTCTCTGGACACAGCCGGCCAACACAAAGAACCACACGGCCTTGGACACGCCCGTGTCCTAGGCCGTGTACCCCTATACAGGCACCAAAAATTCCCTCGGACACGACCAGCTCGATACGATTTTCGGGGTGTTACACCACTCATATGGCACACCTTCCTTTGTTAGATTAGTAAGAGGAAGGGCATTTTTGGAGAATCCATTCACAAACTTCCGATAATACCCGACAAGTCCAAGGAAACTCCACACATTGGCCGCTGAATTCAAGGGTAACCATTCCTTCACGGCACGCACTTTTGCCGGATCCACCGCTAATCCAGCCCCATTGATCACATGGCCCAAGAAGGAAACTTTTTGGAGCCAGAATTCGCACATGTTGAACATGGCAAACAAGGTGTGCTCTTTTATCTTTTTCAATACCAAGGTCAGATGTTCGACATGCTCTTCCTCTGTCTTTGAGTAGACCAAGATGTCATTGATGAAGACGATGATGATGATGTCTAGATAAAGCTCAAACAATTTGTTCATCAGACTCATAAAAGCTGAAGGGGCATTTGTGGGCCCAAACGGTATCACGGTGAACTCATACAAGCCGTACCTTGATCTAAAAGCAATTTTCTGAATGTCCTCCCATTGTATGCTCAACTGATAATACCCCGAGCACAAATCTAACTTGGAAAACCACTGCGCTCCTACTAATTGATCGAACAACTCGTCGTTCCGGAGTAGCGGATAAATGTTCCACACCATCATTTGATTGAGCTCCCGATAGTCTATACATAATCATAAGTTCCCATCCTTCTTCTTAACGAACAGAACAGGGGCTCCTCAAGGTGATGAGCTAGGGAGAACAAATCTTGATTCCACCAATTCTTGTAACTGAACTCTAAACTCTGCGAGTTCCTTCGGGGTCATACGATAAGGGGGTCCTGGAGACGGGCTTGGCACCCGGTACTAGCAACACAGGTATGTGATTGCATATGCAAGTATCGGGTCCTGTAATCCTGGCAATTTCTCAGGAAACACCACAGGAAAATCCCACACCACTCACATATCCTTCCTATCTATTGCCTTCTCTTTCAATTCGAAACATATCATGTAAACTTCATCCCCTCTCATGTGGGCTTTCAAGGACTGAATTGAAGATAGTAATAAGCGTGGAGCGAATCTTATACATTGGAAAAATGACTTCAGTGTCTCCTTGTCTCAAGTAAATCCGTTTCTCCGCGTAGTCAATTCTTGCATAATGCCAATCCAACCATGCCATACCCAGAATGAGATCGAATTTTGGCAACCACAAAACTGTGGCAGGGGTATCGAAGATCTTTCCCCCAAGGAGTATCTCTAGTTTGCACTTGGCGGTTGCGGACATCTCAGATCCATCTGGGAGGCGTACTCTCCGAGCAATACCAGTGAAGTATTGCACTCCTTCTATGTTTTTAACAAAGTCTGCCAACCCAAACAAGTGTGTGGCACCGGTATCAAATAGAGTATAGGACGATTTCTCACTAACCATTACGCCCAAGTATCAAAATTGTAAAGGCTTAGGCCAGATTCCTAGAACAAACTTAGGCAGACTAAGGACGAATGCTTATAAACTGTGAATTTCTTCCTCATAGTCCTCATCCTGAATCTTGGTCCTGCTTCCATTAGTCCTTCAGCAGGTCTCTTAATGCTTGTCTGAACATCCAAAATATCCGCTTCCAACCACTTTATTATATTTATTATCTCAGCCAAGCTTGAGTCTGTTATAAATAAAAATGGTTGTCCTAGGGAATCTGTCATGTCTACTATCACCGCTAGATTCAAAATCCGCTATAAACAAAAGTGTTTGCCCTATATTGTCTCGTAAGACTTTATACAATAGTTTTACGTACCTGGGATCATCCAAACCTTAGGAGATCGACATATAAATGTTCGAACCTAAGGTCAGGTTGGCTAATTGTAGGGTCAAAATTGGACATACTTAGTGTGAATTACATATGGGCACACCACTGGTTCCGCTAAGTCAGTTTGTCCCCAAACTAACTAATCGAACGGGGGTGGCACGATTGGTGAATGACTTCTTTAGTTTAGGATTGTATCAAGCTGATACCATTTGTAAGACCCCCCCCCCCCCCTCTCGGAACACAAAACACGGCACGAGGGGAGTCTTATGCCCAAAACAGCTGCCTTGCGGTAACATTACCACACGGGCTAACCTTTACCACAAGATGTCTATCCTGCCCGCTATAATCAATATCAAACATTGCCAACCCAACAAAGATTATATAACAGAAGTCAAATCCACACAGATGGTGAATCTATCCAAGATCAGACTGATCTACCTGAGGTACTAATTCATCCCTCTCCTCCTTTGAATCTGAATCTGATTTTGAAATAAGTCCTAATTCTGATGCTCCTTCATCCTATGATTAAGAGAGCTCAGAATTTGAGAAGATGTCAATCAATTGATTGAGAATTATGATGTCATTCTGGAAGCTCTGAAAAGGATCAAGAGGCTAGTCAAGAAACAAGGCAAGGAGATTTTCTCCCTACAGCTAGCTACTTCCCTGCAATCTGACTTAGCTCCTTTGCTTGATCAGATGAGAAGAGAAGTCGGCCACTAAAGAATATCTCAATCATCCAGATTAGGACCATCAGCCATAAGAACAAGATCATTATGGCTCTTGAAGAAAAGCTCCTTAAGGAGTGAAAGTTAGTGGCTGAATTCTCAAAGCCCAAAATAGTGTTGCCACTGATAGAATCCTTTACCTCTCAAAAGGATAAGAGAGGATTGGGGATCAAGTGGAATTCTAGAGCTGCCCATCTGATGCGGGTTAAAACTCCAAAAATTATTACGAGATCGCGGAGCCCCGGGCGGTTTTATTTAAGAAAAACGGATTTTGTTTTATTTAGAAAACGGGGAGCGCGGATTTATTATTTGGATATAAAATAGGTGAAATCGAGTATTAACGAAAGGAGACAAGTGCACCTATTGTGTGTAGTACAGGATATTCCGGTGTGGAATATCGAGGTCGTATTGTTTTCGGGGTCGGACTATTATTTTACCGATAATTACTTGTCGGGTAATTTTTATATATATAAAGGAGAAAAGGCAGAAATAAAGAGCTTTAAAAAGGTGGAGCCGATGAAGATCTTAGCTCGATGGCACCGAATTAAATTTGAACTAAAATATACTTTTAATACAAAGAGATCCTAAGTTTCAAATTAATTAAGGCAGAGACTTGGCCGTGGAGGTTCCACTAAAATGAGATCACCTATCTCTAGGACAATCGCTCACCTAAACGCTAAGACTATTCGACCGGGATCTCATTTGACGAAGGATTCCTCTTAACGCCCGCATTACGCTAAGAACCCTGCTATTGGGTGGGGAACCTAATCCGGTAGAGTTTGCGCGCCTCCTCTCTCGAGGGTTAGTGCGGAACTCCATTTACCAAGGTGCGATCGGTCCATACGCACGGCCTCTCGCAAGCTAGCGTATGGACTATGGAAATAGAGACCACACATCGATTATGTGGTTCTACACATCATAAACCCTAGGCAAACCTTAAGTTAATTTTAATTAAATAGAAAAAACAGGACCTTTAATTATTTAAAGCAATTTTATTTGTCCCAACGCTCTTCGATACTCTGGGCTAAGAACGGTTAGCCACTCATCGGAATGGGGACGGAAGCGATTAAAAGCAATAAAAAGAAAGCAGTAAATAAAGAAATAAAAGAAAGCAGTAAAGAAAGTAGTAAAGTACAAGTCCTACTCAAACGAGTAGGACTGAAATGAAAGCAAGAAAATTACAAGTCCCGGCTTAAATGAGTGGGCGGGACAAAATAAAGCGAGTCCTACTCAAACGAGTAGGAGAAAATAAATGCAATTACAAGTCCATCTCAATTAATTACAATAAAATAAAGACCGGCCATTTAACTCAAATGAGTAGGCGGTAAATAAAATCCTGTCATTTAACTACTAGCGAGTAGGCAGAAATATATGCTAACACGCACGCACTCTACTTGAAAGTAAAACACACCCACTCTACAGAAAGTAAACACACTCTACTTGAATTGAAATATGCACACAAGTCCTACTCAAATGAGTAGGAGAAAATTAAAGCGGGTCCTACTCAAACGAGTACGAGAAAATAAATGCTCACACTCTACAGAAATTAAATACTCACACACACTCTCCTTAGAATGAGTTTGCCAATGTCTATCTTTCTCCTGCAAAGGCAAAGTTAATACAAGCAAAGAAAGGAGGGTACATCTTCTGTGTACCTGAATTGCCTTTGCAAAATCAAGAAGACATAAATGTCTTTCACCGAGCTCTACAAAATAAAGATGAGAAGAAAGGCACATAACAGTAATAATTTGCAAGTACCTAATGGAGTCTTGCAAGCACCTGTTATCCACTGCAAAAGAGAAGTTATGCATAGATACGATGATAAATATAAAAGGTAGGGGTGCAAGTACATGAAGGGGAACTTGCAAATACCTACTGATCTCTACAAAAAGGAAAAGTGAACAGTAGATATGGAAGAAAAGTAGGTTGCAAGTACTTGGATGGAACTTGCAAATATCTGCTAATCTCTGCAAAAAAGAAGATTGAGGAGCAGATATGAAAGAAAAGTAGGTTGCAAGTATCTGGATGGAACTTGCAAATATTTGCTAATCTATGCAAAAGAGAGAGAGTGAGCAGCAAAAATGAAAGAAAAGTCAATTGCAATTACCTGGATGGAGCTTGTAAATATCTACCTATCATAACCCGCATTTTCTCAAACATTTAAATCATATCAGAGCAAGAGAAAATATGTGTTATGATGCACCTTCGCGTAGGGGATAACTGCACGCGCTTAGGCAAAACCAATACTCTAGTTCGTTGAATAAATCATAATTTAATACGAAAGAAAACCAGTTAAGTTTGATGGTCGTATCCCTCGGCATAGTGGATCAGCTAGTCAACTATATATTTGTTTATACGCAGCGGAAAATACTTTGGTTAAGTGAATTTGACATCCTACAGGAGCATAAGTGTCACCAAGGAACAACTTATGGAAAGCATGACTCTAGATTTATAGTAGTATAAAATATAGCTTTTACGTTATTTTGGAAAGTAAGGATTGTGTTTTATAAAGATGTTATGCATGAGGTACATATAATAAGATGTTTAGGGTTTAAAATACCTAACATGCAACCTAACATAAAACATTCCCAGAAGCAAGTAAACAACCGTCGAAAAAGTAAAACTAACAGTACTCAGTTCATATTTAACAGTAAGCCACCAGTGGGCGTCAACAACCTGACACGAACCCACTGGAGAGTATGTATGTCTAAACAACAAAAAGAAAACTACCTCGCCAAATCGAGGAACAGCAACCTCAGCTAACCCGGAGGCCACAAGCAAGCTCCACCAAAAAGAACACTAGCCGCTCAATCGGCTATCACCTGAACCTGAGGCATTCAAAGAAAAAATACCTCATCAAGTATATAAGGAAAAGAAACGGAGCATTAGATCCATAAGTAAGAAAAGAGGGCTTACCAACCCGATAACCAATGCTATTAAATGAGCAAAAGGGAACTGAATAGAACAGTTAAGTTAACACACTGCCCAAGGCAGGATCAAGATGCACCAAGTGTGAGAGATAATCAACATATCCTGCTAAAATCTGCAGGCGTAACAAGGCTAGCATATGCCAAAATAACAAAGTAATGAGCAGTCCTAACTTATGAATGTTAGCAGTGGTTAAAGCCATAATACTCAAGGGTTCAACGGTGGCAGCCCTAAGGTGCAACACACAAAAACCAAACAGCCCATATCGGGGCCAAAAGGTGCTCTCTACACCATAAAACAACCAGCTCATATCGGGGCCAAAAGGTGCTCTCTACACCATAAAACAACCAGCCCATATCAGGCAGGGCCCAAAAAGAACTACAAAGGCCAAAAGGTGCTCTCTACACCATAATGTGAAACACCAACCATCCCAAAACCTCTACATCTAACCAAAACATGACTTCACCTAGTATTCTCACGAACCACCGTCAAGAACCCGAGGAGGAACACCCTAACCTGAAAAACCATCTGCTATTCACTACGTAGAATAC